>ML662442.1:36849720-37511137 GCA_007570785.1 Antilocapra americana | reverse complement strand
ACACACACACACACACACACACACACACACACACACACACACACACACACAGGAAAAATGACAGGGAAGCAAGTGTAGACTGTCCTGGAGAGAGGGGCTGTGGCAAGTTATCGTTTTCAAACTGTCCACCATAGCAATGTCCCCCATTTCAGGTGCTGTCCTTATGATGTGATCTGACAGTTTCCCCAAAGACAGGTGGGGTCTATGTCCCCTTCCTTTGAGTCTGGACAGACTAGAGACTGTCTGTATCTCTAGGTCCTGTCTGATCTCTGCCTGATCTCTGGGACCTGCAGAATTCCCCCCACCACACCTAGCCCATATTCTCTGCAGACATCTCTGGTGATAGCTCTATTCCAGAAATGGCTCTCTATCTAAAAAAATTTTTAAGCAGTTAGAAGGAAGGTTAAAAGGTTCTTTTCAAGTCTTTTGAATGTTGATTGTTTTCAGGATCAAAATAATCTATGTGCCATTTTGGAGGTGGCAAACTTTACTCCTCTCTAGACTTCATGCTCAATTCTCTAAATTTTTCATTTGAATATCATATTGCAGCTGCCTCTGGTCAGAGAACTTGTCGGTGAGTCCATTTTGAGATGAACATGGTGAGCTTCTCTAGTTCTGTTTGGGACAAAGTCAAGGGGAATGTTTTATTTGGGCCAAACCATTAACAAGAGACAACAAAGCAAAACAATCACAGTAGAGGGTAACACAAAAAATTGATATTTGATTCTGACATCAGACAACTACCTAGGTGCTCAAAACCTTATGCAGTGACTTTCCAGCTCTGGATTCACTTGGGAAAAAAATTCAAATGTTGCTTTAAAGCACTGTATCAAATTAGGTAAAACTCCTTTAGGAAAAAATATTATAGTTGAAATGTCATTGCTTTCTCTGATTCTTGTAATTAAATTCTGCAGCCTCATTCTGGGGGAGATGATGAGTTTTCTTTTTTTTTTTTCATGAATAATGCAATGTGTGAACCAACAAACATGGAGAAAGATGATATTAACACGTTTACTGTGTTCACATGGCTACTGAGAGTGAAGCCCCCCTCCACAGAGCACACCACATTTTCTAGATTCAGGGAGGTATTTCCAAGATGGGTGATACCAGCATTGGGTTGGAGGGGGGAGGGGAAGTATAAGATTATAGCTGGCAAGTGTGGGGAAATACATATATAAAATTAGAGCGGGCAGGTGTGGTGGAAGAGAAAGGCAAAAGACGGAGAGAAAAGCAAGAGGGGCAGGGCCTTTAAGTGCGTGGCCTGGAGCTGATATTCCCAGGAGCCACTGATGGTCACCCGGAGCACTTCAGCTCTGAACATGACAGTGTGCACACTCCTGGGTGGGAACAGGAACTGTGTGTGCAGGGAAATTCTGCCGAACATTCAAGTAGGGTCTAAAGACTTCAGTTGTCCAAATGTAACTAACCAGGACCCTACTGGGCCTTTCCAGGACAGACCCCTCCCCTATATCCTCTGTTTTAGCTCCTCTCTAAAAGGTAACAGTATCTGATAAACATTTTCTGAAATGTTTTACAGAGGCTAAAACTCTGACCAAGTGGATGAAGTTAACTAACTACTTGACTGTTCACAGGACCGTGAACATGTAGTCCTCGGACATACCGGAGGCTGGGGATGGATGATGTTAACTCCTGTGGCCCTGCTCTGTTCTGACCATCAACCAGTCAGAGAACTGTGCACAAGTGGATCACACACTGAGACGCCACTCCCTCACCTGGCTTTTAAAAATGCTTGGCTGAAATCCATCTGGAGTTCAGGTGTTTCAACCCTAGCTGTCCTGGACTCCTTGCTTGGTGTCCTGCTTTCCTTCATAATCTGGTGTCAGTAGATGACTTTACTGCACGTGAGAGAGCAGACCCAAGTTTGGTCCAGTAACACAAAAGCAGGGTGAATAGAAAACCGTTTTCTGTATTGTCACATAAAGCACAGAAATGGAGCAGAACACAAACACAACTGACTATACAAGGAAACTGAAGTCCCAAATGACTGAAGGCATCTCTTGCCAAGACCTTCGTGCCCCATCCAGACCCTTCCTAACCTTTTTTTCCTCCAGGAAAAGGGCTTGATTCCCCCTTTGAGAACAGCGCTGCACTGAGGATGGGAACCAGTCACCGTGGGGGCCAAAGAGAGGTGGGGGAAGGGCTGCAGGGTTTGTGACCTCCCTCTGATTTGTTGGGGGTGAGATACCAGTTTCCAGGGATCTCAACCATCAGCCTTCAGACTTCAAACAATATGGGTCCGTGCTCAGATAACTTTAAACACAGGAAAGTTATCTCTTTCATGAGGGTGGGGATCTTAGCTCCTATAGCAGAACTCAAAGATGTACTAGTCTATGTATTCCCTGAGGAGGAACGGGGACCCTGCCCCACAGCTGTGCTATTGTTTGGTGACTGCTCTTCCTTTGTTTCTGCACTCCCTCCTTTCCATAATTAGCAACTGGTCGAAACTGCCCTTGGAAACTCAGGGAAGGCCTAGAAGGCTGTCACCTAAACAAGGTTGTTAGGCTGTCACCTAAACAAGGTTGTTAGGCTGTCACCTAAACAAGAAATGGGACACAGGGAAAGGCTTTTGTTCCTGGGAGGGCCACACGGTTTCAGTCCCCACTTTTCTTTGATATTCCTCAGTCTTGTGGGGAACAGGCGTAAGAGTCGTTAACTCAGCAGAGGAACTTCGTTTTAGGGGGACCTGGTTTTATTTCTTGTATCTATCTCAGCATATAACCCATACCTGCTACGTAATAGGCCTTCAAGGAACGTGTGTGAATGAGTGTGTGACCAGTGGTTGTTCTAGAGGTGCAGCTGGAGAGGCAGATGACTGTGGGCTGTGGCTCTGAACTCTCACCTGTTCTCAGCCTGTGTGTGGGCTGTTGGCACAGAGCAGTGGCTGATGGCTGATCCACAGCCACTGGCTGGTCTTCCAGCTCCTGAAAAGATCTTACTTCCCAGAAGATTCTGATTTAGCAACTCACTCTGCAATCTCAGGAAAATTTGTCATCAAAGAAGATGGCTTCAGTCTCTAAGATTAGCTGGATTTGCTATTAATTTATGGGTCAGAGTTTATTCTTCAATATCAGCACTCTGTTCAAAACCTTCTTTTCCGAAAATGGCTTGCATTAAGTAGTTTGATTTCCGCTCTGTCCTGTTGCTTTATGCATATCTCTGTAACCTTAGAAAAAAAAAAAAAACCTTTCTGTCTCAGCAACTGATCTTAGCTCTCTCATGGGAGCTAGATTTATATTTGCTTCAGAGGTGTTTTTCCTTCCTCCCCTCCATGTTTACCAGTTTGCTTGCTGCCATTAAGAACAGTTTTGTGAATTTTTGTTTTTAGAATATTTTATTTATCCAAGAGCAGTCAGTGCTGGGAGGAGGAGGAGCTGGTGAAGAATCCCTGGCACCAGCCTGACTGCACAGTCCCAGGTTCATGCAAATCCCCCTGCTGAAAGCAGAGCAGGTGGCACCCTGACGCCACTGCTAACAGGGTGCTTCTGCTTCTGCGTTGGTCCTATGAGACATCCACTGTCCTCCTTGGCAAAATGAGAGAGTATCTGCTCTCATGACCCTGGTAGCTGGGGGCGGGTTGGGAGGAGTGGGAAAAGGGGAATGAGAACCACCCAGGAATTCTGATGGAATACCGAAGCCCTGGCTCTGCCCTGGGACTCTGTTAATTGGTTAGGGGCTGAGCCTGGGCACCAGCATTTCTGAGTGTCCCAGGGGATCCTTCAGGGTAATCTGAGCTGGGACCTGGGGAGCTAGGGTAAAGCCAGGACTGAATGAGGCATGCTTCGTGTTGCCTGTAACATCAAAACTTCTCAAAAACTTCTGAGTAGGTAAGAAGTTTGGATAAACTGATTTTCTAATCTGTAAAGTTTAGAAACTATATGTCTCCTGAGAAACCTGTATGCAGGTCAAGAAGCAAGAGACAGAACCAGACACGGAACAACAGACTGCTTCCAAATTCGGAAAGGAATATGTCAACGCTATATATTGTCATCCATATATTTAACTTATATGCAGAGTACATCATGCAAAATGCTAGGTTGGATGAATCACAAGCTGGAATTAAGACTGCTGGGAGAAATATCAATACCTCAGATATGCAGATGACACCACCTTTATGGCAGAAAGTGAAGAGGAACTAAAGAACCTCTTGATGAAAGTGAAAGAGGAGAGCGAAAAAATTGGCTTAAAGCTCAACATTCAGAAAACTAAGATCATGGCATCCGGTCCCATCACTTCATGGCAAATAGATGGGGAAACAGTGGAAACAGTGGCTGACTTTATTTTGGGGGGCTCCAAAATAACTGTGGACAGTGATTGCAGCCATGAATTTAAAAGATGCTTGCTCCTTGGAAGAAAAGCTATGACAAACCTAGAGAGCATATTCAAAAGTTCATTTGAATCAGTTCTACTCAGGTGGACGGAACTGGAGCCCATTATCCAGAGTGAAGTAAGCCAGAAGGAAAAACAACAATGCAGTATACTAATGCATATATATGGAATTTAGAAAGATGGTAATGAGAACCCAGCATGCGAGACAGCAAAAGGAACGCAGATGTATAGAACAGACTCGTGGACTCTGGATGAGGGCAAGGGTGGGATGATATGGGAGAATGGCATTGAAACATGTTAATCATCATGTGTCTAATCAATCGCCAGCCCAGGATTGATGCTCGGGGCTGCTGCATTGAGATTTCCCGGGGGAAGGGAGGAGGGAGGGAGGAGGGAGGGGGGTTCTGGAGGGGGAGCATATGTAAACCCATGGTGATATCATGTCATTGTATGGCAAAACTAATTAAAAAAAAAAAAAAGTAGGGACATCACTTTGCCAACAAAGGTCCAAATAGCCAAAGCTATGGTTTTTCCAATAGTCGTGTATGGATGTGAGAGCTTAGCCATAAAGAATGCTGAGCACTGAAGAATTAACGCTTTTGAATTGTTCTGCTGAAGAAGACTCTTGAGAGTCCCTTGGACAGTAAGGAGTTCAAACCAGTGAATCCTAAAGTAAATCAATCCTAAATATTCATTGGAAGGACTGGTGCTGAAGCTCAACCTCCAGTCCTTTGGCCACTTGATGCAAAGAGCTGACTCACTGGAAAAGACCTTGATGCTGGGAAAGATTAAAGATTAAAGGAGAAGGAGACAACAGAAGATGAGAAGGCCGGAATGGCATCATCAGCTCAATGGATGAGTTTGAGCAAACTCCGTGAGATAGCAAAGGACAGGAAGGCCTGGTGTTATGCAGTCCACAGGGTCACAAAGAGTCAGACATGACTCAGTGAGTGATGCTGGTTTGAACCCAGGAAATTCGGAGGGGGGAAAAAAAAGAAGAAAAGGCTTGATCTTTATAGCTACTAACATGCTCTCAGCCAGATGCTTTTAAAAAAAAAGTTAGAATTAAATCATTGCTTTGGAAACAACCTTGTCTCCATGTGAGATTAAAAACAACAATCACAACAAAAACACCAGTTATGTTTTAAGACATTAGCAGTGTTAAGGGATACTTAAGTACAGTAAGTAGAAGTTAGTGACCCTGACCTCAGTCTTTCTTACTTACAATGTGGCTTTCCCAGAAACTGCTCTATGTCTCTGTCAAACAGCCTCATCTCTTGTCTCTAGATTTACTCCGAAATCAGTCAGTGAGTATCTGGAGACATGGTGGGCTAGATGGTACCACACCCTTCCCCCCATCCTGGGTGCTGAGCTTTCTAGGGCCCAGCTCCTACCCAAGCCCCACTCTGCTCCTCCTCCAGGCCAGGAATCCAATAGGCCAGGGGGAGGAACCTGCTCACAGTCGTAGGCCCTCCCCTTCTGTGCCAGGCACTGGGTATTCAGGACTCAGTATGCCCTCCTTGCTATTGACTGAATATTTGTGTCCCCCCAAATTTAGATGATAAAACCCTAATCCCCAACATAATAGTATTAGGAGGTGAGGCCCTTGGGAGTTAATTAATTGGTCATGAGAGAGAGAGATCTCATGATGGGATTAGTGCCCTTACAAGAGACATGGGGGAAAGAACTCTCTCTTTACTGTGTGAGGACACAGCAAGAACATGGCCTTCTGCAAACCAGGAAGAGGGTCCTCATCAGACACTGAATCAGCTGGCACCTGGATCTTGGGCTTCACAGCCTCCAAAAGTATGAGAAATAAATGTCTGTTGACCTAGCCATTCAGTCCATGGTATTCTGTTAGCACAGCCCGAGCAGACTGAGACACTACCCCAGAGTCCCTGAGCCCCTGCTGGGCCCTGAGTGGGCCTTCGCCCCAGGCCATTGTCCCACAGCCGTCTGCTCTGCTGGCACTTGTCTCCCAGGGGCCTAATGGGTGGCCCAGAGGAGCTGGTGGCTGAAGTGCCGCTTGTGTGGAGATGGAGACCCAGGTGGCCCAACAGGACAGGGTGTGCCATATGCAGGCCTTGCTGTCCCACCACATTCAGACACTGCACTGAGATCCTAAATGTGATGTTGGTCCTTCCAAGCCATCATGAAGAATACTTGTCAAAATGGGAGGGCAGTTAATGAGCTTAATTAATGACTTCTACAGAGTTAGACCCTATGGGGTATGGGCCTTCCTTTGTGCTCCTACGTGCAGGTCCACAGTGTAATGTGTACACAGTATTCCAAGTGCAAACCACACAACCCAACTGTCTTCACATGCCAAGGGCCTTTCTGCATTTTTATTGTATATTCTGGAGAAACCGTGCAGAGAGATCACTTCTGTTTGTCAAGTGCTTCTATTCATTCCAATCAGATTTTCCACCCCTTGACTTGCAAATGCCTTGTGCTCCTACAGTCATGTGAGAAGCAGTTACTTGATGAGCAGTGGGCTGATGATAAAACCCCTGTGGCACGCTTCTGAACAGTCAGGCAAATGTTAACAAGTAAGTAATTTCTTCTTTAGTGGAAAAACAATTCCACAAGCACCTGCTTCCTAGCTCAGTTAGTCACTCTTCCTTTGAGTCCCGGTGGGTGCATATTTCACAGTCCTTGCAGAAATGTGTTTTATTCCCTTTCTCTCCCCAAGGTTCAGAACTGTTCAAAAGCAGGTGCTGTACCTTCTTCCCCTTCAGAGTCCCAGCACCCAGATGGAACACAGTGTCCTTAACTCTCTAATGGTCAGCTTTCTAAAACATTTATTCTTAATTCTGAGCAATTCTGTTTGTTATTAGCTCTGTGGTATATTGCAACTGTACATAAAAATTAGACCATCAGAATTCTGTTAACTGTTATTAAAAAACATGATTTTTAATGTAAAAACTTATGTTAATGCAGGGCAGCAAAGGAGATACAGGTGTAAAGAACAGACTTTTGGACTCTGTGGGAGAAAGCGAGAGTGGGATGATTTGAGAAAATAGCATTGAAACAAATACATTACCATATGTAAAACAGATAACCAGTGTGAGTTCCAGCATGAAGCAGAGCACCCAAAGCCAGTGCTCTGGGACAACCTAGAGGGATAGGGTGGGGAGGCAGGTGGGAGGGGTGTTCAGGATGGGGGTGACACATGTATACCTATGGCCAATTCATACTGATGTATGGCAAAAACCATCACAATATTGTAATTATTCTCCAATTAAAATAAATACATTAATTTTAAAAACTCATGTTAAAGGATATGGGGAAATATTTTTTATATATGGCATTCTCTTACTACATAAATCTTTCTATACATCTTTGATTACTCTCTTAGATAAATTTCCAGACAGGGATCTGCTGGATCAGGGACCATGTATATTTTAACAGCTATTACTGATTCACACGAACAAGCTATTGTACTGACTGTCTAAGTCAATGTCCTCTCTCCTCCAAGGCTTGGGGACCCAGTTGGGGAGAGGGCCTGTGCTGCTCTTTCACATGTCCTCCTCGCTCACACTGATAGCTTACGGTGAACGATGTTGGATTCATGGTCTCTGAAGAAGAAGATTTACCTTTGGGACCAGGGACCAGGCTTGATCACTTAAGAGCTTTTGTGTAGCAGAGTTTTACTAAAGTATAAAAAGGGACAGAGACAGCTTATGACATAGACATCAGAAGGGGGAAGGAGAGTGCCCCCCTCGACAGTCTTCTCAAGGTCTCATATACGTTTACCAGACCCACTCCCACAACATACATCTTAAATTAACAAGATTAGAACTAACAAAAGAAAGGTCTTACCAGACCCACTTCCATGGTAAGAAAATCAAGATTAGTCAGAAGGTTCCTGTTAAGAAGGAGAAGCATGTCCTTGAGCAAAATACGATGTTGTTATATAATCATTAGTACAGAGCTTAAGGAAAAACATACCCTTGAACAAGATGAGTTGTTTTGTTGTGTAATCATTAGCTCTGGGCTTAAAGAAAGTTAGTATTAAAGGTTGTTGTTATAACAACTCAGAGTTTAAGAAAAAACTCTCTATGTGACTAAGACAAAGCAATGTAGAAAAAAAATGCTTGTCCTCTTCTCCTCCTGGAGAGCCCCGGACCCCTTCCTCCTCCTTGGGGACCCCGGACTTCTTATCAACCCACCCAAGAATTAACTCTCAACACTCTGCTGCTTCCAGGTCCTCCAGGGCAGCAGGTAGCAAGCTGTGCAAAATAGAGAAAAGGAGCAAAAGTCTTAGTATTTGATGTGGTCTTATCTTGAGTTCCATGTCCTCTGGGTATTGGGCATCAAGATTGGGCTCACTGTCTTGTTGAGCCCATGGTGAGTTCTTCAAGGGTCTATGGGATGCCTCCCTTCAACAGCTACCCCACATGGAGATGTGCTTCCACTGGACCTTGCCCTACTCCAAGTCCAGCCCACAGGTTCTTGCTGCTGGTCGTACCCTGGGCAGGGATCCAGAAAAGCAGTACAGCTTGGCTTCCTTCCACAGCACCCACTTGGCCACAGGCAACTCACACTCCTTGCTGTATCTACACACTGAAATTGGGGATTGGGCACAGAATCCTCTTAGTAGCTATTTGAAATCTGAAGACTACTTAATGGGAAATATTTATTTAATGCATTTATTGATATATATATTTAATGACTTTTGCTAAATGCAGAGCTAATGTCCAAAACCACATAATCCCATGTTTGTAAAATACATATTCTATATCTAGAGATTCACAGAAAAAAAATAATTAGAGGAACATTCACAACATCACTGTCTTCCCAGAAGGACAGAATTATAAGTCATTTTCTTGACTGTGTTTTTGGGAGTTCTTACATTCCTGTGAGGACATGTTATTAATACTTATTTTGATAAGTAAAAAATTATTCCTGAAAAATAAAATTAAATGTTAATTTCCCTCCTATTTACATCCCCCACAAATGTTCTTTTTCCTTATTAACTGTTGAACTTTCACTACCAATGAAGCTGTTCTCTTTCCAGGCTAATGAAGGAGCAGAAATGAAAGCCACATACACTGGTACTAAATTCCAGCAGTCAGCAAAAGCACACACGTGCTGGACCTGCTTCAACAAAGGATGGTGGAGCTCAGATAAGGCAGCCTCGTCAATATGTGTTTGAGGAAGAGTGCTTGGAGCAGAGGTTGCACCTGGGTGCACACTGGAAACACCTGGGATGCTTTAAAAACAACTGATATCAGGCAAAAGGAGTAAAAACCTGGAGTGATTCCAATGTGCAGCCCAGGTTAAGAACCCCAGCCCTGGGGTGGGAGCCCCACCTGCAAGCCTGTTTGCCCCATTATCTAGGCACCTTCTCTGGGAGTTTCCTTTGTTTTTTCCTATATAAATTGTCCAAAAGTATTTGATAACAAACATAGTCCCCCAAACTATACTAAAAGGAGTTGTCAGAAAGACAAAGATTGCAAGCTTTATGCTGAATGGAATAATGTCCCCAAAAGATTTATGTCAACCTGGAACCGTAGAATGTAACTCTATTTGGAAAGAGAGTTTTTGAAGATATGATCAACTTAAGATGTAATAATACTGGCATCGAGGCTTCCCTGTGGCTCACTGGTTAATAAATCTGCCTGCAATGCAGGATATGAGGGTTTGATCCCTGGGTTGGGAAGATTCCCTAGAGAAGGAAATGGAAACCCACTCCAGTAGGCTTGCCTGGAGATCCCATGAACAGAGGAGCCTCGTGGGCTACAGTCCGTGGGGTTGCAAAAGAGTCAGACACGACTTACTGACTAAACAACGAAGTCAGTGACTGATGTCCTTATAAGAGGGAGATCTGGAGACAGAGACACACGTGATGGGAAGAAGGCCATGTGATGGTGGAGACAGAAATGGGAGCTATACATCTATAAGCCAATAAATGCCATGGACTGCCAGCCACCACAAGGCACTAGGAGAGAGGGAGGTAATAGAGTCTCAGAACCTCAGGAAGAAGCCAACCCTGCTGACATCTCGGTTTTGGATTTCTGGCCTCTTGAACTATGAGATAACAAGCCTGATATTTTAAAGTACCACATTAGGCATCATCTGTTACAGCAGCCCTAGGAAACTCACTCAGGCTGCTTCCACAGTCTCCCCTGGAAGCAGAGAAGCAATGCCATCATTACATCTCTGTAAGAGGGAAGTGCTCTCCTCAGCACAGCTCTTTTCTGGATCTCAAAGGTCTCTCCTCTGTATGCCCACTTCTGTTTGTATGCATGGAAAAAATACATCTTAGATAATCCATGTCAATTTTCTTTCAATATGTATGGCACAGGAGCTATTTGGTTTGCAAGGTGGGGGAAAAAAAAACTATATATTTTGTTCCATTGCTTTTCCTAGTTTAGTCAGGAGATGTTTCTTATTAATATAGTTACTCACTCACCTGGTAACTAATGAGAGTGGTCAGGCTTTGAAAAGCAATGACTTCTAAGTAAAACAAGCACTTCTTTGAGTCAGCAAAGACTGTACATATTGTAAACAAGGTACTGTATGAACAGGAGTTTGCGATTTCTGCTTCAATCTTGGAAAACTTCTTTCATCGAGATTATCTTTAACACAGAATAGGAGGATGGTGACTGAAGTCTTAAAGGGTCATTTATTTTCCTAGCTTTTTGGGCAGCACCAACTATGTAAATTGAGCTTCTTTCAACCAGATGAAGAATTACCGCATGCCTTCTATGTTAGGCAGTGGTGGTGAAAAACAAGAGGTGTGACTGAAATTCTGTTTGAAGAGAAATTAGATCTCAAGTCACTTGCCAACTGCAGCAGCTAAGAGGAGAGACACCCATCTCCACCCAAGAGGGTAGGAGACATACTGTTTGAAAGCAGGACAGAGCGGGGCTGCAGCACAGTAGAGAGTGGGGGGAAGTGCTGTTCTGATGGTGAACATCTATATCCAGACCACGGGACTCCCCACACTCTTCCTTTGTCCCTACTTCCAGGAGGCTGGCACCAGGTGTGCAGATGGCACAGATGGCGTTTGGGGTGATGGAGTGAGGGGGAGGGAAAAAGAAATCCAAGTCCTCCCTGAATCACTTTACTGTCCTACAGATCCCCCACTGAAGTCTACACATACATGGACAAGCCCCTCCCCCCATGCACACACAGAGCTTCCATCAACCTTGTAGGGTTTAGTGAACAGTATACCCTGGAGAAGGCAATGGCAACCCACGCCAGTACTCTTGCCTGGAAAATCCCATGGATGGGGGAGCCTGGTAGGCTGCAGTCTATGGGGTCACTAGGACTCGGACACGACTGAGCAACTTCATTTTCACTTTTCACTTTCATGCATTGGAGAAGGAAGTGGCAACCCACTCCAGTGTTCTTGCCTGGAGAATCCCAGGGATGGAGGAGTCTGGTGGGCTGCTGTCTATGGGGCTGCACAGAGTCAGACACAACTGAAGCAACTTAGCAGCAGCAGCATACCCAGAGAGGGGTTCCCAGATAATTCAGTGGATAAAGAATTTGCCTGCAATGCAGGAGACATAAGAGACTCAGTTTCGATCCCTGGGTTGGGAAGATCCCCTAGAGGAGAACATGGCAACCCATTCCAGTATTCTTGCCTGGAAAATCCCATGGATGGAGCAACCTGATGGGCTACAGTCCAAAGGGTCACAAAGAGTCAGACATGACTGAAGGGACAGAGCATGCATGCATACTCAGAGAATACCCCAGCAGTACAATGGTTAGGACTCTGCACTTTCACTGCTGAGGACTCGGGTTCAATGCCTGGTTGGGGAACTAAGATTCCCAGTCCTGTGGCCAAAAACAAACAAACAAACAAAAAACCAGTATACTCAGACACTGGAGAAATGTTTATAACATAAAAAATAGAAATCAAAATAAGTAAATGGCAAAAACCAAATTCAACAGAAAGAGATAGGAAAACTAAAACAAAATAAAAACTCTCAATAGCCTTGGAGAGAATGCACCCCTAAGCCAAAAAGAACTTGCTATTAAAAAGGAATGTGATTCACAATAGCTAGGAAGTAGAAGCAAACTAAATGTCCACAGACAAATAAATGGATGAATAAAAAGTGGCATAAACTACATACAAAGGATTATTTTTCAGTCTTAAAAGAGAAGGAAACCCTGTCACATGCTACAACATAAATGAAAATTGAGGACATTATGCTAATTGAAATAAGCCAGCCACAGAAGGACAAATACTACATGATTCCATTTTTAAGAGGTACTTGAGAAACCTGTATGCAGGTCAGGAAGCAACAGTTAGAACTGAACATGGAACAACAGACTGGTTCCAAATAGGAAAAGGAGTACATCAAGGCTGTATATTGTCACCCTGCTTATTTAACTTATATACAGAGTACATCATGAGAAATGCTGCACTGGAAGAAGTACAAGCTGGAATCAAGACTGCTAGGAGAAATATCAATAATCTCAGATATGCAGATGACACCACTCTTATGGCAGAAAGTGAAGAACTAAAAAGCCTCTTGATGAAAGTGAAAGAGGAGAGTGAAAAAGTTGGCTTAAAGCTCAACATTCAGAAAGCTAAGATCATAGAATCTGGTCCCATCACTTCATGGGAAATAGATGGGGAAACAGTGGAAACAGTGGCTGACTTTATTTTTGGGGGCTTCAAAATCACTGCAGGGGTGACTGCAGCCATGAAATTAAAAGACACTCTTTAGAAGGAAAGTTATGACCGACTTAGATAGCATATTTAAAAGCAGAGACATTACTTTGTCAACAAAGGTCCATCTAGTCAAGGCTATTGTTTTCCAGTGGTCATGTATGGATGTGAGAGTTGGACTATAAAAAGAGCTGAGCAGTGAAGAATTGATGCTTTTTAACTGTGGTGTTGGAGAAGACTCTTGAGGGTCCCTTGGACTGCAAGGAGATCCAACCAGTCCATCCTAGGGGAGATCAGTCCTGGGTGTTCATTGGAATGACTGATGTTGAAGCTGAAACTCCAATACTTTGGCCACCTCATGCGAAGAGTTGACTCATTGGAAAAGACCCTAATGCTGGGAAGAATTGGGGGCAGGAGGAGAAGGGGATGACAGAGGATAAGATGGTTGTATGGCATCACCGACTTGATGGACATGGGTTTGGGTAGACTCTGGAAGTTGGTGATGGACAGGGAGGCCTGGCGTGCTGCGATTCATGGGGTCTCAAAGAGTCAGACACAACTGAGCAACTGAATTGAACTGGAAGTAGTCATACTCCATAGAAGCAGAAAGGAGAATGATGGTTGCCAGGAACTGGAGGTAGGGGGAAACGAGAGGAGTTGCTTTCAGTGAACATAGCGTTTCAGTCATACAAGATGAAAAAGTTGTATAGAACTGCCATACAATGTAGATGTGGTTAATAGTGCTGGTCCTATACACTGAAACTGTTAAGAGGGTAGAGTTCTCTGTTTGTGCGTATGTTTACTATAATTTTTTTGAAAAAGCAAACTCATCTCTGGCCTATACTAGCTGTGTGACCTTAAGTTAGCTGCTTCACCTCTCTGAACCTTCATTTCCTCATCATTACAAAGTGGGGATAACAACTATATTGCAGAGAAGATTCATCTATATAATGTACATAAAATACTAAATATAGCAGCAGAGGAGCAAAAGGAGAAAAAAAAGGAAAATTGGGAGAATGATATAAAACTCATCATTAAAACTAACATTAAAAATGTTAGCAGAAACAAACAATGAGGTACATAATGATTTAATTATATGGGAAATAGCATTTAGAGGAGTTTTTGAAGAAGTTGTGATAATGATATAAAAACCAAGTTAAAAAAGAAAAAGATAATTAATACTGGGAAAACAAGAAAATTGTATAAGAAAGGAAACTGAACTTTATTATACAATTTGGGTTTCAGATAAACAACTAATGCATTTTTTCCCTTTTATTGTTTTTGCCATACAATGCCATGATATCACCATGGGTTTACATATGCTCCCCCTCCAGAAACCCCTCCCTCCCCCCTCCCTCCACCCTCCCCCCCGGGAAATCTCGATGCACCAGCCCCGAGAATCAATCCTGGGCTGGCGACTGATTAGACATATGCAGTGAAGGACAGTCTTGTAATCAAAATTATGTAAACACTGAACACTCACTGAAAATATGGTATCACAAATCAAAATATTTATGTTTTTGCTCAGTTCTACAAGATATACAAAATAATTTCAGAATTGCTACATCCTCACTTCCACCAGCAAAAAACATACTGAGAGTTTGAGATTTGTTTGTACACCTCTTTGTCTTTAGACTAAGGATGTATAGTTAAAATATTGCCTTCAAAAATTAATTGAATTAGTTCTTTATTTCTCTTCTGTGTGATTACATTACTCACTTGAAACCTAGTTATTTGTTTCTGTTTGAATTCAATTTTCCCCAACTCCCATCCCTGTTGTTTTAGTTAAAAATAAACATTAGCACACTTTCAAAATGAAAACTAGGTAAAATGCTATACTCAGAGAAACGTTACTCCCTCCTATACCTCTTCTGCTCCTTTCTATCTGTCCCTCTTTGTAAGTAACCAATTTCACTAGTTTTTATTTTTCCTGTGTTTCTTTTTGCAAAATACACACACGTGTGTACTTGCACATATTTGTGTGTACACACACACACACAAACACATTCTTATTTCTCCTTAGTAGTCAAGAGTATTTTTATTCAACAGTGATACTGGACAATATCTAAGAGGTACTCTATGAACACAAGAGGTCAAAGATATGGTTGTGATCCTTAAAGACAAGGGGAAAGACAGAATGCAAGGCTTCATGTGACAGAATAGTTAAACTGAAGGATTCAGGCATCTTTTCTGTCGGTCCCTGGTCACCCCTTGATGGATAATCACCCCCTGATGGAACTGTACTGCTTAAGTATCTCCAGAGAGGGTTAGTGAGGCAGTTACATGGTGGTGAAGAGCAGACACTCTGGAACCAGAGACCTACCATTGACTATGTATTGGGCACATCACTAAATTTCTATCAACATTGGTTACTTTATTATAAAATACATACAATGTTACCCACCTTACAGGGTTGTTAAGAGGATAAAAATGCTTAGCAATGCATGCGGTACCCTATGTATGTTAGCTTTTTCTCACTTAATTATTATAAATGTCACCTTGGGACAGCCAATTCCCTGAATGTAGGGTTCACAAATAAAATACAGGACACCCAGTTAATCTTAATTTCAGATAAACAACTAATGCATTTTTTTCCCTTTTATTGTTTTTGCCATACAATGCCATGATATCACCATGGGTTTACATATACTCCCCCTCCAGAAACCCCTCCCTCCCCCCTCCCTCCACCCTCCCCCCCGGGAAATCTCGATGCACCAGCCCCGAGAATCAATCCTGGGCTGGCAATTGATTAGACATATGATAATTAACATGTTTCAATGCCATTCTCCCATATCATCCCACCCTTTCTCTCATTTACAGAGTCCACGAGTCTATTCTATACATCTGCGTTCCTTTTGCTGTCTCGCATGTTGGGTTCTCGTTATTGTCTTTCTAAATTCCATATATATGTGTTAATATACTGTATTGTTGTTTTTGCTTCTGGCTTACTTCACTCTGGATAATGGGCTCCAGTTCAGTCCATCTGAGTAGAATTGATTCAAATGAATTTTTTTTTAATGCTGAGTAATATTCCATTGTGTATATGTACCACAGCTTTCTTATCCATTCATCAGTTGATGGGCATCTAGGTTGCTTCCATGTCCTGGCTATTGTAAACAATGCAGCGATGAACATTGGGGTACACGTGGCTCTTTCAATTCTGGTTTCCTCGGTGTATATGCCCAGCAGTGGGATTGCTGGGTCATATGGCAGAACTATTTGCAGCTTTTTAATTTTTAGTATAAGTAAACACAAATTTTTAGTATGTTTATACAACATTCTATTAAACGTACCTATACTAAGAATCTATTTGTTGTTTATATGAAATAAAAATGTTTCTGAGTATGCTGTGTTTTTATCTGCTAATTCTGACAGCCTTACTTGAATGCAACTGAGGGATACAGGTTGTAAGTGCCAGAGCTCCTCAGAGAAGGGAGAAATCACTGTGGAGCCTGGGAAGTTTAACTGCTAGCTGAATTCGAGTTGAACTTCCTGAGGTATAACTTCCAAAAAGATAAAATCACACTTTCATACAAATTTGAAATTAACACATTAGATATTTTAATTAACTAGGGTACCAGGAAGATGTTAAAACAGACTCAAAGGTGAATCTGAAGAAAACAGATACAGACAAACATGCAGAAGCAATTTAGCTCTACAGGACAATATTCATTGGCACTGCTGTGGATAAGAACCATTACTCTCAGTTTTCTTCAACTTCTACTTCTACTGGGGTTGTGAAATTGCTTGATCATTAGAGAGATTCAAGCTCACTAAATAGGGCCCAGCACATTACTGAAAAGACAGCCAGTGATCTTTTTGCCTATTTCCAAATCTTTTGTTATTTTATCTGTCAGTCTTTAGTAATATTTTGCTACCAGAATTCTGCACAGGAGAATGAAGCACACATGCAGTACAGTTAGAAATCATACATTCTTGTTTAAAATGTTGGTTTGGTAGATGAGCGATGATGGGAACTGAGTAACGCCAGAAGCACAAGCTGAAATCAAGATTGCCGTCAGAAATATCAATAACCTCATATATGCACATGACACCACCCTTGTGGGAGAAAACAAAGAAGAACTAAAGAGCCTCTTGATGAGGGTGAAAGAGGAGAGTGAAAAAGCTGGCTTAAAATTCAACATTCAAAAAACAAAGATCATGGCATCTGGTCCTGATAGCTTACAGTGAGCGGTGTCAGATTTGTTATCTCCAAAGAAGATTTAACTTCGGGACCAGGGACCAGGCTTGATCATTCAGAGTTTTTGTGTGGTAGAAGTTGTATTATAGTGAAAAAGGACAGCAAAAGCTTCTGAACAGTGGGATGGAGACTGTCCCACTTGGAATGTAAGATCAGACCAGTCCATCCTAAAGGAAATCAGTCCTGAATATTCATTGAAAGGACTGATTCTGAAGCTGAAACTCCAATATTTTGGCCACCTGATGCAAAAAACTGACTCATTTGAAAAGACCCTGATGCTGGGAAAGATTGAGGACAGGAGGAGAAGGGGATGACAGAGGATAAGATGGCTGGATGGCATTACTGACTTGATGGACATGAGTTTGAGCATGATTTCTCCCTTCTCTGAGGAGCTCTGGCACTTACAACCTGTTGCATTCAAGTAAGGCTGTCAGAATTAGCAGATAAAATACAGCATACCCAGAAACATTTTATTTCAGATAAACAGCAAATAGATTCTTAGTATAGGTATGTTTAACAGAATGCTGCAGAAACATACTAAAAATTTGTATTCACTTATACTAAAAATGCATTAGTTGCTTATCTAAAATTAAAATTGACTGGGTGTCCTATATTTTATTTGCAAACCCTGCATTCAGGGAATTGGCTGCCCCAAGGTGGCATTGATAGTTGACAACACTATGCCAAGTGAAATGAGGCAGACAAAGAAGGACATGTATTTTCTGATTCCACTAGATAAGGTACCTAAAGAGTCGAATTCATAGAGCAGAAAGTAGAACCGGTGGTATCAAGGGGCTGAGGAGAGGGGGAATAAGAGGTTATTGTTAAATGGGCTCACAGTTTCAGTTTGGATTGATGAAAAAGTTCTAGTAATGGATGATAGTGATGGTTGCAGAACCTTGTCAATGTACTCAATGTCACAGAACTGTACACTTGAAAATGGTTAAAATGGAAAGTTTTATGTTACATATAATTTACCACAAACTACTTCTGAATACAATCTGCCCTTTAGTCCAGAATAAGACAACAACTAGGATAGTTGTGATGTCTGATTTACATGAGATATTTTTCCTCCTGCAGTCTCACCATTACCTAGAGGATCAAGATATTGGTGACTCACTGAGTTATTATATAAAGTAACTAATACTTTAAAAAAAGGACTGCCTTGCTCATTGCTCTGTGAGACTAGCGGACAGTCAACTCTGGGAGACCAGCTGATGGCAAAAGGACTAGAATGGATAACTGTGCCCCCAGAGAAGCAGACTCTCATTTTGCCAATAGCTTCAACCTTCCCACCACTTCCCATCTGTCCAGAGTTGCTAATGAGTGGCAAAATTGACTGCTCTCACCTCCTCTCGCAGCAAGGGTTCGCCTCTAGTGGAAGTGCTAATGAGCCCTGGCACTGCATCAGCTGGAGACTCAGGTGGAGAAGTAAGAGTCCTGAATAATCCCCTCACTGTTGCAGAATATTCCAGAACCAGCTGTCAAGGGAGAGCAACCATCCTCTCCCCAGCTTCTCCTGCTGGCTCAGAAGTCTCCAGATTCTGCTTTTTGTAGTAGGGTCAACAGAGCTATCTCATTGTGTCAGCCCTCACACCTTCAACAAGCCCAGACAAGACAGGGACTCAGCAACATGATTTACTTGGCCACTGGCCCCTCAGGGAGCAGAGAGCACTGACTCCAGGAGCCCATCCCTCCATGGGGTCTCCTTTACTGCTTTTCATCATATTTCCACAGCAGATCGGATACTAACTGAAATGCTGAGCACCCAGGGCACGCATAGGATGAAGGAAATGTAAAAAACTTGATTTCAAACTGGGAAGTTTGGAGGTGCCCGCAGGAAGAGGTAGACTGATGGCCCACTGCTGCACTGATGTCTGCGTGCTGGTATGTATGTGGAAGCACTTTGAGAAAGATGTGAAAGGATGCACTCCAGGCTGGGACAGACTTCACCACAAGGTGATAATGCGTCAGGTGGAGGTGGGGACCCAGCTGTCATATGGCAGCTTCCTCCCTGTCTGCTTTGTAAAAACAAAGATGGGTAACTTTGTATTAAAAAAATGCAATAAAGTGAAAGAGAATAAACAATCTAGGGTTTTTCTGGTTGAACAACAGCATTTCATACCCTGCAGAACCCTTCATTTTACAGTGGAGATGAATCACTCCCAGTCTCCTGAGAGCCTGCACCATAAATATGGATGGGTTTGCCCCTTCCTAGATGATAAGACAGAATGAATTCCAAAAGAAAATTGGTTATTTCACGACCACCCAAGGCCCTGTTTATCTAATAAGAGGGTGTTGGAGATAGGAAGCCTGAATGGCTTAAAGTAAGATGTGTGGCCCATGGTTACAGTCCCCAGTTGGCCAGGTCTGTCAGCCCAGAGACATCGCAAGGACACTGAGCTCACTGGCTCAATAACCCCGGCAGTTACTGGTGTAGTTAAGTTGATGTGGCCTTTGGCAGCCACTTTATAGCTGGAAGGCACACTGGGAGCCAGCAACGACTTAAGCTTGGTTCACTCTGAGGAAGCAAAGTGCCCATTCTAAAGTTTCCCCTGCCTGGGGCTTCCAGTACCTGAAGACACAGCTTCAGAATTTACTATAAATTTAGCTATAAACCAAATCATGCACACCTATCTTTTGCCTTGGAGCCATCTTCTCTGGCCTGCTGGAATCTCATAGCCCATCTTAACAAGCTTTTCTAGTATAGGAGCTTCATGAAATTCTGTAGGGAGAAATAATAGTCAGAAAAGTAACCTTTGTAACAGAAATTTTTACAACTTAGGGAAGAAACTCATGAATGTTGTTGGATAAAGCATCATTTTATTCAAGGATGACAACAAATGCAAACAATAAAATAAAACCTATACCTTCTGTCACAGGGCTCTAGAGAGTCTTGGGTCAAATTGTGCCTCTTAGAGTAGAATATAATGGCAGAAAGTGAAAAGGAACTAAAGAACCTCTTGATGAGGGTGAAAGAGGAGAATAAAAAGCTAGCTTAAAACTCAACATTCAAAAAACTAAGATCACAGTCTCCAGTCCCATCATTTCATGGCAAATAGATAGGAACAGTGGCACATTTTCATTTTCTTGGGCTCCAAAATCAATACAGACAGTGGCTGTAGCCACAAAATTAAAAGACACTTGCTCCTTGGAAGAATAGCTATGACAAACCTAGACAGTGTATTAAGGAGCAGAGACATTACTTTGCCAACAAAGGTCTATATAGTGAAAGCCATGATTTTTTCAGTAGTCATGTACGGATGTGACAGTTGGCCCATAAAGAAGACTGATCACTGAAGAATTAATCCTTTCAAACTGTGGTGCTGGAAAAGACTCTTGAAAGTCCTTTGGACTGCAAGGAGGTCAAACCTGTCAATCCTAAAGGAAATCAACTCTGAATATTCACTGGAAGGACAGGTGCTAAAGCTGAAGCTCCAATCCTTTGGCCACCTGATGCGAAAAGCTGACTCACTGGAAAAGACCCTGGTGCTGGGAAAGATTGAGGGCAGGAGGAGGAGGGGGCAGCAGAGGATGAGATGATTGGATGGCATCACTGACTCAATGGACGTAAGTTTGAGCAAGCTCTGGGAGATAGTAAAGGACAAGGAAGCCTGGCGTGCTGCAGTTCATGGAGATGCAAAGAGTCTAACATGACTGAGTGACTGAACAACAACAGAGTAGAACAGCAGCATCACTTTTGTGATATAAAGTCAACCCTGTCTCCCAACAGCAATACCAAAGGGATCCAGCCACAGATGTTAGATCAAGAAGACAAAGGATGAGAAAAGAAAAATGAAGGACTCCAAGGACAGAGAAAAGTTGGTTCAATTGTATATAACAAGGGATTAACCTGATATAACAGGAGATCCTTCCTGAGGGAGGGAAAAACTATCAACTGCAGACTGGACCACTAAGAACCATCAGAGACCCTCTTCTTCTTGGCATTTAAGATATTCCTTCTGTGCTGCTATAGATCACTCCTTCCCTGTAGGAATTAAACGTACTGGGGCTTTAAGAACACTTCCTGTTTTGGTCCCTAGGACTTTCTCCCTTTCTGGCTTTCTAGAATTCATCTTCTTTTTGTCATCAGTGATTTGAATATGGCCTTGGTTTTCCACACAGGGCAATGTATGCTCTGTCCTGCTCTGAAGATTTAAGAAAGGATACGGACTCCTCAGCATTCCAAGAAAGTCTCATGATTTCTTTTATCTCAGTCCACAGGGGCGAGTTGCCAAGGTAGTATATTCAAATTTATCCTTCAGCTTTCCCCCAAAGTATATTTTTGCCCCTTTAAACCTGCTTGGCCTGACATCACATGTTGAATGAGTCAGAGCTGTCTCACTTAAATGCAGCTGACACTAAAATTGTGTTATTGATTTCTGATGCTCTCTTTACTTTTCCTTGGTGTTTGTAAAAGTTGGTTCAACTAGCATTATTCTAAATATGTAATGCTGGCATTAGCCCTGTCTCTCTCCCCACTTGCCTTGCTTATCGTCATTTATTGGAGTCATTTTTACGTCAAAATATTTTTTTTAAGATTTCAAATAATGGATTTTTCCATTCCAAAATAGTTCCAAATGTCATCTAGCTGGGTTTGTTTTTTTTTTTTTTTTTTTGGTTATAGTAGAACACATCCATGCTGATATGGTGTATTCCTTCTGACATGTGTAGGGTAACAGTAAACCAGTATTGAAAGTATATAGGTTTGAGCACTGAAAGATCAGGTTGAAATCCTGGCTCCATTCCTTATTATCTGCATGATTTTAGGCAAATTTTTCAGCTTCTTTGGGCATCAGTTTCCTCATTTACAAATTGAGCTTTTTGCATTTATTGCACAGGGTTTTGTGAAATTCAAATGAGGTTATGTAGATAGAGGTGATTTGTTAATGTTGATCCTACTACTCTCTGACACTCTTACTCAGCTCTCTTATATTGGAGACACAACCCCAAAAGGGCAGAATGGTCTTATGGAGGAGACCAAGAAAAAGACCATGATGTGAAAAAGGCTATGATGTCTGCTTCTTTGTCTCCCGGCAATGTCATCTCATCCTTCAACACCCAGCGTAAAAAAATCACCTCCTGCGAAGATACCCTCGAATTCTCCTGATCAACATGGACTTGCCTTTCTTTGTTCTCCAATAGTATCTACTGTAAAATTTCTCTCCAGCTCTGTAACATAGGCGCCAGAAACCCACAACCCCTAGAGAATACAATAGCTAGGAAATTAACACCTTATTTGAAAATATAGATTGAGTAGGGGAGGTTATAAGTGACACTTTTTATTACATTCACTAAAATAGAATAATAAAGATGAGATATTAGATAAACAGAGTATTAATAACATTCTGCATTAATAGTAATATACATTTTATGATTAATATATATCTAAGAGAAAATCTTTATAAAATTTTATTGGAGTATTGTTGCTTTACAATGTTGTGTTAGTTTCTCCTGTTAATATTACAAATAGCTAAGGAAAGAAGAAAAGCAAAAGGCAAATAAGAGAGGGAAAGATACACCCAACTGAATGCAGAGTTCCAGAGACTAGCAAGGAGAGAAAAGAAAGCCTTCTTAGTGAACAAGGCAAAGGAAAAGAGGAAAACAAGAGAATGGGAACGACTAGAGATCTCTTTAAGAAAATGGGAGATACCAAGGGAACATTTCATGCAAAGATGGGCTCAATAAAGGACAGAAACAGCAAGTACCTAATGGAAGCAGAAAAGATTAAGAAGAGGTGGCAAGAATATACAGAACTATACAAAAAAGGTCTTAATGACCTGGATAAGGACTATGGTGTGGTCACTCTCCTAGAGCCAGACATTCTGGAGTGTGAAGTCAAGTGGGCCTTAGGAAGCATTACTACAAACAAAACTAGTGGAGATGATGGAATTCCAATTGAGCTACTTCAAATCCTAAAAGATGATGCTGTTAAAGTACTGCACTCAATATCCCAGCAAATTTTGAAAACTCAGCAAAGGCCATAGGACTGGAAAAGGTCAGTTTTCATTCCAATCCCAAAGAAAGGCAATGCCAAAGAATGTTCAAACTACCATACAATTGTGCTCATTTCACATGCTAGGAGGTAATGCTCAAAATCCTTCAAGATAGGCTTCAAGTATACATGAACTGAGAATTTCCAGAAGAACAACTGGATTTAGAAAAGGCAGAGGAACCAGAGATCAAACAAATCATAGAAAAAGCAAGAGAATTCCAGAAAAAACATCTACTTCCACTTCATTGACTACGCCAAAGCCTTTGACTGTGTGGAACACAACAACAAACTGTGGAACATTCTTAAAGAGATGGGAATACCAGACCACCTTACCTGCCTCCTGAGAAATCTGTATGCAGGAAGCAAGAAGCAATGGTTAGAACTGGGCATGGAAAAATGGACTGGTTCAAATTGGGAAAGGAATACATCAATATTATCATCTTGCTTATTTAACTTATATGCAGAGTGATTCTCCAGGCCAGAATATTGGAATGGGTTGCCTTTCCCTTCTCCAGGGGATCTTTCCAACTCAGGGATTAAACCCAGGTCTCCTGCATGCAGGCAGATTCTTTACCAGCTGAGCCACCAAGGAAGCCCACATGGAAGAGAACATGATGTGAAATACTGAGCTGGATGAATCACAAGCTGGAATCAAGATTGCTGAGAGGAATATCAGCAACCTCAGATATGCAGATGATACCACTCTAATGGCAGAAAGTGAAGAGGAACTAAAGAGCCTCTTGGTGAAGGTGAAAGAGAAGAGTAAAAGAGCTGACTTAAAACTCAGCATTCAAAAAACAAAGATCATGGCATCCAGTCCCATTACTTCATGGCAAATAAATGGGGAAAAAATGGAAACAGTGGCAGAGTTTATTTTGGGGGGCTCCAAAATCACCATAGTTGGTGACTGCAGCCATGAAATTAAAAGCCACTTGCCAATAAAGGTCTGTCTAGTCAAAGCTGGTTTTTCCAGTAGTCATGTACAGATGTGAGAGCTGGACCATAAAGAAAGCTGAACAACAAAGAATTGATGCCTTCAAATCGTGGTGCTGGAGAAAACTCTTGAGAGTTCCTTGAACAGAAAGCAGATCAAACCAATCAATCCTAAAGGAAATCAACCATGAATATTCATTGGCAGGACTGATGCTGAAGCTGAAGCTCCGATACTTTGGCCACCTGATGCATAGGACCAATTCATTAGAAAAGACCCTGACACTGGGAAAGATTGAAGGCAGGAGAAGAAGGGGATGACAGAGAACGAGATGCTTGGATGGCATCACCAACATTGGTTGGATGAGTTTGAGCAAGCCCTGGGAGACAGTGAAGGACAGGGAAGGCTTGTATGCTATAGTCCATGGGTCACAAAGAGTCAGACATGACTGAGAAACTAAACAACAACAGTTTCCCCTGTACAGCAAAGTGAATCAGCTATACATGCACATATACCCCCTTGTTTTTGGATTTCCTTCCCATTTAGGTCACCACAGAGCACTGAGTAGAGTTTCCTCTGTTGTACAGTATGTTCTCACTAGTTATAGATTTTATATATAGTATTAATAGTATATATAGGTCAATCCCAATCTCCTACTTCATTCCACCACCACCACCCCCCTTCCTACTTGGTATCCATACTGGATTGTTCTCTGCCTCTGTGTCTCTATTTCTATTTTGTAAATAAAATCATATATATCATTTTTTCAGATTCCACATATGTGTTGATATATAATAATTGTTTTTCATTTAAGAGGGAAATCTTTTAGCTCTCTTTTCCTTGGCTGTTTCAATGAAACCCTTATAAGTGAAAATTTTACTTTCTCATAGATATTTTGCCCAATAAAAGGGATTCTCTTTTGTGTCTGCTTTGCTACCCAAATGTTCAAAGGCTTTCTGATTTTATATCTTGAAATTGTTGGCTCCTAACTTCCAGCTCTCATTAATTCAAAATAGCTTGGAAGGCTGGGAAGCTTGACTACACACAAGTATCTCAACTTCCTCACTCTTGCAGAAGGCTAAAGCCTTTGCTCTGTCCATGATAACTTGATGCACTTCCTTTCTGATCACCAATCTGGTAAACATCTGTACTTCCCTCTCTCCTGAGAGAGGCTCCCAGTTTCTCTGCTCTCTCTCTCCCATTGCAATAAAAATGCCTCCATTTTAGCTTCCCCATTCACAGTATCTCCCCTGTCTGCACTCATCCTCAAGCTCTATCCTTTCTACTTCCTGAGTCTAAATTACCTCAAATGGGAATGATTTAATACATAGATACTGGAACTGGAATTCCAATCATCTCTTTAGTGTCTGTCTCTCCCATGGACTACGAGCTTCTTGAAGGCATTTTCTCATGCACTATTTTGTCTTATGTATCAAGTATGGATTCTGATGCATGTGAAGCCATTGATTCACATTGAGGGGATGCATGCTTACTAACAGACCACTTTTGAGCTCTGCTCTACTTGTCAGCTTCACTCAGATAAGGTGAACTTTCTTGAATGTCCTCTTCCCAATTATAACTTTAGTTTATAAATTAGAAAACTGTAAAAAAAAAAAAAAAAAGAGCTACAGAAGGGAAAAGAAGACAGACGAGCTAAAGAACAGTTCTACTGGGACTTCCATTTGTGGTCCAGTGGTTAAGCATCCACCTTGTAATGCAGAGGATGTTGGTTCGATGCCTGGTCAGGGAACTAAGATCCCACATATTGCAGAGCAACTAAGGCTGAGTGCTATAACTAGAGAGTTAGTGCTCTGCAACGAGAGATCCTGCATGATGCAACAAGAGATCCTGAGTGCTGCAACCAACACAGACAGATAAATGAAATAAAAAATAATCAACAGTTCTACCTATACTCAGCTAAAGGTGGCAGAGGTAGGTGGAAAACCAGGTTGGCAGGGAGTCTTTGTAGAGCAGCACAAGACATTGGGAAAGGCTTGGTACACTTGAGGGGAGAACTCCAGGAATGTGCCACATGTCTTCTGCCATCTGCTCTCACAGTGAGGACTGTCTGGGATTTTGACCCTCCTGCAGGCTGACCTAGTCATACTGGATGCCTGGGATGTGGCCTGTGTATGGGGCTGGAAGCTCAGGATCAATGTGTCTGCACAGATAGTACTGTCACATCCCTCCCTGACCCTTCTTCAAGGCCCAGTCTTACAGCTTCTTGTGAAGCCATTAATACTAGAGTTCACTCTGAGCTCTGATTTACCCTCAGTTTGGGTACTCTCCTGGGCTGCCCAGTGGCAAGGCATGCACAATTACAACTCTCTGCTCAGCATGAATGCACTCTGGGGGTGGGAGCAGACTGTCTTATAGGAACTAAGTAGTACTCTAACACTCTTTCTCTTGCACATGAAAAAGAGGAAAAAAAGCTCAAAGAGGCCAAGTTTTGGGGGCAGAGAAGCCAATGCCATTCCACCACTGGGAGCAGGCTGTGTTAGTACAGGGGTGGTGTGCTGGGAAGGGGGAACAGAGGTACTGAGACTCTTGGCACTGGGGACAATGGGCACCAAACATTCAAAGAGAAATCACTTATCGTCACTGTCATAGGTCCTGAAAACGTCCCAGTTTACCACTGCAAACTTGTGGATATTTTCACCACAGAATTAACATACAGAGTCACATTAGTCAAAGGTCCTAGAAAAACAATAATGTACCACAGATTATAGTTATTCCAAGACCATGTCAAAACACTGGATATTCTTTTCTGAGAGACAACTTACTGAAACAGCTGGCTTGATTCTTTATTTTTTAACTAATAAACTATTTTTATAGCAGTTTTAGGTTCACAGAAAAATTAAACAGAAAATAAAGTTTTCCATTCCCCATTTCCTTACACACAGCCTCCCCCAAATTACTAACAGTGTGTCCCATTTGTTACAATTGATGAGTCATTGTGATACATTCAGTTCAGTTCAGTCCCTCAGTTGTGTCAGACTCTTTGTGACCCTATGGACTGCAGTACACCAGCCTTCCCTGTCCATCACCAACTCCTGGAGCTTATTCAAACTCATGTCTATAGAGTCAGTGATACCATCCAGCCAGCTCATTCTCTGTCATCCTCTTCTCCTCCTGCCTTCAATCTTTCTCAGCATCAGGGTCTTTTCTAATGATTCAGCTCTTCAGATCATATGGCCAAAGTACTGGAGTTTCAGATTCAGCATCAGTACTTCCAATGAATATTCAGGACTGATTTCCTTTAAGATTGACTGGTTTGATCTACTTGGAGTCCAAAGGACTCTCAGAGTCTTTTCCAACACCATAGTTCAAAATCATCAGATCTTCAGCGCTCAACTTTCTTTATAGTCCAACTCTCAAGTCTGTACATGACTATTGGAAAAACCATAGCTTTGACTAGATGGATCTTTGTTGGCAAAGTAATGTCTCTGCTTTTTAATATGCTGTCTAGGTTGGTCACAGCTTTTCTTCCAAGGAGCAAGTGTCTTTTAATTTTATGTCTGCAGTCACCATCTGCAGTGATTACAGAGTCCAAAAAAAAATAAAGTCTGTCACTGTTTCCCCATCTATTTGTCATGAAGTGATGGGACCAGATGCCATGATCTTAGTTTTATGAGTGCTGAATTTTATATTATTTTTTTTTAAATTTTCTTTACTTTATTGTGTTGGTTTTGCCATACATTGACATGAAACCACCATGGGTTTACATAAGCTCCCCCTCCAGAACCCCCCTCCCTCCTCCCTCCCGATTCCCTCCCCCTGGGTCATCTCGGTGCACCAGCCCTGAGCATCAGCCCTGGGCTGGCGATTGATTTCACATATGATAATTAACATGTTTCAATGCCATTCTCCCATATCATCCCACCCTTGCCCTCTTCCACAGAGTCCAAGAGTCTGTTCTATACATCTGCGTTCCTTTTGCTGTCTCGCTTGCTGGGTTCTCGTTACCATCTTTCTAAATTCCATATATATGCGTCAGTGTATTGTATTGTTGTTTTTCCTTCTGGCTTACTTCACTCTGGATAATAGGCTCCAGTTCCATCCACCTGAGTAGAACTGATTCAAATGAATTTTTTTTTAATGCTGAGTAATATTCCATTGTGTATATGTACCACAGCTTTCTTATCCATTCATCAGTTGATGGGCATCTAGGTTGCTTCCATGTCCTGGCTATTGGAAACAATGCGGCGATGAACATTGGGGTACACGTGTCTCTTTCAATTCTGGTTTCCTCGGTGTGTATGCCCAGCAGTGGGATTGCTGGGTCATATGGCAGTTCTATTTGCAGTTTTTTAAGGAATCTCAACACTGTTTTCCATAGTGGCTGTACTAGTTTGCATTCCCACCAACAGTGTAAGAGGCTTCCCTTTTCTCCACATCCTCTCCAGCATTTATTGCTTGTAGATTTTTGGATTGCAGCCATTCTGATTGGTGTAAAGTGGTACCTCATTGTGGTTTTGATTTGCATTTCTCTGATAATGAGTGATGTTGAGCATCTTTTCATGTGTTTGTTAGCCATTTTTATGTCTTCTTTGGAGAAATGTCTGTTGAGTTCTTTGGCCCACTTTTTGATTGGGTCGTTTATTTTTCTAGAATGGAGCTGCAGGAGTTGCTTGTATATTTTTGAGATTAATTGTTTGTCTGTTGCTTCATTGGCTATTATTTTCTCCCATTCTGAAGGCTGTCTTTTTACCTTGCTTATAGTTTCCTTTGTTGTTCAGAAGCTTTTAATTTTAATTAGGTCCCATTTGTTTATTTGTGCTTTTATTTCCAATATTCTGGGAGGTGGGTCATAGAGGATCCTGCTTTGGTTTATGTCGGAGAGTGTTTTGCCTATGTTTTCCTCTAGGAGTTTTATAGTTTCTGGCCTTATGATTAGATCTTTGATCCATTCTGAGTTTATTTTTGTGTATGGTGTTAGAAAGTGTTCTAGTTTCATTCTTTTACAAGTGGCTGTCCAGTTTTCCCAACACCACTTGTTAAAGAGATTGTCTTTTCTCCATGTATATTCTTGCCTCCTTTGTCAAAGATAAGGTGTCCATAGATGTGTGGATTTATCTCTGGGCTTTCTATTTTGTTCCATTGATCACCACTATTATTCAACATAGTTTTGGAAGTCTTGGCCACAGCAATCAGAGCAGATAAAGAAATAAAAGGGATCCAGATTGGAAAAGAAGAAGTAAAACTCTCTGTTTGCAGATGACATGATCCTCTACATAGAAAACCCTAAAGACTCTACCAGAAAATTACTAGAGCTAATCAGTGAATATAGTAAAGTTTCAGGATACAAAAATCAACACACAGAAATCCCTGGCATTCCTATACACTAACAATGAGAAAACAGAAAGAGAAATTAAGGAAACAATTCCATTCTCCATTGAAACAAAAAGAATAAAATACTTAGGAGTATTTCTACCTAAAGAAACAAAAGACTTATACATAGAAAACTATAAAACACTGATGAAAGAAATCAAAGAGGACACAAATAGATGGAGAAATATACCGTGTTCGTGGATTGGAAGAATCAATATAGTGAAAATGAGTATACTACCCAAAGCAATCTATAGATTCAATGCAATTCCTATCAAGCTACCAGAGGCCTTTTTCAGAGAATTAGAACAAATAATTTCACAATTTGTATGGAAATACAAAAAACCTCATATAGCCAAAGCAATCTTGAGAAAGAAGAATGAAACTGGAGGAATCAACCTACCTGACTTTAGGCTATACTACAAATCCACAGTCATTAAAATAGTATGGTACTGGCACAAAGACAGAAATATAGATCAATGGAACAAAATAGAAAGCCCAGAGATAAATCCACGCATCTATGAGTGCTGAATTTTAAGCCAACTTTTTCACTCTCCTCTTTCACTTTCATCAAGAGGTTCTTTCATCAAGAGGCCCTATTTATTATTATATATTTATTTATTGTAGTTACAGACTTATATATCATTAATTTTTAATATTATATTGGGGTTTCCCCAGTGGCTCAGTGGTAAAGAACCTGCCTGTAATGCAGGAGACATAGGAGACCCCAGTTCAATCCCTGGGTCACAAAGATAACCTGGAAGAGGGCATGGCAATCCACTCCAGTATTCTTGCCTGGAGAATCCCGTGGACAGAGGAGCCTGGCAGGCTGTGGTCCATGGGATCACAAAGAGTCAGACATGACTGAAGCAACTAAGCACACGCATCATTACACTAATTCAGGTCCATAGTTCACATTGATTCTCTTTGTATTGCGCGTTCTATGGGTTTGACAAAGGTATGATGTCATGTATCCACCCTTACAATATCTTACAGAATAGTTTCACTGCCCAAAATATCTCCTGTGCTCCATCCGTTTATCTTTTCCCAGCCCCGGGCCACTGTTGATTTTTTTTTTTTTTTACTGTCTCCATAGTCTGCTTTTTCAGTCATAGGACTTCCCTGGTGGTCCAGTGGTTAAGAATCCACCTTGCAACGCAGTGGACACTGTTTCAGTCTCTGGTCTGGGGAGATCCCACATGCCGCGGGGCAACTAAGCCCTCGAGCCACAACTGCTGAGCCCACGTGCAGCAACTACTGAAGCCCGAGTACCCCAGAACCTGTGCTCCACAACAAGAGAAGCCACAGCAATAGGAAGCCTGTACAAGGTATCTGGAAAGAATTCCCACTCTCTGTAGCTAGAGAAAGCCTGCATACAGCAACAAAGACCCAGCATGAGTAAAAAATAAAACAAATATTAAAAAAAGAATGTCAATCATAAAGTCTGTAGACTTTGCGTAGTCATTTTTCACTTAGCAACATTCATCTAATTTTCCTCCATGTCTTTTCATGCCCTGATCACTCATCCATTTTTATTTTTGAGTAATATTTCATTACATGAATGTATCAGTTTGTTTATACACTTACCTATTGAAGGATATCTTGGTTGCTTCCAAATTTTGATAGTTATGAATGGAGCTGCTATAAACATGTGTGTGCAGATTTTTGTGTGGACATAGTCTTTAACTCTTCTGGGTAAATACCGAGGGGCTCTATTGAAGGACTGTATGGTAAGAAAATGTTTAGTTTTTTAAGTAACTGCCAAACTGTCTTCCAGAGGGGCTGTGCCATTTTGCATTCTGCCAGCAACGAATGAGAGTTCTGTTGCTCCACATCTTTGCCAGCGTTTGGTGCTGTCAGTGTTTTGTATTTTAGCCGTTCTGATAGGTGGGTAATGATATCTCATGATTAATTTGCAATTCCCTAATGGCATATGATGGTGAGCATCTTTTCATATGCTTATTGGCCATCTGTATATCTTCTCTGGTGAGATATTTAGAAATTTTACTCATTGACTCTTTTTTGTTTAATTGATATTTTAACTGAATGAGCTAACTGGCAGAATTGCTTAGATGTTGCCTCCTTATAAAGAGGAATTTTCAGCAACTGTGGCAAATGATTGTTTTTAGAATAGGGCATTAAAAATAGACCTGATCTATACAGATACGGTTTTTGTTTTGGTTTTTAGTAACTAAGAAACACCCAAAACTAGTTTTTTCTAGCATTAATCAAGAAGTAAATATTTCCTTTTCTTAGGGAACTCTTCTACAATGTTGGTAAGAATGTAAGTTGGTGCAGCCCCTTTAGAAAACAGATAAGGTTCTTCAATTATATTGCCACGTAATCCAGGAGTCTTACTCCTGGGCATACATATAGATAAAACTATAATTCAAAAAGATACATGCACCCCCTATGTTCACAGCAGAACTATTCACAATACCTAAGACATGGAAGGAGCCTAAATGCCCACCCACAAATGAATGGATAAAGAAGCTGCTTCTTTTATTTTCTTTTCTGGCCAGTGGTATATTTCTTTAGAGTTGAACACAACCTAGCGACTAAATCACTGTCACCACCTTTCTTTATATAACTGCCCATGTAAGATCTTTGGTGGCTAGTGTTTTGTCTTTTGTGGCTTCCTGCAAGGGGAGAGGTGACCATAGTTGGTAGCGGCTGGTGGTGCAACACTGACGTAAGATATAAATGATCTTCAGAGAACATCCTCCACAGTAGGGTGACCTAAAGCAAGAAGGCTCTACCTTACAAGGATCTACAGGGTAGATTCATTATTTGGAATGACTATAATCCGTGCTCCATAGACTTTGAACATTTGACTTATATCTCGAGAATTCACCATCTAAGTGCACACATCAAATAAAGCCTTTTTTTATTCCCAATTTATTTGCCCCCTTACTCCAACCCTAGAGGCAATAAAATGAGTGACAAGAAAGTGAGGCGGCCCATCAGTGGGGAAACAGTGACGAAGCCAGCTATGCTGCCTTTTACCACTGCAGGTTTCTGACCTTGAGTTAAGTCTACAATTGGGATGAAGACTGAAGTTTTGATTTTAGACAGAATTGGACCACTCATATCTCAAAATGAGGAGAAAAAGCATTGGGATCTAGAGAGTTCATCCAGGGAAGGGCATGAATGGTCTAGCAGTAGAGGAAAGAAAATAAAATTGTTTTTTGCTTCTACCCTACAGAATCCAGGTGTTAGTTTCCTCAGGCTGCCGTAACAGACATCCAAAATCAATGTGCTGGCAGGACCGTGCTTGCTCTGAAGGCTCCGGGGGCAGATCCTTCCTTTCCTCTTCCAGCTTTTGGTAGTCCCAGAGGTTCCTTGGCTTGTGGCAGCAGAGCTCCAGTCTGTCTCCATCTCCGTGTGGAGTCTTTCCTCTGGATCTGTATGTCTCTGTGTCTTCACATGGTGTTCTTCCTGCATTTCATGTGCAATTCCCCTCTTCTTACAAGGATGCAGTCATGTCAGATTAAAGTCTATTCTAATGACCTCCTTGGAACATGATTAAATCTGCAAAGACCCTATTTTCAAATAAGGTCAGATTCACAGGTGTTGGAGAATTAGGAGTTCAGGTTTTTGGTGTTTTTTTCTTTTTGGTAGGAGGACATAATTCTACCTATAACAGTCCACCTTGTCAATAAACAGACTCTGCCTGTGCTGATTTCTGAAGCCATGTCCATGTGATTGGGCTGTGTTTTCTCTGGCAAAAGGGCTCACTTTTTCATTCTCCTTTCCTCCAGTCCTTCCTCTTCTCCCTCTCATTCTCTCTTCTGCATGACCGTCCTCTGAGAGAGTAGACAGGGCAAAGACTACTCTGATTTTCAGTATCAAGTCCATGGCAACATTTCATGTCCATGGGGCCCTAGTAAGTGCATTTTGGTCATGTTACATGGATTACACACACACACACACGTGTGTGTGTGTATCCCTAAAATTCTCATAGCAAATCAGGTATGTGACCATGGGAATGCCAGCCTGGGGGTAGGATCAGACACAATTTTAAAATTCTACCACCTACACTGCACAATATCAGAATGCTATTGAGCAAATCTTATCTTTTCTGGGAAAAAAATTTTAATCATAAAAATATTTTAAAAGTAACATTTCCAAATTGCAGAGCAATCTTTCTGAGAAAAAGAAAGGGGAAAAAATTTCTCCCCTCCAGAAAGTCCTCTGACAAGGTTTTGAATGATGGGGAAAGGAAGTTAAAGGGAATGGGGCATTAAAAGTAAAATCTCAGTACTTGTCTCCTGGAAACAGACTGTATGCTGGGAACCACAATGAGCTTCTACCTCCAAAATGGGGACGGTTAGGGAAGACACAGAAAACAAATCATTGAGGGCATGACTTGTATGCAAAAATTAAAGTTGGCAGTCATTTGGTTTTGCAATTTTATCATTGAAATGAATCTAAAACTGTTACCAATGTTGGAATTTTGAGATGATGTGTACTGAACCCAGACACTGGAGTGAAAAGGGCATGGAGAAGGAATTACCTTGCTGAACTTAGAGACATTATCTCCCTTCTGACAAGCGTAATATCTTGCAGACTTCCTACAGCATCCTGTATTAATTTTCAAGTTCATTTGCAGTTTTAAAAACTCTTCATTTCCTCTCAGGTTCAATTCATCCATCTGTCCCTCTGTTTATATATCTACACATCAAGAGGGCTTGGGTTTAGGGACTTCTCTAGTGGTCCAGTGGCTAAGATTCTGAGCTCTCAATGCAGGGGCAATGCATGCATGCGTGCTAAGTTGTTTCAGTCGTGTCCAACTCTTTGTGACCCTATGGACTGTAGCCCTCCAGGTTCCTCTGTCCATGGGATTCTCCAGGCAACATATTGGAGTGGGTGACTACCATGTCTTGCACTAGGGGATCTTCTTGAACCAGGGATCGAACCCACATCTCCTATATTTCCTGCACTGGCTCATGGGTTCTTTCTCACTAGTGCTGCATGGGAAGCCCAATGCAGGGGACCTGGGTTCAAACCCTGGTCTGAGAACTAGATCCTTTATGCCCAAGCTGAGTCCTAGCAGAAAGGAGAGGGCACAGTTTTTCTTGTGTCTCCTTTTTCTCAATTGCCTCCAGCTCAAGATAATCCTTATGCCAGAGTGACATGTTTTGGGGTGACATACTCTGACCCTCTTTGATGCGCATCACATTCTGGTGTAAGCTTATGCAACAATAAAACTTTTGTTTTCTTTGTTTTGTCTCTACTACTCTTGCAGAGGGGTTTTCTGGGTTAAGAGGACATTTTGCTTGTTTTATAGTTCCCCAATGCTGTCCAATAAAATGCTACTAAATACTTGCTCTGTGCCAGGCAGTCTTCCTTCTCATTGCAGCAGAGACTTGGGAGTACCATGGGGGAATAACTTCAGCTCTTATTTTGGCCAGTCTCTGATGGACAATGATTGGCTCTCAAATGTTATAAGGGGTCCACTATCTCTTATTACCCTTGGAATTAACCTATTCCCATTAGTTTAGTTTAATGATTCCTCCTCAGTAATTCTAGTTAATGTTTACTAAGTGCTTGCTGTGCACCTGCCACTGTGCTGTGCATTTACCTATGTCATCTTATTTAATCTTCACTATCACCCTGTAAAGTGGGCATTATAATTCTCACCATTTCATATATGTGGAAACTAACGAGAGCATATTAAATGACTTGCTCATGGTCACAATGGTGATGAGAGTCAAACCAAGAACCCTCAGGCCCTCAGCGTCTGCTAGGATGTAGCAGCTGTGAGATGAAGGAGGAACAGAGCCAGGGAAGGGTGGCACCCAGGGGGCAGGCCAAAAAGGGGAGGACTAAGAAGTGGGGGTTTCAATGATCAGTTTTCTCCCACCTCAGCTCCTGGTGCCCCATTCCAGAGAACCACAGTTGATAGGTCCTCCTGTCTTTCCATAGCTGGAAGAGGGAGTATCCAAGTGTCCCTCCCCAGGTATCCAGGTCCCATCGACTTTTCTTGATTGATTGCTGGGACACTGCAGGGGCATGAAGGATACACGCATATATTAAATTAGTCAGAGATGGAGCCAAGTCAAGGGGGCCCAGCCAGGAGTTGTCGGGGGGTGATGTGTGAGCTCCTGGCTGTGATGTAGTGGAGTCCTATTTCTAGGCTGCTAGCCTAAGGAATAGCTGTAGTGGTTTTGATGAGGTTGCTGTGCTGTGCTTAGTCATTCAGTCTTGTCCGACACTTTGTGACCTCATAGACTGTAGCCTGCCAGGCTCCTCTGTTTATGGGGATTCTCCAGGCAAGAATACTGGAGTGGGTTGCCATGTGCTCCTTCAGGGAATCTTCCCAACCCAGGGATCGATCCCAGGTCTTCCACATTGCAGGCAGATTCTGTACCAACTGAGCCACCAGCTACAGGCAGAGTCATCACTCCCCCACCCCACCCTCGGCTCCAGGGTCTTGAAGGCGTCTCCGGGCGGGGAGTCTTCACCAGGTACAATTCGGCTCTTCCTTCTGGCAAGCCCAAGGCAAAGGAGGAAAATATATGGGTACAGAAAACAAGTTAAAATCTCTAATTACAGCTCAGCCACACAAGCACACACATAACCAGGTATGTCCTTCTGTCTCATGCAAGAAGCAGCATACTATACTAGTCTTCTGCTGCTGTCTCTTCCTCGCTTTCTCGGTTTTTTTTTTTTTTTTTTTGGAAGGAAAAGTTGATGTTTTATTTTAAGAATGAGTCTGAAATACATAATTATTAGAATTCTCCTTTTATACTTTTCATTGTACATGATTTGGAAAACAATAAGGTTTAAAAGGTTATTTTAGCTTGGATTCTATTATCTTCATGTTGTATACTTCTTGTTTAAAGAACTTTTTGTTTTCATTATCCATTATGTTTTTTGGAGGGACTTTACAAACTAAATATATTTTGTCTATAATTTCTGCAATAATTTAAATGGCGTGTATTCAATTTTTAATTGCATTAAGGATTGTCTTGTGTTTTTAAGCACTTTAAAATTATATTTACTTAAAATTCTTAAAATTATCTAATTTTTGAAATAATAAGATTTTTAAAGTTTATCATTATTCAAAGAAAATCTGCTTTCTTTTTCTATCCATCTATCCATTATATCTCTCGGTTTTTAATAAGATAGTTTAGAGCTGTTTTCTTATTGGTACATATAACTCTGATGCATTCTCTTTAATCGTGGCTAATTAACTGAATATTTATCTTCATGACAGACTTCATGAGGTATGTACATTCTTAGCTATATTTTACAGATGAGGAAAATAAAGCTTCCGTATTTTACAGAAACTGCAAGGGCTTGAGGACTCAGCCTAAGTCACAAAGGTTGTGAGTTCAGGAGAGCAGCACCAGCACAGGGGCCACAGGACATGAGGCAGGAAACTCCTAGCTGGGTGTCTGACAAAGGCAATGCTCAGTAGTTGCTTCTTCCCACTCTCCCTGAGCAGCTCTCTGTGGCACTCTGGGCCAGAACTGAGTAGGTTGAGGGGCACAGGGCCTCAGCCTTGTCTTGGGACAGCCTTTCCTATTACCCCTCTGATCCCATCATGGCCCTATTCTTGCAAGTTTAGCAGAGCCAGGCAAACCCTCCCAGTGCCTCCTACTAGCTAGAAACTGGCTCCCTGGGAAGGATCTGCCTGGTGGGAAGATTCCCCTTGTGCATCTGCTACTGCTGACAAGCTGGGAGAGCTGCCAGCTAGAGAAGGGGGCAAATGGGGAGTTAGGGGGGCATCTGTCACCAACAGTCCTTCTCTGTGCTGCCTCTTGGAGGCATTAACGCAGCAGACTGGGGCCCAGCCCTTGAGGAGAACTGCGCTCTTGTTTTCTCCCTTCCATGCAGACTTGTTTTCATCTCTTTGGCTGTTCTTCTGGAATAAAACTCTCCTCCTGTCTGGCTGTCCCCTCTCTTCCCACTGTCATTTGTCTAAAGTCCCGTTGCCACAGGTAGCTAGGAGCCAAAGTTGTTTTGTGCAAGAAGAAGGCAAAAGCAGCTGGTAGCTTTGAGAGTGGAGAGATTTCAGAGTCTAACTTTCTTTCATTTGGAGTGACAGCCACGGATCAGGCATAGAAAACCCATCATCAGTGTGGGCAAAGGAGTGTGATCAATTCTCGGGACAGGTGCTAGGCTATGCAGGGATCTGGAGGATTTCTGGTGGCACTCTGAATAATTCTCATAAGAAAAGTTAACATTTTACATGTGACCAAGACTCAAATATTCATTAAGTAAAAATGACCCTCTTTTCTTTTGAATGGAATCATCTTCAGAAATCCTGCTCAATTTCTAACAAAAGCCTATGGATTCAGATGCTTATTATTCCTGTGATAGTGTTTGCATCAGACCACGGCAGGCTGGCTGCAGGTCAGTCAATGGCGTAGCTGGTCTGCACAGAGCTATGGAGTAGCAGCAAACAAGGATTTGAACTCTAATCATGCAGGGGAATTCAATTTGAGGGCATTGCTTTGTCTTATAATTCTTTGTGAAAATCTGTATAAGAAATATAAGGTTGTTCTAAAATAAATTAAACTGAAATCTGCTGAAATTCCTCCACTCTGAGAATAACCACTAGAAGCAGATTCTTCCAAACTTGTTTCTGCTGTTTTAGTTTCCTAGGACTGTGCCATAACAAAGTACCACAGACTGGAGCTTAAATTGTTGTTGTTGTTCAGTCACTCGGTTGTGTCCAACTCTTTGACCCCATGGACGGCAGCACACCAGGCTTCCCTGTCCTTTGCCATCTCCCAGAGTTAGGTCAAACTCATGTCCATAGAGTAGATGATGCCATCCAACCATCTCTCCTCTGCCATCCCCTTATCCTCCTGCCCTCAATCTTTTCCAGCATCAGGGTCTCTTCCAGTGAGTCGGCTCTTTGCATCAGGTTGGTCAAAGTATTGAAGCTTCAGCTTCAGCATCAGTCCTTCCAATGAGTATTCAAGGCTGATTTCCTTTAGGAATGACTGGTTTGATCTCCTTGCAGGCATTTATCTTCTCAGTCTTGGAGGCTCGAAGTCCAAGGTCAAGATGCAGGCAGTTTGTTTTTCCTGAGACCTGAGACCTCTCCTTTCCTTGCGGGTGACTGTCTTCACTCTGTGTCCTCACGTGATCTTTCCTCTGTGTGGGTGCATGTGTGAGTCAATTTCCTCATCTTCTAAAGATGCCAGTCATATTGGATTGGGACACACCCTAAAGACCTCATGTTAATTACCTCTTTAAAGACCTTGTCTCCAAATATGGTCCAAACATGGTTCTGAAGTATAGGGGTTAGGGCTTCAGCATGTGAATTTTAGGGTTATGCAATCCAACCCATAACACCTACTAATCTTTCTGTAAAAATACACATTTTCCCCAAATTAGAAACCACAACAAAATTACTGTTTAATAATCTGCTTTTTAAAGACTTTAATATGTGCTTTCTCTATGGCAATAGTTACTGATTAGGTTCTGGTTCAGGATTCATGGTCAGAGTAGATGCATTAGCCTCCCACTCCCTCCTAAGACTGAATTAATAACAACAGTCATGGTTACTGGGTGCTTATTATGTGCCAGGCACTGTTCTGACTACTTTGTGTGTATTCAATTATTCAACTCTCACAACTCTGGGAGATGGGCATTATTATCTCCATTTTTCAGATGCTCAGGGGTGAAGAGTCAGTGCTGTCTCAAGTGAGGAATCGAGAGGATTTTTCTTTCCTGCAGGGAGAGCCTAGAGTGAGTAATAGAAGCAAGGAAGGACCAGAGAGGAGAAGGCGCCGAAGTGGCTCCCCTATGTTCAGGACACTCTGGCATCCACATCCTCCAGCATGGGTGGTCCTGTCCCCCTGCAGGTATGTGCACATCCTGATTCCCACTCCAGTCCCTGGGTGCCCTTATTCCCAGCACCCAGCAGTGCACCTCATGTGCAATAAGTCTATATAAATATTTGCTGAAATAAATATTCACTAAGATGAGTATCCTGAAAGGCTCTCTTATAGAATCATTCTTATGTTTTTGAAGGTTTAAAAACCATTTTAAGACTTCCTAGAGATAGGGGGCAAGGATTCTCACTTCAGAGAGACCTGTTTCTGGCCCCAGTTGAATATATCACATTTTTCTTAGTCAGTGGGAGAAAGAAAGTAAAGAAGGGCAGGAAATCCCCCTGTGCTTCCTGGAAAAAAAAAAAAAACAATAAAGCCTTGGCTTAAAGGCAAGAGCATGAGTCTGATTTCACTTTACCATCTGCAAAGCATGTTTAAGTAGTGGAGGTTCCAGGCCTGAAATGGAGATATTTGCTCACCTGGTATGAATGGCGGTGCTTTTACTTTCCCTCATCACCATCTAACTCCATTCCAGACACCCTTTCCCCACAAGATCATCATCAGCCTGAATCTCTCCTTCCAGCCCAGATAGCTTCATAAACTCCTCCCATCACAGAGAATCCCAGGATGCATGTCCAGCCTGAGCACAAGCTGAGGAGCCTTCTCCTCTTCTCTGTCCCAACTCTCTGCACTAAAACCCTACAGAAAGGTCACTTCCACCAGGAAGCCCTCTCAGATCCACTCTCCCAGCTTATCTCACGCAGTTCTTTCTTTGTCCTCTGAGTCCACAGATGTCTGGATCCTTGGATGAAGGAGTTGTTAGCATTCCTGCTCCCCTGAGCATAGGCACACAGAAGTCCCACATCTGTCACCAGCCCTGAGGAACCTATATTGTCCGAAACTTGCTGCTCCTGAGTCACAGTCACAGTGCCATACCTACACACCGCAGGATGCTTTGTCATGATGACAGATGAGCATTGTCAAGGCTGGTCACTCATTGTCCCTGTCCTTGCCTTCTGCGTTACCTATCAGATTTCTAAGAGTTCTGAATCACTGGAATGGTTGCTCAAAGGGAACATTTAAAACATTCACCACCCTCATCTGAGTGATCAACATATCCTGATGCTTAATTATATATGAAACATAGACAGTTTCATTATAAAGGACAGCTCAGGAAGAATCCAGTGGAATAGGGCAAGGTCTGAGGGCATGAGAGGGTGCCAGCGCCTCTGGCCCTATGGAGTCAGGTATACCTGATGCTTAGCTAATGTTTAAAAGCCACTTTGTTGCCTTCTTTTGTATCTGCCTCCTTATTGCATGAAATAAGAAATTAAGATGTGAAGAAGAAATGAAGGGCTGTGTCCTTTGGCAGCTGTTCCTCCTATTTTTCTACAGCTGCCCAGGCTGGATAAATTGATCTCAGTCATAATTATGAAAAGACAATCCTAATCACACCACCAGCAATTTCCCATCTATCTTACCGAACAGAAAATTCCCAGGTTCTGAGTGATTTGTCCTCTCAGGCATAAAATATCTGTTAAGAGAACAACAAAATGTGCATAGTCCTTATTTGTATGGCTTCCCTGTGTCCCCTGAAGAGGACACACTGTACAGGAAACACACAGTACTACATTTAGGGGAGTACAAAGAGGCAATTCTGAAGAAATGATTTTAAACAAATAATTGCTGAAAAACAGAGCTCAAAAAGTTTTGTGTGTGTTTTTATTTTTTTTTCCAAAAAGGAGAGAAACCCACAAGACAACTAATTGCCTATTGTTGTGAGTTGCTTGTCCCTCAAGGATGGAATGGGTCCAAACTTCCCTCCTACTGCCATTCAGTGTGTTCACGATGGCCACAAACCATCTTACTACTCGGCCTCCTTCCCTGGCATCACACAGGTTCTCACAGGAGAACTCCCTGGGCATCCACAGAATGACACAGACTACAGGGACTCAGATACAAGATAAGGCGCTTTACCAGTTACGTGATAAACTGGTCTGAAGCAATGACAAACCATACCTGTGGAGCTGGCAGCTTCCCAAACCTTTGAGAAAAAAATCATATCTTATTCCCCAAAAGTCAGGGGTGTGGAGTATGGGATTGGGGAGGGAGCAGTGAGCAATGGACAAGAGTTGCTACAAGCACTCAAAGGTAGGCAGCATCCTACCATCCCCTTCTGGGCATCCTAGTCAGTCACAGCCCAAGAGGCATGTCAGAGAGGGCGCCAGCAGGGAGGTCTGCCTGCCAGGGGCCAAAGCCTGCTGGGGCTGAGATTCAGCAGTGATGAAGGAGTTCTCCTCCCAGACAGATTTGTGGTCCCAAATCTGGTGATCTGGGGAAGTCACTTCACCTCTTTGAGTCTCAGTTTGCTAAACCATTAAACATGAGGTTCATCCAAGTGACACTAGAGCTTTACCCCCAAGGATAAAACCAGAAATGTGTTTTAGACACTTACTGAACTAAATATACTCTTACCATATGATCCAGCAACCGTTCTCCTTGGTATTTATCCAAAGGAGTTGAAAACATGTCCACACAAAAACCTGTCCATGAATGTTTATAGCAGCTTTATTCATAATTTCAGCCAAAACTTGAAATCAACCAAGATACCCATCTTCAGGTGCATGCATAAATTAACTGGGTGAGTCAGACAATAGAATATTATTCAGCACTAAAGAGAACTGGGCTACCAAGTCATGGAAAGACATGGAAGAACGTACGTTACACGTATATTGCTAGATGAGAGAAGCCAGTCTGTAAAGGCTACATTTCTGTATTATCTCAAATACATGATATGCTACAAAAGGCAACACTACAGAAACTATAGAAAATCCAGTGGTTGCCAGGGGTTCAAAGAGAAAAGAGTAAGTAGATGGAGAACAGGGGAATTTTAGGGCAGCAAGATTGTTCTATATGATACTATTATGGTACATACATGTCATCATGCATTTGTCCAAACTCACAGAGTGCACAATACCAAGAGTGAACCTTAATGTAATCTGTGGATTTTAGGTGATTAGGATATGTCAGTAGAGGTTCATCAATTACAACCAATGTACCGCTCTGGTGGGGGTTATTGACTGTAGAGCGTAGACCATGGTGGGTGGGTTATATGGGAACTCTGTACTTTCCTCTCAATTTTTCTGTGAACCTGAAACTGCTCTAAAAGATTAAGCCTAAACCACACAGGCTAAAATATGCCTGGTTAGCATTACTTATTCCTTTTTATTACTCCTGATTGGTGACCTCAATTGTAGCATCAAGCTGGTACTGCTTAACTAAATCATTAAACACAGTCATATCATCAAACTCATTTTTCCTATACTGGAAACTTTATAATTAACAGTAACACCTACAGGAATAAATGACTGTTACTCACAACATGCCCCAGATTGAACCAAAGACAGCAACATTTGGAAGCAACTTGAAAATTGAGCTTCCTATCTTAGCTCTCAAATCTCGCATTCAAACAGGACAATGATGGCTGAAAGAGTGGGTGTGCAGGTTCCCTTAGGAGACTCCCAGGGTTTGAGGGAGGGCCAGCAGGAGGCCACAGGCAAGCATCCTTTGTACATGTACAGTGACTGTGCTTGGACTCAAAGGAGAGGTTCTCTGCTTGACACACCTTGAAAATGCCAAGGATCCACTCGGTGTCTGGGAGGGGCAGAAAAGGAAAGCTGGAGTCATGTTTTGATCTAGGAGGCAGGGGGGAAAACCCCATGCATGGGAAATGCTTGCTGGAGCCAGTTGCTGCAGCAGAGGCAGGCAGGCAAGAACAAGGATTTGTGGAGGCTAGAGCAGGGCTTGAGGTTGGGGGTAGAGGGGAGACAGCCTGCAGCCCTGCTCTAAATGTACGCTGTGGTTCTCACTGATCTCCCAGGCCCACCCCTGCCCTGTGCAGCTCAATATTGGCCTCTGCTGAGGCTTCAGATGAACTTGGCCTTTTTCCAGCACCACAGGTAAAGTTGCTGGTCACCATTATCACATTTAAGAAAACTTGAGGCCTTTTCTTGCCTCATTGCTGCCTCTTGCAACACTATCATCCTTCACTTTGGCTTGACTGATCCCCTGCCTATAGCTGAGGCCTGACCACTGCCCTGTGTGTTTTAGGCCATGCCTCAGTCCAGCGGTGTGGTTGAAGACTTTTCTGTTATAAGGGACAGAAGCAAAGCTCAAACATGCTTATACCAGGAGGAAATTATGGAAAGAAGGGACAGGAATGTCACTGAGGGTCTTAGGACCCTCAATGGATTGGAAGGACCAGAATAGGGGCACTCTTCTACCTGCTTACTTCTGCCTACTTCCTTTCTTGTGCTTCATGCTTTGTCTTGCTTTATGTTAGCTTATCTTCATGGCAAAACAAATACAACCTCAATAAAACTGATGAAAAAGCATGATTTCAATAAAAGTTTCCCAGCTTTACCATATACAGTTTCAGATTTCAAAATCTCTCTGGGGACCTAAGTTCAAGGGTCCCTTGAAAGCCCTTGGTGGAGATCTGGGGTCAAATATCCACCCTAGACTGAACAGTGATGGCCTCAGGGAAGACTCATAGATTCATGTGGCCAAATTTAGTCACCTGTTGGTATTTCTGACTTTTCCTGTCTTCTCTACCTGTCCACTAAAGGGAATGTTGCTTTAATCAGAATCACTAATTTACTCAGGATTAAATTAGAAGTCAAAAAGAGATTGTGACAAGTTGTTGAACAACCATCGAGAGAAGAATGCTGGAATCCACCAAAAAATGATATCCCACATCCAAAGACAAACAAGAAGCCACAATGAGATGGTGGGAAGGGCACAATCACAATAAAGTCAAATCCCATACCTACTGGGTGGGTGACCCAGTGGGTGGCCCACAGACTGGAGAACAATAATACCAAAGAAGTTCTCCCACTGTTGTAAAGGTTGATTACAGGACTTCCATAGGACTGGGGAAAACAGAGACTTCAGTCTTGGAGGGTGCAAATAAAATCTTGCATGCACCAATACCCAGAGCAGAGGAGCAGTGGCCTCACTGCTTAACCAGTTCAGGAGACTAAACCCAAACTACGTGCTAGTGTTGAAGGGTTTCCTGCGGAGGCATGGGTTGGCAAGGGCTCACCACAGGGACAGGGGCACTGGCAGCAGCAGTCCTGAAAGTTCCCCTTCGGTGTAAGTCTTCTTGGAGGTCACCAGTAACCCCACCATAGAGCCTGTAGACTCCAGGGCTGGAGTGCCTCAAGCCAAACAACTACCAGGGAGGGAGCACAGCCCCACTCATCAGCAGATAACTGGATTAAATCTTTACTGAGCAAGGCCGTCCCTGCCACAGCAAGGCCCAACTAGGAACTGGCACAGCCAGTCTCTCTCATCAGGAAGCTTACACAAGCCTCCTAGCCTCTTCCATCAGAGGGCAGACAAAAGAACCACGATCCCCCGGTGGCTAGAACCAAAACCACATTACAGAAAGGAATTAAGGATGAAAAAGCAGAAAGTTATGTCCCAGATGAAGGGACAAGAAAAAACCCAGAAGAACAAGTAAATGAAGTAGAGATAGGCAATCTTCCAGAAAAAGAATTCAGAATAATGATAGTGAAAATGATCCCGAATCTCAGGAAAACTGTGGAGAAGATTCAAGAAAGGTTTATCAAAGACCTAGAAGAACTAAACAACAAACAGTGATGAATAATACACCAGAAGGAATCAATAGCAGAATAACTGAGGCAAAAGAATGGATAAATGACCTGGAGAACAGAATGGTGGAAATCACTGCCACAGAACAGAATATAGTAAAAAAGAATGAAAAAAAAAAATGAAGACTGCCTACGGGACTTCTGGGACAACATTAGACACACCAACATTCATATTTTAGGGGTCCCAGAAGGAGGAGAGAGAGAGAAAGGACCTGAGAAAATATTTGAAGAGATAATAGCTGAAAACTTCCTTATAAGGGAGGGCTTCCCTTGTAACTTAGTTGATAAAGAATCTGCCTGCACTGCAAGAGACCCAAGTACAATTCCTGGGTCAGAAAGATCTGGAGAAGGAAATGGCAACCTGCTCCAATATTCTTGCCTGGAGAATCCCATGGAAAGATGAGCCTGGCAGGCTACAGTCCATGGGGTCACAAGAGTCAGACATGACTTACTGACTAAACCACAGAATCGAGCACAACTGAGCGACTAACATTTTCACTTTTCCCTAACATAAGGAAAAGGAAATAGTGAACCAAGTACAGGAAGCACAGAGAGTCCCAGGTAGGATAAACCCAAGTAGGAACACCCCCAGACACATAATAATCAAACTGACAAAAATTAAAGGTAAAATATTAAAAGCAACAAAGGAAAAATGACAAATAACACACAACGGAACTCCCATCATGTTATTATCTGACTTCTCAGCAGAAACTCTACAAGCCAGAAGAGAATGGCATGATATATTTAAAGTGATGAAAGGGAAGAACCTACAACCAAGCAAAACTCTCCTTCAGACTTGATGCAGAAATCAAAAGCTTTCCAGACAAGCAAAAGTTAAGAGAACTCAATGGACCATACCAGTTTTACAACAAATGCTAAAAGAACTTCTTTAGGCAGGAAACACAGAAGAAGGAAAAGACCTACAGAAAATAAACCAAAACAATTAAGAAAATGGTAATAGGATCGATCACACATATCAATATTTACCTTAAATGTAAATGGATTAAATGCACTAATCAAAAGATATAGACTGGCTGGGCAGATGCAAACATGTGCACAGATGCACTTCCACTTAGCACATCACTCTGCTTGACCTCCCAAATTGTATGTAATTATTTTATATTGTATGTAATTATATTTATATATAAGGGAGGGCTTCCCTTGTGGCTCAGCTGGTAAAGAATCTGCCTGCAATGCAGGAGACCTGGGTTTGATCCCTGGGTTGGGAAGATCCCCTGGAGAAGGGAAAGACTACTCACTCTAGTACTCTGGCACAAAGAATTCCATGGACTGTCCATGGGGTTGCAAAGAGTCAGACATGACTGAGTAACTTTCACATTTTATATTGTTACATTAATTATGTTCCTATCATGACTTGCAATTGTAATTATCATTCGTTTTTTGTCTGGCTATTCATTGTGAAAATTGATAAACATCTTTTACTATTGTGATTATGTAACTATTACTCACTTAATATCATTGTATCATGATTGGTCAACAGAAAAATAATAGAATTCTATATTGGAAGCATCACTACGAACAAAGCTAGTAGAGGTGATGGAATTCCAGTTGAGCTATTTCACATCCTAAAGATGATGCTCTGAAAGTGCTGTACTCAATACACCAGAAAATTTGAAAACTCAGCAGTGGCTGTAGGACTGGAAAAGGTCAGTTTTCATTCCAATTCCAAAGAAAGGCAAAGCCAAAGAATATTCAAACTAGCATACAATTGCACTCATCTCACACACTAGCAAAATAATGCTCAAAATCCTCCAAGTGAGGCTTCAATATATGTGAACCATGAATTTTCAGATGTTCAAGCTGGATTTAGAAAAGGCAGAGGAACCAGAGATAAAATTGCCAACATTCATTGGATCATAGAAAAAGCAAGAGAGTTCCAGATAAACATCTACTTCCGTTTTATTGACTATTCCAAAGCCTTTGACTGTGTGGATCACAGCAAACTGTGGGAAATTCTTCAAGAGATGGGAATACCAGACCACCTTACATGCCTCCTAAGCAATCTGTATGCAGGTCAAGAACCAACAGCTAGAACCAGACATGGAACACAACAGACTGGTTCCAAATCAGGAAAGGAGTAAGTCAAGGCTGTATATTGTCACGCTGCTTATTTAACTTATATACAGAGTACTTCACGAGAAATGCCAGACTGGATGAAGCACAAGTTGGAATCAAGATTGCAGGGAGAAATATCAATAACCTTAGAAATGCAGATGATACCACCCTTATGGCAAAAAGTGAAGAAGAACTAAAGAGGCTCTTGATGAAAGTGAAAGAGAAGAGAGAAAAAACTCAGTGTTCAGAAAACTAGGATCATGTCATCTGGTCCCATCACTTCATGGCGAATAGATGGGGAAATGATGGAAACAGTGAGAGACTTTATTTTGGGGAGCTCCAAAATCACCACAGATGGTTACTGCAGCCATGAAATTAAAAGATGCTTGCTTCTTGGAAGAAAAGCTTTGACCAACCTAGACAGCATACTAAAAGGAAGAGACATCACTTTGCCAACAAAGGTCCATCTAGTCAAAGCTATGGCTTTTCCGGTAGTCATGTATGGATGTGAAAGTTGGACTATAAAGAAAGTTGAACACTTAGGAACTGATGCTTTTGAACTGTGGTGTTGAAGAAGACTCTTGACAGTCCCTTGGACTGCAAGAAGATCCAACCAGTCCATCCTAAAGGAAATATCAGCCCTGAATATTCATTGAAAGGACTGATGCTGAAGCTGAAGCTCCAATTCTTTGGCCACCTGATGGGAAGAACTGACTCATTGGAAAAGACTCTGATGCTGGGAAAGATTGAAGGCGGGAGGAGAAAGGGATGACACAGGATGAGATGGTTGGATGGCATCACCAACTTGATGGACATGAGTTTCAATAAGCTCTGGGAGTTGGTGATGGACAGGGAAGTCTGGCATGCTGCAGTCCATGGGGTCACAAAGAGTCGGACATGACTGAGTGACTGAACTGAACTGATATCACCCAAACTACTATTTAATAGAAAGATGTGTAATCACTTTTTAAAATCCAGATGCATATCAGAATTATCTTGAAATTTTTTGAAAAATACAAATGCCCAGGTATTGCTTTTTTTTTCCTCCAGAGTTCCAGATATGTTTCTAATGAGCAGTCATGTTTGAAAGCAGCTGGACTATATGATGATCTTTTACTTTTGTCTAGTATGCTTCATTTTCTATTTCATATTCAGTGCTCCCATTTCATTTATTTTATATTTTCATTTAGTTTAATTTCTCCATTTCTCTTTTTAATGTTATTTCTCAAGTCTTTATCAAGCATAGTAGAAAAGCTTTTGTATACATATATTTAAATAGTATGCATAATATATATATATTAGAAAACTTACAAATTTTTGCCTAACTAAAAAATTTATGACATTTTGATTCCATTTATTTGACTTAGTATGAATAGGATGCTAGACTTCTAATTTAAAAAGATAGATATGCAACAAGCAACAAAGGTTTACTATGTAGCACAGGGAACTATAGTTGATATGTTGTAATAAACTATAATGGAAAATAATCTCAAAAATAATATATGTGTATATGTATAACTGAATCACCTTGCTGTGCACCTGAAACATTGTAAGACAATTATATTTCAATTTATATATATATATACATATATATATATATATATACACACACACACACATATAAAGAAAAAAGAGCTAGTATATGTTAAAGTAGTTTGGACACATCCAGTGACATTATTTTTACTATTTTTATTTTTTGAGGAATCCCCCAAGCTTCTGCCAAAGGAGAATTCTCTCTTGCTAAGCATCTTTGTCTACATCCCTTATGAGAGAGAATAGAGTTCAAATGCATTGTATTGAAAGGCTGCAGAGACTGAAAAAGAGACAAGGGTGGGAGGGAAGGAGATGGGAAGACTAACTGGCCTCATGCGGGAGAGGGTTAGGGAGCTGGTTGCTAGGAGTAGGCTCTAGAGAAGCTGGCAGCAGTGAGGGAACTGGGGTGAGATAGGAAGCAGGGTTTGGAAAGCACTGTGGTGGGATACAGGCTTTAATCATTTTCAGAAAATATGAATAAATATTTGAATACCTTCATATTTAACACTGGCTGCTGACAATAAGTAAGTCCATGCAGAGAAGGGGTCATGTGCGGTTTTATTAATGTCAGATACAAAACTGTACAGAATTCTAGGGCTCATAAAAATGCTGATGGTGGTCATAGTGGTGGTGGTGGTAATGATGATACAAAACATTTACTGAACATTTATCATGTGCCAGGCTCTGCACCAAGGGTTTTTACAAGTGTTTAATGTCCCCAAAAAAACACTTGAGGAAAGGAATATCCTAAAACAAATATGAGGAAAATGAGGCTTAGTGAGGTTAAATAACAAGTCCAAAGACATTCCTGTTAAGTGGTAGAACTGGATTTGCATTTGGGTTGTAAAGAATCTGCTTGCAATGTGGGAGATCTCGGTTTGATTTCTGGGTCAGGAAGATCCCCTGGAGAGGGACATGGCAATCATCTCCAGTATTCTCGCCTGGAGAATTCCATAGACACAATCCTGTCCGGCCACAGTCCACAGGGTCGCAAAGAGTCGGACACAAGTGAGTGAATAACACTTGTATGACTGCAGCTGTGAAACAGAAGCAATGTGAGGTGCTGACAGATGGGGCTTGCTAGATGGTCAGAGATTTGCCCATTTCTAGAAAATGAGTCCTGGACAGAAAACCCCACTAAGTCAGGTAACTTTAGCCCCAGCGGAGGGCTTCTGCTAGACTTCTCTAAGTAGAGGACTGCTCGCTGCTGTTCGGGTCATAATAAAAGTCCTCATTCTGTTTCAAAGTCCTTTGTCAGTTTCCATTGACCTGTCTCCCTGAAACTCAAGCCCTGATCTGGCCTCATCAGTCAGCACTGGCCGTGTGGCCCGGTGCCTCTGAACCTCAGCATCTAGTCATCTTGCATGCGTGCATGCTAAGTTGCTTCAGTTGTGTCTGACTCTCTGAGCCTGCTAGGCTCCTCTGTCCATGGGATACGCCAGGCAAGAATACTGGAGTGGGTTGTCATTTCATCCTCCAGGGTACCTTCCCAACCCAGGGATTGAACTCATGTCTCCTGTGGCTCCTGCATTGCAGGAAGATTCTTTACTGCTGAGCTGCTGGGCAAGTACCCAGTCATCTCACCCACATGCTTTCCTCCAAGGAGTCACCAGCTAGCAACACAACCCCTCACCTGACCTGTACCCTTGTTAATTGAAAGCAAAATGAGGAGACCTCCCTGATGGTCCAGTGGCTAAGACTCCATGCTCCCAATGCAGGGTGCCCAGGTTTTCTGGGCCAGGGAACTACATCCCACATGCCACAGCAAAGATCAAAGATCCCACGTGCTACAACTAAGACCCAGTGCAACCAAACAAAAAAAATAAATATTTTTAAAAATAAATGAAGCAAAGTGATATCAGAGGATCAGCCAGCATCAGAGGTAGGCTTCCCCGGTAGCTCAGCTGGTAAGGAATTCGCCTGCAATGCAGAAAACCCTGGTTCAATTCCTGGGTCAGGAAGCTCCCCTGGAGAAGGGATATGCTACCCACCCCAGTATTCTTGGGTTTCTTTGGTGATTCAGATAGTAAAGAATCCACCTGCAATGTGGGAGATCTGGGTTCGATCTCTGGGATGGGAAGACTGCCTGGCGGAGGGCATGGCAACCCACTCCAGTATTCTTGCCTGGAGAATCCTATGAACAGAGGAGCCTAATACAGTCCTTGAGGTTGCAAAGAGTTGGACACGACTGCAACTAAGCACAGCACAGGGGAAGCAGGAGAGTGGCCTTCAGGAGGCCTTGTAGTGATATCTCCACCCACACTCCTCAGGGAGCAACAGAGGCCTCGAGACAGAACTGTGGTGAGAACCCAGAGTGAGAAGAGGCTAGCAACGGTCACCACTCTGCCAGGAGGGCTAGGACTGAGAGAATGAGTAGGATGTAGCCTGGGAATGCAATGGGCTCTAGGAGGCTGTTTGTTGTTGTTGAGTCACTAAGCTGTGTCTGACTTTCGTGACCCCATGGACTGTAGCCAGCTCAGTCTATGGCTCTTCTGTTCATGTGATTTCCCAGGCAATACTGGAGTGGGCTGCCATTTCCTTCTTTAGGGGATCTTCCCGACCCAGGGATTGGAGCCATGTGTCTTGCATCTCCTGCACTGGCAGGCAGATTTCTTACCACTGAACCACCAGGGAAGCTCTAGAGGGCTGAGGTTCCTGAAATTTCAGGTTGACATAAACACAATGGACTGTTTTACTCCAAGGTTGATTTGATCCAGGACCATAGGTTCACTGCAAACTGTCTTTGGATGTTTTACCGATGTCACAAAGTTCTTATACAGGTCACGTTTCTAAGTCCACATTCATTGTTTGGATCATCTCCAAGCCCGAAGTGAACATCCATAGAGCAACTCACTGAGTACACGTTACATGGAGACTTACGACTGTGCAGTCCATGGTCAGGGGAAGAATTTGAAAAGCACAGAAATCTCCTCTGTAGCAAAAAGGATACAAATTGGCAGACTTCCTAGGGTGGTAGTTAGCCCAGGCTCTTCTCTGAGAACTTCCCAGGGGTATTAGCAAAAGACTAGTGTCTCTATCCCCGATTACCACCAGCTACAATGAGCACCAGGCTTCCGTTGGAGGAGCAGGATGAGGCTGGGGGAGGACCCCATGGGGCCATCGATTCCCTCATCGTTATGACCAAGGCAGTTGTTAACTATGACAGCCAAAGACCCATTAGCGATAATGCAGTCAAAATGGAAACTCAAAATGGCTCAAGCCCAAGACAAGAGCAGAATCTGTGAATTAAGAGATTGAGTCATCCTTTCTAAGCCTAGGAAAAATATATCAATTTATAGATTGTCACCTCAGTACCTGAGAGGGAGTTCAGAGAAACAGAAAAAGGAGGAATTTGAAGAAGTTGGAAGTTGGCTTGTATTCTCCTAGGTCATTATTATTATTGCTGACTGTTGCTTTAACTATATTACTATGAGCCAGGCATTGTCCATGCGTTTTATAAGCATTAACTCATTTTATCTGACCACTCTATGAGCACCTCATTGATACAGCCAATATGGGAATGTCCGTTTCTTCAAATCTCTCCGTGATTTCTTCCCTTTATAATATACTTCTTTCAGGACCAGTAACTACAGACATCATGTGATCTAGGAGTAACTTAGTCATTAGCTTCTAGTGAATGCCTGAAAATCTATCATGAGACACTAGATAAAGATATTGACATTGGTTATGTGCAAATCCATCTGTAAGGGATAAGTTTGCTGTTTTTTTTCAAGTGCTGTTAAATATCAATTATGTGTAAGGCACTATCGTGAACATTATTCCATTTAATTCTCACAGTCCTACAAGGAAGGTGGTATTTGGTGGAAACAGTGACTAAACAAAAACAACAAATATAAGAGAAACTCAAGTAAGTCCTCCTGGTTAAAAGGTGGAGAAATGAGAATTTGAGTCCAAATCCCAGCTCTAACAACACCTAACATGCTCTTGCTCCTGTACCCTAGTGTCTTAGCTCTGTATCAATAAGTTTTCATTTATTACTGCTTTATTATATATGTTAATAATGACTTTTAAAAACATGATCACAGTACAGTTTTCACACTCAACAAAATTAACAATAATCTACAATAAAGCACATGTTCCATTGTCCCTGGTTGTCTCAGATATATCTTTTAAAATTAAGATTTGTTCAGATTTGCCTCCAAACAAGAGCCACACATTTCATTTGGCTAATAGGTCTTTTTCTTCCTTTGATTTCTAAAAAAATTTGAACAGAGATGTGGAAAGAATACTATAATGAACACTTGTATATCTTTCAAGTTGATATGTCTTAAATCTTTTTATCTACAATTGTTTCAATTCTCTTTTTAAAAAAGAATAACTTATCTTTGAATTAAACTACATGATTTAACCTGTAAAATTTCACACACTTAATGTTTCTGATTCAGTGACTCAATGTGTCATTTAATGTGATCTTTTTTGTCCCATATTTCCTGAGAACTGGGAATTAGATCTAGAATTTGATTATATTCAGGTTCTTTGTTTTGGGAGAGATGGAGGACAAAACTTCATAGGTGATGTTGTGTACTTCCATCTGTGTCACATCAGGATGTACGTAACACCTGGTTCATTTAGCCTTGATCTTGGTTCAGATGGTGTCAACAGGATCACTGAATTCCCTATCAACCTTTAACCTAACAGCTTTAGCTGCTATTGGTGACTATCACCTTGAACTGTTATTTTGTCAGGATTTTCACACTGGTGAGATCCTATTTTATCATTCCTATTGCATTACCAGTTGTGTTTTCTTACATAAAGAACTTCCCTACAGCAAATATTTGGTTGCTGTGAGGTACAAACTATGACACTTGAGAATAACTACTTGATTCCTTTTCTTAAATTATCAACTTTCAGAATGATGACTTGGTGTTCTGGTAACTTCCAAAGTAACTCAAGAGGTTTTCCCTATTGTGGCAGTGGTGTGTGTGTGTGTGTAGGGGGTATGGAGCCTGTGTAGGGGGTATGGAGTGTATATCGGGGGTATGGAGTTTCATTATGAACACAGGGACTTTTACATATTGATGTATTTCAATCCATTCCAGTGTGGGTTTTTTTTTCTTGAAGTTTGAACCGTTTTATCTTTAGTAAGTGGGGAGCCCCTTCAGGTTAGCTACCATGTCATTTTGATGTGACAGTAATCTTTAACAGCTTCCTTGCTTTCAGGCATGACAAGATGTTCCAGCTTAAGAAGGCCTTGTTCCTTTTAGCGGGAAATAGAATCTAGAGACTACAATCTAAGGACTAGGGGTAATGCTGTTATTGAGTTACCATTGTTTCTAAATCTTTTCAGTGGACGTCACTAGGAAATATCAGAGTTTTAAAAAAAGGAGAGTAAATTGTGAGTTAATACGAATATTTTCAATTTGAAGAATTACAAGATTTAAACTTCCTGATTTTATTCATTCACATGTCTATGTTTCGTCTTTTTACATGGAAAATCTTGGTTCCCTCCTAACAAGATTTGAGCAAACATACGTGTTTCATCTTATTTTCTGGTTTCAAAATAATATCAATATTACCACTGATAAGAAGACCACTGAATGCAGAGTCAGATTTCTTGACATCTTTGGTTCTTTTAGGTCCTTGTGATAGGTCCCACTAGAGGTGTGTAGTGAAAATACTGTGACTTAAAATCAGTTGAAATAAGCCTCCAGTAAGTGGCTGTGCCACCCACTAGATACACAAATATTTTTTCTTTCAATTTGGTGTCCATTTTTAGAGGATTCTTATTATTTCATTAAAAATTACATAAAACATTCACTGGTTCTAAAATCAAACCACAAACAAGATGCATTCAGAGAGGTCTAAATGTCCACAAGTCCCCAAGCCACTCCCTTGCCTCCGTTTCTCTCTCCTCTTCAAACTTTTTCTAAAATGAGTGTTTCTGTTTGTGTGTATATGTATGTATGTGTGACACATATTATATGTTATGTGCTCAGTGGCTTCAGTCATGTCCAACTCTTAGTGACCCTACATACTGTAGCCCTCCAGGCTCCTCTGTCCATGGGATTCTCCAGGCAAGAATACTGGAATGGGTTGCCATGTCCTTCTCCAGGGGATCTTCCCTACTTAGGGATTGAATCCATGTCTCTTGAATGTCTCCTGCATTGACAGGTGGGTCCTTGATGACTGTGCCTCCTGGGAATCCCTGTATGTGTATATACACAATATCATCATATTCAATTACATTTCATCCCTGAACAGCACAAGATTAGGGGTACCTACCTTGGGCATGGTCTGTCTATAATTTACAGATGGCCCTCCATATCCCTGGATCCTCTCTATCCAAGGCTCTGCATCTTCTAACTCAATGAACCACAGAATTACTATTGTATTACTATGGAAAAAAATTCATGTATAAGTAAACTCTTGAAGTTCAAACCTGTGCTCTTCAAGGGTCAGCTGTGTGTGTGTCTGTGTATGTCCTAGATATCCCTTCGTAGCAGTTTATGGAGATCTTTATCATTCTCTTTGACAGTTGTATTCTATTGTAAGCATGTTATACAGATTTTTTCAACCAATTCTTTATTTATGGACATTTATTTTGTTTTCAGTCTTGGCTGTTACACACTGGGCTAAGTGAATAGCTTTATGAATATATCACCCAGTAGTTTTTCTAATATCTTTGAGGTAGAATTCTAGAAGTGGGGTGATTGTGTCAAAGGGCAAATGCATCTATAGTTGTTGTGCTTGTTCTTATTGTTTAGTCTCTAAGTTGTGTCTGATTCTTTGTCACCTCATGGACTGTAGCCTGCCAGGTTCATTTGTCTATGGGATTTTCCAGGCAAGAAAACTGGGGTGGGGTGACATTTACTTCTCCAGGGGATCTTCCCAACCCAGGGATCAAACCCAGGATTGAATCTGCATCCCCTGCATTGGCAGGTGAATTCTTTACCGCTGAGGCACCAATACATATCACCAAATTCCTGTTTCTAGGAATATTGTTCTGAACATCTCAGAAATAGTGTGTCCTAAATGCCTGCTATATGCTCAACATTGTGACAAGCTGTTTGAATATTAACATCTGGGAGATTGCACTGCACTTGATATTTAGAAAATGTGATTGCTTTGCTAATCAGCTAGGTTTTCAGCTTGCTTGAGCATCTGGCTTTCCTTCTCCTCTTTGAAATGATATAAGCACTTCATCAGAGCCACGGGTATGAGCAGAAATGTTCCCCTCAGAATGAGTCCAGAGATATTGTGGAGCTACACAACCTGAAGTGAGATTTTGATTTGTAGCTAGAGATAACATCTATATATGAGGCCTTACTTGCCTCCTGAAAAACCTATATGCAAGTCAAGAAGCAACAGTTAGAACCGGACATGGAACAATGGACTGGTTCAAAACTGGGAAAGAAGTACATCAAGGCTGTATATTGTCACCCTGCTGATTTAACTTATATGCAGAGTACATCATGCTAAATACCAGGCTGGATGACGCACAAGCTGGAATCAAGAATGCCAGAAGGAATATCATTAACCTCAGATAGGCAGATGACACCATCCATTAGGCAGAAAGTAAAGAGGAACTAAAGAGCCTCTTGATGAAGGTGAAAGAGGAGAGTGAAAAAAACTGGCTTAAAACATTTAAAAAACTAAGATGATGGCATCTGGTCCCATCACTTCATGGCAAATAGATGGCGGGGGGGGGGGGAAAGGAAGCAGTGACAGACTATTTTCCTGGGCTCTGAAATCACTGAAGATGGTGACTGCTGCCATGAAATTAAAAGATGCTTGCTCGTTGGAAGAAAAGCTATGACCAACCTAGACAATTTATTCAAAAGCAGAGACATCACTTTGCCAAAAAAAGGTCTGTATAGTCAAAGCTGTGGTTTTCCCAGTAGTCATATACGGATGTGAGAGTTGGAAGGCTGTAAAGAAGACTGAGTGTCAAAGAAATGATGATTTCAAAATGTGGTGCTGGGGGAAGACTCTTGAGAATCCCTTGGACAGCAAGGAGATCAAACCAGTCAATCCTGAAGGAAATCAACCCTGAATATTCATTGGAAGGACTGATGCTGAAGCTCCAATCATCTGGCCATGTGATGTGAAAAGTTGACTCATTGGAAAAGACCCTGATGCTGGGAAAGATTGAGGACAGGAGGAAAAGGGGATGACAGAGGATGAGATGGTTGGATGGCATCACTGACTCAATAGACATGAGTGTGGGCTAACTCCAGGAGATAGTGAAGGGCAGGGAAGCCTGGCATGCTGCAATCCATGGGGTCACAAAGAGTTGGACAGAACTGAGCAACTAAACAACAACAAAAGCCCTGGCAGACAAATGGTTCCAAGCATCAAATCTATCACACAGGTGGGACTTATACACAGCAACCAAGAATGAAAGAAAACCCCAAGTGAGTCAGTATTTCTAGGTACAGACTCTGATGAAGCTTATACTAGAGATTTGTAGCTGGGAGGAGATTAGAGGTATACAGTCCTTACAACCCAACTCCATAGTTCCAGCTCCTTCCTGAATTTGCTTTCCAAGTTCCTCTTCTATCATTAAAAACCGTCTCAGGTGGGTGTTCCCATTTTCCATTTTTTTAGATCCCTTTTCCAAACATGAAGCTGTAGGTGGGAGTAGGAATCTTCCCGTTACCTTACTTATCTTATTTAATCCTCATAACAATAATTCTATGAGGCAGGTTATTTGTACTTTCTAGATGAGAAGCACAAGGTTCAGAAATGGTAGGTTATGAGCCCATTTGAATATATTATGTAAGTAGTGAAGTCAACCTATGCCTTTAACTCCTGTACTGAGATCCAAAGCCTGTGAGGGGGACAAGCTCCCAGGGTCTGGTAATCATTGTACCCTCTAATTTTCATGTAATTTTTACTCTTGAGGAAGCGGATGCTAGAAAGGGTGTTGGGCTAGATAAGAGCTGGTGCCATGGATTCATTTTTCTCATTGAAGTCCCAGAGATCATCTGTCCCTGCTTGCACTGTCCTCCTCAGCCATTGCCTTCCAAGGTTTTGGAATCTAACAGCATCTGTATCATTACTGTGTGCTATTCCAAGTGATATGACTTCACCAGAAGTCACAGTGTGCAGTGTGAAGGCAGGGTAGACCCTGATTTCACAGCCTAACATTCTGGAAGGATATCTTGACATTTTTTCCATTGATATCATGAAAGATTTCTAGGAATAATTCTGCTTGTGATACTGGACCCAGGTTGTGGCTGGGACACATTTTAGAGGAAGAGCAAGGAAGCTTGAACCTGTGGACTTAACCTTTTACTCAATGTAACACTAAGCTCTTCTGGAAAATTTATAGGGAAAAAAACAATAAATAATCTATCACCTAAACCTGTTCACCATCATGAATTCTGTTTAATGATGAAGAGATCATATACCCACCCAAGCCAAAGACCAGAAACTCATTCTACATTCTTCCTTTTCTTTTTCTCCATTCATCTAAGCAGTCACTAAGCCCTCTTAATTTCACCATATTAATTTTTTCTCAACTCACCTCCATATCATAGCCTTGGTTCAAGTCTTTGATATTATTTAGTTGCTTCAATTATCTCCTATCACTTCTTTCCATTCAGCCCCCAAACCTGAACATGTCACTCTCATTTTTTTTTATTAGTTTTGCCATACAATGACATGATATCACCATGGGTTTACATATGCTCCCCCTCCAGAACCCCCCTCCCTCCTCCCTCCCCCCAGGAAATCTCGTTGCACCAGCCCCGAGCATCAATCCTGGGCTGGCGATTGATTAGACATATGATAATTAACATGTTTCAATGCCATTCTCCCATATCATCCCACCCTTTCCCTCATCTACAGAGTCCACGAGTCTATTCTATACATCTGCGTTCCTTTTGCTGTCTCGCATGCTGGGTTCTCGTTACCGTCTTTCTAAATTCCATATATATGCGTTAATATACTGTATTGTTGTTTTTGCTCCTGGCTTACTTCACTCTGGATAATGGGCTCCAGTTCCATCCATCTGAGTAGAACTGATTCAAATGAATTTTTTTTAATGCTGAGTAATATTCCATCGTGTATATGTACCACAGCTTTCTTATCCATTTGTCAGTTGATGGGCATCTAGGTTGCTTCCATGTCCTGGCTATTGTAAACAAAGCAGCGATGAACATTGGGGTACACGTGGCTCTTTCAATTCTGGTTTCCTCGGTGTATATGCCCAGCAGTGGGATTGCTGGGTCACATGGCAGCTCTATTTGCAGCTTTTTAAGGAACCTCCACACTGTTTTCCATAGTGGCTGTACTAGTTTGCAATCCCACCAACAGTGTAAGAGAGTTCCCTTTTCTCCACATCCTCTCCAGCATTTATTGCTTGTAGATTTTTGGATTGCAGCCATTCTGAGTGGTGTACAGTGATATCTCATTGTGGTTTTGATTTGCATTTCTCTGAAAATGAGTGATGTTGAGCATCTTTTCATGTGTTTGTTAGCCATTTTTTATGTCTTCTTTGGGTCATTTTTAAAGTGTCTTTCACGTCTCCCCATGGCCCAGAGTATCCAAACTCCTTAGCACACAAAGAAGCTGCTCCCAAATCCCCAACCCGAGGTATCCCCGCCAATTTCTGGGGCTTAACATACCAGACATTTATTTCTTAGTCACACAGAGTCCCCTTGTGGGACCATAAAGGGGGTGAGAAGTGTAACCTGTCATGTGCTCAGGAAAAAAACAGAGAGCCCCAAACTGTTAAACCCTAGTGATGTGCACCGCGTGCTGTGGCCTCCTTAGCAAACCCTGCCGTGCTGCCGTGTAATGCCTCTGTACCTCTGCACATGCTGTTCTCACTCTCAGGAACGCCTCTTTCCACCTCCCTTTCTCATCTTTCCTAGCCTTTCTTTCTCTGACAACATATCTCCTGGGAAACTCTCCTCCTTGGTTTTTGGAACCTAGAATTTGTCTCCTCCACGAAGCCTTTCCTTATGGTCCTCAGGCCCAAAGATGAATGATTTACACCCTCTTCGGTGCCACAATACTCTTAGGACAAGTTATTGACTTTGCATGTTGAGATGGTTTGTTGATTTGTTCTTCCTGCTTACCAAGATCTTCACACAGACCCTGGCTGTGGCAGTTGCCCCCTGAGTGTGTATAGAACGACGTTGAGTGAGTGAATGTGGTCCTTATTGGGAAGGGCTCAGGTCTTTCTCATGGGCCCCATATCTATTAAACTTTCCACATCCAAGGAGGTTGGATGCAGTGGTCCATGTAAGAGCTTATGTTTTCAGTTTCTCTAAACCCTCCACCTGTGTGTCAAAGAGACCTGTTGTTTCCTTGGACCTAGCAAGCACTACAAGGAGCACGTAGAGGTTAGGTTAATTCTTCAGGTTCCTGTGAATATATTCTTTCCACCATTCTTGAGGCTAAGCCCAGAGTTAACAGAAGAGGGGAATAATGCTAAGGGAGTAGGAGCTTTGGAAAATGGAGGAAATTGTGAAAAGTGGCTTAGATCATCAGGGGAGTAAAGGCATTTCTTCCCTTTCCCTCTTGGGTATAGCTACCATAGTGTTATTATTCACTCAGTCATGTCCAACTCTTGGAGGCTGCATGGACTGTAGCCCACAAGACTTCTCTGTCCATGGGATTTTCCAGGCAAGAATACTGGAGTGGGTTGTCATTTCCATCTCCAGAGGATATTCCCAACCTACGGATTGAACCCATATCTCCTGTGTCTCCTGCATTGCAGGTGGATTCTTTACCCGCTGAGCCTTTGGAGAAGTCTTTATGTCAACCTCTATACAAGTTGGACTCCTACTCACCATTTACCCATTGGATCCTGAGGAAAAGAGATGTTAATATCAATTCTCTTTTCCTTCAATTGCATCTGGACTTCTCCCACTAAGGTGGCTGTTTCCACCGGACTCTACTTCTAGTCGGGCTTAACTGATTATACCTCAACAATGCCTATTCTGTAAACTTTGTCTCAGACTACCTGGCTTCCTCTTTCCTGTCCTTGAAAACTAATTTTCCAACTAATATTCCAGTTTTCTCTGGAGATCCAGTTTATGGGCAAGGCCATGCTAATGCAGGGTTTCTGGTGAACTATAATGATAATAATTGGTATTCCCTTCTTATTATCTTTCTGATAGTTTGCATGTAGGATATTCTCCCCCTCATTTTCCTTCTCTGTCATCAAAATTCATTTTACTGTTCTGACAGCACTTTATGATTTTTAAAGCTCTTTTCCATCCTATACAACTGCTTGATGAGACTGCTTCCACACTGTCAGGTTCAGGGTCACTTTTCCTATCTCTTGGCCTCTCAGTTGACCACTGACTCCTGGTCAACACTCCATTCTTTTCTTGACTTTGGGGACACCACACTCTTCTGCTTTTCCTCTGACTTCAGTGACTACTGCTTCTGTCTCTTTGCTGCATCCTCTTCCTCACCATCATCTAAATGTCAAAGAGCTCTGGGGCTCAGTTCCTGTGTATCCTCTCTTAGGTAACTCATCCAGCTGCATGGCTTTAAACGAATACTCTATGCATGAATTCCTCATTTCTATCTCCATCTCCTACCTGCCTCCTGAATTTTGGACCCCAATATCCAAAATTGCCTGGCTAACATTTCTGCTTGGATACTTAAAAGACACTGCAAAGTGAAAATGTCTTAAAAACAGAAAAGAATCACTGATCCCTCCAAACCTGTACCTTTCCTAGGCTTTCCCATTTCGCTCAACCAGCTGCTCAAGCCAAAAATCTGACCTAACCTTTATTCTTTCCCTTTCATATCCAACCCATCAGGAAAACTCATAACTGAGTAGTATCTATTGTTCTCCATCTCTCTCCTACCACCCTGGACCAATTCATCATCATCATCTACCTGGACTCATGCAACAGCCTCCTGAGTTGTTTTCTTCTTTCTGCTTGGTTTTCACTTTCCTCAGAGTGACCATAGAAATCTTTACAAAACAAAAATAAAATCATGACATCCCCTCTCTCATGAAACCATTCCTATGGCTTCCTATCTCTCTTAGAAAAAAAAATCTCAACTTATTACCTGAATTTACAAAAGGCTGCAGGACCCTGGCCCCTGGCTCCCTCTCCCCTTCACTCACTACATTCCAGCCATGCTCTTTTTCAATATCTGGAATACTTCAACTTTGTTACTGTAAAAGGACCTTTTCTACTGATTGACCTTCCCATCAACTTTGCCTGGGTGGTCCCTTCCTGTCATTCAGAATTCAGCTTAAATGTTACTTCTTCAGAGATAAGTGCTCTGACTACCTCCACCCTCAGTGTAAAGCAAATGTCCAGTCGCTTCTTCCACACTCCTCTGTTCATTCGTCTGCCATACTATTTCAGTTCAGTTCAGTTCAGTCCCTCAGTTTTGTGTCCGACTCTTTGCAACCCCATGGACTGCAGCAGGCCAGGCTCCCCTGTCCATCACCAACTACTGAAGCTTGCTCAAACTCATGTCCATCAAGCTGGTGATGTCATCCAACATTCCCAACCTCTGTTGTCATCTTCTCCTCCTGCCTTCAATCTTGCCCAGCATCAGGGTCTTTTCCAATGAGTCAGCTCTTCATATCAGGTGGCCAAAGTATTGGAGCTTCAGCTTTAGCATCAGTCTTTCCAATGAATATTTAGGACTGATTTCCTTTAGGATTGACTGCTTTGATCTCCTTGCTGTCCAAGGGATTCTCAAGAGTCTTCTCCAACACCACAGTTCAAAAGCATCAATTCTTCTGCACTCAGCTTTCTTTATAGTCCAACTCTCACATCCATACATGACTACCAGAAAAACCACAGCTTTTATTACATGGGCCTTTGTCAGCAAAGTAGTGTCTCTTTTTTTAATATGCTGTCTAGGCTGGTCATAACTTTTCTTCCAACGAGCAAGCATCTTTTAATTTCATGGTTGCAGTCACCATCTGCAGTGATTTTGGAGCCCAAAAAATAGTCTGTCACTGTTTCCATTGTTTCCCCATCTATTTGCCATGAAGTGGTGGGAGCAGATGCCATGATCTTAGTTTCCTGAATGTTGAGTTTTAAGTCAACTTTTTCACTCTTATCAAGAGGCTCTTTAGTTCTTCGCTTTCTATAATTTTGAGCATTATTTTGCTAGCATGTGAGATGAGTGCAGTTGTGTTGTAGTTTGAACATTCATTGGTATTGCCTTTCTTTGGGATTGGAATGAAAACTGACCTTTTCCAGTTCTGTGGCCACTGCTGAGCTTTCCAAATCTGCAGGCATATTGAGTGCAGCACTTTAGCAGCAGCATGTTTTAGGATTTGAAATAGCTCAACTGCATACTATCTACATCCTATTTATTATTTTTCATTTATATATGTACCTTAGAATGAGAGGAGAGATTTTTCTCTCATGTGCATTTGAGAAATTTCTAGCCCTAGATAATTGCTCAATGGATGAACCAATTTAGTTTAACTGTATCAATCTGGCTGTGAAGGAGGCTTGATCACTCTTTTTTACAGATGAGAAAAATGTTATCCACATTGGCCATTAGACTTGCTCAAGGTCCCATAGCTAGATCAGTGGCTGGACAAAACTTTTAAGTCTTACTCCAGTCTTCTTTTCTGCATATGTTGATGCTGCCACTACTTGGAAAATTTTACCTTGAAAAAACAAAGCTAGTAGAGGTGATGGAATTCCAGTTAAGCTATTTCAAATCCTAAAAGATGATGCTGTGAAAGTGCTACACTCAATATGCCAGCAAATTTGAAAAACTCAACAGTGGCCCTAGGACTGGAAAATGTCAGTTTTCATTCCAATCCCAAAGAAGGGCAATGCCAAAGAATGTTCAAACTACCACATAATTGTGCTAATTTTACATGCCAGCAAGGTAATGTTCAAAATCCTTCAAGCTAAGCTTCAACAGTATGTGACCCAAGAACTACCAGATGTACAAGCTGGGTTTAGAAAGGGCAGAGGAACCAGAAATCAAATTGCCAATATTCGATGGATCATAGAGAAAGCAAGGAAATTCCAGAAAAAATATCTGCTTCATTGACTATGTTAAAGTCTTTGAATGTGTGGATCACTACGAACTATGGAAAATTCTTCAAGAGATAGGAAAATCAGACCGCCTAACCTGCCTCCTAAGAAACCAGTATGCAGGCCAAGAAGCAGCAGACTCTCACCTACCTGCAACACTGTTCCTGGTCTCTTCAAGCTGAGAAAGTGCTTCTAGACTCAGCTCTCACCAAGCTCAGGAAGCCGAGAAAGACACCCGTCTACATGGAGTCTGCAGACTTCTGTTTGGAAAGAGGAAACAGAAGGAACTATTGACTGTCTTGAAGAAATACCACGGCTGGGTTTGGAATTTTAGGACTATCTTCCTGACCCCTGTGTGTGGTGGATTCAGAAAAGATCAAGCCTTTGGAGTGGGAGCACTGACTCGAAGAACCAAGACTACCAGAGAACTTACCCTAGCGAGTATCAAATAGTGAGAACTCACACAAGGAGACCACTTGAATACAAGACCTGGCATTATCCAACCACCAGGAGCACCCTGTGCAGGATACCTCATCTAAACAACAAACAACAAAAATACAAACCCAATCATCAGCAGACAGGATTTCCACCTCACTCAGCCTTGCCCATCAGATGAAAAAAACAAACAAACAAAAACTTAGCACAAATCTCACCCTATACAGAAGCTCACACAAACCATTGGACCAAATGTAGGAGGGCAGAAACCTAAAGGAAGAAAGAATTCAACCCTGAAGCATGGAAAAAAGAAACCTCAAATACAATAAGTTAAAAAAAAATAATGAAAGGTAGAGAAATACTACACAAATGAAGGAACAAACTAAAAACATGGAAGTCCAAATAAATGAAGAGGAAATAGGCAAACTACCTGAAAAAGAGTTTAGAATAATGATAGTAAAGATGATCAAAAATTTTGAAACCAAAATGGAGAAAATGCAAGAATCAATTAATAAAGATCTAGAAGAATTAAAGAATAAACACACACAAACAAACAACACAATTACTGAAATTAAAAATACTCTAGAAGGAATCAAAAGCAGAATATCTGAAGCAGAAGAATGAATCAGTGAGTTGGAAGATAAAATGTTGGAAATAACTTTTGAAGAGCAGAATAAAGTAAAAACAGTGAAAAGAACTGAGGATAGTCTCAGAGACCTCTGGGACAATAGCAAATGCACCAGCATTCGAATTACAGGGGTCTCAGAAGAAGAAGAGAATAAGAAAGGGCATGAGAAAATTTTTGAAGAGATTATAGTTGAAAATTTCCCCAACATGAAAAAGGAAATAGTCAATCAAGTCCAAGAGGCGCAAAGAGTCCCATACAGGATAAACTCAAGGAAAAATATGCCAAGACACATACTAATCAAACTAACAAAGACTAAACACAAAGAAAGAATATTAAAAGCAGCAAGAGAAAAGCAACAAGTAACATACAAGGGAAACCCCATATGCTTAACAGCTGATCTTTCCACAGAAACTCTGCAAGCCAGAAGGGAATGGCAGGATATATTTAAAGTACTGAAAGGGAAAAATCTACAACCAAGATTACTGTACCTGGCAAAGATCTCATTTAAAATTGATGGAGAAATCAAAAGCTTTTCAGACGAGCAAAAGTTAAGAGAATTTAGTACCACAAAACCAGCTTTACAACAAATGTTAAAGGGACTTATATAGCCAAGAAATACAAGAGAAGAAAAAAGACCTACACAGTCAACCCCAAACAATTAAGAAAATGGCAACAGGAACATATGTATTAATAATTACTTTAAATGTAAAAGGATTAAATGCTCCAACCAAAAGACTCAGACTGGCTGAATTGACACAAAAAACAAGACCTATATATATGTTGTCTACAAGAAACCCACTTCAGACCTCAAGACACATATAGACTGAAAGTGAGAGGATGGAAAAATATAGTCCATGCAAATGGGAAGCAAAAGAAAGCTGGAGTACCAATCTGCACATCAGACAAAATAGACCTTAAAATAAAGAAGATTACAAGTGATAAGGAAGGACACTACATAATGATAAAGGGACCAATCCAAGAGGAAGACATAACACTTGTTAAATATCTATGCACCCAACATAGGAGCACCTCACTACATAAGACAAACACTACAGACATAAAAGGAAAAATTGACAATAACACAATAATAATAGGATACTTTAATACTGCATTCACACCAATGGACAGATCATCAAAGCAGAAAATTAATAAGGAAGCACAAGTCTTAATGATACATTAGATGAAATGGATCTCATTGATATCCAAGAGGACATTCCATCCAAATGCAGAAGATTACACCTTCTTCTCAAGTGCACATGGAATATCCTCCAGGATAGACAACATCTTGGGTCACAAATCAGACCTCAGTAATTTAAGAAAATTGAAATTGTATCAAGCATCTTCTCTGACCACAATGCTATGAGACTAGATAATCAATTACAAGAAAAAAAACTGTAAGAAACACAAACACATGGAGATTTAACATGTTTCTAAATAACCAACAGGTTACTGAAAAAAAAAAAAGGAAATCAAAAAATTTCTAGAAAAAAATGACAATGAAAACACTACAACTCAAAATCTATGGGATGCTGCAAAAGCAGTTCTAAGAGGAAAGTTCATAGAAATATAATCCTACCTCAAGAAACAAGAAAAACATTGAATAGACAACCTAACTTTACATCTAAAACAACTAGAATAATGAAAAAAAACACTGCAAAATTAGCAGAAGGGAAGAAATCATAAAGATCCAAGCAGAAATAAATGCAAAAGAAATGAAAGAAGCAATAGTAAAGATTAATAAAACTAAAAGTTGGTTCTTTGAGATGAAAAACAAAATTGACAAGCCTTTAGCCAGACTTATCAAGAAAAAAAGAGAGAACAATCAATAAAATTAGAAATGAAAAAGGAGAGGTTACAACAGACAATGCAGACATACAAAGGATTATAACAGACTATTATGAACAACTATAAGGCAATACAATGGATAACCTGGAAGAAATGGACAGATTCTTAGAAAAGCTCAACCTGCTAAGACTGAACCAGGAAGAAATAGAAATGAACAACCCAGTTACATGAACTGAAATTGAAGCTGTGATAAAAACAAAAAATCTCTCAAAAAACAAAACCCCAGGACCATATGGCTTCACAGGAGAATTCCATCAAACATTTAGAGAAGAGCTAATGCCTATCCTAAAACTCTTTCAAAAAATTTCAGAGGAAGAAATGCTTCCAAACTCATTCACAAGGCCACTATCACCCTGACACCAAAACTAGATAAAGACAACACAAAAAAAGAAAACTACAGGCCAATATTACTGATGAACATAGATGCAAAAATCCTCAACAAAAGTTTAGAAAAAAGAATTCAGCAACACATCAAAAAGTTCATACACCATGATCAAGTTGGGTTTGTTCCAGGAATGCAAGGATTCTTTAATATATGCAAATCAATTGATGTGATATATCATATCAACAAAGAGAAAGATAAAAACCATATGGTAATCTCAATAGATGCAGAAAAAACCTTTGACAAAATTCAGCACCCATTTATGATTAAAACTTTTTGAAAAATGGGCATAGAAGGATCCTACTTCAACATAGTAAAGGCCACATATAATAAGCCTATAGCAAACATTATTCTCAATAGTGAAAATCTGAAAACATTTCCCTTAAGATCAGGTACAAGACAAGGGTGTCCACTTTCACCACTATTATTCAACATAGTTCTGGAAGTCCTAGCTATAGCAATCAGAGAAGAAAAACAAATAACAGGAATCCAGATCAGAGAAGAAGAAGCAAAGCTCTCACTGTTTGCAGATGACATGATAACGTACATAGAAAACCCTAAAGATAGTATCAGAAAATTACTAGAGCTAATTAGTGAATTTAGCAAAGTTGCAGTATACAAAATAAATGCACAGAAATCACTTGCATTTCTATATAATAACAATGAAAAATCAGCAAGAGAAATTAAGGGATCAATCCCATTCACCATTGCAACAAAAAGAATTAAATATCTAGGAATAAACTTACCTAAGGAGACAAAAGAACTGTACACAGAAAACTATAAGACACTAGTGAAAGAAATCAAAGATGACATAAACAGATGGAGAGATATTCCATGTTCCTGCGTAGGAAAAATCAATATTGTGAAAATGATGATACTACCAAATGCAATCTATATATTCAATGCGATCCCTATCAAACTATCAATGGCATTTTTCACAGAACTAGAACAAAAAATTTCACAATTTATATGGAAACACAAAAGACCCCAAATAGCTAAAGCAGTCTTGAAAAAGAAGAATGGAGCTGGAGGAATCAACCTTCCTGACTTCAGATTATACTACAAAGCTACAGTCCTCAAGACATTATGGTACTGGCACAAAAAACAGAAATATAGACCAATGGAACAAAATAGAAAGCCCAGAAAGAAACCCATGCACCTATGGATACCTTATTTTTGACAAAGGAGGCAAGAATATACAATGGGGCAAAGATAGCCTCTTCAATAAATGGTACTGGGAAAACTGGACAGCTACATGTAAAAGAATGAAATTAGAACACTTCCTAACACCATACACAAAGATAAACTCAAAATGGATTAAAGACTTACATGTAAGACCAGAAACTATAAAACTCTTAGAGGAAAACATAGGCAGAACACTTGATGACATAAATCTAAGCAAGATCCTCTATGACCCACCTCCTAAAGTAATGGAAATAAAAACAAAAGTAAACAAGTGTGACCTGATTAAACTTAAAAGCTTTTGCACAGCAAAAGAAACTATAAGCAATGTGAAAAGACAACCCTCAGAATGGGAGAAAATAATAGCAAATGAAACAACTGACAATGGATTACTTTCCAAAATATACAAGCAACTCATACAACTCAATTCCCGAAAAAATACAACCCAATCAAAAAGTGGGGAAAAGACTTAGAAACACATTAAAAGATGCTCAACATTGCTCATTATTAGAGAAATGCAAATCAAAACTACAATGAGATCACCACCTCACATCGATCAGAATGGATATCTTCAAAAAGTCTACAAACAATAAATTCTGGAGAGGATGTGGAAAAAAGGGAATACTCGTGCACTGTTGGTGGGAATGTAAATTGATACAGCCACTATGGAAGATGGTATGGAGATTCCTTACAAAACTAGGAATGATCCAGCAGTCCCACTCTTAGGCGTATATCCTGTGGAAACCAAAATTGAAAAGGACGATTTCCCATTATCTTGTATCCCATTGTTCATTGCAGCACTATTTACAATAGCTAGAACACGGAAGCAACCTAGATGTCCATCGACAGATGAATGGATAAGGAAGTTGTGGTACATATATACAATGGAATATTACTCAGCCATAAAAGGAATGCATTTGAGTCAGTTCTGATGAGGTGGATGAACCTAGAACCTATTATACAGAGTGAAGTGAGCCAGAAAGAGAAAGATAAATACCGTATTCTAATGCATATATACGGAATCTAGAAAAATGGTACTGAAGAATTTATTTACAGGACAGCAACGGAGAAACAGACATAGAGAACAGACTTATGAACCTGAGGAGAGAGTAGGAGAGGGTGAGATGTATGGAAAAAGTAACATGGAAACTTACATTACCATATGCAAATTAGATAGCCAATGGGAATTTGCTGTATGGCTCAAGAAACTCAAACATGAGCTCTGTATTATCAATCTAGAGGCATGGGATGGGGTGGGAGATGGGAGGGAGGTGGATATATGTATACCTATGGCTGATTCATGTTGAGGTTTGACAGAAAACAACAAAATTCTATAAAGCAATTATCCTTCAATAAAAAAGTAAATTAAAAGAAATATATATATATATATATATATATATATATATAAAGAAGCAACAGAAACAAAAATGAAACAATGGACTGGTTCAAAACTGGGAAAGAGGTACATCAGCCTGTTTATTGTTACTCTGCTTATTTAATTATATGCAGAGTGCATCCTGTGAAATGTTGGGCTGGATGAAGCTCAAGCTGGAATCAAGCTTTCTGGGAGAAATATTAATAAACTCAGATATGTAGATAACACCACCCATTAGGCCAAAAGCAAAGAGGAACTAAAGGGCCTCTTGATGAAGGTGAAAGAGAAGAATGAAAAAGCTGGCTTAAAATTCAACATTCAAAAATCTAAGGTCACAGCATCCAGTCCCATCACTTCATGGCAAATAGATGGGGAAACAATGGAAAAAGTGACATACTTTATTTTCTTGGGCTATAAAATCACTGCAGATGGTGACTACAGCCATGAAGTTAAAAGACGCTTGCTCCATGGAATAAAAGTTATTACCAACCTAGACAGCATAATAAAAAGCAGAGACATAACTTTGCCAACAAGGTCCACAGAGTCAAAGCTATGGTTTCTCAAGTAGTCAAGAACAGATGTGAGAGTTGGACCATAAAGTCTGAGTGCAAAGACTTGATGCTTTTGAACTGTGGCGTTGGAGAAGACTCTTGAGAGTTCCTTGGATTGAAGGAGATAAAACCAGTCCATCCTAAAGGAAGTGAATGAAGTGAAGTTGCTCAGTTGTGTCCGACTCTTTGCGATCCCATGGACTGTAGTCTACCAGGCTTCTCTGTCCAGGGGATTTTCCAGGCAAGAGTACCAGAGTGGGTTGCCATTTCCTTCTCCAAGGAAATCAGTCCTAAATATTCACTGGAAGGACTGATGCTGAAGATGAAGCTCCAATACTTTGGCCACCTGATGCAAAGAGCAGACTCATTTGAAAAGACCCTGATGCTGGGAAAGATTGAGGCCAGGAGGAGAAGGGAATGACAGAGGATGAGATGGTTGGATGGCATCACGAACTTAATGGACGTGAGTCTGAGCAAGCTCCAGGAGATGATGAAGCACAGGGAAGCCTGGTGTACTCCAGGACATGGGGTTGCAAATAGTCTGACATAACTTAGCGACTGAAAAACAACCCTGGGCAAAATGTCCTCAGGTTCCTTCAAAATTCAAATGTCCAGGCAATTCCTTGGTGGTTCAGTGGTGAGTATTTCACACGTCCACTGTAGGAGACCCAGGTGCAATCCCAGTTCTTGGAACTAGGATTCCACAAGCTGTGTGGCACAGCCAAAAAGAAAAAGTAAATGTCTTGCACACCAATGCAAAATAAAAATGGTGTACAGACTCTGGGTCTCAATGTAGAAAGAAGCAATCTTTTCCTGAGAAACTAATGTTTGGTGGATTTCTGCTGACCAAATGTGATGTGACCTCTGGGAAGGGAAAATAGTAGAGCACAAAATAATTATACTGGGGTGTGTGTGTGTGTGTGTGTGTGTGTGTGTGTGTGTGTGTGTGTGTGTGTGTGTGTGTGTGTGTGTGTGTGTGTGTGTGTGTGTGTGTGTGTTAGGGAAAAGAGTAGAGCACAAAATAATTATACTGGTGTGTGTGTGTGTGTGTGTGTGTGTGGTGTGAATGAGTATGGGCACACACCATTCCTCATCCATAGCTCCTCTGTGCTTGTACTGAACCAAGGCTCCTAGGATGAGAGTCACCAGAATGCATTCCTTGACTGGAACCCACAGCACCTCCTTCACCAGCCAGTGCTCACCGAGGAAACAAGCTCAAGGGGAAAATTCGAATGTACCGCAGGGCAGAGCCTGCAGGGACCTGTATGATTAGAAAAATGGGGCTATCAATTAATTTTCAAGTGGTGAAAGAAGTCTTCAGGCTCTGTCTTTGGTATGCGATGACTTCACCACTCTTTCTCCAAATGAGCCAGCTGAAGGACATGCATTGACGATGGCAGCATTTACCCAGACCTAAGTGTTTCAGTAAATGTGTAGGAAATTGTTTTCCATAGCAATGAATAGATGGCAGTTCAAGTCTGCTGCTTCTGCTGGATCACAGGATGCTGCAGGTGAGTTGTTCTTCTTCAGGCCACAGCTCTCCTTGAAAAGGAGATGATCATGTTCTTAAGCATACCTTAACCTCCACTTAGCTTCCAGATCCGCCCATTCAGAAAACACAGCCAGGTCTTCACAGCAGTATTTCTAAACTCCACGGACATCCAAGGAACCAAAGAGGTTTGAAACCTGCTCATTCCTGATGGCTTTCCTTACCGCTCTGGTTATTCTGGGCTCTCTGATCAGTTCTGTTTTGTTTGCCAGCTAATGGCAAATGTTAGCATCTAGGCTTGAAACACCAGCTGCCACTCTCTATTTCCTTTGGTTTCCAAGTTTGAGCCATGAGATTGTCATGAATAGCTATGAGGATTAGCAAGGTCCTGTTGTTCTGGGGACTCTACCCTGAGTGGAAAAACTGACTGGAGAACAGGGGAAGTTAGCTGAGGGTTTTACCAGGTGTATGGCAGTGAACAGATCCCTTAATCTCTCTGAATTTTAGAATCCTCATTTCTAAACAGGATTTACACATTGCAGGATTATTGAACAGATTTGTACAAAAAGTAGAGAAAGCATGTAGTTCAGTGCCTGGCCAGTGGTAATCCTTCATACACTCTGGTTCTCTTCCCCTTGATACTCCAGTCCTAAGGCCACACCTTCCTCAGGAGGACAGACCCCCTAGACAGAGGCAAAGAATCTGGGGAGATGAGAGTTTTCGTATGGGAAAGGAGGGAGAGAAGAGGGACAGTGGACACTAAGGATGTTGCTCTTTGAGGTGAGGTGTGTGTTGGGTGGCATCCAGTCGGAAAAGACCAATGAACATGTTTTGGGATCTTTGGTAGAAATCTTCCAGGTGGTTTCTTTAAAGGCTGCTGAATAGCACTTTCTTAGTTAATTGACATTTTCTTTAATTCTGTATTGCTTATAGTTCCACCAGGTCTGTGGAAGCAAGGTGTGAAATCCAGGGGGATAGGAGGAGAGTATAAAGAAAGCTGAGCACCGAAGAATTGATGCTTTTGAACTGTAGTGTTGGAGAAGACTCTTGAGAGTCCCTTGGACTGCAAGGAGATCCAACCAATCCATCCTAAAGCAGATCAGTCCTGGGTGTTCATTGGAAGGACTGATGCTGAAGCTGAAACTCCAATACTTTGGTCACCTGATGCGAAGGGCTGACTCATTTGAAAAGACCCTGATGCTGGGGAAGATTGAAGGTGAGAGAAGAAGGGGACGACAGAGGGCGAGATGGTTGGATGGCATCACTGACTCAATGGACATGGGTTTGGGTAGACTCTGGCAGTTGGTGATGGACAGGAGGCCTGGTGTGCTGGGGTTCATGGGGTTGCAAAGAGTCAGACATGACAGAGTGACTGAACTGAAATACTGACGAGGAATGAAGCAGCACTGGGCAGTCTTTGCATGGCGTTGCCACATGCCTCCTATTCATGAAGAAGAAGACAACTGGGGTGGGGTAAATATGGTTTATTTAATATTTCACTTTGTAATTCTGCAAACTGTTCACCTCTGACCACAAAACTGAGAAAAAAAATAGTGTACTCAATAACACATTCCCTTCTGTATGTGAGGGGAAAAACTTTTCCCTCTGCCCTTCTGGGTTCTCCATCTGGGGCCCTGGAAATTAAAGTGACAAAAGACTAACAAGAGAAAACATTTTTTTAAATTATGTGCAGAGATAGGATTGGGGGGTTTATATGCCCCCCACAAAGGGCAATAGAGGTTGGAAAAGAGGCTAGACTAAAGAAAAGGCATTTGGGGCTTTAAAACAAAACAAAGGTATGCCTATTCCAGTTCTGACAACCAATAAGTCTTTTCATAACTTAACCAGGGACATAGAAGTGTTCCCAAAGACAGTGCAAAAGATATAGCTCATTATGACCCAGAGTCTCTCCCAATGATAGCTGAAAGAAAGACTTACATGAATTCTCTGGAACAGGCAACTTTCAGGAAGACATCAGTCACACTGTGGGTGCACCCCACATTTCTGTATGGCCCTCTACAAATTATCAGGGCCTCCAACCTAATAGTTTGCCATCTACAGACACAGGCATCTACAGGCCTACCAACCTGTGCCCACCGGTAGGCAGAAAGCCAAACCAAGCTGTCAGGATGTGGAGCAAGACAAATTGTAAACGTCCCTAAGAAGGAAAGGACCAATAACCAATGAGTGCGTGCCTGCACGCTAAGTCGCTTCAGTCATGTCTGAATCTTTGTGACCCTATGGGCTATAGCACGCCAGGCTCCTCTGTCCATGGGATTCTCCAAGCAAGAATACTGGACTGGGTTGCCATGCCCTCCTCCAGGGAATCTTCCCGACCCAGGGATTGAACCTTGGTCTCCTGTGACTCCTGCATCTGCAGGCGGATTCTTTATTGCTGAGCCATCAGGGAAGCCCAACCAATGAGTATTCAAAACAAAATTCACATGAGTCACAATGAGTTACCAACATTTTTCTCCTGAAAATCTAAATTTGGAAAGGAAAACGTGAAGAGATTCTTAGCTGCCCTCTGTTGTTGTACCCTCTAGGCAGAAATCTGGGAGGCTTATTTAGTGAGAGTTTTCAACTTTTGCTGACTTTGTCTGATAGCCCCAAGATTCCAACTGTAGCCTCCAGAGTGAGTTGGGTATCCCAATCACTGCTTTGTAGTAGAAAGAAAATATTCTTCCTCAACCCTCCTGGTTCAATGTCTGGCACCCACGAGTCAAACTGATGAAAGATTAACAAGAGAGAAATTTTCCTGGTGGTCCAATGGTTAAGACTCTGTGTTGCCAATGCAGGGGCACAGGTTCAATCCCTGGTTGGGAACTAAGATCCCGAATGCCATGCCATGTGGCCGAAAGATTTAAAAAAAATTAACAAGAGATAAAAATAGATTTAATTGTGTATATATGATGGAAGTTCGCAAAGGGAAATGTGGCTCAAGGAGGAATTTAGAATGTGGGGGCTTATATACCTCCCTGAAGGGCAACAGTGTGGAGAAGAGGCTAGGCCAAGAAAGAGAGGTTTGGGCCTTCTGGACAGTGGGGATAAGTTTTGGAAGGCAACCAGGAAAAGCAGGTAAACAAGGGTTGTTTGGAAAGGTTTGCTCTGCAGATGTTAGTCCCTGCCTTATCCATTGATGGGCCCATCAACTGACAAATGGATAAGAAAGCTGTGGTACATATACACAGTGGAATACTACTCAGCATTAAAAAAAATTCATTTGAAGCAGTTCTACTCAAGTGGACGGAGCTGGAGCCTATTATCCAGAGTGAAGTAAGCCAGAAGAAAAAACAACAATACAGTATACTAACGCATATATATGGAATTTAGAAAGATGGTAACGAGAATTCTGCATGCAAGACAGCAAAAGAAACACAGATGTATAGAACAGACTCGTGGACTTTGTGGAAGGGGGCAAGGGTCGGATGATATGGGAGAATGGCATTGAAACATGTTAATTATCATATGTGAAATCAATTGCCAGCCCAGGGCTGATGCTCAGGGCTGGTGCACTGAGATGACCCAGGGGGAGGGAATTGGGAGGGAGGAGGGAGGGGGGTTCGGGAGGGGGAGCATATGCAAACCCAAGGCGGTTTCATGTCAATTTATGGCAAAACCAACACAATAAAGTAAAGAAAATTTAAAAACAAACAAACAAAAGAACATAACAGAGAAGCAAATATAAGCATTCCATTGTGTTCTATTAACCTAGACAAATAAATCTGTAAAAGTGGAAAGGAAAAAAAAAAGAGTCTTCCTCTCTTCCCTGGTAGCTCAGATGGTAAAGCGTCTGCCTGCAATGCAGGAGACCTGGGTTCGATCCCTGGATTGGGGAGATCCCCTGGAGAAGGAAATGGCAACCCACTCCAGTACTCTTGCCTGGAAAATTCCATGGATAGAGGAGCCTGGTGGGATACAGTCCATGGGGTCGCAAAGACTCAGACACGACTGAGCGACTTCACTTCTTCCTACTTCAGGAGAGGGAGACACCTTTATGAACTCAAAATGCATTTATAAATGTAAAATTTTCCTTACAGAAGAGAAACATGCTTTGTTTTTAGAGCTTTTCCCATGTTTGCTGTTCCTCAATTGCCTTCAGCTCAAAATAATCCTTAAGCCAAAAAGGGGTATTTTGAGGTGTCATGCATACTCTAGTCCCTGCCACTCCAAAATCGTGGCACATAGATTTCTCTTCTCTACCCAGAGACCTCTGACTTCTAGCAGAAAATGGCCAAAATATAACAGCATGAGTGAGATGAGGAAAACTTCCAGATAACCCATGGATGAAAAGTAAACCCTTCCATAAAAAGTTGCCTCTGGAATACACTTTGGGCATGTTAGCAAAGCTGGAAGGTGGAGGCTCCCAAAGGGCAGTGACCGGTTCTCAGGGAGGATCTTCTTGGAGGGAGCATGGAGTCCTGCCAAGTCTCTGGTCCAGGTCTGGCCAATTCTGCTGTAGGGGAGACAGACACAGAGATGGGGGATCCAAGCAGAGAAGTCTATAAACTACAAGAAGGATGTCAAGATGACTTGTTGAATGGCAACAGCTCCAGGCTCCTGTAGGTACTGCCCACAGGTATGGTAGAGGTAAGGAGAGCAGAAATAGAAAGCCAGGGAGACCTTGGGCCTATTTCTGAGGGAACTCTGCACACAGAGCCAAGCAAAGTTGGCCCATCCTATACAGATTGAACATCAATCTGCAGTGATAGAGCACTGAAGTTTTCCCAGTTGCCATGGCCAAAAGGTGGCTGTCTTACTTCTTCAACCTGTAGGTTGCTTGCTGCTGCAGGAATAAGACTGAGGCTTGGCCTGCCCTGAACCTCAGGTTCCCAGGAGCCTAAGTTTCCAGCCTGGTTCTCACTCCCAAGCTGAAGGATGACTATTAGATACAGAGTTGGTAGCAAACACAGCTGTGAAGATGAGGGCCCAGAGATCTGCAACGTCCTCAGGGATTGTTCGTCACCAAAGCACCAAAGTTCTCTAGGAACTGAGACCAGATGTTTCAATTCTAGACCCACTAGAAATGATGCACCCACTCCAGGGAATGGAAGTGGTTTAGGGAGACACACTGTTCTTACCCTAATTGATTTGCCCCAGAGAAAGCAAATATTTGGCCCTATTTAACATTACCGATTATTACTATTATTACTGCTCATACCAAATTTTGCCAATCAATCCTTATCCTAAAAGACCTTCAGCCCCGAAACAATAAAACTAGCAACATTCAGTCCCACTCTTCCCTCAACTCTCCATACATGTACACATACGAAAACATTAAATGAAATGGTTATATAGCTTGGGTCGAATTCCTAGATCCTTACTAATTGTATGATTTTGAATGAGTTATTAAGCCTTTCTGTGTTTTTCTCCTGTAATTTATAAAATTAAGATAAATCAGAGTGTCTCCCTCATTTTTTGGAAATGATTAAATTGGATGATGTGTATAATTTATGTGCCAGGCTTATAGTTATTGTAGGTGTTATTATTACTATCTGATACACACTGGGTATCTGATACACACTGTGCCTAGTGTAATAGAAAGAGCAGCAGCTTTGGTATAAACTAGTTCTGGGGTCAAACTCTGATTCTACTACTTATTAATGGTGTGGTGGTGGCAGTTTTGTCGCTAAGTCATGTCCAACTCTAGTGATCCTGTGGACCTAGCCCTCCAGGCTCCTCTGTTCATGGAATTTCCCAGGCAAGAATACTGGAGTGGGCTGCTGACCATAGACAAATTACTTAACTTTAGTTGGCTTCAATTTCCTCTTGGAAAGGTGAGATTAGAGACCTCATAGGGATGCTGTCATCCATCCCCAAGGGAGGTCACACAAATAAAGCCTCTGGCCATACTTGGTACCCAAAGATACTCCATAGTCATCAGCTGAAGTTCCTTCATTTCTTCAAGACCAGCTTAAACATAACCTCCTCTCAAAGACTTCCAAGATGCCACAGAAGCAATGCTTCTCTCCCTTATATTTCCATACCATTCACTTATTTTTGTGTAAAACCCTGTATTGTCTTGTTAGGGTTGCCAATCAACAGTATCACAGATTAAGTGGCTTAAACAACAGAAATTTATTTTCTCACAGTTCTGGATGCTGACGTTCAAGATCAAAGTGTTGGCAGGTTCGGTTTCCCCTAAAGCCTTTCTCCTGGCCTTTTAGATGGCTGCCTTTTCTCTGTTCTCACATGGCCCTTCCAGATCTATTGGATTAGGACCTCACTGAATTGATTTAGGTCATATGACCTCATTCAACTTTACATCTGTAAAGGCCCTATTCTCAAATACAATCACTTTGGGGGTTTGAGCTTCAGCGTATGAATGTTGAGGGGACACAATTTGGCCTTGACCAAGATCCTGCCATAATGCCTGGCACAATCCACAGCAAAGATGGAAGGGCAACTGGATTAGACTGAGTTTGTAACTGTCAATGCCAACTACCTCCACTCCTGAACATGAAGCTTAGAAGTGGCCTTGTCTCAACCAGTGAGGTCTGACTTGTTATGCTAGTGAATGAGGAATAATGTATCATGAGAAAAGAATTTTATAAAACTCCTCCCCTTCCAAGAGCTGCCAACGTTGCGTAACAACATTTATTCAACACATGCCATGTGCCAGCCTCTGGACTGGAGACTCGATACAACAGGCACCCTCTTTCCTCATGGAGTTCAAGGTCAGTGGAGGAGGTAGTCAGTAAGAGAAGCCTTCAAATGCACCTTGGAACCTGGTAGTGCTGTGGAGGAAAAATACAGATGCAAAAGGTCATGGGTGGTGTTCCTGACCTAGGCTGAGGGCAGAGAGCTTCCCTGAAGAGCAGTCAGAGGAACCTGGAGTCTACTGGTGGGGTCAGATAACAGATTGGCTTTCCTCGGGAGAAAGCAATCTGAGTCCACCACCGTTCACTCCAGGACATCATAGCTTTAGTGAAATTGGTCTGGAAAAGTCCTGGCTAGGGCTCCTGTCCCTCCATGGGTCATCAAGGTTGGTCTGCTGATTACCCCTCCCATCTCCCCAAAGTTGAAAGTTGATCAAACAGTCACTTTCTCGGAAATTTAGTAAAAATTCTTTAAAGATGAAAATTGTTTTTAAAGATCAAAAACAATAGTTATTCTACTGACACAATTTTCTGGCAAGGTCGAGTGGGGAGGAGAGTCAGCTCACTCAGCTACACCTCCGTTAACAAAGCTCCCTTCTGAGTCATGTGCACACCGTGGGCAAGAGGAATCACTCCAGGATTGCTGCTCCACCGCCCACACCTGGCAGGGCCAAGGAGCCCCTCTCCCCCTACCCCAGGAACTATTCCCCAGCTCTGTGTGATGTGAAAACCTCCCAAGACAAAGACAATTCCTAGGAGAAACAATTAGGCAAAAGAGGCAGGCAGAGTACAATGATATCGTCAACTGGAACTCAGCTTTGTTTAAAAACAAGGCAGAGAAATCTCTAGTTCCTGTGAGAACGCTGGCCAAGTGGGTTGTTGGCCTTCTGCTAATAAAGCAGGGCCATGGGGCGTTGTGAAGTGAAACAAACTTTCTGCCATCTTCCTCCTCTCCTCTCCTGGTGTATTTCGGTTTCTCAAAACACCCTTCACCCTCACTCCCACCCACCTGAGGGCAGCTTATGTAAAAGTCTTCAATGTACCACATTAAAGAGCATTTGCTGGGTGCCTACTAGGTGTCCATCATGTGCCAGGTGCTTGGGAGTAAGTAAAACATGACCGAGAGTCATGCCATGCTCTGTGCTGGGGTGGGGTGGGAGATGTATGTTCACTCTTTGTGGTGGAAGAAAGATCCATGCCGGAGACACACCCAGACCGGCTTTAGAGGCGGGAGGTTGCCAGGCTGATGTGTAGGGAAAGTGTTTGAGGCAGAGGGAACAATGTGAGAGGCATGAAATAACACGATTTTTTTTAACCATATAGATGTGTCTTGCTGAAGTGGGAAAGAATGAAAGAGAGAAATGTCATGCTTATACAGAAGCCGAGGGTAGAAAAGTGGTTGCCAGGGCCTGGGGAACGGGGGTTGGGGTAAGGAACAGGGAGAGGTTGGTGAAAGGATACAAACGTTCAGTTATAAGATGAATAAAGTCTGAGGACCCAATGTATAACGTGGTGACTAGAGTTGATAACTGAAATTTAACTATAAATGAAATTCTATCAGAGAGTAGAACTTAAGTGTTCTCACCGCCTCTCGCCCTAAGAAGAGGTAAATATGCGAGGTGATGAGTGTGCTGATCAACTCAATTGTGAGAATATTTTTACAGTGTATGTGTATGTGTTAAGTCACTTCAGTTGTGTCCAACTCTTTGCGACATTAGGGACTGTATCCTCTATTCAGGGGATTCTCCAGGCAAGAATACTGGTGTAGGTTGCTGTGTCCTCCTCCAGGGGATCTTCCCAACCCAAATATCAAACCTGCTTCTCTTGAGTCTCCTGCACTGGCAGCAGGTTCTTTACCACTGGGTTCTTTACCACTAGCATCACCTACGAAGCCCTTTCACCATGTATCTGAATATCAAATCTGCCAAAGAATTGCAAGATCAAACCAGTGAAGCCTAAAAATCAAACCTAAATATTCAGTGGAGGGACTGGTGCTGAAACTGAAGCTCCAATACTTTGGCCACCTGATGCATAGATCTGACTCAGAGGAAAAGACCCTGATGCTGGGAAAGATTGAAGGCAAGAGGAGAAAAGGACAGCAGAAGATGAGATGGTTAGATAGCATCACCAACTCAACGGACGTGAATCTGAGCAAACTCCAGGAGACAGTGGAAGGCAAGTACACCTAGGGTGTGGTAGTCCATGGGGCCGCAAAGAGTCGGACATGACTTAACAACTGCACAACAACATATCAAATCATCACATTATACACTTACAATATATTACAATTTTATTTTTCAATTACACATCATAGAAGCTGGAAATAAAGAATGAGGGCGAGAAAGAAGGAAGCAGGAAGGAAGTGCTGGGAAAAATTCTGAATAGACAGGTGGACACCAGATCATAATTGATTATAGGTGATGTCATTAAAGGAATTTGGGCAGAAAAAAATTGTATGATCAACTTTGTAAATTTAGAAGTTCTCTGTTATTAAATATAGAAGCAGGGAACTCTACAGGAAGATCATTATAAAAAATCTAAGCAAGAGGTGAGGAGAGTCTGACTAAGGATGTGGTGGCAGGAAATGAAGAAAAGGTGACCTAGAGATTGTTCACTAGAGATTTTTCAGCCTGTATCAAGCTAGTTTGGGTTCAAGACCCAATTTTGCTCCTTATTAACTTCCTATCACCAGGCAAGTTGCTTCATCTCTTGGTATTTCAGTTTCCACATCTATGAAATGGAGAGGAAAATATTACTTGCTTCACAGTGTTCTTGGGATGAAAAATGAATCAACAAAAGTAAAACACTTGGAACAGCCTGCCTAGTTCATGGTAACCCCCACCCCTCAAATTCTGGCTGTTATTAGTATGATTAGATGCACAGAAAGAGGAAGAGGAGGAGACTTGGAGAACAACTGAGTTTGGGGAATGGACATGTCTGTGTCAGGTTTGTACTTTGTCTTTAGGGCAGAGTCTTTACCCCTGAAAATGGTACTTTCTGTTAAGGTGTAAGCTTTCTTAGGTCTCACTTGAATACTTGTCATTCTCAGGACATTTTCTCTGTCCCGACTGGGCTCAGACTTCTATGTCTCCTAGCACTGTAAGCCTTGGTGTCCACACTCAAGTCCTTAGCCCTCAAGCATAGGATTCTTTAGGCCTGGTAATGTCTCACCCTACACCCTCCAGCACAGGGTAGCCAGGGCCCAAGGGGACTGCCCTTGTGTGCATATTCTGTCCCCATTCGGCAGCCCCCAACTCTGAGCTCTGCCTCCCCCACCTAGACAAACTAGCTTTGGACTCATCCTGCCCCTCCTTTGCCAAGGTCTGAAGGCACCCAAGCAGAAAGTAGGGAGATAAAAGGGGGTGGGGGACATGAAACCGATTTTGGGTGTTTCTCTTCCCTCCAGAAGGCACTGTGCTGTCTGCTGGGACACAGTTGCTTCCTTTCTCTTGTCCAATTGTATTGTTGCTCATGGCTAGAAGATGAGTCCATTGTCAGTCATTCTATTGTGGCTAAATACAGAATTTCTAGCCTCAATGCCTCAATGAAGAGGTGTGGATAATCCAAGGAAAGGACTAAAGAATAAAGAAGATCATTTATTTATCAGGACATGATGTGGCATTTGTCAAAAGGAGATGCACTATAAATGTGATTTACTTTATTCTTTAACCACATTTTAATTAATTATGATAAAACAAATCATACTCCTCACACACACTTAAGCACATCATAATAAAATTAATGAAACGAAAGATAAAGAGAAAATACTAAAGGCAGCCAGAAATAAAAGATGTATTACATACAGAGGAATAATAAGAATATTCATTGATTTCCCATCAAAAACAATGAAGTCCATAAAGACAATGGAAAGAAAGGCTCAGAAAGTTCAGAAAAACATTCTTAGAAAATTAAGTGCCAGCAGAAGTGTGCTATAAGAAATGCTGAAGGTGAACCTATACGGAGTAAAGTAAGTCAAAAAGAGAGGAACAAATCATACGGTAACACATATATACGGAATCTAGGAAAATGGTACTGATGAACCTATTCTCAGGGCAGGAATAGAGGCACAGACATAGAGAACAGACTTGTGGACACAGGGGGATAAGGAGAGGGTGGGATGAATTGAGAAAGTAGCATTGACATATATACACTACCATGTGTAAAATAGATAACTAGTGGGAAGCTGCTGTATAGCACAGGGAGTTCAGCTCAGTGCTCTGTGATGACTAGAGGGGTGGGATAGGGGAGTAGAAGGGAGGCTCTGGAGGGAGGGATTATATGTATACATACAGCTGATTCAGTCTAAGAGTTGGACTGAAGAAAAGCGATTCACTTTTCACTATAGCTGATTCATATTGTTATACAGCAGAAACTAACAGAACTTGTAAAGCAATTGTACTTCAGATAAAAAACATTAAAAAAAATTAACGCTGAAGGAAGTTCTTCAGACTTAAAATGATATCAGATAAAAATTCAGATCTATAGAGTTACTAGAAAGCCAAATATGTGGGCAAATGTAAAAGACCACCCTTTTTTTTATTTTCCCAACTTCTTTAGAAGACAAATGACTAAAGAAAAATTATAATGTTTTTTACAGTTCAAAATATAAGTAAATTATATAATAACAATAACATGACAGAAGCAGGAATAAATCAAATACTCTGTTGTAAAATTCTTACATTATAAGTGAAATGAAATGATATTCTAAGTAGTCTGTGATAAGTTATGGATGCATATTTAAAACTACCAAGTAACTATTAAGAAAACAAGAATGCATAGCTAAAACACCAAGGAAAGAAATAAAACAGAACAGTAAAAATATCCAATTAACCCAAAAGAAGGCAGAAAAGGACGAAGGCACAAACACCAACTGGGACAAATGGAAAACAAATACCAAGAAGACTGATTCAGACACAACCATACCAACAGATACATGGAATGTTAAAAAACAAGATATTTCAGTTATGTCAAGGCTTGTCAGAAATGGATAAAAGACCAGATACAGTATATGCTATCCATAAGAGATACATTTGAATTCAAAGACTCAGGTTGAAAGTAAAAGGATGGAAAAAGGTACACCATGCAAACAGCTAAACATAAAAAAGGTGGTGTGGTTAGAACATCAAACAAAGTGGATATTATGGGCTGAGCTGTGTTACCTCCCTTCCCCACCAAAAAACTCTTCTTACTGAAGTCCTGGTCCCCAGAACCTCAGAATACGACTGCATTTGGAGAGTTTTTATTTATTTATTTATTTTTGACAATTTATACTATTCTTTATTTATTTATTTATTTATTTTACTTTATTGTGTTGGTTTTGTCTGGAGAGTTTTTAAACAGGTAATTAAGTTAAATGAAGTCGACAAGGTGGGTCTAATCCAATCTGACTGATGTCATAAAAAGAGATTAAGACACAGAGGGAAGGCCACATGAAGACACTGCAAAATAGCCATTTGCAAGCCATGAAGAGAGACCTCAGAAGGAACCAACTCCGCTGACACCTTGGCTTGGACTTCAAACCTCCAGAACTTTGAGGAAATAGATTTTTGTTGTTTAAACCACCCCGTCTGTGGGACCTTGTTATGACAGCCCTAGTAAAATAATATAACAAATTTCATGGTAAGTGTGCAACAAGAGGTAAAGAGAAATATTTCACACGAACAAAGGGACAATTCATCACGAAAATATAACAACCCTAAATGGAGGTGTACTTAATAACAGAATTTAGAAATATATGAAGCAAATGACAAAACTGAAGAGAAAAACAGACAAATTCACAATTACAGTTAGAGATTTTTAACACCCCTCTCTCACTAATTGGTAGAACAACTAAACTAAAAACAAAAGTATAAATAGAAAATATTTAAATAATACTAGCAACCAACTTGACAAAATTAACATTTATATACATTACAATCAACCACTGCAGAATACGCATTCTCTGAAATGTACATGAAATCTTCAACAAAATAAATCAATTGCTGGATTATGAAATAAGTCTCAGTAAATTTCAAAGGAATGAAACAGTAACAGACTATGTTTTTTTTAACCAGAACAAAATTAAATTAGAAATTAATAAGAATAAGTTATCTAGAAAATCTCCCTAAATATTTGAAAATTAAGCAACATACCTCTAAATAATTTACCTCTTTCCTCTAGGCTAAAGAAGAAATCACAAGATAAATTAGAAAATATTTCAAACTTAATGAAAATACGGCATACCAAAGTTTATGGTATACAATTAGAACTTAGAAAGAAATCCATTGCTTTAAATACTTGCAGTAGAAAAGAAGCTTTAAACTAAGTAATCTAAAAATAACCTAAGCTTCCACTTGAACTTAGGAAAAGCAAATTAAACCAGAAACAATAGAAGGTGGGAATAACAACAGTAAGAGCAAAAATGAACTGAAAAACTGACAAAAAAAAAAATAGCCAAAAGCCATCAAAACCAAAAGATCATTCTCTGACAAGTTCAATAAAGTTAGTAAACCTCTAGAAGACTGAAGAGGAGGACTTCCCTAGTGGTCCAGTGGTTAAGAATCCGCCTGCCCATGTAGGGGACACAGGTTCGATCCCTGGCCTGGGAAGATCCCACATGCCATGGGGCAACTAAGCCCATGCACTGCAGCTACTGCAGGTGGCATGCCTAGAGCCTGTGCTCCACACCAAGAGAAGTCACTGCAATGAGAAGTCTGCATAGTACAACCAGAGAGTAGTCTCTGCTTACACACCACAACTAGAGAAAGCCTGTGCACAGCAACAAAGACCCAGCACAGCCAAAAATATATAAAATTTTAAAAATAAGAGACTGATGAGGAAGAGATAAAGATAATGAGCAAAGGGTAGAACATGAATTAGTATCAGAAATAAAAGAGGGACAACATTACATATGGTAAAAGAGTAATAGGGGAATTCCCTGTAAGCTGGTAAAGAATCTTCCTGCAATGCAGGAGACCCCAGTTTGATTTCTGGGTTGGGAAGATCCCCTGGAGAAGGGATAGCCTACCTCTCCAGTATTCTTGCCTGGAGAATCCCCATGGACGAGGAGCCTGGTGGGCTACAGTCCATGGGGTCACAAAGAGTCAGACATGACTGAGCAATTAAGCACACACATGAACAACTTTGCAACACTATGTAAATTTGACAGGTTAGATTAAATGGATAAATTCCTTGTGTAATATTTTCCAAAACTGACACAGGAAAAAATAATTTTTAATGGAATATCTCCTATATTAAGGAAATTGAATTTACAATCACAAACATTTAAGAAAATTCCACACACAGATGGTTTAACTGGTAAATATAGAAAGAAAACACTTCCCAATTCATTTTATGAGACCTCTGTGATCCTGATAAAAAAAAATCCAATAAAGATATTGTAAGAAAAATTACAAATCAATAATCTTCATGAACATAGATGCAAAAATGCACACAGTAAAATATTAGAAAATATGGAATTTAGAAAGACAGTAATGAGAACCCAACATGGGAGACAACAAAAGGAACGCAGATGTATAGAATAGACTTGTGGACTTTGTGGATGAGGGTAAGGGTGGGATGAGATGGGAGAAGGGCATTGAAGCATGTTAATTGTCATGTGTCTAATCAATCGCCAGCCCAGGATTGATGCTCGGGACTGGTGCAGCGAGATTTCCCGGGGGGGAGGGAGGAGGGAGGGGGGACTCGGAGGGGAAGCATATGTAAACCCATGGTGATATCATAACAATGTATGGCTAAAACAATAATTAAAAAAATAAAAAAAAAAAAATAAATTAAAAAAAAAAAAAAAAAAAAAAAAAAAAAAAAAAAAGATACATCATGACCAGGGGATATATCCTAGGATATCAGATTTCCCACATTCATCAGAATGACTAAAACTAATAAAACTGAAAATGCTAAGCACTGATGAGGACAGGGAACTGAAGCTTTCATATGTTGTTTTGACAGCCTTTTATAAAGTTAAACTTAAGTACCATATAATCCAGTCATTCCATTACTATTTACTAGGAAAATGATAATGTCTGTAAAATTTTATACATGACTATTTATAGTAACTTTATTCATTATTGCCCCAAATAGGAAATAATCCAAATATATAACAAGGGGTGAATAATAAATAAGTTGTAATATTTCCAGTCAATTACTCTGCAGTAAAAAGGTACAGACTACTGATTTCAAGCTATAACATGAATGAATCTCAAAAACATGATACCAAGTGAAAAAAAAAACAGATAAACCAAGGATTACTGTATGAGTCTATTTATAGGAAAGTTATGAAGAGGTAACACTAATCTATGACAGTAGAAATCAAGGAGTGCTTGTGTCAGACGGCAGGGACTGCCTGTAAAGAGCCCAAGGGAACTTTCGTGAGGATGAAAGAAATCTTTAATGCCTTGCATGGAAAGGTGATTACATGAATACATAAATTTGTCAAAAGTCAATGAATCACTTAATATATGTCCATTTCTGTCTGTGCAAATATTACTTTAGTTTTAAAAGAATAAGAAAAATAAATCTCTAAACCAAACCAATACAATGTAGCAAGCAAGTCTCTCCAGCTTAAAAATATTTTAAAAATTTAAAAATTTTTTCAATTTCCAAAGAAATTGAAAACTTATGTACACACCAAAAGGCTTCCCTCGTGGCTCAGATGGTAAAGAATCTGGCTGCAATGCAGGAAACCCAGGTTTGATTCCTGGGTCAGGAAAATTCCCTGGAAAAGAGAGTGGGAAAACATGCACATGGTTGTATACAGGAAACTTATTCATAACTGGCAACACTTGGAAGCAATCAAGCTGTCCTTCAGTAGGTGAATGGACTAATAATCTGTGGTACATCTAGACGATGGAATATTATTCAGTACTAAAAATAAATGAGTTCCAACGAATAGCAAGGAGAGATAAGAAAGCCTTCCTAAGTGATCAGTGTAAACAAAGAGAGGAAAACAATAGAATGAGAAAGACTAGAGATCTCTTCAAGAAAATTAGAGATACCAAAGGAACATTTCATGCAAAGATGGGCTCAATAAAGGACAGAAATGGTATGACCTAACAGAAGCAGAAGATATTAAAAAGAGGCGGCAAGAATACACAGAAGAACTGTACAAAACAGATCTTCATGACCCATATAATCACGATGGTGTGATCACTCACCTACAGACATCCTGGAATGTGAAGCCAAGTGGGCCTTAGGAAGCATCACTACGAACAAAGCTAGTGGAGGTGACAGAATTCCAGTTGAGCTACTTCAAATCCTAAAAGATGATACTGTTAAAGTGCTGTACTCAATATGCCAGCAAATTTGGAAAATTCAGCTGTGCCACAGGACTCGACATGGTCAGTTTTCATTTCAGTCCCAAAGAAAGGCAATGCCAAAGAATGCTCAAACTACTGCACAATTGCACTCATCTCACATGTGAGCAAAGTAATGCTCAAAATTCTCCAAGGCAGGCTTCAACAATACGTGAACTGTTAACTTCCAGATGTTCAAGCTGGTTTTAGAAAATGCAGAGGAACCAGATATCAAACTGCCAACCTCTGTTGGATTACTGAAAAAGCAAGAGAGTTTCAGAAAAACATCTATTTCTGCTTTATTGACTATGCCAAAGCCTTGACTGCACGGATCACAATAAACTGTGGAAAATTCTGAAAGAGATGGGAATACCTGACCACTTGACCTGCCTCTTGAGAAACCTGTATGCAGGTCAGGAAGCAACAGTTAGAACTGGACATGGAACAACAGACTGGTTCCAAATAGGAAAAGGAGTACCTCAAGGCTGTATATTGCCATCCTGCTTATTTAACTTATATGCAGAGTACTTCATGAGAAATGCTGGGCTGGATGAAGGACAAGCTGGAATCAAGATTGCTGGGAGAAATATCAATAACCTCAGATATGCAGATGAAAAGAAAGGAAGTGAAGTCGCTCAGTCATGTCTGACTCTTTGCAACCCAATGGACTGCAGCCTACCAGGCTCCTCCATCCATGAGATTTTCTAGGCAAGAATACTGGAGTGGGTTGCCATCTCCTTCTCCAGGAGATCTTCCCCCGCCCAGGGATTGAACCCACGTTGTAGACAGATGCTTTACCATCTGAGCCATCAGGGAAGTCTGGCAGAAAGTGAAGAAGAACTAAAGAGCCTCTTGATGAAAGTCAAAGAGGAGAGTGAAAAAGTTTGCTTAAAGCTCAGCGTTCAGAAAACTAAGATCATGGCATCTGATCCCATCACTTCATGGGAAATAGATGGAGAAACAGTAGAAACAGTGGTAGACTTTATTTTGGGGGGCTCCAAAATCACTGCAGATGGTGACTGCAGCCATGAAATAAAAAGACGCTTACTCCTTGGAAGGAAAGTTATGACCAACCTAGACAGCATATTGAAAAGCAGAGACATTATTACTTTGCCAACAAAGTTCCATCTAGTCAATGCTGTGGTTTGTTGGGGCCCAGCCGGCTGATGCGATCAGCCAGAGCCATTATGGTGGGAGCACTGCAAGCCTGTTGCCATATAAGGCGCTGATTACGCGCCAGCCATACATTCGGCTGGCAAATCACCAAAAGGATCATGCGGCGAACGTATATCCGACAGGCCAATCACCCACAAGACACGTATTCCCTACATGCCTGTCAGAGCTCCTCCCTTCCTTTCCCCTCCCTCCCTTCCTCCCCATATATAATCGCCTTGCGCTCAATAAAGTTTTGCAGCTTGATCAGAATCTTTGTCTTGCTGCCATTCTTTGCGCCTCTTGTCCCAACCCTTTCATCCGTTTTCAGGTGGATTCAGAGCCTCCGTTGATTGCTCTGCGGGCCAGAGCGACTGCGCCCAGCTAGCGGCCGGAGCAGTGGTTTTTTCAATAGTCATGTATGGATGTGAGATTTGGACTATAAAGAAAGCTGAGCACTGAAGAATTGATGCTTTTGAACTGTGGTGTTGGAGAAGACCCTTGAGAGTCCCTTGGACTGCAAAGAGATCCAACCAGTCCATCTTAAAGGAAATCAGTCCTGAATGTTCATTGGAAGGACTGATGTTGAAGCTGAAATTCCAATACTTTGGCCACCTGATGGGAAGAGCTGACTCATTTGAAAAGACCCTGATGCTGGGGAAGATTGAAGGCGAGAGAAGAAGGGGATGACAGAGGATGAGATGGTTGAATGGCATCACCGACTCAATGGGCATGAGTTTGAGTATACTCTGGGAGTTGGTGATGGACAGGGAAGCCTGGCTTGCTGCAGTCCATGGGGTCGAAAAGAGTCGGAAACGACTGAGTGACTGAACTGAACTGAACTGAAAAAGAAATGAGCTATCAATCCACAAAGAGATCTTAAAGGTATACTGTTAAGAGAAAGAAGCCTATCTGAAAGGGCTACATTTTATATGACTCTGAATATATGGCATTCTGCAAAAGGCAAAATTGTGGAAACAGTTATTATTTAAAAAATAAAATCAATGATTGCCAGGAGTTTAGAGAGGGAGGGGTCACTAAATGTAGTATAGGGAATTTTTAGGATATTGAGACTATTCTGTATGATTCTAAAAGGGTGGATCAGTTCAGGTCAGTCACTCAGTCCTGTCTGACTCTGTGACCCCGTGGACTGCAGCATGCCAGGATTCCCTGTCCTCACCAACACCCAGAGCTTGCTCAAACTCACATCCATCAAGTTGGTGATGCAGTCCAACCATCTCATCCTCTGTCATCCCCTTCTCCTCCTGCCTTCTATCTTTCCCAGCATCAGGGTCTTTTCCAATAATCAATGTAACTCTGATTTGATCCCTCATGTTCTTGACATCAGGTGGCCAAAGTATTGGACTTTCGGCTTCAGTATCAGTCCTTTCAATGTAGATTCAGGATTGATTTCCTTTAGGATGGACTGGTTTGCTCTCCTTGCTGTCCAAGGGACTCTCCAGATTCTTATCCAACACCACAGTTCAAAAGCATCAATTCTTCGGTGCTCAGCTTTCTTTATAGTCCAACTCTCACATCCATACATGACTACTGGAGAAACCATAGCTTTGACTAAACGGACTTTTTTTGGCAAAGTAATCTCTCTGCTTTTTAATATGCTGTCTAGGTTGGTCATAGCTTTTATTCCAAGGAGCAAGCATCTTTTAATTTCATGGCTGCAGGCACCAATTGCAGTGCTTTTGGAGCCCAAGAAAATAAAGTCTCTCTGTTTGCATTGTTTCCCCATCTATTTGAAATGAAGTGATGGGACTGGATGCCATAATCTTAGTTTTTTGAATGTTGAGTTTTAAGCCAAATTTTTCACTCTCCTCTTTCACTTTTATCAAGAGGCTCTTTAGTTCTTCTTAGCTTTCTGTCATAAGGGTGGTGTCATCTGCCTCTCTGAGGTTATTGATATTTCTCCCAGCAATCTTGATTCCAGCTCGTGCTTTATTCAGTCTGGCATTACTTTGCTAGTGTTGAGATGAATGCAACTGTGTGGCAGCTTAAACATTCTTTTGTAATGCCTTTCTTTGGGATTGTAAAGAAAACTGACTTTTTCCAGTCCTGTGACCACTGTTGAGTTTTCTAAATTTGCTGGCATATTAAGTGCAGCACTTTCACAGCATCATCTTTTACAATTTGAAATAGCTCAACTGGAATGCTAACACCTCCACTAGCTTTGTTCATAGTGATGCTTCCTAAGGCCTACTTGACTTCCCATTCCAGGATGTCTGGCTCTAGGTGAGTGATCACACCAGTGTGGTTATCTGGGTCATGAAGATCTTTTTTTTGCATAGTTCTTCTGTGTATTCTTGCCATCTCTTTTTAATATCTTCTGCTTCTGTTAGGTCATACCATTTCTGTCCTTTATTGTGCTCATCTTTGCATGAACTGTTCCCTTGGTATCTCTAATTTTCTTGAAGAGATCTCTAGTCTTTTCCATTCTATTTGTTTTCCTCTATTTATTTGCACTGATCACTTAGGAAGGCTTTCTTATCTCTCCTTGCTATTCTTTGAAACTCTGCATTCAGATGGGTATATCTTTCCTTTTCTCCTTTGTCTTTAGCTTCTCTTCTTTTCTCAGATATTTGTAAAGCCTCCTCAGACAATCATCTTGCCTTTTTGCATTTCTTTTTCTTGGGGATGGTCTTGATCATTGCCTCCGGGACAATGTCATGAACCTCTATCCATAGTTCTTCAGGCACTCTGTCTATCAGATCTAATCCCTTGAATCTAGTTGTCACTTCTACTGTATAATTGTAAGGGATTTGATTTAGATCATACCTGAATGGCCCAGTGGTTTTCCCTACTTTCTTCAATGTAACTCTTAATAGGTCATGGTTCCATAGTGTAGTGGTTAGCACATCTGCTTAACATGCAGAAGGTCCTGGTTTCGATCCCCAGTGGAACCAACTCCTAAGGTTATGTCTATGTTTCCCTTGTGCCTCAGCTGGTAAAAGAATCTGCCTGCAATGCCAGAGATCTGGATTTGATCCCTGAATTGGGAAGATCCCCTGAAGAAGAAAATGGCAACCCGCTACAGTATTCTTGCCTGGAGAATTCCACGGACAGAGGAGTGGAAGAGGCTGCAGTCCATGGAATCACAGAGTCAGACACGACTGTGCAGCTAACTTCTTCCTCTGCAATAGGGAGTTCGTGATCTGAGCCACAATCAGCTCCCAGTCTTGCTTTTGCTGACTCTATACAGCTTCTCTATCTTCAGCTGCAAAGAATATAATCAATCTGGTTTTGGTATTGACCATCTGGTGATCACGTGTAGAGTCTTCTCTTGTGTTGTTTGCTATGACCAGTACATTCCCTTGGCAAGATTCAGTGAGCCTTTGCCCTGTTTCATTTTGTACTCCAAGGCCAAACCTGCCTATTACTCCAGGTGTCTCTTAACTTCCTACTTTTGCATTCTAGTCCCCTATGATGAAAAGGACATTTGGTGTTAGTTCTAGAAGGTCTTGTTCATCTTCATAGAACCATTCAACTTCAGCTTCTTCAGCATTAGTGGTTGGGACACACACTTGGATTACTGTGATGTTGAATGATTTGCCTTGTAAATGAACGGAGATCATTCTGTCATTTTTGAGATTGCACCCAAGTACTGCATTTCAGACTCTTGTTGACTACGATGGCTACTCCATTTCTGCTAAGGGATTTTTGCCCACAATAGTAGATACAACGGTCATCTGAATTAAATTGGCCCATTCCAGTCCATTTTAGCTGACTTCTAAAATGTTGATGTTCACTCTTGCCATCTCCTGTTTGACCACTTCCAATTTACCTTGATTCATGGACCTAACATTCCAGGTTCCCATGCACTACTCTTCTTTATAGCATCGGACTTACTTCCATCACCAGTCACCTCCACAGCTGGGTGTTGTTTTCACTTTGGTTTTGTCTCTTCATTCTTTCTGGAATTACTTCTTCACTCTTCTCCAGTAGCATATCGTGTACCTACCGACCTGGGGAGTTCATCTTTCAGTGTCATTTCTTTTTGCCTTTTCATACTGTTCATAGGGTTCCCAAGACAAGAATACTGAAGTGGTTTGCCATTCCCTTCTCCAGTGGACCACATTTTGTCAGAACTCTCCACCATGACCCACCCATCTTGGGTGGCCCTACACAGCATGGCTCATAGTTTTGTTGAATTAGACAAGGCTGTGGTCCATGTGATCAGTTTGGTTAGTTTTCTGTGATAGTGGTTTTCATTCTTTCTGCCCTTTGATGGATAAGGATAAGAGGCTTATGGAAGCTTCCTGATGGGAAAGACTGACTGTGGGGGAAAGTGGGTCTTGTTCTGATGGGTGGGGCCATGCCCAGTAAATCTTTAATCCAATTTTCTGTTGATGGGTGGGGCTGTGTTCCCTCCCTGTTTTTTGACCTAAGACCAAACTATGGTAGGGATAATGAAAATAATAGGGACCTTCAAAATGTCTTGTTGTATTCAGTGCCCCTGAACCTGAAGCAGGCCACTGTTGACCCATGCCTATGCTGGAGACTCCTGGACACTCATAGGCAAGTATGGGTCAGTCTCTTGTGGGGTCATTGCTCCTTTCTCCTGGGTCCTGGTGGGTATGAGGTTTTGTCTGTGCCCCCCAAGAGTCTCTATCCTCAGTCCTGTGTAAGTTCTGTAATCAAATCCCACTGGCCTCCAAAGTCAAATTCCCTGGGGGTTCTCAGTCCCTTTGCCAGATCCCCAAGTTGGGAAATCTGTTGTGGATATATGTCATTAAACATTTGTCTAAACCCATAGAATGTACAACACCCGAGAGTGAATCCTAATATAAACTGTAGGCATTGGATGATAATGATGTGTCAAGGTAGGCTCACCAGTTACAACAGTGTACCATCCTAGTGGGGGATGTTGATGATAAAGAAGCCTACCCACATTGTAAGGGCAATGGGTATATGGGAAATCTCTGTACCTTCCTCTTAATTTTGCTGTGAACCTAAAACTGCTCTAAAACAAAGTTCATTTTTTCGTTTTTTTAATGAGAGAAAAAAGAAACAGCAAAAGTAATCTCAAGAGGATCAATATAACGTAAAACATAGGAACTCAACTTTTGCTTATTGTGTTAAATGCAAACAAAATAATGAATGTTTGGTCTGGTGGAGAAAGATTAAAATTGATTATACAAATAGCAGTGGGCAAGTTAAACCAGTGCTGTATGAGACAAGCTCAGGAGGCATGAGATTAGAATGGAGTACCTAGATTGAGGACTAGAGAAAGATTCCTGAGGAAGAAATATTTAAGCTGAGTCTAGGGAGATCTGTCAGCAGTGCAAAGAAGACTTCAGTTAGAGAGAGAGCTGTATCTGAGCAGACCCTAGGTGGGAAGGAAGGCCGATGCGCCCTGAGCCCAGACAAGAGAGAGGGTGTCTGGAGATGGGGCAACAGAGCAGGGCCCCTTCTCATAGCCTTATATGTTAAAGATGTGGTGTTTATCTTAAAAGTCATGGGAAAATAATAGCCAATGAAGCAACGGACAAACAATTAATCTCAAAAATATACAAGCGACTCCTGCAGCTCCATTCTAGGAAAGTAAACTACCCAATCAAAAAGTGGGCCAAAGAACTTAACAGACATTTCTCCAAAGAAGACATAAAAATGGCTAACAAACACATGAAAAGATGCTCAACATCACTCATTATCAGAGAAATGCAAATCAAAACCACAATGAGATATCACTTTACACCAGTCAGAATGGCTGCAATCCAAAAATCTACAAGCAATAAATGCTGGAGAGGATGTGGAGAAAAGGGAACCCTCTTACACTGCTGGTGGGAATGCAAACTAGTACAGCCACTATGGAAAACAGTGTGGAGGTTCCTTAAAAAACTGCAAATAGACCTGCCACATGACCCAGCAATCCCACTGCTGGGCATATATACCGAGGAAACCAGAATTGAAAGAGACACGTGTACCCCAATGTTCATCGCTGCTTTGTTTACAATAGCCAGGACATGGAAGCAACCTAGATGCCCATCAACTGACGGACGGATAAGAAAGCTGTGGTACATATACACAATGGAATATTACTCAGCATTAAAAAAAATGCATTTGAATCAGTTCTACTCAGATGGAGAAACTGGAGCCCATTATCCAGAGTGAAGTAAGCCAGAAGCAAAAACAACAATACAGTATATTAACGCATATATATGGAATTTAGAAAGACGGTAACGAGAACCCAGCAAGCGAGACAGCAAAAGGAACGCAGATGTACAGATTAGACTCGTGGACTCCGTGGATGAGGGAAAGGGTGGGATGATATGGGAGAATGGCATTGAAAAATGTTAATTATCATATGTCTAATCAATCGCCAGCCCAGGATTGATGCTCGGGGCTGGTGCAACGAGATTTCCCAGGGGGGAGGGAGGAGGGAGGGGGGTTCTGGAGGGGGAGTATATGTAAACCCATGGTGATATCATGTCATTGTATGGCAAAACTAATAAAAAATTTAAAAAAAAAAGTCATGGGAAGTTACTGAAGGGGAGAAGCATAGCAGGGACGTGATCCATTTGTCTTTTAAAAGATCACCATGGGTGCTGTGCAGAAAATGATTTATTCCAGCACTATCCATTAGAAATAATAAGAGCCACAAATGCAAACCACATATGTAACTTTAAATTTTCTAGCAGCCACATTTAAAAAATGCAAAATATTTAAAACCCAGGAATAATCTTAAGAATACATTTTGCTTTACTAAAAAAACCTCAAATTATCATCTCAACAAGACAAGAATGAATGTAAAGAATTACTAGCAAGATATTTTTACATTCTTCTTTTTTTTTTCCCCAAAGTCTTCAAAATTCAGTGCATACTTACAGAACATCTCAAATCATGCTGGCCTCATTTTCAAATGCTCAGTAGCTACATGTGACTAATGGCTACTGTAATGGAAAGTGCAAGTCTAGGCTGAAGCAGAGCTGGTTAAGGGACTTCAGCAATTTTAAGGCAAGAGAAGATGGTGGCTTGAAACAGGGTGAGCAGCAGGGGTTGATTTGAGAGAAAATTTGGAAAAAGAACAGGAGTACTTGGTGACTGGTATCAAAGACTCAAATGAACCCTTCTCTCTAGTAATCAGTCCTTGCCTTACTTAACCCCTTTGATGTAACTGATCATTTCCTTCTTGAAACATTTCCATCAATTGACTTCAAGCACATCACATTCTCCCATTTTTCTTTCTACCTCTCTGGCTCCTTCTTCTCAGCCTCCCTTGTTCTTTCTTTCTCATCTCTTTGCCTTTTAACAGAGCAGGATCCTATGGCTCAGGCCTGTACCAGTTGTGTTCTCTATCTACAATCTCCTGCTGCCCCGGGGATCCCATCTAGACCTGTGGCCTCAAACACCATCTATAAGCTGGTGAGTCCCATATGTATATCTCCAGTCCAGATCCCTTCCTTAAACTCTCAGTTCAGTTCAGTTGCTCAGTCGTGTCCGACTCTTTGTGACCCCGTGAATTGCAGCACACCAGGTCTCCCTGTCCATCACCAACTCCCAGAGTTTACCCAAATTCATGTCCATCGAGTTGGTGATGCCATCCAGCCATCTCATCCTCGGTCGTCCCCTTCTCCTCCTGCCCCCAATCCTTCCCAGCAATGAGTCAACTCTTCGCATGAGGTGGCTCAAGCACTGGAGTTTCAGCTTCAGCATCAGTCCTTCCAGTGAACACCCAGGACTGATCTCCTTTAAGATGGACTGGTTGGAACCCATTGCAGTCCAAGGGACTCTCAAGAGTCTTCTCCAACATCACAGTTTAAAAGCATCAATTCTTTAGCACTCAGCTTTCTTCACAGTCCAACTCTCTCACATCCATACATGACTACTGGAAAAACCATAGCCTTGACTAGATGGAACTTTGTTGGCAAAGTAATGTCTCTGCTTTTCAATGTGCTATCTAGGTTGGTCATAACTTTCCTTCCAAGGAGTAAGCGTCTTTTAATTTCATGGCTTCAATCACCATCTGCAGTGATTTTGGAGCCCAAAAAATCCCATCTATTTGCCATGAAGTGATGGGACCAGATGCCATGATCTTAGTTTTCTGAATGCTGAACTTTAAGCCAACTTTTTCACTCTCCTCTTTCACTTTCATCAAGAGGCTTTTTAGTTCTTCTTCACTTTCTGCCATAAGGGTGGTGTCATCTGCATATCTGAGGTTATTGATATTTCTCCCAGAAATCTTGATTTCAGCGTGTGTTTCTTCCAGCCCAGCGTTTCTCATGATGTACTCTGCATATAAGTTAAATAAGCAGGGTGAAAATATATAGCCTTGACATACTTCCTTTTCCTACTTGGAACCAGTCTGTTGTTCCATGTCCAGTTCTAACTGTTGCTTCCTGACCTGTATACAGGTTTCTCAAGAGACAGGTCAGGTGGTCTGGTATTCTAGATCTATAGATCTCTCATAACCCATGTCCATTTTTGTTGGCACTTCCTTTCCTCAAAAGAAGCATCAAGGGTCCCCTGGTCCACTGTTTTCAGCCTAGTCTAGGCACCTGGAATACATTAGTAAGCAATACAGTGATCCTTGCCCTCAACAATCTTACATTCTAGTGGGAGGGGGCAAGAAACAATAACATAATAAATAGTAGGTTAGCCAGAAAGATTGTTTGGGTTTTTCATAATATCATATAGAAAATCCCAAACAAACTTATAGGCCAACCCAATAATTAAATTATACAGTAAGTTAAAAGTCAATTAGGACTGGGGGGAAATATAGAGCAGGAAAAGTACAAAAGGGGAAAGCAGGGGGTGGGAGTGTTAGTTGCAATTATAGAGTAGTCATAGTGGAGGAGGGGCAGAATCAAACTTTCACCTTAAAAGAGCTTCTTTCTGTCTTCAGCTTTGAGAATAGAATGAAGGTGCTCAAGGATTAGCCATAGAGGAGGTGAGAAGTGTTCAGTTTCTGGTTCTCTTTTGTAAGCAGAGTTCAAAGGATGTCCAGATGATTTCCCTCATTATCTGTGAGAGCTGAGAGAAATTCTCTCTCTAGAACTACATTCCTCCCTATGCTACCAGGCAACATTTTAAACACTTTTCAGAAAAAGGGAATTTTCTTAATTTCACAAGATTATTCCTAATAAATGAACAACAGCATACCAGGCTGCTAGGCTGCTGGCCAAGCTCACTCATGAGCTAAACCTCTCAGTTGTTGCTGTTATTCAGTCACCCAGTTGTGTCCGATTCTTTGTGTCCACATGGACTACAGCATGCCAGGGCTCCCTGTCCCTCACCATCTCCCAGAGTTTGCCCAAGTTCAGGTTCACTGCATCAGTGATGCAGTCCAGCCGTCTCATCCTCTGACAGCCTCTTCTCCTGCTCTCGATCTTTACCAGCATCAGGGACTTTTCCAATGATTCGTCTTTTCTCATCAGATGACCAAAATATTGGAGTTTCAGCTTCAGCAACAGTCTTTCCAGTGAATATTCAGGGTTCATCTCCCTTAATATTGACTGGTTTGATCTCCTTGCTGTCCAAGCAACTTTTAGGAGTCTTCTCCAGCACCACAGTTTGAAGGCATCAATTCTTTGGCGTTCTGCCTTCTTTACAGTCAAGCTCTCACAACCATACACGACCACTGGAAAGACCATAGCTTTGACTATACGGACCTTTGTTAGCAGAGCAATGTCTCTGCTTTACAATACACTTGTTTAGGTTTCTCATCGCTTTCCTGCCAAAGCAATTGTCTTCTGATTTCATGGCTGAAGTTACTGTCCACAGTGATTTTGGAGCCCAAGAAGAGGAAATCTCTCACTACTTCCACCTTTTCCCCTTCTATTTGCCATGCAGTAATGGGGCCAGATGCTATGATCTTGGTTTTTTAATATTTAGCCTTAAGCCAGCTTTTTCATTCTCATCCTTCACCCTCATCAAGAGGCTCTTAAGTTTCTCTTTGCTTTCTGCCATATGAGTGGTGTCATCTGCATTTCTGAGGTTGTTGATGTTTCTCCCGCCTATCTTAATTCTGGCGTGAAACTCATCCAGCCTGGCTTTTCTCATAATGTGCTCAGCATATGGGTTAAACAAGCAGAATGACAGCAGACAGCACTGTCATACTCCTTTCTCGATCTTGAACCAATCGGTTGTTCCGTACAGGGTTCTAACTGTTGTTTCTTGACCTACAAACGGGTTTCTCAGGAGACAGGTAAGATGGTCTGGTATCCTCATCTCTCTAAGAGTTTTCCACAGTTTATCATGATCCACATAGTCAAAAGCTTTAGTGTAGTCAATGAAACAGAGATAGATGTTTTTCTGAAATTCTCTTGCTTTCTTTATAATCCAGCACATGTTGGCAATTTGATCTCTGGTTCTTCTTCCTTTTCTAAACCCAGCTTGGACATCTGGAAGTTCTTGGTTCAAAACCTCAGAACAGGTGTCAAATCTCTGCCTCCGTCTCCACCTGGTTCCTGCAGGGGTTGTGTTGCAAGTGCTCAGGAGGAAGTTACAATTAAGAGCAGAATTCTGAAACTAGACTGTCTGGATTCAAGTCCCATTATGGATGTTTACTACATGAATAACCTTAGACAAGGTAATTTCAACCTCTGTTTAAAATAAGGGTAACAGTCTATCCCTCACAAGGTTGTATGCATCGTGGCCACATGCTAATGATCCCATGTTTGCAGTCCAGGCACATTCTCAGATGTGGCCAAAAGCAGCCAGGAGGAACACCAGGCTCTCGAAATTCTCCAATGCCTGCCTGTTGGCCCCATTTCCTCCTCACATCAAGGTGTGACAAGTGCCCCTCCCAGACAGTGCTCAATAATCACCACCTAGGGGGCGCCTGGCTCTTCCTGGCACAACATGGAAAGGCAGAGTCTGGGCATCCTCTCCTCAAAAACCTCCTAAGCCATGGGCATCTTTGTGGTCTGTGTGAGGAAAACTTAAAGAGGTCAGATGATCCCACAGAATCAGGGATCTCTAGGTGCGTAGAGATGTAATCTGTAAATATTCCCACAGGAATGGTTTTTCCCCTTTTAGGGGGATCCTGTGAATCCAGACCTGCTCAGGAATGACAGTCATGGTAGTGAGTAAATCAGAGAGCAAGAAATGGTGGATTCTTTGTGGAGATAAAGTGGTGATGAGTAAGATGCCGAAGAATATTGTTAACACCAAGAGTATGAGAATAGCTAAAATGTCAACACTATATTTCGTTAACATCTGTTTTTCTTCATCTGATATCTCCCTTTTATTTTGTTATTTTAAGTATTCCTTATGTTTCAGAATAATTTTCCCTTCACAGTATAAGCAAATGCCTGGGAAAAAAATTAACTTTAAATGGTTTTTAGTCATTTCGAGCAGCAAAAGCAAAAGTAGCAGCTGAATCGAAGTCAACTTAAAATTAAATTGCTGGTGCCTGCCTGCAGTTTACATAACCAAATGTAATGTAAACACTCCATTGTTAATAGGAATGAATGGGGACACCTAGGATCTAGAACTGTATGAGGAGGTGGAATGATGGAGGTGGGGGGTTCTTCCATATGACTGGTTGTCTCCTAAATTTGGCATGTCTCCTAAATCAGTTGCAACCTTCTTTAGGACCCACAAATGAAAGGCTTCTCTTCGGGGAGCTGTCAGGATGCCCCCTCACTCTGGATGACAGGGTCACGAGACTGAGAAGGAAACTGCAAAGCAGATTTTCCTTCGGGGCATCCCAAGGCAAGGCCCCTTTGGGTATTTTTCTTGAGAAGTTCTGTTTATGCTCCCAAACATTAATTAGCTCATCTCAGTAGGTCAGTCCCAGTTAGAAATAATTCATCCTGAGATAATTCCCTCAGACCTTATTTCCCCCAGGGGATTGGGGAAAGCAGATTCCCTTCCCTGAGGACAAAGGAGGAATAAGGGACATTTAAATAGACTACACCTCCTACTCCTTACTGGGGAGTTTACCAAGAGTTCTCTGGGGGTCATGGCAAGGCCATCACCAGAAAGGCTCAATCTTGGGTCACCTTTCCACATCCCACTCTCCTGACCACTCCACGGAGGAGGCTCCCTTCCTTGAAGAAACCAGGGTGAATGGGACTTAGGAATACTCATAATTGTGGCCAGCATAGTTGGAGATATTGATTGCCTTAGGATAATGTAGACATAGGAATTCATTATAGTAGTTATAAGGTTAATAGGGTTTTATTGCTAAAGCAGTGCTCCTAAACTGAGTTCATTGACATTTCTTCCAGCAATCTTGATTCCAGCTTGTGCTTCATCCAGCCCAGTGTTTCTCATCATGTACTCTGCATATAAGTTAAATAAGCAGAGTGATAATACACAGCCTTGACATACTCCTTTCCCATTTTGGAACCAGTCTGTTGTTTCATGTCCAGTTCTAATTGTTGCTTCTTGATCTGTATACAGATTGCTCAGGTGGTTTGGGATTCTCATCTCTTTCAGAATTTTCCACAGTTTGTTGTGATCCACACAGTCAAAGGCTTTGGCATAGTCAATAAAGCAGTAGTAGATGGTTTTCTGGAACTCTCTTGCTTTTTTGATGATTCAGTGGATATTGGCAATTTGATCGCTGGTTCCTCTATCTTTTCTAAATCCAGCTTGAACATCTGGAACTTCACGGTTCACTTACTGTTGAAGCCTGGCTTGGAGAATTTTGAGCATTATTTTGCTCGCGTTTGAGATGGTTACAATTGTGTGGTAGTTTGAGCATTCTTTGGCATTGCCTTTCTTTAGGACTGGAATGAAAACTGACCTTTTTTAGTCCTGTGGTCACTGCTGAGTTTTCCAAATTTGCTGGCATATTGAGTACAGCACTTTCAGAACATCATCTTTTAGGATTTGAAATAGCTCAACTGGAATTCCATCACCTTGTTGGTGGTTTAGTCAATAAGTTGTGTCTGACTCTTGCGACCTCATGGACGGTAGCCTGACAGGCTCCTCTGTCCATGGGATTCTGCTGGGAGCCGTCAGGATGCCCCCTTGCTCGGATGACAAGGTCACGAGACTAAGAAAAAAATTGCAAAGCTGACTTTCTTTATCGGGGCATCCTGGGCAAGCCCCACCCTGGTATTTTTCTTGGGAGTTCTGTCCATGCTCGGAACATTGGCTCATCTCAGTAGGTCAGCCACAGTTGGAAAGAATTTGTCCTGAGATAATCCCCCCAGACCAGAGGATCCAGGAAGGGGGATCACCTTCCCGGAGGGCTAAGGAGGAATGAAAGGGACATTTAAATAGATTACTACTCCTCCTACTAATTACTGGGGAGTTTACCAAGAGTTCTCTGGGGGTCATGGCAAGGCCACCACCAGAAAGGCTCAATCTTGGGTCATCTTGCCACCTTCCACTCCCCCGACCACTCCACAGAGGAGGCTCTCTTCCTTGAAGAAATCAGGCCGGATTGGGACTTAGGAATGCTCATAATTGTGGCCAGCATAGTTGGAGATATTGATTGCTTTAGGATAATGTAGACATAGGAATTCATTATAGTAGTTATAAGGTTAATGGGGTTTTATTGCTAAAGCAGTGCTCCTAAACTGTCTTAGTCCTCTTTCCTCTTTCTAAACTGTATCTTTGTCCTCTTTCCTCTTTCCTCGTAAGAACCGGAGTATGTTACTAGAATAAACAGTCTCAAGCTTTAGCAATTCCCTCTAGCTTCTACATAGTTAATGCAACCTTTCTACTTAGGTTGCATTACTTTCTACTTAGGTTGATGTACTTATCATGATTGAATGAAGTATACTAAAGACATTCAAATGGTAAACATACTATTGTTAAATCTAATTACATAAAAATCTGACTTCTGCAAAGGGAATGTTTCATGATAGATTGGGGAATGAGCTCAATGATAAGGTTGCTATGGAAGGTAGAAAACAAAAAATTGTATAGAATGATAGGTGTTGTAATGATGTAATGGGGATGTCTTTTGGCTATAAAACTGTAAACCAACAACAATAAACGAGAGACTTCTCCATCACCCCACAAAACTAACAGCAACAAAGAGAGACTGCTCCATCACCACATATCGACTCAGCTCAGTTCTTCCGCCAACGCCACTCATCCCTCAAGACCCCCGGACCCTGCCGAGGCTGGACCCTGGCAGGATTCTCCAGGCAAGAATACTGGAGTGGGTGCCATTTCCTTCTCCAGGGGATCTTCCAGACTCAGGAATTCAACCCAGGTCATGCATTGCAGGCAGATTCTTTACCAACTGAGCTATGAGGGAAGCCCCCATCACCTCAGTGGTCATCAAATATAATTTAAGTCATTAATGAGGTACCATGAATGCCCACTAAATTCAAATAGCATTTTAAAATAATAAAACCCATTTTTATTGATTTTGAAACTAATGCATTCTCACCAAGAAATAGCCAAACAACAAAGAAATAAGTAATAAAGTGGAATATATGGGTTCTCTATTGTTCTTCACCCCCTCCATGATGGCAGTTAAAAGCTGGGACATACTCTTCCAGTTATTTTCTATGCGCAGACTAACTTTATATATTATAAATAAATAGGACTCAATTGTAGCTGCCATTTTCTCATTATCACTTAAAGTATGTTATGAATTCATCATTTCTTGTAAGGACACGTAACTCTTCTAAAAGCTATGTAATGTTTTGTTAAATGGATGTTATTTACCATAATTTATTTAAATAATCTATTCTTGGTGGACATTTGTGTTGTTTTCAGTTTTTTTATTATTTTGAATAAGGCTTAGATTTTATTTACTGGTTCATATGATTTTTGTGGACTTATGCTGTGTTTCTGGTACACAAACTTTCAGAAATGGGTATACTCAGTCACAGGATATGAACATGTATAACTGGATAGAAACTGTCAAACTGCCTCCAAGGAATTCTTCTCAAGTAAACTCCTTCCAAAATTAAACGCAGATGTATAGAACGGACTTGTGGACTCTGTGGATGAGGGCAAGGGTGGGATGATATGGGAGAATGGCATTGAAACATGTTAATTATCATATGTGTAATCAATCACCAGCCCAGGATTGATACTCGGGGCTGGTGCATCGAGATTTCCCGGGGGGAGGGAGGAGGGAGGGAGGAGGGAGGGGGGTTCTGGAGGGGGGGCATATGTAAACCCATGGCGATATCATGTCATTGTATGGCAAAACTAATTTAAATAAATAAATAAATAAATAAATAAAAATTAAAAAAAATATAAATAAATAAAATAATAAAACCCAGTGCTACAAAAGCTGCAGAGAAATTGGTATGCTGACAAAATGCTGTTGGCATTGTTACAGTCATTTTGAAAAGCAATTTGGCATTGCATTTCAAGAGCCATGAAAATGTTTCTGCCCTTTGGCTGACAATTTTCATGTCAAGATAATCACATGAATAAAAATAATCCTATGAATAAAAATAATCATATGTGTGAAAGTAATCATTATATGTTTGTATAGTAGCAAACATATAAGCAGTTTGAATGTCTAACAGGAGAATTCATCTGTTAAATGTTGTTCTATGTCCTCAATGTATATAATACTGTGCAGCCATCAAAATGATAACTGTAAAGTCCCTTCCATTTGTCAACTCACTATTAGCTGATGTCCTTCTCCCAAAATTTCACAAGGAATTAGAAGGCAATCCATTGATTTCCTGGCTGCCCACTTAAAATTTACATGTATGGCCCCACCTGCATTCCTGGTCCTTCCTGTTCTTGTCCCTTTCTCAGGTTGATCTCTCCACTGTTTTCAGACCCTCTATGTCTTCTCCACCATCTCACTCCCTCACATAGCAACTCTCTGAAATCAACCTTGGCCTCTCATCCATCTCTTTTCCCTTCAAATCTTCCAGTTTTAAAGGAAAAGCTTGAACTCACTTATCTAGCCAACTATTCCCCTCCCCGCCAAACTTCTTAGAGACATCTGTACTCCCCTTTCTCCCCTCCTTTACAACCTGTTCACTTCACCTGGCTGCCTGCTACTTCTGCCCTTTTTGCTGAAGTCACTGAAAACTTTCTGGCTAAATTCTGGTAATATTCTCCTTCCCTGAATTTACCTCATTTGACCTCTCTGGGTGTAATTTGACTCTCCTTCTGAAACTCACTCTCGCTTTATCTCCACACCCCCTCTCTTTTCTTTGACTGAGGCTAGGTTTCCTTGACATTCTCAACTTCTTTGTGGTGACCCTGTCCTCCATGCATACAGTAAAGACTGCTCTCTTCAAGGGACTGCCCTTGGTTCTCTTCACTTAGGTTTATTAGTTCCCTTCAATTGGAGTCGGAGAAATGACATTCAAATTCTGATTCCTTCACTTGCCAACCATGCGGGAAACTCACTTTGCCCTTAAATCCTGTTTCTACTCTGTAAAATGAGAATAATAGGGTCCACTCCATAGGGTACCTTAGCAAATGGTACACATTTGATGAATGGTAGCCTCATTATTAGTAGTATATGGCACCTTAATCACCTTTTCAATCTAGATTCTCTGCTAAGTTTCAACACAATCTCTGTTTGATGTCATACTGGGGACCTGCTCTGGTTGGCCTACCCTAAACTCGGTATGTCCACAATCCCATTAGCCATTCTACCCCTCTCTAGTCCAATCCTGTCAACACCTGAAAACTGGAAGTCATCCTTCATACCTTTTCTCCTTTTGTCCGTGTCTATCTACCTCCCCACTTCCAGGTATGTCCCATAAAATACTCCAAGCTCATTTCCCAGTCCCCAGAATGGTGAATGCTTAAAAACTCTGAAGTCCTAGAGGAGGGCAGAACTAAGACAGAAGGAGCTGGGTCTCTGACTGAAAAGGCTGAAAGGCTGTCTGCTGATCAGAAAACCTGTATTGAGTTTTATGTAAGGGACAATCCTCTAGTATCTTATGCCACCAAGATTTGTAGAACTATCAATCTTAGCAGCTAGATACGCTTTAATATAATGGATGAAACATGTGAAGGACTCATCAACTTCTCCAATCGCCACCATTACTACCCACTGTTCAGTCTTCATAATCTCCTGCACAGATGATCACAATAGACCTTTAACAGGTTCACCTAAACCCATTCTTGCTCTTCTCTACTCTGTTCACTGTACAGTTGTTGGTGAGGCCTCCATAAGTTCTAAGAGGGACCCAATCTGATTATATCAACTGTCTCACTTAAGAAAGTCTGTTACTGGCCCCCCATTACCTTCAGGATAAAATCCAACTCGTGCCATGATACAGGAGGCCTTTATGAGTTGGCCCACCTATCTGATGTGTCTCTGCTCCTGCCCTCATTTTCTGACATGCCAGCCACAACTAACTGCCCATGGTCCCAGTGACCTGCACCAGCCTCACCTGACCTTATGCTTTTGCACAGGCAGCTCCCTCTGCCTAGAATACCTCCATGTCTTCCTTACTTTCCATGTCTGTGAGTCATCCTTCAAGACTCAGCTTGGGCATCATCTCTATCATCACCTCTGAGAGGCATATCCTGATTTCTCCAAGCTGGCTGATAATCTTCTCCCAAGTGCCCTCATTACCCCTGTGATCACTTCTTTTTATAATATGTACCACACTTTTTCCACAGAATCCATTTGCATGTTCCTGAGAACAGGAACCTATTATGGCATCTTGATTTTCTAGTACAATGCTCAGCTAATACTAGGTACTCAGTAAGGTATACTGAATGAATGAATGGCTAGGCAAAAGTATGAAAAATAATTATAATACAACATACAGAAAAACTGACAACACACCCTTAATTACAAAGTAAAAGCTGAAATTGTTCACTGTACATATAGTACATGCATACTTAGGCAATATATCTAACATCAAATAATATGCATCTATATCAAATACCTATGCATGTGGAAAAGTTTTGGATATAATTATTCATGAGACATGTATTGAACACCTCCTCTGTGACAGATCATACTGATGGGAAGATTAATTAGAACTTGCCCATCCCCTCAAGAAATTTACAGTTTTGTTGGGGTGGAGGAAGCAATCCTTTTTAGCTGATGGGAATATGAGTGAAAGTTTTTCTTTCAAAATTCCCTTTAGTTTTTTTAACAATACATTTTAAAAAGCAGCTTATAGAACAGAAAAAGTCATCTATAAATGCTGTTCATAGTAATTTTGACGTTATAAGCTACCTCATTTTGGCTACATCTATCCAAGGTAAAGCATCTTTGAGTTTTGGCGTTTACATACCTTTGCACACCTTGAGTCCATGTTTGTTTTGCTTTCCTGTGAAGTTGTTGATGTGTTGTGCACCATACACTTGCTGGTGTTCTGTGTGCCCCTGGATAACTTATTTCACCTCTCTGAACTTCAGTTGTCCAATCTTCAAAGAAAATAACCCCAAACTCCATGCAATTGTTTCAAAGAATAAAATGAGAAAATGAGCTTGAACCCACCGTGTGAGCTTCAAAGCACTTTGAAAATGTAAAGCACAGCAGATTAAAAGACTATCTCCTTGTTACTTTTCAAATATACCAACTTTATCAGTCTCACATCCAGCTGGTAATCTAAGTTGCAAGATTACACATATCTCCATGAAACTTAATAGATATTTTCATCATATACGAATATATATATATTTTTTAAAAAAACATGTATTTTATTTATTTAAAAAATATTTGGTTGTGCCATGTCTCAACTGCTACATGAGGGACCTTTGAGCTTCCTTCCAGCATGCATGTGAACTCTTGGTTGCAGCACATGGAATCTAGTTTCCCTACCAGGGATCCAACCACGGGTTTCTGTATTGGAAGCATGGAGTCTTGGTCACTGGACCACGAAAACATATGTTTTTAAATGTTATTGTTTTTCCTGATATTTTCTCATGCAAAAAACAGAAGTGTTGCTTACCAACTGAATTAAATAAAAAATTTCAACTGTCTTGCATAACGTTCTAGGAGAAGGCAATGGCAACCTCCTCCAGTACTCTTGCCTGGGAAATCTCATGGATGGAGGAGCTTCATAGGTTGCAGTCCATGTGGTCGCTAGGAGTCGGACATGACTGAGGGACTTCACTTTCACTTTCCACTTTCATGCATTGGAGAAGGAAATGGCAACCCACTCCAGTATTCTTGCCTGGAGAATCCCAGGGACGGGGGAGCCTGGTGGGCTGCTGTCTATGGGGTCGCGCAGAGTCGGACACGACTGAAGTGACTTAACAGCAGCAGCAGCAGCAGCAGCATAATGTTCTGCATCATATGGACAGGTAATGATAGTAATGTAGTCTGCTCCTTTTCTAAATTTTTTGGGAATATCAGGTGATGCTGAGCTCCCAGGGTAATGGCCTTTTGAAGTGAAGACTGCTCACCTGGCGTGAAGCAGGAGCATCTCTGATGTGTTTGGATAGGCTGAGAAAGTAGGTACCTTGGACATTATGATTCATCATTAATGCTTTATGGGGAGAGGAAAGCATGTGGACCAGTGAAAGCAGAGAAAAGACGATATTTTAAATATCATTCATTTGCCTCAGCATATATCCCCAAAAGATTACTTCCACCAAACACCCTGCTTTAGGCCAAACAGTGTATTCAGTGGCCCTTTGTGATTCTTGCCTCTTTCAGCAATCATCTTTCTTAGAAACAGCTTCATATATCTCACTAAGCACCTGCTCTCTTCCTGAGCTGTCAGCACAAGTATCTGTATACCAGAAAATAGACTTATACTTCCCAGTAGAAAACTGTATTTTTTGTCTCTAAGAACCAAGTGGAAGGAATGTGTGTGTATTTGTGTAGATGCTCAGAGAGAGAGGCCAGAATTGCTGCTATGGGTCTTTCCAACCTAGTTTTATAAGGTCTAGACAGCTTGGCTGACTTCAACTCTGGTTTTCTAAAACATAATTGATTTGCAAAGATCTGGGCCATGAGAAGGCACACCTGGGAAGTGGCTGTGAACCCACAAGAAGAAACAGGAAAAATACCTGAAAGCTACAGAAAAATAGAAGTTCTGGGGCAACCAGAATTTAGAGCTCCTTGATGGAGCCTTTGAGTTCGTCAGGGCCAAAGGGCCATGTCAGCCTTTGTGTTGGGCTGTAAAGGTGGTTCTTGTGAGTGTGGAAAATTAAAGATCTACTGAGGATTGGTTAGTGTCCTGAATCTGAAATTACACCAAATGATTTGAAGTTGGATTGTTGCTACAATTCCTTTATTGGAACTATTCCAAATTCCAATCTAAACTGTGTGCTAAACTCACAAGGAAATTGTATGATTACTTAGATGAGTGTTCTCAACCCTGGTTTACCATCAGAGTCTTTAGGAAATTTGATGCCTAGTTCTGACTCCAGATCAAATGAATTTTTGGGTGTAAGATCCAGAAGTCAGTAATTTTACAAAGCTTTCTAGGTAATTTGGACATGCAGACAGGGTTGGGAACCACTGGTTGAGACAAGAGACAGGCAACAAATAGTCAAGGGAGCTAGAGAAAGAGTTGTGCTTGAGAGACTATAATTCCTGAGCATAATCTCAGAGAAGGAAAATTTCCTTGTGTTCATGCTTGGATATTGCTATAATACATAGGCACCAGAGGATATGTGGGGTGTGTCACAGGGGTGACACATGATGAGTTTAACCTGTGCCTATAAGCTGAAAACCAAAATCTGTACACCACAAAACATAACCTGGATCAAACAACCTGGTGGATGAATAATACATTTAGTCCTGTGCTTCAGTCAAGTATCAACAATTCACAGACTAGAAACCCACTCAAGGAACCTCAAGGTTTGAAAGGTTTGTAGTAAAGACTACAAACAGCAATTTCAAGTGATCCAGGGATTTAGACTCCCAGAGCTGGCAACCAGACACTCAGGGACTGAGGTCATTCCCTCCACATCTCAGTCATTTCATCTCCCTTATCTCTTTTCCTCTCTGCACATCTGCTTCATTCTTCTTTTGCAGCTGTCTTCCTCTGATTCTCATTTCACACAAGGTTCAACATGAGTGATCCAGCCCTAACTTATCATGCTCTTTCAGGTCCAGAGCCCAACACTGACTGACAATTGTCACAATGTTTCTTAAGTTAAATTTTCAGGAATGGTCCTGAATGAGGTCCAGTCACTGGTCCAGTGAATGATGGCTGATCTTGTCTAACCTTGGGTCAGGCATCAATCTCTTTCCATAAGCTGGGCCAGGAGTGGAAATTGTCACAAAGTTCACAGGATGAACACTCTAGGAGACTACTGGAAGGGCAGGCTCTTACGAGGAACTGCGGGCAAAGTAGGCAGTGAGGCACATCCAATTCCTGACCATAAACAATGAACTACACACCTTTTTTCTTTCCCATCTTCTGCCTCCCAGGAGACAGGTGAATATGGGAGAAATAAGGCAGAGCTTGAAAGACTGTCCTGTCTGCTGTCAGGACCCAGTTTAGTATCTGAGAGAGGTAACCACAGACTGGCATGACTGAAAGATAGTCTACAAACCCTCACAACCAGCATTAATGTACATGAATATACATGTGTCATCTTCCTCCTGAAACTGCTGAAAAGTTGATCCATTCTTGGCGATGGTGACAGCCTGAAAATATCTGAAACACAGGATCTCTGCTTAATCTTAACCTCACACTTACTGCTGCATTGTAACATGCAAAAATGTAACACATTCAGATACTAAGAAAGATCTTCCTTCCCTTGGGTTTTCATCTGATTGATTGGAAAATTTGTGATTAACATGTGATTACAGCAGTTTGACAGTTTGGTTGACAGCTCTAAAATAACATTCTTGATAATCTTCTACTGAAACTCAAAATGGCACTTCCAGAAACCTACAACTTCAGCCAAACTGCAAGTTCACAAGAATTTTATAAACTCTCCCAATGGAGAAATTGTGTGTAAATTTATTTTATGGACCCACACTAGCTATTGCAGCTAAATATTTGAATGGTCCTATAGTTTTCCTTCTTTTTTCTAGTTAAGTATAGCTCAACTGAGATAGGAGGGCAAGATGAGTCTGGACTTGGGGGGCATATTTAAATGGAGAAGACCAGGATAAAAATCTACCTTTCACTCCATCCTTTAGACAAGTTTGAATATACATATTTTTTTTCTTTTTGAGGCAAAGTGAAGCCAGGAGAGGGAAGGAGTTACACAGGGAAAAGCAGAGGAAGCACCAGCAACAAATGTCTATTTTCACCTTGCCTAGAGCATGTGGCCCCCAAAAATCATGTCTGTGGCTCTGATATAATGCCATCATGCCAACAAGAAATAATTTATTCCAGAGCCTTAGGTGGAATCAACTCTTCTAGCTTCCCCCGCCCCCCACCCAAGTACAGCTATTGGAGATTCTGGCTAATTAAAAAAAGAAAAAGAAGTCTAATACTTGTATTTTACTGACAAAACAAAACACCTTTCAACCAAAAGGATGAGTTATCCAAGTTGAAAATAAAACTCCTGCCTACTCAAGTCTGGTGCTGCTGAGTTATTATTATTTTCATCCTGTAATTTGTTTTATAGGGTACTAATTAACAGGGCAAAGTCTGTTGCCAGGAAAGTAAATCACATTTTGCTGTTTTCTTCTTTTCTAACAAGACACAGACCTGGTCTTTAATTAAAGAGCAAGTACCAAGTGCACTATCAGCTAGTGCAATCGGGGAACATTTGGCTGGGAAGGTCATGGTGAAACCTTCTGTGCAGAGTCCAAGAAAGATAGTGAGAGAGAGGAAGACATGGAGGGAGAGATAAGAATTGATTGCACAGGTAACCTTCAAAAGAAGATATTGCTTTCCTCAAATATCCCATCTTTTCTCTGTTCCCCACAACTCAGCCTTTCTTCTCTAGCTCTACTCAGCTGACAAGGGTACCACAAACATCCTTTTAAAAAACCCTCACTGTCCCCTCCATACCAGTTCATTCCTAAGTTTTGTTTTGTTTTCTAAGGTAGCACCTCTCTGATTGGACCTCTCTGCACCAAGCTCCCTCTTCTCCAGGGCTTTTTCTTCAATCTGGGCCCCTCAGTGACCTCCAGCCCTGGGTCTTGCTGCCTGGCCAGTGCAGCTCATTCCCCACCCCTCCCCTCCCACTTCACCCTCCTTGCCTTCCCTTAGTCTTCACTCTTTTCTCCTTTGCCTTTTTCTCCCATCTATTCCTGGAGGTTCCGAGCTGCCGGCGGCCCTCAGACTTCTCCTATGAATCCCCTCAAACATCGTTTGGGGAGGGTATATGGTGAGGGAGGTAGCTGATGGGCGGGCAAGGAGAGCGAGTGCCTGGCTTGCACCCTGGAGCCAGGAACCTGACGTCACCGAGCCCTGCTTGTCAATCTCCAGCGGGCGCACTGCTTTTAGCCGCCTTTTCTTCTACTGACTGTATCTCTCACTCTCCGTAGCACCAGGACAGCGACAAGCTCCCGGCACTCCTCTGCGTGCCGGGCCGGCCACCTCCTTCAGGAGACGGCTCTGTTCGCGCGGGGAGCGCAGCCTGGTATCCCACCGCAGTGCTCATGATAAGCGATTTCCTGAAGCTCTGACTCCCCAGGTGAGCAACCCGGCTCCCTAAATTAGGAATTTTGAGGGTGTGCAGAGGGGAAGGGGTGAAGGATGGCTAGGGGTTGAATCCTTCTCACTCCGGAGAAACGGAGCCAAGCTGATTCCACACTCTCCACCTAAAAAGACATTCCAGCTTCTCTACTCCCAAACCCCTTTCCTAGGGGTCTCTGAGGCCAACGGGGTCCTCTGTGCACCCCGAGCGCAGAAACTTCTCTTTCAGCACCGCGGACAGCGAACCCGCCGCTTAGTTGAGGAGAGTCCGGGCAGGACTCGCTGGGGCCGACAATAATAGTCTGGTGCACAAGATGTGGCTGCAAATACGGGCACACTTACGTGATCTGTGTGAATGTGAGTGCATGTTCTTTGTGTGTTTATCTGTGCAAAAACTCAGATACCAGTGCGGCATCCCTTGTGCGTTTCACTCTCTCACTGGCTCACTCACTCACTCAACAGGTATTCATTTATTTTTGGCTCTCAACCACTGCTTCCTCGCTCTGCTCTGGGGCGGGATGGGCAGTATGAGCGGGGCAGAAGCGCCCGGGAAAATACCCTGGCGGAATGAACCGCACTCCTGACACTTGTTCTCCCTCTCCACTCAGGGTGTAACGTCCCGCCGCGATGAACGCGAGCGTATCTTCGCTCAACGACTCCCGGGTGGTGGCAGTGGCGGCCGAGGGTGCGGCGGCAGCGGCCACCGCAGCAGGAGCGCGGGACACCAGTGAATGGGGGCACCCGGCAGCCGCAGCGGCAGCGGCGCTGGGGAGCAGCGGCGCAGCTAATGCGTCGCTGGAGTTGTCTTCGCAGCTGCCAGCGGGGCCGCCGGGGCTGCTGCTGTCGGCAGTGAATCCATGGGACGTTCTGCTCTGCGTGTCTGGGACGGTGATCGCAGGCGAAAATGCCCTGGTAGTGGCGCTCATCGCGTCTACCCCTGCTCTGCGCACGCCCATGTTCGTGCTGGTGGGCAGCCTGGCTACCGCCGACCTGCTGGCGGGCTGCGGTCTCATCCTGCACTTCGTATTCCAATACGTGGTGCCCTCAGAGACCGTGAGCCTGCTCACTGTGGGCTTCCTTGTGACCTCCTTCGCTGCCTCAGTCAGCAGCCTGCTGGCCATCACGGTGGACCGCTACCTCTCCCTCTATAACGCACTCACCTATTACTCGCGACGGACCCTGTTGGGCGTGCACCTCCTTCTTGCTGCCACCTGGACAGTGTCCTTAGGCCTTGGGCTGCTGCCGGTGCTTGGCTGGAATTGCCTGGAGGAGCGCGCTGCCTGCAGCGTGGTGCGCCCGCTGACGCGCAGCCATGTGGCGCTGCTCTCTGCCACCTTCTTTGCGGTCTTCGGCATCATGCTGCACTTGTACGTGCGCATCTGCCAGGTGGTTTGGCGGCATGCACACCAGATCGCGCTGCAGCAGCACTGCCTGGCGCCACCCCACCTTGCTGCCACCAGAAAAGGTGTGGGAACCCTTGCAGTGGTGCTGGGCACTTTCGGTGCCAGCTGGCTGCCCTTTGCCATCTACTGCGTGGTAGGTAGCCACGAGGACCCAGATGTCTACACCTACGCCACCTTGCTGCCGGCAACCTACAACTCTATGATCAATCCTATCATCTATGCCTTCCGCAACCAGGAGATCCAACGCGCCCTGTGGCTCCTGTTTTGTGGCTGTTTCCAGTCCAAAGTGCCCTTCCGCTCCAGGTCCCCTAGTGAGGTCTGATGGCTCCCTCCACCCTCTAACCAACACCACACTCCTAACAAGCCAGCCTTTGGTGAGCTTCTCGGTGCCTGCTGATGAACTCTGAGATCCCAATAGTGTGACTGATTTTGGAAAGTGAGAATAAACATAAACACAACAAACTCACAAGAGACAAAGAGGCTTGTTGGCACTTTACATATACAGTGTATACATGTGTACATATATATACAAATATTTGTATCTTCTGGAGGTGTTCAGGATGTGGAATTTCCTGTTCTGTGAAAAAAACTAACAAAAACGCGGTTGCATACTCAAACTGTACATCACATTTGTTGAGTGAAGACATTCCAATACTGCTTAATTATAGCACTTTATTTTTAGCTGCTGAACTGCCAAAACAGTGTTGCCATTTTCAAGGGCAGGGGAAGGGGGTAAAAAGTGTATTTTTGTTGTATGTGATAGAATATTTTGCTGCATATACATCAGTAAATTACAACGTATTTTGTACACAAATAAATATATTATAAAAATGTAATTTTGGCATGTGACTGGTGATAGAATTACTATTTAAGAGATGAATTATTAGTGCATTTACTTTAAAAGTTTATTATATATCATCTCCATCCTGTGAAAATCTTAATGTAAAAAATCATACACACTTGCTCATAAACTATCATTGAAACACCTAATCCAGATTATTGGGGAAGCCAGGAAGGGACTAATTACTCACATAATAGCATTCACAGGCCACTAAAGGGTTATTTGTATACCAGTGCAAATTGGTTTCTGGGTTTGGAAGACAAGCTCCAAAGGATGTCTAAAACCAATCCTTCATCTTATCATATGTGTGCTTGTAAACCCTCAAGCCACAAATTTTTAGGTATATTTTTTCCAGTCTGGAAAGAATTTTAAATGTTGAAAATTCATATTGACTGAGTATACTGTTACTGGCCAGGTCTTGTAGCAAAATGCACAGCCTTATAAAATAAATAAATTCTTCAAAGACAAGATCTCAAGATATACTGTAAATGAGGTAAATGAAGGTAAATGAGGTAAACCCCGCAGCCCACTTTGAGGCACTCTTATCTGCAAAGCACAGGGAATTAAATTAATAACCTCAAGAACTAAACTTTCCCATTCCACCAATGAGTGTGAAGCATAGTTAAATCGTTCCCTCCTTCCCTTCCTACAGGTCTTGTGAGGATAAATAATATATGTGGACAAATTCTGAGCACCTGTGAAGATATATGCACACAAGCACAAGTAGTCAGTGGCCTTAGGAAAATATACACAAGCAAAAATTTTTATATGGGTCACAAATACTTATTTAATGCCTACTATTTGCTAGACACAGTTCCAATGCTGGGAATACAGAAGCATACTAAACAGACAAAAAGTCTCTACTCATAGCATATCCTCTAGTGGGGGAGATAGTTTACAAGCAAATAAACAAATACATATGAAGAAATTTATTATAAAGAATTGTCTCATGCTATTATGGAGGCTGAGAAGTTTCAAGGTCTACAATCAATAGGAACAAGCTGGAAACCCAGGAGTGCTGATGGTGTAGTTCCAATTTGAGAACAGAGGCCTGAGAATCAGGAGAGCCCACAGGTTCAAGACTCAAGAAGAACTGTTGTTTCATTTAGAAACATAAAGGCAGAAAAAGACCAACATTCCATCTCAGGCCAATCAGGCAGCAGGACCTAGTTCTTTTGTTTGTTTCTTGTCTTCAATTGATTCCATAAGGTCCCCTTACAGCTAGGAGGGCAATCTGCTTTACTCAGTCTACTGAGTCAAATGTTAATCCTATCCAGAAACACCCTCACAGACACACCCAGAATAAGGTTTAACCAAATGTCTGGGCACCTTGTGGTCTAGTCAAATTGACACATAAAATTAACCATCACACCAGCAGAACACAGTGATCCAAAACAAAGGAGAAAAGGTGTTTCAGGAGGGAATAGTCAATTGGGTCAAACCCTGCTGAGAGAGTAAGTAAAATGAGGATTAAAAACAATGATTATTGATTTTGTAATGTGACTATCATTGGTGAACTTGGCAAGAGAAATTTCAGAAGAATGAGGGGAATGGGTATTGATGATAGAATGCACAAGAAAAAATGTATGAACAATCTAGTCTCCAATATCTTGCAACAGAGCTGTGACCTTTTGAACACTACAAAACACACTAAGATTTATAGATTTATTGTTTTATAGTGTCTATGAATTGAGATCCAGGAAGATCAGCATTATTGCTCATTCATCAAATTAACATTTTCTAACAAACAACCTTTATAGACTATTCAGCAACATCAGACACTCTCTCAGGCTCTATTAGTATCCAGGATGCATTCAAGTGGACTGAAATAACAAAAGCTCTGGCTATAAACTTTCCAAACATGTGGCAGGGAAAACAACATAATTTCGAGACGGAACAAAGTCAAATTATTTTACATGATAAATTTCAAAGAAAAACTTTTATAATCAGCAGATTAAGAGAGTTCAAGACTAAGACAGTAAGACAGACCATGGACCTGACTTCAATCCACTTGGTATTAATATTCAATATCTGCCCTAAATGTTTGAAAGAGCCAAGAACAAGAATATACTAAACAATCAGACTGTTGATATGCCTAGCTTAGACAGCTTGTCAGGCTGTGTAATGTCAATGGGCTGGATCTTCACCTATCTGATGATGTAAGGATACAAAACTGTGAGTATGTCACATGTTCGTTTGACCCATCTATTAATAGTCTCTATTTTAAGACCCTAAGCTAATTGCTGGAAGCATATAGTCTCTGAAAAAAGCAAGATTCAACATCAACACCTTACCCACTTTGATAAGTAATAGGTATCTAAATTTAATACATTTAAATAAAGCCACTAATCTTTACCTCAGTAAGCACTGTTTCTTCCTTCTTTACCATCTAAATTAATGACAATGTCATCCTTCTAGTTGTTCAGAGCAGAAACCTTGGAATCACACCCTTCTCTTTTTTTCATACCTCTCATCCAACATGGATGCCTGTTGCCTTTATGTTTAAAATATATCTACACTCTAGCCACTTCTCACCATCTCTATTATAATCTCTTACCCGAATTACTGTGGCAGCCTTCTCTTTGGTCTCCTAGCCTCAGTTCTTGTGCCCTCTGTCTATCGTCTATACAGTGGTTCATCCCACAAATAATTGCTCCTCTGACTATCCTTCCGATCAGAGCATGAGCCAACTCAGGGAGCACAGTCAGTACTCCCCAGACTGAGGCAGTTCAGTCTGCCTCAAAAGAAGCAACTTGGGGAAGAGGTATTTAGGCTCAATAAACAGGTCTTGAGGAAGAATTTCTTTAGTAAGGAATTTGGGGGTCTTGGGGTACATGGTGCCTGGTCTAGAAGGGATGACATAGGCTCTTCACCCTTCACAGCTGGAATGGGCATAAAGCAGAGGTCTCTGAAGCATGAGGCCCAGGGCAGGGCCTCACTTGGCCCAAGATACTAGTTTCTTATTGATGTTGTAGCAAATGACCACAACCTTGGCAGCTTAAAATACGTACTTACTCTCTTACAGTTATGAAGACCAGAAGTCTGCACTATATTTCATTGGTCTGAAACCAAGATCTAAGTAGGACTATACTTTCTTTAGAGCTTCTAGAGGGAGAGTCTGTCCCCTTAACCTTTTCAGCTTTAGAGCTGCTTTTTGGACCTGTGGCCCCTTCTTTCATCCTCAAAACCATCAGCATATTATCTTGCTGAAGTGGTTACACTGCCTCCTTTTGTAGTCAAATCTCCTTCTACCTCCCTTTTATAAGGACATTTGTGATTATATTCAGGACTTGCTCAGATAATCCAGAATAACCTCTCCATCTCATGATTCTTGATTTAATCACATCTGCAAAGTCTCTTTTGCCATGTAAGGTTAACAGCCACAGCTCTGAGAACATGACTCATGAAAAGTGCAATAATAAAGGCGAGAACCCTGTGTGCGAGATAGCAAAAGAAATGCAGATGTATAGAACAGTCTTGTGGACTCTATGGAAGAGGGCAAGGGTGGGATGATATGGGAGAATGGCATTGAAACATGTTAATTATCATATGTGAAATCAATCGCCAGCCCAGGTTTGATGCTCAGGGCTGGTGCACCAGGATGACCCAGAGAGAGGGAATCGGGAGGGAGGAGGGAGGGGGGTTCTGGAAGGGGAACATATGTATACCCATGGCAGATTCATGTCAATGTATGGCAAAACCAACATAATAAAGAAAATTTAAAAAAATAAAAATAAAGGCATAGACAGAGAGGAAGGATCCCACAGGAAGGCCAGGAAATGCTACAGAAATCCACTAGAAAGGCAATCCTGAGCTGAGTCAGGAAGAACAAAAAGCACTTTCAAGGCAAAGGACATTGAAGGGGAATGTTCCAGACCAAGAGGACAACAGGAAGCACAGAAGTATGACCCATTCAGAGCAATGCAGGCCATTCAGCACAGCTGGAGTGTTTAAGATCTAGAATCTAGAGAGCAAGTAATAGGAGATGAGTCTGGAGAGGTAGGCAGGAGCCAGATTACAAAGAGCAGTGTTGGGAATGGACTGCAGGTGGGAAAGACTGGCAGCCAAGAGACTATTTTGGAGACCAGTTATAGCAATCCAGGTGAGAGGTGATGTCAACATCAGTTAAAAAGGCAAAGGAGGTACATAGAAGGGGATGGATCCAAGAGGTCTCAAAGAAGAGAGTGTCCCTGACTAAGTGAGTGACTGTAAGAATTAAGCAACAATATGGAGTCAAGGATGCTCAGAGGGTAGATACACTATGATGGGAACATAGCAGGAAAGGCAGATTTGAGAAAGAGGGTAGTGAATCAAGTTTTCTACATATTAAATGTTGGGATTTGTGGAAATATCCAAGTGGAGGCAGGTAGCCCTGTGGCTTTGGAGCTGGCAAGAATGGCATGGAGACAGAATTTCGGTAATCATTGACCTTACAGTGTAAGTGAAGCCACAGGAAAATGAAAGTGAAATCCACTCAGTCATGTCTGACTCTTCTCGACCCCATGGACTGTACAGTCTATGGATTTCTCCAGGCCAGAATACTGGAGTGGGTAGCCATTCCCTTCTTCGGGGGCCAACCCAGGGATCAAACCAGGTCTCCTGAATTGCAGGCAGATTCTTTACCAACTAAGTCACCAGGGAAGCCCAAGAATAGTGGAGTGGGTAACCATTCCCTTCTCAGTAGATCTTGCTGACCCAGGAATAAAACTAGGTCTCCTGCATTGCAGGGGCATTCTTTACCAACTGAGCTAGTCAGACATCAGAATAAAGCCATGGGAGGGATTGAGAAAAGGCCAGAGTTACACTCGGGACACAATAACATATGGGAGTACAGTGAAGGAAAGCAAATGAGAAAAGAAGACTAAGGAGGAGAACTGAGGGGATACCCTGGGAAAACCAAAAGGAAAAATGTTTTAAGAAGGAAGTGATTAGGAACTCCCTGGCAGTCCAGAGGTTAGGACTCTGTGCTTGCACTATGGTAGTGCTGGGGGTTCAATCCCTGGCTGGGGAACTAAGATCCCACAAGCCAGAGGAGGGGCACGCCCCCCCCCCCAAAAAAAGAAAGGAAGTGATCAGCTATGTAAAGGCTGCCCAGAGTTCAAGTAAAAGAAAGTTTGGAATGTGCTAGATTTAGGAACAAGGTGGTCACTAGTGACCTAAGTGAGAAGAACTTAAATGGAAAGCAGGTTAAAAGCTAGACTGCAGTAAGTTATGCAGGCAATGGGAATTTTCTAATTTTTTTCAGTATTTAACTTTAAATCGAAGGTGAAAAATAGGGTGGTAGCCTGAAGGAAGATAAGGTCATAAGATAATCTCTGTTTTGTTTTTTAAAGATGGGCAAGAACTGAATATAAGACTGATACCCTATAACTAGAAAGGCGGAAGCTAGCAGACAGAGAAAGCTCCCAGAATAAGTCTTCACAGGAGAATGGGGTCCAAAATGTAGTGTGAGGGGGAGAGAGGGATTTAGACAGGAGGAGGTGGAGACACGACTCCTCTGCTCTGACAGGAGTCAAGGTGGGAATGAGTGGAACTGATAGAGCTAAGTTTATAGATGGTGGGAGGAAGTTCACAAAGTTCCTATCTGACACCCTCAATTTATCTGACGGAGGAGTGCCAGGTAAGCAACTACTGCAAGAAGTATCAAGAGCCTAAGTTGATGGCATTGGGAATAAAGCTGTGAACTTGGGATAGGGTAATCATTTAATCAAAATTAAAGGTCAGAGCATATCAAGTATTGCAAGGATGCAGAACCATTGGAATGTTCTTATATTGATGGTGGGAGTGTAAAATAGTATGAACACTTTGGAAAAAAGTTTGGTGGTTTCTTAAAAAGGTAAACACACTCCTCCTAGATGACCCCGTCATTTCACTCCTAAGTATTAATCCAAGAGAAATTAAAGCATAAGTCTATGTAAAGACTTGCACATAAACGTTTATAGCAATTTTACTTGCAATAGTCAAAACCTGAAAACAACTCAAATGTCCATTATAGGTAAGTGAATAAAAATAAACAAACTGTGGTACATCTGTACAATAGAATGCTACTTAGAAATGAAAAAGAGTGAACCATTAATATGCACAACATGGATAAATCGCCAAATGATTATGCTGAGTGAAAGACACCAGGCAATAAAAGAACACATATTGTAAGATTCCATTTTTATTAATGTATAGACAGGAAGCAGGCCAATGGTTTGGGTTAGGGGAGTAGGAATGGGAAAGCAAAAGAGGCAGAGATCTCAAAGGGGCACAAGGAAACATTTGAGGTGATAGATAGGTTCATTATCTTAATTGTGATGATGATTTCATGGGTTTGAGATATATATATATATATATATATATGTCAAAACTCATGAAGTTGTATGCTTTAAATATGTACATTTTATTATACATCAGAATTAGTTGCCCAGTCGTGTCTGACTCTTTGCAACCCCATACATCAATTATACCTCAATAAAGCAGTAATAAATGTGTCAGAGAAAGAACCATAGTAAAATAGAATATAATTAAAAATAATACCATATGAAAAGAAAATGTAAAGTTCCAACATGACGTGATTCATGAATCAGGATAAGTTATGCTACAGTAACAACAATCACCCCAAATCACAGTGACTTCCCTGGTGGCTCAGAGGGTATAGCATCTGCTTGCAATGCTGGAGATTTGAGTTCGATCCCTGGGTCAGGAAGATCCCTTGGAGAAGCAAGTGGCAACCCACTCCAGTAATCTTGCCTGGAGAATCCCATGGATGGTAGGCTACATTCCACGGGGTCACAAAGAGTTGGACACGACTGAGCGACTTCACTTTCTTTCTTTCTTTCTTTCTAAACACAGCAAAGATTTCTCACTTACATAAGGTTAACTGCACTGCCTGGGCAACTTCCCGAGACGACTGTTGTATAAGCAGCAAAGCAGCCACCTATCTTTTGGCTCTTATCTCCACAACATGAGGCCACTGCTATAGTCACTAGGGCAAGGGAGGACTGGAAGGACTCAAACCAGCAATGAAATGTTTTGGCCCATAAATGACACTTCCATTCATAGCCCATTGTGCATAGCTAATCACCTAGCCCACCTAACTATCAAGGCATGGGGAAAGATAATAATCCTGAATACTCAGAAAGAAAGGTAAATCGGAAATGGATTAATTCAAAAAATTCAAGATTTCAAGAGCAACTACATCATCTGTGCCATTCCAAACTGAACATCAACTTGTAGACAGAAGAGATTTACAAGATTCAGACCCAAATTTTCAATTATTTAAGACTAAACAAAGTTTATTTTCCTTGAATAATACTTTATACATTATGGGGCTGTTGAGTTCATTTGGTAGAACACAGTGTAAAAAAGTCAAGACTTGAAGTGAGCATGAAGGAAATGCAGTTCCAGACTGGAGCCTGATTTTCTAACCTCAGTCAGACTTTGCCCCTGGTCACACAGGAGCGGAGAATTGTGAAGGTTTAGCACAAACCTTTCTCCATAAACGGGCTAACAATCCCAAAACTCATGTTTTGGTTGTGTTGTTGAGATTTTTGTGGGAAGAATTGAGGAACAGAGTGCTAACTGATGGTGATCAGAGAATCCAGAAATATCTGAATTCTACCACAAACTTACTGTGTAGCCAGGTCTCCTAAATTGCAGATGGATTCTTTACCATCTGACCCACCAGGAAAGCCCTAGAGAAACAGTAAGTGACAACAGCCAATCAAAATTATTAGCTGTTGAAGAGAAGGAAAGATGAAAGAAGTTAGCTGTGACTGAGCTGTGGTTTTGGCATATAACCTAAGTGCAGAGCATCCTTACAAACTGGGCTGGGTCGCATAGATCATCTTTTTCTCTTAAACCAAGTGTAAACTGCCTCAGTTCAAAGCTTGATTTCTTTGCCCAATTTAAGCCCTCAATACACAAACCTAGGTCTCAGGCCTTGCCACCATTGGTTACAAAACAAAACGAAACCAACACCAAACTTTCAGATACGAGAAGAGAATCAGAAAGAGAGAGAGAGAGAGAAGGCTGGGGAGGCCAACTCAGTGGCCAATTAGCCTGAATCTGGCTGCCTCAGAGGATATCCAGAAGGAACTGGACAGTCCTCCAGACAAGGAGCAGTACTGTCCCTTCTACTCCAGCCAGAAAGAAGGGAGTCTGCACTTCGCCACTTAACTAGATGAACCAATTGGATCAGAGCTCCTGCAAAGTAAGGGTAGAGAAAAAAGAAGATGGAGAGAGAGAGTGAGGAAAACAGCATTTTCCATCATGCGGTTGTCTGGCTTTTTAACTAGCTGTCAGACCTTGGGAAAATTCGTATTTATTCAGTAGGGAATCACAGTAGTAATTACCTTCCAGGGTCGTTGTAAGGGTTAAATGGGCTCATATAAAAAGTTCAATAGTACCTGACACATGGTAGCACCATATATGCCTTAACTGCTATTGTTATTACTGTTGATGAAAGCAGACTTCATCAACAGTATGAATAATGAATTCACCTAGTTCTAGATTTTACGGCCTCAAGTGCATTCTGCTTTACAAGTTTCTATCTATTGCACCCATAAAATAGCTTTCACATGTTATCTGTTTTCAGTAATCTACAAATCTCAAAAGGTGCCATTTCAATATCTTTAGTTACTGCTTTGAAAGTAATTTGAGTACAACATATGTTATTTATATAATATTTTGATACATAGTGGAGATTTTTCTCCAAAACAGCAATTCAAATCAGCATTATGCCCTTTTTTTCCCAATGAACATTTAAATCTATATATTTGCCAAAAAATATTGATCTTTAATTTTCAAATAGAATCATTGTATTTAGGAATACCTGAACAGAGCAACAGTGATGCTGGTTATATCATCTCTGCTTCCCTGAAACCAAAATTTTTTGTACATAAAACCAAACAAAAAGTCAAACTGTATACACACACATACACACACACACACGTACTTGGGAGTCTCTATTTTCTGTGATTTAGCAGGGTTCACTCACTAGAAGGATATACTACACACCCCAGCAGTGGTTTGTGATCCAGGATGCTCTGCAGAACTGGCTTATTTTCTAGAGAAATGAAGCTATAAGAAATGCATTGTCTGGATAAACTCCAGAGGTGTAAAGGAGAGCCAACATTCCCAAAATATTATGTGGAAGGAAAAGGGGAGAAGGACCTATAGTCACTAAGAGAATCCTCTGAGTACAGTTACTTATCAGTCTGAGCGTGTTGTGTTGGGGGAAAAGGGTTTATGGCCATTTGAGTATGCAAGTGAGAGCCATGTCCTGGAAGCCTTCTTGTGTGTGCTGGGTTAAGTCTTAGAGAAACCAAATTCAATAATGACTATAGTGCCTGGTAGAGGGGTATAACTGTATTATTCCAGTGAACCTTGTGTTAAAAGAATAATTGCTCCTAGATATTTTTATGATTATTATTAATGGGAGCACACAGTAAATAAACATGAAATAGTATTCTTTCCTGCACTGGAAGTGTGTTAAATTTGTGTTTTGCCAATTTGTGTTTTGTAAAAATACAAAGATGCTTGTAAAAATGATAGCAGAAGGTAAAGACAGTTATATAGTCAGGTTTCATAACTTACTGATAAGTCACATGTCCACCATTATGAATGCATATCCACTTTATTACCGAGACAGCTGACAGTTGATAACATTATCTTTTGTTGCTGAGAAATTTAATCGGTGTGTGATGGGTGTCATTGGACAGGCTGGTACCATACCAACAGAACTTTCTATATCACGCAGTGTGCACATGAAAACTAATCTGCCTGGGCTTTGCAGATTGCACTTAACTCCTGGAGCCTGTGGCCGTCTGTGATTTGCTTCCTCTCCAGTTGTCAAGGGAGCCAACTGGGCCTGCTCGGGGTTTTGGCTGTAGCATCTGTGCCAATCAGGCCTGGTAGGGACCCTACAGACAGTGTTGCCCAAGTCCTTCAGGTTTCAGACAGTGATATTGTCTTCGGATTCAGTTCAGAGAAAAGGGATCGCTTACCCAAGATTGCACAGCTTGTAAATGGGGAAGACATCTGAACTCAATTTACCCGGGTTTCCTGTTTTCCTTCCCTGTCATGGGATGTGTTCGGCATTCTGTCAGCCTCTCTCTGCCCCTCTCTTTGTTCTCTGCCCTTCCCTTTGTTCTCCCCTTCTTACATCCTAGGAAAGCAGCTGGACCAGGACTCCAGGCCAACTCTAGCTGGACTAGAGCTCTGAGTGTGGTTAGGGTTGGGGATTCAGGCTGGATTTTCAGCAAGGAGGGTACTGATGGAGGTTTTTGCAAAGCCTGAAACTCTCTTTTGGATTGCAAAGCCCAGTCTCAGAGTGAATGGTCCCACCGCTCTAGGACCCTGGCCCTACAGTGTGGTGGAAGAAGGCAGTTTTGACCCTGGACTCTGTTTATTCTCCCAAAGCTCAGAGTTGGACTGCCTTTCTTCTTTTTACTAGAGCTCACAAGATAGGATAATACTACCCAGGAAGCATTCTGGTGGCATCTTCCAGCACCATTGTTGTGGAGGACAATCTTTGGCTAAGCATTCAGTGGATTGGTAGATAAGCTGTCATCAGCTGTAAACACCACAGCCAAACTCTCTGGGCCCTGTAATTCAGTCCAGGATTTGTTCTGTGTTTTGTTTATGTGTGAAATACCACCTTCAACCACTAACTCATGCCGCATCCCAGGGATCAAACCTAGGTCTCTTGCATTGAAGGTGGATTCTTTACCAGCTGAGCCACAAGGGAAGCCCAAGAATACTGGAGTGGATAGCCTAGCCCTTCTCCAGGGGATCTTCCCGACCCAGGAATCGTTCAATCGAACGAGGTCACCTGCATTTCAGGTAGATTCTTTACCAACTGAGCTATCAGGGAAGCCCACTAAAGACTTTAGGTGAAGTTTTAGCCTAAAGAGTCAAAAGAGTTTTCTACCTTCTCCAATTTAGCTTAATATAGATCAGTGAGTTAAAGTTTAAATTTTATTCTGTTAAAAAATTAGAAGAAAATATGAGTACCTATCTCAAACATCTCTGGAGTAGGAAGAACTTATGAGTTGAAAGTAATGAACTAAGTCATAAAAGTACATAAGAAATTAAAAGTATGTGCCATACTGGCCATAAACAAAAGAAAGAGAGAAATTATTTAATATATATATATATATATATATATATATATATATATATATATATATAACAAAGGAGGGTTATTCCTTTACATTTAAAGAATTTTTACAATCAAGCAAAGCTAATGAACCCAATAGGAAATTCAACAAAAACATGAAGTACATTTCAAAAAGGAAGATGAACTGTTCAAATATATTCATGAAATGTGAATAAAATAGCAAGATGCCATGTTACATCTAGCAAGTCAGGTACTTTTTAAAATGAAAATATCAGATATCAACAAAATAATAACCACAATGTCTTGTTGACCTTGAAATGTATGTAGAAGTAAAATGTAAGACACAATATTTCATTGTACGAGTAGAAATTTATGAATTAGCAAAAACTGTATGATGGAGAAAATGAACAGTCTTTGCATTGTTTGGGAAATGGTAACAGTACTGTATTAGTTTCCTGTGGCTGCCATAACAAACTACTACAAACTGGGTGGTTTTAAAAACAACAGAAACTTATTTTCTCACAGCTCTGGAAGCCAAAAGTCTGAAACCAAGGTTTTGGCAGGGCCACTCCCTTTGAAGGCTCTGGGGAGAATCCTTTCTTGCCTCTTGGAGCAACAAAGAGTGTCTCCAGGCATCCCTCAGCCTACAGCTGCATAACTCCAGTCTCAACCTCCATCTGTACGAGTTCTTTTCTTCTGTCTTCTCCACTTTTGTCTCTTACAAGGACTTTTTCATTGGATTTAGGGCTCACCCAAATAATCTTGGATTATCTCATCTACTGAAATCCTTAATTATGTCTTCAAAGATCCTTTTTCTAAATAAAGTCACATTCAAATATGTATTTTATTCAACATTTGCAGTTGTTCTTGGTGGAAGAATTGGTTTCTTCCAAGCTAGTCCATCATAGTCAGAAGTCCCTAATGTATGTTTGCTGCTGCTGCTGCTGCTAAGTCTCTTCAGTCGTGTCCAACTCTGTGCGACCCCATGGACTGCAGCCTACCAGGCTCCTCCATCCATGGGATTTTCCAGGCAAGAGTACTGGAGTGGGGTGCCACTGCCTTCTCCGAATGTATGTTTAATGAGCACCATTTTGTTTGGAAGTTTTTCCTGCAGAATGTATGCTTTCTCTGTTTCCTGTGCATGTATTTTAAACTTACATTAGTCGTATTGTGTGGTGTGAGATCTCCTGTGTTCCTTACCTTATTCTCTGAGAGCCATGCCTTTGAGCTACCCTTGTATAGACTACAGATTATGCTACTCACTGCTGAATCTCACAGTACTCTTCCACCACATTCCAGTCTCCCAGGAGTGGCACAAATAGTCTCCAGGTGAGAACTCCAAAGTTTGCCCCCTTATTGATTAGTTTGAGAATTTCTTTGAACTATGTATACTCAGGAGTAAAATTACTAGATCACCTGACCCAGGATTTATGAGTCAAACAATTGCTACATTTGACTAAGCAGTATCTATTGTTCTCCATAGTGGTTTCATCTCTATATTAATTGCCCAGTATCACAGAAGTGTGAGCATTCTAAATTTTCTGTAAAGCAAAATGATGCAGTAGTGATGCTAATCATTGTGTCCTCACCCCACCGTCATCTATCCTAAATGCACACACCTGCTTCCTGCTCTGGCCTCCTTGCTTTTACTACATGAACTTGTCCCCTCAGGCCACAGCTAATCAGACAAGGATGGAAACCTTAACCATGCTGAGTCAACTAGATACTTTCTACCAAAAATTTGGGATAGGGACACTGACTCACTCAGAAGATGGTGGACACTTGAACTGAAAGTTTAAAGTCAGATCTTCTGTGTTTCAACCACATTCAACAAAATTTTTGCACTGATATTAAGCAGAGAGCATCAGTTGAGAGAGAGAGAGAGAGAGAAGCAGTGAATGGAGCTGACATATAGCTGCACTAGAAAGAGAAGAAGCAGTTTATCTCCTGACTCCTTGCATCTGGTCCTTGTTGGTCTGGCTGAATTTTGTTCCCCATTTTGGATGTCTACAAGGTTAAAGACCCACTTAATTCTTTTTTAAAAAACTGATTTTACCTAACTTAAATAGGCTACCTTTCTAGTAACCAAATAGCTCCTAGAAAAAAATATATAGCTTATTTTCTTGCTTTAGTAAACCGAACACGTTAATTTTTGTAAATGAAGTTTTACTGGAACACAGGCAGCTTATTCATTTATATATTGTCTGTGGTTGCTTTTGCACTACGAAGGTAGAGTTGCTACTGTATAGCCCATACAGTGTAAACTAGCATCTGGCTGGCACTTCACAGAAGTTTGCTGACCCTAGCCTAATCTTTTGTTAACCTAATGGCATCATTACGAATATCATCTCCTGCAATCTGCCTTGATCCGGTGCTGCACTCAGGCGTGTAGAGGGCTATTTGCCACACACTAGAATGGCATCACCGAAGCAATGGACATGAACTTGAGCAAACTTCAGGAGATGATGAGGGACAGGGAGGCCTGGCATGCTGCAGTCCATGGGGTTGCAAAGAGTCAGACATGACTGGGTGACTGAACAACAACAAAATCCTCCCAGAGAGCTGTGATGCTCTAGCACTAGTTTTCTCTCTCTCGCCCCTTAAGGACCACTCTGCTATGCATAGTTAGTTCTTAGGGTAGGATGGAAGCACCATGATTAGCTATTCCTGGGTCTGTCAGCTCTTAAGATGTCTGTCAGACCTTCCTCTTTGTTCCTTCTTTCCTCTTTCTCCTTTCCCTGCAGCTTCTCACTTTGCGCTTCTGTCTTTGAACATGGACCTTTCGAGTCAGTGTCCATCATCCTGTGCTCTGCTGAGGATCTATCTAGACACACTCTCTTTCAGTCTTCTTATTTGAGGTTCTTACTTATTATTTTAATCATAGTTTAATGTTCAGGTCCAACACCTCCACATTGTGGAAAGTGCTGGAAACGGAGCCATGGAAGAGTACAAAGAGGATTCCAGCAGTTCTGCTAGACACAGTAGACACCAGTCATTAGAACAAGGGCGGACATGGGCCCCCCCCTCCTCTGTGTCTTCATCCAGACTTCACTGGATCACCTCCCCATCCCTCTGACCTATTATCCCCACTTCCACCCGGGGCTGGGCCAGGGCAGAGTTTCTTTGCAGATGGCCTTGCCACATAGCAACCCCACCCTAAACTATATCCTATCCTTTAGAATCATCATTCTGGCCATCTTTGGTGTCAAGGATGTAAGAGAGGACATGGGGACCCATCTAAAGTCTTCAAATGGTAGTTCTAATATACATATTGAAGGCCTTTGTACTACAAGAGGGTATAATTTCTGTTCATTGGGGGCTGGCACTCTGGGAGTCAGACTTAGGCCTCAGCCCTGAATCTTTCTTTGCATGGCCATGAGACCTCAGATGAAGCCTTTCACCCCTCTGGGTCTCAGCTTGTTCATCTACAAAATAAGGGGTTTGGACTGAGATAAGTTTTGGGTTCTCTTTTAGCCTTGCCACTCTGTTCTGAGCAGCTGGTCAGCCAAGATTCCATCTGTGATGGGGCTTAGAGAAATGCTGTGTTGGCTGAGAACAAGCTTGTCTTGTTTATTCCTCAGGGAATCCCTTGCTTAAATAACTTGAGCAGGGTTCACTGTATCCAGAGACTGCTCTGTGCTTTCTGGTTTTGACTGAGGCAGAATTGCTTTGAAAACTGGTATAATTTCATGTTCTAAAAGTTGACCACAGGGTTCCAATGGCATTAGAGGAAGGTATATAAAGAACAAAGAAGTGAGCTATTCTTGTCAGCTGCCCTGCTTAAACCCTCAGTAGCTCCCTCACTGCCACTAAAGTCAGACTCCTTCACGTGACCAGCCAAAACCTTCATCATCTAATCCCTGGCATCTTCTCTCCTCAGCCAAGCCAAATGCTTTATAGTACTTGAATATGCTGTTCTCATCCATCTTCAAGGCTTTGCATGTTCTGTTACTTTCAACCCCTATCTTCCTCCCCTGCCCTCCCCCCCTTCTACCCAACTGGTGAGTAATACCTCAGGTCCTAGCTTATACATTCCTCCCCTTCAGACAGGGTTAGGTCTCCACAGGATGTTCTCTAAGTGCCCTGAGGACCCCCCCATCCTGGTATTCTTCACTCTTTCTGGCAATTATTTCTCTAAACTGCCTCTCCTTTCTAGACTCCTAGCTCCAATGGACCCTTTCCATCTTGTCACCACCATATCTCAAGGTCTGAGACAAGCCCTGTGTTTAAAAGGTATTTAAAACATACATGTTAAAGGAGGAATAAGGAATGCATTTGCTTCCTCTTTATGATGAGAAATACCTTCTTTCTTAGGCACTGCTATGGCAATTGGCCCAGAAGCCTTGAAAACAATCTAGTTAAGTGGCTTAATTAGCTGAAAGCTAAATGTCTGGTGGCAATGGGAGGGCTGCGGACAAGGCTCCAAACCATTCTGGTGGCTGGGATAGTGATGTTATTAGATGCTGTCAGCACATCACAGCAGAGGGTAATGGCTCAGCTGATCAAATAACTAGTTAAAAAGGGAAAAGAGACTCTTCGCAACTTTTATAGAAAGGGGCATTAAATCCGTTTTGCTCTGATCTCTTGACACATTAATCAAGTTAATTTCCAACTGTCTAAGGCCCTAGGATAGCTGGTTTTCCCCTCCCTTGCCAGCATCCTAGAGTGCCCTCAAGCAGCTGCAAACAGCATGGCTAAATCACACACTCCTGGGAAAATTCTGGAGTCCCAGAGTCAGAGGGAAGCCAAGAGGCCAGCTGGGAAGCCTGAGAAACACACCTGTTTCTGAAGGTTCTTTAATTGTAATCTTTATGAGTAGCAGATGTTCATGGAAACAAGGTGTCCATTAAATAGTATTTACATAAAGACACACTGCAACCAGGGCGTCCCTGGTGCCTCAGCCAATAAAGAACCCGCCTGCAATGCGGGAGACTTGGGTTCGATCCCTGGGTCAGGAAGATGCCCTAGAGAAGATAATGGCAGCCCACTCAAATATTCTTGCCTGGAGAATTCCTTGGACAGAAGGGTCCAGAGGGCTACAGTCCATAGGTTGCAAAGAGTTGGACATGACTGAGCAACGAGCACTTTCACTTTCACACTGCAACCAAGCTCTTTAGATTTTCAAAGACAGCTAAAAATACACCAAAGGCTGAGTGGTTCTGTTAAGCTAGGGGCATATTTGATTTTATTTTCTCTGTATTTTAAATTATTGTTGATGAAGTACATAAATTTAATAATAGAAATATTGGTTTACAGTAAAGAAAATATAAAATGAAGGCTATATTGTCTAGTATTAAAGACAACATTGTATTTTGACCTTCTTACAAAAGTTAACAATGTAGCACTTGGCCTCTTGTTCCAAATTTCTAGTTCAATTTCCTGCCAGGATTCTTAATAAGCAGCAGCAAGGTCAACTCTTAATCAACTCTTAATCATCATAGCGAGAGCTGGGATGGCGTGGGCCTGCAGTAATCATCTCTCTGTAAGAACAGCCACCCCGCAACACATTTTAGGACTAGGAATGACTCACTCAAAAATACGTTTGCTGGTGGAATTTTATACCAAATCATACCAGTAAATAGTGGAAGTTGTGGTACCTAGGAGCCTGCTGAAGGGCAAGGCCAGCTTTTATCCATGCAGGTTTAAAAGGCTTAAGGAGAATGTTTCCTTCTGTTATGTTAATTATAAATTAAGAATTTGGAAATTGAAAAGATAAGAAAGCTTATGTTTACCATTATGTTTAAGAATAAACAGAATGAGGAGGTAAAACCTGAACTAACTACATTATTTGCACATTCAGTTAATATCTGTTTATTTTCAAGCAGGAGGGCCTTAGTATGTTTACTTCCTATGTATATGTTTCCTATTGGAGCTGTAACAAATCATCAGAACATAGTGGCTTAAAGAAACATAAATGTATTCTCTTAACAGTTCTAGAGCCCAAAAGTCCACAATCACTGAGCTGTTTTCTCCCAGAGGCTCTAGGGGAAAATCCATTTCTTGCTTTGTCCAGCTTCTAGAAGATTTCCTCATTCCTTGGCTCACTGCTGTGTATCTCATTGCCTCCTTTTCCTCTGCTTCCTTCATGACATGACCCTCTCCATCTGACTCCAACCCTTCTGCTTCCCTCTTAGAAGTACCCTTGGGATTACGTTGGGTCCACAGGATCTTCAGGTTAATCGTACCTGCAAAGTCCCTTTTGCCATGTAGGGTAACAAATACAGGCCCCAGGGACAAGGACATAAACAAGTCTGAGAAGGAGTAGGAATTATTTAACCTATGACACTATACCAAAATTCTCTTTCAACTGTCTTCTATATAAAGTTTGTCCTTTTTATTATGGAAAATATCAAACACACCAAAAGTGGACAGAAGACTACAACAAATCTCTATGTACTCATCACCCAGCTTTAGCAGCTATCAACTCAAAATTTTTGAAAATACAGAAAGCAAACTTTTTAAGTTAATAAAAGTATTTTAATACCTGTGATGTGTGATAGTTATACTATAATGTGCCCCCCAAAGTGCTCAAATGAGTTTCATCTATTTTAATAGCTATTAATAGCTTCATTAATTTTTCTGAGAGAGATAAAAATTTTAAGTAAAATCACCATTTGTCTCATAGCTATGAAGGCCAAGAATTTTTTAAGTGTTAAAATATATGTTTCTAAATTAAAGTGATTATTAAATTGGATCTTCTTGATTTGACTAGTAATGAATCTATTTTATTCCAAGGACTCAGAATTTCTTACCATTACTACATTCTCCAACATGTGTGATAAATGAAAGATTCTAATCAACATCCTTTCTGTTAGTTTAAAGGGGAACAACAAGGTAGTAAATACAAGAATACTATTCTGAAATGCAAATCAAAACTACAGTGAGGTACCACCTCATAACAGTCAGACTGGCCATCATTAAAAAGTCTACTAACAACAAATGCTAGAAAAGATGTGACGGAAAGGCAACCCTCTTAGATTGTCGGTGGAAACATAAATTGGTGCAGCCACTAAGGCAAACAGTACAGAGGTCCCTCAAAAAACTAAAAATAGAGATGCCATATGATCCAGCAATCCCATTCCTGAGTATACATCCAGAGAAAACTCTAATTCGAAAAGATACATGCACTCCTATGTTCACAGCAGTGCTATTTACAATAGCCAAGACATGGAAACAACCTAAATGTCCATCAATAGCTGAATAGATAAAGAAGATGTGGTTTATAAATATACAATGGAATATTACTCAGTCATAAAAAAGAATGAAATCATGCCATTTGCAGAAACATGGATGGACCTAGGAACTATTACACTAAGCAAAATAAGTCAGAGAAAGATAAATATCATATGATAACACTTATATGTGAAATCTAAAATATGATACAAATTAACATATCTATGAAACAAAAAAAGACTCACAGTTACAGAGAACAGAATTGTGGTTGCCAAAGGGGTTTGAGGGTAGGAGAGGGATGGCATGGAATTTGAGTTTAACAGAGGCAAACTATTACATATAGGATGGATAAACAACAAGGTCATACTGCATAGCACAGGAACTATATTCTACATTCTATGACAAACCATAAAGGAAAAGAATATGAAAAAGACTGTATATGTACAATTGAGTCACTTTGCTGTGCAGAAGAAATTAACACAACATTGTAAATCAATTACACTTCAATAAAAATAAAAAACAAAAACACTCCAACTTAGAATATTGCTGCCTCAGCCCTCACCTTTCTGGGACCCAGTTAAGAACAAGGAAGTGCATGGGACCTACCTCTGAGCATCCAAAACAGGAGATTATAAAGACTCCCAGTTAGTATCCTGCACTCCATTCACAGGAGAGGCCATGGGCCCTCACACAGAGCCACAGTATTTTACTCTACATATCCTTCTAATAAACATGATCATCTGATTTCCCAAGGAGATAGGAGAAGGTGACAGAAGTATTGAGTTAGAAGTTGGGGCATGTGGTGTGGAATAATTTTCTGTAGGTGGATATGATGACTGCAGCAATAGTGAGGGCCTGGAGCAGAAGGGGTACGAAGGAGTCCCAGTGAGCAGGCACACTCATATGCAGATGCTTTCTGAGACTTGATTTAAATGGATAAAGAATACCCCAGGCTCTTAAGAGTCCTTTGAACAACTTTGAAATAACTGTTATTCAAAACATTAGCTTTGAGTCCCTTTGTTTTCCACCAGAAACTATGACAACATTGTTAACTGGCTACACTCCAATATAAAATAAAAAGTTAAGAAAAGAAATTAGCTTTGAATCACACAGAAAAGGACAAATTATGTTTGATTAATTCTCTTTAAGAAAACAGGGAAGTGTATGGGTTAATTTTTTTAGTAGGTTGCATAAAGATTAAGACAAGTTTCCCACTTCCCTCTAACTTGCTTGAAGGGATGAAACCTCAACCACTCGAGAGCCAAGGAAACTTGGCTCCTCTAACTGACTTTCTAGTATTCAGATATTTATTATTTTTCGTAAATTAAATTTTCATTAATTTGCATTCTACTCATTTAGAATTTTTGAATCCCAGCTGGATTGACTAAAATTTTGCCTTTGTCTAATTTACAAAGAAAGTGTTTGCCAAGCAAATTAAACATAAAGAGAGAGAGATTTAGTTTGCTTATCAAAAAATATAAAGTCCTTTGAAATGCTCTATGCAATTAGAAGCTACTCAAATACTTATATTCTTCTGTTTATAATGCGGAAACATCTCAATCTCAGTTTTGGTTTATGTACATAAAAATAGTTTTAAAAAACTGTATTTCTTTAAACATATTTAAAATTTAGACTGATCACCTAAGTGTGTCCAAATTAATAAAAAAAATTTCTTTTCCCTGTGGATTATATTATAATCAAATCAGTGATAATTAAATAGTTTTCAAGCTATTTGAGTAAAATGAAAACGGTGTTTTAAAAAGGCACAATCACCACTTTTGACAAATTATATTTAAAACCTTTCTTCATTAAATCGATAAGATCAAACACCATTTTAAATTGAGAAACAGGCTCTAATATATTCAACACCCAGAAAAACTTAACAAAAGCTTCACAAATGTTTGCAATTATCCTAATTTTTCTCATATAGTCTAATTTATAAACACTGGGAAAACAATTTTCATACACTGTAAATCACAAACAGATGAAAGACTGAAATTACAAATGTGGAAGTTTGCAAATGTCTCTAGACTGGTTCCAAATAGGAAAAGGAGTACATCAAGGCTGTATATTGTCACCCTGCTTATTTAACTTGTATGCAGAGTACATCATGAGAAACACTGGGCTAGAGAAAGTACAAGCTGGAATCAAGACTGCCAGGAGTAATATCAATAACCTCAGAAATGCAGACAACACCACCCTTATGGTAGAAAACGAAGAAGTAAAGAGCCTCTTGAAGAAAGTGAAAGAGGAGAGTAAAAAAGTTGGCTTAAAGCTCAACATTCAGAAAACTAAGATCATGGCATCTGGTCCCATCACTTCATGGCAGATAGATGAGGAAACAGTCAGTGGCTGACTTTATATTTGGGGGCTCCAAAATCACTGCAGATGGTGACTGCAGCCATGAAATTAAAAGACACTTACTCCTTGGAAGGAAAGTTATGACCAACCTAGACAGCATATTAAAAAGCAGAGACATTACTTTGCCAACAAAGGTCCATCTAGTCAAGGCTATGGTTTTTCCAGTGGTCATATATGGATGGTGAGAGTTGGATTATAAAGAAAGCTGAGTGCCCAAGAATTGGTGCTTTTGAACTGTGTTGTTGGAGAAGACTCTTGAGAGTCCCTTAGACTGCAAGGAGATCCAACAAGTCCATCCTAAAGGAGATCAGTCCTGGGTGTTCGTTGGAAGGACTGATGTTGAAGCTGAAACTCCAATACTTTGGCCACCTCATGAGAAGAGTTGACTCATTGGAAAAGACCCTGCTGCTGGGAAGGATTGGGGGCAGGAGACGAAGGGGACAACAGAGGATAAGATGGCTGAATGGCATCACTGACTCTATGGACAGGGTTTGGGTGGACTCCGGGAGTTGGTGATGGACAGGGAAGCCTAGAATGCTGCAATTCATGGGGTCACAAAGAGTTGGACACGACTGAGCAACTAGACTGAACTGAGCTTAAGGTAAATGAAGTCCCAGAGTGGCTCACATAGATAAAACATGTAGAACACGTCTCCTAGGAGATGTATCTGGAAGATTAGGGTTAGTATTTAACATATTGTAATTTAAAGCTGATTGAGCATCTTGCTATTTTACGTTCAGAAAAGTTTATAAACAGAGGTTGTGTCTGACTACACAAACTATTTAGAAAAATGAAACTAAATGCAGTCAATTATTTCTTGTTTTCTCTAGCAACTGGATTTAATCAGTCCAATAGATTATAACTAGGTAATAATTGGCTTGTACTTTTGATTTCTAAATGGTTGGTTATTGAAATATTGATTTTAAAAGAAAAAACTTTGACTAAATAGTACTACATATATCTGTGATGTGCTTTGAATTAACCTGAGAATGGAGGTGGATTATTATGGATGAAAAAGATGTGCCATGAGTTGATAGCTGCTGAAGCTGGGTGCTGAGTACATAAAGATTTGTTATACTCTTCTGTCCACTTTCAGTGTGTGTGACATTTTCCATAATAAAACAGATGAACTTTATATCAAACACAGTAGAAAAAAAAACAAAACTGATTACTAAGTTAGCACTAGAAAAGGAAAAGTCAAACTGAATTGCGGCTTGTTAGCCTTGTTTTGTTTTTAACATTTTTAGTGTCTACACTGCAACTATCTACAGATGTTTTGTATAGCTTTGTCTAGAACTAAGTCTTCAGATCCGCTGTACTCACCACACGAGCATGGGTGAGTCAGTCCTCAGAATGCTGGGAGTTTGAGGTCCCCTTTCCAGAGCTTCTGGGTGATCTTTCGGCCCACCTGCCACCCAGATATTAGTAGGGCCAAGGAATTCATGGTTGAATACTATGAGATTTCCATACAACAATAATTCTGTGATTTTTCCAAGTCCTCAGGCCTGTCACTGAATAAGAACCCAGTAAACATGATTCCATACCTGATTCTTGCTGAAAGTGGGCATATATGTACAAGCACACCTACACTTGTACATTTAAGAATGTATAATTATACCCCTTCCTTGTTCCCAGAAGGATTTAAGATATTTGCGCACATGTGAAACAAAACTTAAATTAGTTTTGCCATTTAAAATTTCTTTCCCTAAAATAAAGCTTCATGAATATTTATCTTACATTTGCATAAAAAAGGCACGCACCTTGTGATGAGACCCTTTTGTTCAAGTTCATGATGAGAAACTGTCCTATTTATGCACAGAATGTTAGATTTGCTTTTGACTGAAATGTGGTTAAGATCAGAAAAGTTGTCTTGTTAAGTATTTTGCTTTTCCTCAGTGACATCCACTTCAAATTCTCAATCTATGACTCCTCAGATTGTTTTCAGTCAGGAAAACAGGGTCCCATAGCTTGTAAATTTACACATACAAGTCCAGTTGTTCTATACACTCTCTGCTGAAGGTGAGTCTACCCCCACCCCCTTGGTCATCTCATCACCCATCATCAATAAAAGCCTCAGAATCAATTTCCTTGCTAAAGCAAAAGGAGCAAAATCTCCAAAGATGACTTTGACTATCCAAAAGTTTAAAAGCTGGAGAAAAAAATCTTCTGTTTGAGCATCACAAGCAGGGGTATTACCCTATCACACCCACTTATAATAGTTGCATAAATTGAATCCTACTTGGCTGAAATTCTTCTGTTAGTCTGCAGGTATTTGGGGCCTGCCCTGCCCTGAGAATATCAGGGCAGGATATGCTCCAGGCACAGTAACTCCGGCCAGAGGGCTTCAGGGACCAGGGAAACCATGCAAAGTCACTGCAAACCAAATTAACCTGGAGTGAGGAATTATCACCACATTATATGTTTCATCTGACATTAACAAAGAGCTATCAGTGCTAGGCACTGACTGTTGAAAAGTCAAGGATGCCTAAGTCTTGGTCCACACCCTCACTGCGCTCCTGAGACTTGCAATTTGTCCTATTACTAGAGTAATTCTCATTACAGAAGCTTGGGAACATTTAGTAGATTAGCCAATGGGAGCAATGAGAAGTTAGTAAATGTGGTCACTGATAAAGTTCCCTCAAGAGCCATTTAAACTAGCCTGTGCTGTGCTGTGCTTAGTGACTCCGTCATGTCCGACTCTTTGTGACCCCATGGACTGTAGCCCACTAGGCTCCTCTGTCCTAGGGGATTCTCCAGGCAAGCATACTGGAGTGGGATGTTCCCAGCCCTGGGATCAAACCCAGATCTTCCACATTTCAGGCAGATTCTTTACCAGCTGAGCTATAAAGGAAGACCCCAAATAGCCTAGAAAGTCAGTTTAATCATGCAGACGAGAGATAATTCTCCAAATTATTTGTGTGGGTCCTCCTGACCCAAGGATTGAACCCATATCTCAATGCATTGCAGGTAGATTCTTTACCACTGAGGCACCAGGGAAACCCCATCTAAGGAATACAGCTATTCGCATGCTGACCATGATGTAACAGAATTCAGGGGCTAGTATGCTAGCCTCAGAAGCAATAAAGCAGCATTCCTAGTGAATGGAGCCCAAGAAGGAAGTTTTTGGTTAAGGGGAAGAGGTTAGGATGTTCCAGATTTTGGTCTGTGATGACAATACAATACCTAGTTCCAAGCCCTGGAATATGCCTCTTGCTTGAATGTTGGTTTGATTGTGTTATACTTAAATCTGGTTAGGGCCTGATAGATGGATGCCATTTTCCTTGAGAAAGGAGTTGATCTTAGCAACAAGTAGGATGCCAGTGGGAGGAGAAATTCTTTTTTCTCTTGAATTAGGTGCCCTAGGAGTCCAAAGCTCTCTGAGAATGGTCTGGATTGTAGAGAAAACTTGCGTATACCTTAATGAGGCAGGTTGGGACCAAGGAGCAAGGTACTTCCTATTCTTAAACCTGCCTACCCCCAACTGAAAGAAAAATGCACAACCTAAACATTGAGAATTACGCTGTATTCGGCGGATATTCTAAGGACTTCGAGCCTGGGGCACAGCATCTCAGATAACTCTGAGAGACTGCTCCAAAGAGGCAAGGGTTGGAGCCAGGATATATAGGAGTTTTTGCAACAAAGACGATCCAGAACATCAGAGTGAGTCGCTCAGTCGTGTCTGACTGTTTACGACCCCATGGACTGTAGAGTACCAGGCCCCTTCACTCATGGGATTTTCCAGGCAGGAGTACTGGAGTGGGTTGGCATTTCCTTCCCCAGGGGACCTTCCCAACTCAGGGAACCTGGGTATCTCGAATTTCAGGCAGACACTTTACCATCTGAGCCACCAATGAAGCCCAAGAACATCAGAAGATTACTGTTAATTATAGAAAACCAGATATTTCAGTTAAGGAACTTGGCACTTTTCTGTGTATGGAAAAATGCAAGTCTGGGCTCACTAAAATCACTCCTTTGAAACGCACCTCAGCTAGCTGGGCCAGTATCACCTGCTTTTCTCCATCCTGAATCCCCTCAGGGTACACAGTTGGGGGCGGTTGCACTGATGAGGGCTTGGCAGTGGACAGCCCATTTGTCTTCATCCTGAGCTCCCTCAGGGCTCATGGATGGGGCCAGCAGCTGTAATGTGATGGCTTGATGGCTACAACATCATTGCTTACTGATAGAGCATGCAATATTTTTCCTTCACATTACACATCCTATTCCTTGTAGAGCTTTTTAAATAAGCAAATTTTCAGGCTGCACCCCAGTCTTAGAGACCAACCTCTAAGGGTGGGATGGAAATGTATCTTTTTATAAAGTTCTCCTAGATGGAAATCACTTAGTTAGGGGACTAAGAACTAAAGGTGAGTGATCTGTATTTTGTAAGTCTAGAAAACTAATAATAGTATCTTCCTATCTGTGTTTATTTCCCTTCTGCTTCCCCTCAACTCATAGCATAGACTTACTTAAACATTCCAGCCAAGTCTATAGTGTACTATAAGTTGTGTGTCCATGCTTGTGCCAAAATATTAAACATGAAGTAACGCTTCATCTCCCAGAACACCAGTTTCTTCGTCTGTTAAACAGAAAATGAAATAAAGAATGTATATAATGCATTTTATACATTGCCTGTAGATCCCCAGTGCTTTCCCTAAATGGTGATAAGTAAAAATTCTCATCTCTGCCACCTTTTTGCTATGAAAGGCAGTAACTCCCTCCCATCCTTGGTCAAGAGCTGTGCTCAGATGAAAGATATTAAATAATCAATTGGGCAGTGAGGGCAGCCCAAGGACTCTGGGCCCAGGTCACGCACTGGACATGTCCAAGAATGCAAACATGTATCTGAATGATGGAAAATTCATTATTCACGTTTCATAGTAGATCTGAATTACAGAAATGATCCAAAGTTGAATTTTTTTCAGTCTGCTAGTGCCTCTACTGTATGTAAAATAGAATTTAAATCTACACAGAATTTACTCAAGAAATTATCTCCTGCATTAGACTAGGCCACGTATTTATGAAAGAGAAATGTCCAAATGTAAAACTCAGTGCAAAGATAAATCATCAGCTAGGAGCTCTACCAGCTTTCATGTTCCTTGTTTCTGGACTAATGCAGACCCAAACCACCAGAAGTTACCATCACATTCAGCAAGTATTATTGTACCTGCCATGTCTATGGCATTGTGCTAGGTGATGTGGCCAGTTTTGGGTAGGAGTAGAGGTCTTGGATACTGTGCAGATGCCCTGCCAGAAGAGTCAGGCAGCCAACCTACATAAGAACGAGTGCATCCCTTTTCTGTGGCCACAAGGCCCCACACCCTGTGCCCTGTACACTCCTCTTACTGCCCTCCCCTGTGCTCACACTGCCCCCTCACTGGCTCCTTTATCTTTCTTGTCCCCACTTCAGGGGTCCCCTCCATCTGGAACACACCCCCAATCCCACTCACTTTCTGCAAACATCACCTCTTGACTGGAGGAGCCCATCATTGTCACCTCTTCTGAAAGGCTCTTTCCTGACCATCTAAATCAGTATTCCCTTTCCTCTGCTCTCCTGTTAAATCTCTCTCAATCCTTTTCTGGCTTCCTTCATAGTATGACACCTCCCATCAAGAAGGCTCAGAGGGTGAAGAATCTGCCTGCAGTGCAGGAGACCCAGGTTCTATCCCTGAGTTGGGAAGATCCCCTGGAGAAGGGAATGGCAACCCATTTCAGTATTCTTGCCTGGGAAATCCCATAGACAGAGGAGCTTGGCAGGCTACAGTCCATGAGATTGCAAAGAGTCGGACATGACTGAGGGACAAACACTTTCACTTGCCTTTGCCTTTCTGTTAAATTTCTCTCGATCACTTTCTGGCTTCCTTCACAGTATGGCACCTCCCATCTTTTATTGTTATTTTATTTATTGTCTCTTAACTGGGGTTTTGTCTCCCTCACAAGACTGCAAAGCCCACTACAGTATCCTCAGTTCTTCTCAGTCTTTAACACTGTTAGTGCCCAATGCATACTGAAATGAATGATTATCAAGTCATAGAAAAGAAAGGAAGAAGATTCAAAATTATTGAAATTAAAGGGATAAGAGTTCAGAGGAGGAAGAGAGAGTCCCCTGGCACAGGAGGAAGATGGTTGAGGTCCCTTTTCTGAGTGATGACAGGCCAACTGTCTCACTAGACTTGTGAGAATGGCCTCTTGGCAGACAGCCCCAGGGGTAATCATCCAAGAAGTCACTGGGTGTTTGGGGGTGTCTCAATAAAATGCCAGAAAACAGTACATTATTTACAGTCACCTGTGCTATGCTAAGTCGCTTTAGTCATGTCTGACTCTATGTGACCCTGTGGACTGTAGCCTGCCAGGCTCCTGTGTCCATGGAGTTCTCCAGGCAAGAATACTGGAGTGGGTTGCTGTGCCCTCTTCCAGGTGATCTTCCTGACCCAGGGATCAAACCTGCTTCTCTTGTGTCTCCTGCATTGACAGGCAGGTTCTTTACCACTAGCACCACCTGGAAAGCCCAAGGTCACCTGGGTCCTACTTAATCAACATGAACTTGACTCTGAGGGGTCCAGGCTATAAGTAACCCTGAAAAGCCGTTCCTTTGATCATGACCATGACCTCCTTAGTGCCTACAGCATCCTTACTCTAACATTAAACATTAATATTTTATTAATAAATATTATTATGTATAATAAAATTTATGTGCCCTCAATAAATTTGAGTATTAATAACTAAAATTAATAATACCCTCACATTTATTGAGCACCTACTTATGTGTCAGGCACTAGCTTCACCATTTAATACCCACAGCAACCCTATAAAGAAGATATACCTTCGGAAACTGAGGCAAAAAGTAGTTAAGGGATTTACCAAAGTCACCCAAGCTAGGAAGTGGTAACACCAGGGCCCTATCCCGGGCATCTGACTCCAGAGCCTATTCTCTGAAACCCTGTACCATCCCAGCACCAGAACTTTTCATACACACTGTCAGCTGATTGTACTTTCAACCACTCTAACTCAAATGGAGTTTGCTAAATATTTAAAAGCAGTTCTTTAGTTCAGCAATCTATTTTGGGAAACTCTATTAACTTTCTCTTTTGAGAATGTGGAAGCTCAATTAATTTATCCATGACAGTGGTGTGGTTTTTACAAACACTAGGATGTTTTTAACAACCTGATTATTCAGCAACTTCCTGGCACTAGAAAAGATCCCATCATGGTCTTACCCAGCTTGGGGGCTACAGGGTCAACGTGCTGCTTTGTTGAAAGTCTTCAGAGGTGTGTTGCTACCACTTGATGAATCCTCCTCCTCTTTCCTCACAAGCTGCCTTTTGGATTTCTTCCACCTTGGCTGGCATATAATCTTAAATTAAAATGCCAGCTGGAAGACTGGTATACACAGTCACGTGCCTAAAGCTCACGTGGAAGTGGTGAACGCTCCTATTGCTAAGGAACCGCTGGTAGCACGCAAGGATGCCAAAGCACAAATCCTCGCTCTTTCTCATCTGAAAAGATGCACAGGCAAAAAAGCACAACTTCCCTGAAAATTCAAAAGTGCTCTTGGCTTTTTGTTTGATGTTGGCATAGTTGTTGGAACTGTGTGTACCCTTGAGACTGTGTGTAGAGGAGAATGAGACTTCTTGGCTTTCTGCATAGAACTGCTGTGTAAACTCATCTATGCCAATATCAACATCTGGATCTGCTAGGAGAGAGCATGGAGGCCCCTGTGGTTTTTTCCCCATATGAGTGACAGCGCTTACAGGAACCAGGTATGCCCAGAGCTCTATTGCTTTCTTATCTCTTTGTTTGGATAAAATAAATAAAAAGGTTTAAAAAGGGCCAAGTATAATGTCACAACATTAACATGTTGCCAGAAATGTGTGTTTTTTTCTCCTCTAAGTCTGCTGCAATTCAAAGCAGGGCTTTTCCCCTCCTTATCAGTTTATAGAAAAATAAAAATTTGTGTATGGCCAAATTCTAGAAAACCACTGAAAGGTATTTTCAATCCTAGGTGAAATATCAGATTTTACCTTTTCCCCCTGCTTGCTTATTGTAACAAAGCCATTCAAACAAGTTCTTCTGGAGACATTTCTAAAAGTCTATAATTAGAAGCAGGCAGAACTAGGTCTTTTCACTAAGCAAGAGTTTTCACATATACCCTGAGGTATGTTATCAGTGGTCACCTTGGTGGTGGTGATCCTAAAATGACCTGAATAGTAATAAAAGATGTCAGATCTTGAATACAGCTACTTCACTGGGTGACTGATTGTTACACGTTCTTTACAAAGTATTTTTGCATCATCTACTAAAGTTGGGACAATGCATGCCCCGCACCTCAGCCACAGAACTGGAATTTTCTGAAGCAGAGCTTAGGCTTTGCAATGCTATCAGATGCTTCAGATATGCAGACAGATGCAAAAATGTCCAACAGCAGCACTATCTGTAATAGTCAAAAAGTGGAAACAACTATAGTGTCTATCAATGGTAGAATGGGAAAAAACTGAGGTCTAGTCACAGAACAGAATTCTATTTCAAAAATTAAAACGAAAAATATTTCAACATGCAACAACATGGATGAATCTCACCGACACAGCGCTTCCTGAAAGAAGCTGTACAGAAAAGACTGCATGTTGTTTGTGTATGCTTGTATGATGAAGCCTGAAAATCTCTACCAATGGTAGAAACACTGCAGTCACTTGCAGTCACTACCTGGGCTATATATTTTGGGTTTGATGTACTTTTCCATATGTGAGTTATGCTTCACAATAAAAATGATTTTTTAAAAAATTAATGAACTATATATAAGGCAGATACCCAACATGGACCTACTGTATAGTGCAGGGAACTATACTCAATATTTTGTAACAACCTTATAAGGGAAAGAATCTGAAAAAGAATACATATATAAATTTATATATAAATAACTGAATTGCTGTGCTGTACACTTGAAACTAACATAATATTGTAAATCAACCTTACTTCAGTAAAAATATTAATAGGAAGGAGCTAAAGTCAACACATATGGTCCACATTCTCAAACAATTTTGAAAAGAAATCTGGCTTCTTCTATATCCTTTTTCCCACTGAAACCTGAGCATATGAGGTCAGAAGCCAAAGGCAAAAGTGGGTCTTTCTGGAATCCTTTATGATTGCTCTAAATCAAATCAACACCTGAGCCCCCATTTCCACCAAGTCTTGAACTCAGGAGTTCTAAATTCCATGTGACCAACTTCCCAGAGGCTTTTTACTTGATGAACAAATTGCACTGCCAAAAAAGCGTCAAAATTTTATCAAGCTTAATTATGCAATTTCTGTCTATAAATGACATACCTCCTGTACCCGGTGAGACCCACCCATGCACTAATAGGATATGACAGCTACATCACCAACAAAGCCTCCCCCGCCCTCACTTCTGTTCAGAGGTGAATGCTTCCTGCTGAGGAGGCATGACAGGCCCTTCACGAAATGTGAACTCAGTGAAGTCCCAAATTTGAGACAATGTGACCACCCAGGCTCACCTAAGGACTGTCCTGAGACACCAGTGGGTGAAGAGGGGAATTCATCATATTTCAGATCAAAATGCATTCCAGTTAGAGGTTTAAGAATTTTTTCATGATGTTTTTAAAATTTTTTTAATAACTTAAAACTATTATTTTTTTGGTCAATGTCATATGCAGTGTATTCTTGTCCAGTGGCTGGGGAGCAAACAGGTATGCTCTTCATGAGTGGCCTGAATTGAGAACTCAGCTGTGACCTCACCCCATTACTAAGGCAAAAGGGGACAAATCTTTTCTCCAGGTTTTCCTGTCTCTTTATCCTCTGTGAATGAGTAGACAAGTGACTGAAAGCTAAGGTTTTAAGTCATAAGAGAAATAAAAATTCCTTCAGTATCGGCTACAAACTTATTCTTTCCCAATGAGTATTTAGGTTGGAAAAAGGAAATATCCAGTGAACTGGAAAGTAAAAAGAAATAGTCCCCTCTCTTACTCCTCTTAACCATACACCCAATTCCTCATTCAGTTCTCACTGCTTTTGAGTTCAAAGGAAGATGCCAGAAGTGAGAGCAGAGATTAATCAGCCTATGCAGCTCCTACTCTCTGGAGACACCCATATGAATACAGAAGGTGCTGATTAAATACAAGAAGGAACTCTTAAGACAATGAGCCCTGAGATTTTATTTTACTAGCATTATCCAAAGGTGCAAATTTTAGTAGAGGCTACATTGTTCCACTGGTGCTGATTCTACTACAAACACTTTGGTAATACAACAATTTTGGATTTGTTTTTGCATGCAACGAGGCCCTTTTGAAATGTAAGAACTGGAGGAAATTGTGGGTGATTTTATAAAGCCAACTCAAAGAAGAGGGCATATTCTTTGCTTTCCCTAGTATATTGTTATTGGGAAAGAAAGGGGGAAAGGCCAGGAACAACAAAGGGAAAACCAGGGGCTGGAAAATTCTCCAGACCAGTAGTTCTCAAAGCGTGGCCCCTGACTGGCAACCTCAGCCTTGCCTGGGAAGTTTCAGAAATGCGTATTCCCCACCCAACCTCAGTATTTCCACCTATGTATTTTTTAATGTCCCCAGGGTTTAAATAGTCTGGTCCTATTTTTACTCTCTCATCTCATGTAAAAATAACTACTAACACCTTTGGATTTATTTTACGTTATCATTTGGGGTACTCATGTGAACGGGCCCCGTCCTCTTCATTCTAAACTGTATGAGTTCACATTACTGTAGAATAACCCAGTCTTGCTTTCTTGTATGTCACTGGGCTGCCCAGTGTGAGCTGTGTCATTTCTATGCCTCACTGATCTGGTTTTCCCGTAGCTGGTAGAAGAAAAAGGAAAATCAGGAAGCAGCTTGTTTCTCATCTTTAATTAATTGTTCCTCCCTGCAGAAACTCAGTTAGAATTAAACCAAGATTACCTGACCCTCCATGGGAGAAGACGAGCTATTTCTCCACCCTAGATCCTGTGAGATGTCCTGGAGGGTAGGGGATGAGCTTGTTGGTGGGGGGACAGGGCAGGGGGGAACCATGAAAGATACCCTTGAGAGAAAGATCTGGAAGCCACAGTAAAAAGAGGCCTATCTGATTCTATTCAAGATGTACTCTGTCTTCATAAAACCATTTTGGGACCTTTTAAAAGTAAATTCAATGAAGAAGCATTGCATGAAAACAGATGTTCTCTTTACAGTAGTACTTTTATCCTTATTCCATTTCATCACAGAACAAGTAGTTACTGGACACATGTTTTGATTTCAATATGGAAGGTGACAATGTTAAGAAAGAATACACATAAAAAATGATAACTTCTTTTAACCATTCCTAATGACTGTTGGAAGGAGGTAGAAGTCAAAACATTTGCAAAGCCAAGAACTGCTTTGGGAAACACTAAGTAGTTTTTCAAATTTCTCTAACAGATTTGTTTCCATAGGAAGAGCATGTACAGAAACCTGGAAATCAGATGGGGATGGAGGGCTGTCAGGGAGTCACAGAGTGAACTTGGACAAAAGTCTGGTTTGAACTTGGCACCCCCAGAGCCCTTGATACCTCATTTGTAAAGTAAAGGGTAGGGATTCCCAAACTCAAAGACCCATTTCAGTTCCAGCTTAGACTCTCTAAGTGTCTAAAAAATTTAATAGCCAATAGGTGGAAACAATCCAAATGCCCATCAACTGATGAACGAACAAAATATGGTCTGTTCATATGATGAAATATTGGTCAGCCATAAAAGGAATGAACTACTGATTCATGTTATAACATGGATGAACCTTAAAAACATTACACTAAGTGAGAAGAGCCCATTATGAAAGACCACATAATGCATGATTCCATTCCCAGGGAACGGAAGTCTATAGAGAAAATAGATTTGTGGTTCCTTAGGACTGGGAGATGGGTGGATGGGGAGATAAGAAGATGGTAACTAAGGGTATGTATGCTATGTTTAGTCACTCAGTCACATTCAACTCTTTGAGACCTCATGGACTGTAGCCTGCCAGGCAAGTCCTGGATTCTCCAGGCAAGAATACTGGAGCAGGTTGCCATGCCCTCCTCCAGGAGATCTTCCCAAGCCAGGGATTGAATCCATGTCTCCCACATTGCAGGTGGATTCTTTACCATCTGAGCCAGGCAGGGAAGCCCAACTAAGGGTATAGATTCTTTTTTTAATATTTATTTATTCAAGGCTGTATCAGCTGCTAGTTGCTGAGGCATGCAGGACCTTTCATTGTGAGGCACAGGCTTCTTTCTAGCTGTGGGACATGGGTTTCGGTACCCCACAGCATATGGGATCTCAGTTCCCCCACCAGGAACAGAACCTGCATCCTCAGCATTGGAAGGCAGATTCTTAACCACTGGGCCAGCAGGCAAGTCCTCTAGAAGGTTTTCTTTTTGAGGTGATGAAAGTTTTAAAATTGACTGTGGTGTTGGTCATACAAATCTATGAATATACTAAACATCATTGAATTGTATACTTTAACTGAGTGGATTGCATGGTATGTGAATAATATCTCAATAAGATTATCTTTTAAAAGCTTATTAAAAGTACATTCTCATAAGTTGCTACATTTTTTTACAGAAAACAAAATCATGCAATTAAACCAAAAACACCTTAGTGACATGGATAAGAATTATTATCTCATATGAAGCAAGTTTCACAGGGCTTAATACCACTTCCTTAAGACAAAGTCTGGAGGAAAATTGAACTCCAGGCCTTTGGACATCAAAAGGATCAAAAGGGATTGACACAAACCAAATAAACGGAAAAATAGAGAAACGAAGTGAGGAAAAGTTACATGAGAGTCAACACCGGGAGCCAACTCTGCATCTGGAGGGACAGTGACATGAAACTAATGCCTGAGTAGGGACAACGACGGCTCGCTGACTCAGGAGCAGGTGGAGCGGCCAGGCCAGCAGCGGCAAACAGAGAAGGGTGAGAAAGCTAACGCTGGCAGGTAACTCAGCAACATGCACGGGGAGGGGCCAAGGACAGGCTGGGGTGGGGGCTAGCTAACAATGACTAGATCACCCGGCTGTAACCACTGTGGTGGCACATGAGCCCACCTACTAGTTGAAGGGCATTTTCGAGGCACAGAACTGGCACCCCATAAACTGGACAAACCCAAAAGCAGCACCCTGAGTTAGACTTTGGCTAACGTTCCAAATCGGAAAACAAATGCTTGCATCTGTTTTCTTCTTTGAGAAAACATATACAATGTGGTCCTATATCTACTCCATAATCCAAGTGGGTTAGCAGGCTGGGTGGTTATGTAGCCTAACAAGCAAGTTCTTTGCCCATCCTCACATAATTCACAGTGGACAGCCTGACCTCACTGACTCATTTGCACTAGTTAGCAATTTCTAGAGAAGGGGCTACAGGAGGGGCACCAAGGCCAGCAGACAGCTTGAATCTTTAAACTCTCAAGTGAGAGCCCCCTAGGCTCCAATCTGGTCAGCCCAAGGCAGTGGCTCTCAAGCCATAGACCAGAACCAACAGAATCAATATAGCCTGGAAAAATTTTGGAAATACAAATTTCTGCTGAATCAGAAATTTGGGGATGGGGCCCAGCAATCTATTTTAAAAGGGACATCCTGAAGTCACAGAACCATTAGCTAAGCCATTCCCTATTGCAGTGACCCTAATATTGAGCACCTGGAAATCTTATCCTATAACCTCTCTGGGATGTTGAGTTGGAGGGTCAGCAGGGACTATTTCTCAGGAAGAGAAATCTACAAGTGACATGCACCAAGGACAGACATCCTCCAAGCTTCACCTGAGCCCTACTCACCATCAGCCCTCCAGTGACTCACTCTTGCAAGTGTTGCTCCAAGTGTGAGACAAGGCCTCAGGCAAACAAATCTTCCCACCTTACCTCTCTCCACCTTGCTCTGCCCTCTGCAAACCTTCCACAGGGTGATGAATCCCGGAAACAGTCTCAAACTCAAACAGTGCTTTTCCGCTAGAAAGTCCACTCATGTATGGGTATGCTTGATTTATTCCCCACAAGGACCTTAAGAGGGAGGGCCCTTCCTCCAAGAGATGAGGAAATAGAAGAGAGGGGTGGCAGGACTCTACCCCTGTATTTCTCAGGCAGAGTGATCTCTCTCCCCTGAACCACATGCCTTCCTAGAAAAGAGCCACGCAAAGGTTATACAACTGACTCAGAGATTGTAGAGACAAGATGGCCTACAACATGAAAACAGATGTGCAAGGTTGCTTCCCACTTTCTCAGAGGGGTCCTTAATCCCTTCCAGGGTCTATAATCAGCCTGGGCCATGAGGCACTTCTACTCATCCCCCAGGATGGGGGTGTTTGGTTGAGTCTGTATGCACATATTTGGGAACACCCACCGTGTACAGCCTTGTTTCCGGCCTGGCTTTCATAGGTTTTGCTCCCAGCCTCGGGCCATTTGAGTGGCCTGCATGGAGAATTTATCTTATCTTCTTCACCTGTCCCTACACGTTCCACAGGTCTAGTCCTAAGGACCAGAAAGTCCTGCACCTTGTTTTTATTTGGTAGTAATGGAGGAGGTAGTGTTTCACTTAATAACTAATTATTGGAGGAATTGTATCACACAATTGTAGCACTCCATAGCTTCTTATTATGGAGAGAGAGACAGGGAAGAAGAGGGAGAAGTTGCTACAGGACCAAGGTACCTTTGGGAAACACTGTGTACATTTACTGCACACATTAGCTTGTTAAAGGCCATGAGAATTTCTGCAATCAAGAAACCTACTGAACTTTATTTGCCCACTTTCCTCTAAATGTATCTGATTAAAGAACTATTTTTCATGGCAGACGTATCTGCCTCTCCCAGGACATGAGTGTTCCACAGTATGCAGTTAGGGTGACAAGACCCTACATTCTCCCCCATCCTGTACTTAACTCTGCTGGATTTGTCTGACACATGCTCACTGCCTCTAGCCTTCAGAAGACACAGGTCTGATTCTTGGGTTCCCCTCTAGCCCAGCTTCCTAGGTGTGGTACCACCCTATCTCTGAATCTGGCTGCTTCTCATTAGTCTCTCCCAGTTGCAAAGAAGGACAACTTCCTGTTTTGAGTCCATAGCCCATTCAGGCTCCTGTCTGAAGGGTGTTTCTGGTATTGTTTCCTTGATTCAAGGACAGAGAAAACTGTGATGTTCTGAGTTTGGAGAACGGTCAAACCTTTCTTGGGTCAGGACTCCAGCCCTATCTCTTCCCTCAGGGCTTCTTTTGTGAAGACTAGGTCAGATAGAGTTTCCTACTTGTTAGAGATTTACAATCATAGAAACATAGCCAGCTCCAGGGACATTAAAACAGAGACTTGTAAGAAACGACTAAAATGCAGACCTGGGCTTGAATAGGAGGTCAGGGCCAGAGCTGGAGGGAAGGCTGAACAAAGAGTGTGCTAAGTCACATTTGGAACAGACTGGTTACAAATAGGAAAAGGAGTACGTCAAGGCTGTATATTGTCACTCTGCTTATTTAACTTATATGCAGAGTACATCATGAGAAATGCTGGGCTGGAAGAAGCACAAGCTGGAATCAAGATTGCTGGGAGAAATATCAATAACCTCAGATATACAGATGACACCACCCTTACGGCAGAAAGTAAAGAGGAACTACAGAGCCTCTTGATGAAAGTGAAAGAGGAGAGTAAAAAGTTGGCTTAAAGCTCAACATTCAGAAAGCCAAGATCATGGTATCCAGTCCCATTACTTCATGGCAAATAGATGGGGAAACCATGGAAACAGTGTCAGACTTTATTTTTGGGGGCTCCAAAATCACTACAGATGGTGACTGCAGCCATGAAATTAAAAGATGCTTACTCCTTGGAAGGAAAGTTATGACCAACCTAGACAGCATATTAAAAAGCAGAGACATTACTTTGCCAACAAAGGTCCATCTAGTCAAGGCTATGGTTTTTCCAGTAGTCATGTATGGATGTGAGAGTTGGACTATAAAGAAAGCTGAGTGCAGAAGAACTGATGCTTTTGAACTGTGGTATTGGAGAAGACTCTTGAGAGTCCCTTGGACTGCAATGGGATCCAACCAGTCCATCCTAAAGGAGATCAGTCCTGGGTGTTCATTGGAAGGACTGATGTTGAAGCTGAAACTCCAATACTCTGGGCCACCTGATGTGAAGAGCTGACTCACTGGAAAAGACCCTGATGCTGGGAAAGATTGAGGGCAGGAGGAGAAGGGAATGATAGAGGATGAGATGGTTGGATGGCATCATCGACTCAATGGACATGGGTTTGGGTAAACCCCAGGAGTTGGTGATGAACAGGGAGGCTGGCGTGCTGCCATTTGTGGGGTCACAGAGTCGGACATGACTGACTGACTGAACTAAACTGAAGTGAGTGTCCAACTCTTGGCGACCCTATGGACTACAGCCTGCCAGCTTCCTCTGTCCATGGGATTCTCCAGGCAAGAATACTGGGGTGGGTGGCCGTACCCTCCTCTAGGGATCTTCCCAACCCAGGGATCAAACTCACATCTCTTAGGTCTCCTGCATTGGTAGGCAGGTTCTTTACCACTAGCACCTTCTGTGAAGCCTGGGACATTATAGCAGGGCTTCTTAAAGGTTGGAAGGGAGGACCAGAACAGGAAAGGTTTGAACTATGAGGGCCAAATTCTGTAGAGAATCAGAGTATTCACTTGGCAACCTCAAACTGAAAAATTTCTCATTTTATTCTCATTACTCATCAAATTAGCACAACTTGGAAATGGTTCAAGTTGACATTGTAAATACTGATAAATTTCACAACAGAAAATAGAGAGGCAAATACAAGTTACCAAATTTGTACCAAAGCTACAAAGGAAAGAATTGATAGAACTGGTCAAACTTCTCAAAGATTCTATAGAATGTTTTTCTGTATACCTTGGGGAAGCACAGAAAGGAAAACACATGAGGTAACTTCTACAGAATAATTGCAGTGAAAACTTTGGATATCTTTGAGAACTTCATACAAAGACAACTCATTTTTAACCTTAAGATGACTTTCAGCTCACCATCTACAGCTGCCATCTAAACTCTGCAAACTATCCCCAATCCACACATTACTCATTTCCAAGCACTATGGATTTTAGAGCCTTTTATCTCTAAGGAAAAATTTCTTCTTGTAATAGCAAAGTTATATTGGAGCAAGCCACACATATTAGGGAGAACCAATGCTATTAGTTATTAAAAATAATTAGACTACAGAAACAAAAATGTAGATCAAAATTGTGTTCAATACTAAATGAAGTCAGACAAGAAAAACAAATATAGACTACAGAAACAAAAATGTAGATCAAAATTGTGTTCAATACTAAATGAAGTCAGACAAGAAAAATATATATGCTTATATGTGAAATCTAAAAAAATGGTACAAATGAACTTATTTACAAAACAGAAATAAGAGTCACAGGTGTAGAAAATAAACTTATAGTTACCTGAGGGGGATGAGAGTGGAGGGGTAAATTAGGAGACTGGGATGGACATATACACACTGTATGTAAAACAGACGATGAATAAGGACCTACTGCATGGCACAGCGAACTCTACTCAATACTTTGTTGATAACCTACGTGGGAAAAGAATATAAGTAAGAGTATAGGAGAAACTAACACAAGTGTTAGTTGCAGAGAAACTAACACAAGTATAGTTTCAAGTCAACTTACTCTAACAAAAAAATTTTTTTGAATTGTATTCGTTCAGTATCAGCTCAAAATGATTTGAAAGATAGAGTGAAGGAGAGAGGAAAACTCATAAATCTTAATGATCTTAACATTCAACTATCTAGCATAGATTTCTTTTTCCCGCATTGAATAAACAAGCCCCTAACCTACCTCTTTGAAGCTTTGGCAAATGATTACTTCTGGGGCAGCAGCACCGAATCTAATGTATTCATTGTCACAAAAAGCCTGAGATTACATTCTATTTCTCCTAAATTAGTCACCTAATAAAACTGGCCTCAAATAAAAATCAGAAGTGTGTTTTCCTGCTGTCTTTAGCTCTTGTGAAGGAAGAGTCTGTCTCTTGCCTTTCAGAAGAGTCAGAAGCCCCTTAACTGCTGACAGAATTATGCACAGCTCCCCCCTGACACTTTCACAGATTTAGCGCTTGCATTATAACATCAACAAAGATAATAAGAGGTCTGGCTGGGTACATAAGCAGCATGCTCCAATAGGAGTCCACACTTATGTCCATGACCCATGGTGATAACTGCTCTTGGCCTGCCCTGAGTCTGGCTTTCTTTGTTGGTAAGGTTCCCTCTTATCCAAAAAGCTTGTGAAGACAAAAATCAAAACAGAGTGTTAGTAAAGAAACACTCCATCTCCTCCCTGTTATTCTATACACACAGTGTTTTAAAATGTACCTAAGATTTATTCTAAACAGGTATGGTAAGACAGACAGACATGAAAATGACAGTTATGAAGGAAGAAGCTTTTCCTCACAATAGCTCTTCAAACAGGGAAGCACCAGGGTTGGTCAGGAGGCAGCAGGAGTGAGGGAAAGCATAGGTAAAAGACTTTATTGTGGTTTTCATAGAAAGGAATGGATGAGCAAGGTAAGCAGTTTGAAAAATCTGGGCTATAGGCTCATCCCGAATTGTCCACTAACTGTTCCTAGGTGACTTAGGGTAGAGAGAATATTGGATTCCTGTGTGAGCTAATGAAGGAGGTAACTGGAGGTAGGGACGTTAGGTTGGTTGGTTTGTATATGAAAGGTATTCTCACAAGCAAATTGTTTACTCTCTCTTGGAATTAGCTAGCCCTGGAAAGCATAGACTGTCTGGGAATAGCAAGGCTCTAAGATGTCAGAGCATTATGAAATACAAAAAAATTTAAAAATCATCTGATCCCCCTTCCTGCAATTCTCATTTCTTCCTTCCTCCTCTCCAACAAAGGACCAGTCTAATCAGTTTAAGCTCACTAGCACCCAGATGTGAGTACTATCCTCTTATCTGTGTAGGTACCCTTCCCAAGTGCTGACTTTTCACATTGCTTACCCATCCTGGTTGAGAACCAAAGTTAAAGACACCTGCATTTCAGAATCATTGGGGGAATTTATTAAAAAATATAGTTCCTTGGTTTCATTCAAGACCCACAGAATCAGAATTTCCCAAGGTAGAGCCAAGGCCTTCTATGGTGCTTCATTTTTTGTAAGAATGACCCCAGGGTGCCCAGATCTGGTTAAAATTTTTCTGAGTGTGTTTGTGAGGGTGTTTCTGAATGAAATTAACATTTGAATCAGTTGCTGTTCAGTCGCTCATTTGTGTCTGACTCTTTGTGACCCCATCGACTGTTGCACAGGTTTCCCTGTCCTTCACCATCTCCCGGAATTTGCTCAAATTCATGTCCATTGAGTCAGTGATGCCATCCAAGCACTTCGTCCTCTGTCGTCCCCTTCTCCTCCCATCTTCAATCTTTCCCAGCATCAGGGTCTTTTCCAATGAGTCTGCTCTTCACATCAAGTGGCCGAAATATTGGAGCTTCAATTTCATCATCAATCCTTCCAATGAATATTCAAGGTTGATTTCCTTTAGGATTGACTGGTTTCATCTCCTGGCTGTCCAAGGGACTCTTAAGAGTCTTCTCCAACACCACAGTTCAAAAGCATCAATTCTTCAGCCTTCAGCCTTCTTAACAGTCCAACTCTCACATCCATATATGACTCCTGGAGAAACCATGGCTCTGACTATACAGACTTTTGTGGGCAAAGTAATGTCTCTCTTTTCCAGTACACTGTCTAGATTTGTCATAGCCTGGTGGCTCAGAAGGTAAAGCACCTACCTGCAATGTGGGAGACCCGGGTTCGACCCCTGGGTTGGGAAGATCCCTTGGAGAAGGAAATGGCAACCCATGCCAGTACTCTTGCCTAGAAAATCCCATGTAGAGAGGAGCCTGGGAGGCTACAGTCCATAGGGTGGCAAAGAGTTGGACACGACTGAGCAACTTTACTTTCACTTTCTTCCAAGGAGAAAGCGTCTTTTAATTTCATGGCTGCAGTCATGGTCCCCAGTAATTTTGGAGCCCAAGAAAATAAAATCTGTCACTGTTTCCATTGTTTACCCATCTATTTGCCATGAAGTGATGGGACTGGATACCATGATCTTCTTTTTTTGAATGCTGAGTTTTAAGCCAGCTTTTTCACTCTCCTCTTTCATCTTCATCAAGAGGCTCTTCAGTTCTTCCTCACTTTCTGCCATAAAGGTGGTGTCATCTGCATATCTGAGGTTATTGATATTTCCCCCAGAAATCTTGATTCCAGCTCGTGCTTCATTCAGTCCACCATTTTGCATGTGTACTCTGCATGTAAGTTAAATAAGTAGAGTGACAATATACAGCCTTGATGTACTCCTTTCCCAATTTTGAGTCAGTCTGTGGTTCCATGTCTGGTTCTAACTGATGCTTCTTGATCTGCATACAGATTTCTCAGGAGATAGGTAAGGTGGTCTGGTATTCCCATCTCTTGAAGAATTTTCCACAGTTTGTTTTGATCCACACAGTCAAAGGCTTTGGCATAGTCAATGAAGAGAAGCAGATGTTTCTGGAATTCTCTCGCTTTTTCTATGGTCCAATGGATTGGATGTTGGCAATTTGATCTCTGGTTTCTCTGCCTTTTCTAAATCCAGCGTGTTCTCGGTTCATGTACTATTAAAGCCTAGCTTGAAGGATTTTAAGCATAACCCTGCTAGCATGTGAGATGAGTGCAATTGTGTGGTAGTTTGAACATTCTTTGGCGTTGCCTTTCTTTGGGTTGCAATGAAAACTGATCTTTTCCAGTCCTGTGTCCACTGCTGAGTTTTCCAAATTTGCTGGCATATTGAGTGCAGCACTTTAACAGCATCAGTTTTGGGGATTTGAAATAGTCCAGCTGGAATTCCATTATCTCCACTAACTTTGTTTGTAGTGATGTTTCCTAAGGCCAACTTTACTGCACATTCCAGGATGTCTGGATCTAGGTGAGTGATCACACCTCATAGTTACCCAAGTCATTATCTTTTTTTGTATAGTTCTTCTGTTGTATGCTTGCCACCTCTTCTTAATATCTTCTGCTTCTGTTAGGTACATACTGTCTCTGTCCTTTATTGTGCTCATCTTTGCATGAAATGTTCCCTTGGTGTCTCTAATTTTCTTGAAGAGATCTCTAGAGATTAGATTTGGGTCAGCAGACTTGAGTAAAGCAGATTGCTCTCCCTCATGGAGGTGGTATCTGCTCAATTCATTGGCTTGAATAGGACACAAAAAGCTGAGTTCCCTCATGGAGGCAGAATTTGCTCAATTCATTAGCTTGAATAGGACACAAAAAGCTGAGTTAAGAGAGAATTCACTCTCTCTGCTAGACTATCTTTGAGCTGAGACACCAGGGTTCTGCCTTCAGTCTTGGACTGGAATTTACACCACCAGTTCTCCTGGTCCTTGGGTTGTCAGACTCAGAATGAAACTATATCATCAGTTCTTCCAAAATCATTGTGGACAGTGACTGAAGCTATGAAATTAAAAGATGCTTGCTCCTTGATAGAAAAGCTATGACAAATCTAAACAGTGTATTAAAAAGCAGACACGTTACTTTGCAAACAAAGGTCCATATAGTCAATGCAATGGTTTTCCCAGGCATCATGTAGGGATGTGAGAGTTGGACCATAAAGAAGGCTGAGCACTGAAGAATCGATGCTTTTTTAAAAAATACTTTTGTTTATTTATTTTTGGCTATGCTGGGTCTTCATTGCTGTGAGGGCTTTTCTCTAATTGTGGCAATTGGGGGCTACTCTCTACATAGGCGGGCTTCTCATTGCAGTGGATTCTTGTTGACAAGGACAGACTCTAGGGCGCATGGGCTTCAGTTGTTGTGGTTCCCGGGCTCTAGAGCACAGGCTCAATAGTTGTGGCACATGGGCTTAGTTGCTCTGTTGCACATGGGATCTTTCTGGGCCAGGGATGGAACCTGTGTCTCGTGCATTGGCAGGCGGATTATTTACCATTGAACCACCAGGGAAGCCCAAATTGATGTTTTTGAACTGTGGTGCTGTAGAAGACTCTTGAGATTCCCTTGGACAGCAAGGAGATCAAGCCAGTCCATCCTAAAGGAAATCAGTCCTGAATATTCACTGGAAGGACTGATGCTGAAGCTGAAGTTCCAATCCTTTGGACACCTGAATGGAAGAACTGACTCACTGGAAAAGACCCTGATGCTGGGAAATACACATCATATTATATACACCATATGTATACACCATTATATACATCATATTATATAACCCATATATACACCTTCTATGGGTTCTGTTTCTCTGGGTAATACAGACAATTACACTTTGAAGTTCTATTAGGGACTCCGGATCTTCAGATTTAGATATAGCGTGTATATCCTCCAGTTCCCTGCCCTTGCTGGTCCATGAAGACTTCTCTGCCTCAGCCCACACAATTTGACTTTCTCCTGAACGCTTGGTGCACTAGTTGTCAGAACTACACATTTTTCTATATTTCCACTGCCATGATTAATAGAACTTTTATACTGAATTATAAAATCATGCAGTATAAAGAACTCCAAATACATTCTTACTAATCAAAATCAACTTTTAATTCAAAATTATTATTGTTATTCTAGGTCATTTGCATTTCTCTATAGATTTCAAAATTAACTTGCCAATTTCTACAAAACTCCTTCTGGGATTTTGATTAGAAATGTTTTGAATCTATAGATCAATTTGGGGAGAACTGACACCATAATAACATTTAGTCTTTCCACCATAAGCATGGTATGCATCTCTGTTTACTTGGGCCTCTTTAATTCTCTTTCATTGTACAGGTCTTCCATATATTTTGCTAACTTCCTAAGTATTTCATAATTTTCATGCCACTATAAATAGTATTATTAAATTTCAGTTTCTAAATTATTCATTGATCATATATAAAAATTTGATGATTGGCCTTTTATCCTACAAACTTGCTAAATTCCTTATTAATTCTAACAGATTTTTTGTAGTTTTCTTAGGATTTATTTACATAGATAATAATGTCATCTGTACATATAGTTTTATTTTTTTTCCTTTCTGATGTGTATGTCTTTTATTTCTTTTCTAATCTTATTATTATTAGACTGGCTAAGATCAGTACAATGTTGCATAGAAGTGATAGGAATAGACATCCTTACTTTGTTCCCAATCTTAGGGCAAATGCACTCAGTCTTTCTCCATCTAATATAATGTTAGCTATATGTTTGTTCTTTCTTTTTTTTCTACTTTTCTATTGCTGACAATCCTTATTTTGGTGAGAATTATTTTCTTCTATGTCATGTTTACTGTGAGGTGCTTCTTTTTTTTCTTTACCAAATCAGTATTGAACATTACCTAATTGTTTCAATGCTTTAGATCTGTTAAAATGAACATACTGCTTTTCATTTTTAGTCTGTTTAATGTAGATTATATTGACTGATTTTGGTATGTTAAACCAAACCTGCATTGAGATAATCTCCACTTGGTTACAGTGGCCTTCTTTGTATGTTGCTGGATTTAATTTGGTAATATTTTGAAAGAATTTTTGTGTCTTTAAAAGAGAGATATTGTTCGTGACACTTTCTATATGCTTAAAATCTGCATGATCTTATTTTGATTCCTGCAAAAATCTTGTGAAGATAATATGTCAGCGCTTCTTTTTTTTTTAAATTTTCTTTACTTTATTGTGTTAGTTTTGCCATACATTGACATGAAACCGCCATGGGTTTACATATGCTCCCCCTCCAGAACCCCCCTCCCTCCTCCCTCCCGATTGCTTCCCCCTGGGTCATCTCAGTGCACCAGCTCCGAGCATCAGCCCTGGGCTGGCGATTGATTTCACATATGATAATTAACATGTTTCAATGCCATTCTCCCATGTCATCCCACCCTTGCCCTCTTCCACAGAGTCCACGAGTCTGTTCTATACATCTGCGTTTCTTTTGCTGTCTTGCATGCAGGGTTCTCGTTACCATCTTTCTAAATTCCATATATATGCATTAGTATACTGTATTGTTGTTTTTCCTTCTGGCTTACTTCACTCTGGATAATAGGCTCCAGTTCTGTCCACCTGAGTAGAACTGATTCAAATGAATTTTTTTTTAATGCTGAGTAATATTCCATTGTGTATATGTACCACAGCTTTCTTATCCATTCGTCTGTTGATGGGCATCTAGGTTGCTTCCATGTCCTGGCTATTGTAAACAATGCAGCGATGAACATTGGGGTACACGTGTCTCTTTCAATTCTGGTTTCCTCAGTGTGTATGCCCAGCAGTGGGATTGCTGGGTCGTATGGCAGTTCTATTTGCAGTTTTTTAAGGAATCTCAACACTGTTTTCCATAGAGGCTGTACTAGTTTGCAATCCCACCAACAGTGTACGAGAGTTCCCTTTTCTCCACATCCTCTCCAGCATTTATTACTTGTGGATTTTTGGATTGCAGCCATTCTGAGTGGTGTAAAGTGATATCTCATTGTGGTTTTGATTTGCATTTCTCTGATAATGAGTGATGTTGAGCATCTTTTCATGTGTTTGTTAGCCATTTTAATGTCTTCTTTGGAGAAATGTCTGTTAAGTTCTTTGGCCCACGTTTTGATTGGGTCGTTTATTTTTCTAGCATGGAGCTGCAGGAGTTGCTTGTATATTTTTGAGATTAATTGTTTGTCTGTTGCTTCATTGGCTATTATTTTCTCCCATTCTGAAGCCTGTCTTTTCACCTTGCTTCTTAAAGTGGATACAGGCCTTTAAAATCCCCGTCAATCAGGCACTTAAGCTAATTTTTTTTTCTATCACTTGTATTAATAAGTTTTAGATGAGAAAACTAAGGCTCAATAATTGAGTAAATTGTCCAGGAGCTAGATTTGGGGTTCAAATCCAGGATTCAAACTGAAACAGGAGGGAAGAAGACAGGGCACAACCTTAAAAGCAAGATGTAGCTATTAAGGACACGACAGAAACTGGTTAGAACTGATTAGGCCCAAGATGACAGAAGATTTGACTCCCACTAAACCTTGAGCCTCATTACACACTCATTGTGATATGTTAGCATGTTAAACAACACACCCACGGGCACCATGACAGTTCTGAGGCTGACCTTAAAAGGCCAAAAAGTGGGCAGTGGCCCTATTCCTGGAAATCTCTGCCCCTTCCCCCCAAAAGTTAGAATATCCTCCCACTCATTAGCTCTGTGAAATTAGCCAACCAGTAAAAGCCAACCACCTGATATTTTGGGGCCACTCTCGCCTTTTGAGATGGACTGCACTCTGTCTATAGAGTGTTCATCCCTCTAAATAAATCCACTTCTTACCTATCACTTAATCTATCACTGAATTCTTTCTGCAACAGCAATACATTAAGAACCTGAGCTTCATTAAGTCCTGAGACCAAATGGTCAATTTCACTTAAAAGACAAGTTTGTTCAAGTCCCAGCCCATGGTTTCAAGTCCCAATCCAAGTTGTGTGATTTCAAAACCACCTTATGTTCATGCTGCATTTAGAGGGAAGTGACTTCTTTTTACCTTGTATAAGGATCCTATATCAGTAAGAAAAAGAGTGAAAATAGATACTGAGTGTGTGCCTAGCAGTGTCAGCCACAATGTCTCTCAAGGGGAGAACTGACTATTCAACAATCAATAACCCTAGCACACTGGCCAGAAAAGAGGCCACCAAGTAGCTGTATAATCCTATGGTTATATATGAGTTCAACTGAATTATAGTTAGGGTGACTCTCCTTAGAGATGTGGCTTATCACTTCAGCCCAAGCATTCCATCAATGGGGATTCTGGGAAAACATCTGCAGTGTAAGAAAGCTGAACTAGAGGTTGCAAAGAGGCTTGAATCAAAAGTTCTTCAGGTATTCAAAGCAGGAGTTGACTGCTGCCAGTTTTCATAAATAAAATTTTATTGGGATACAGCCATGCCCATTTAAAACAATATTGTCTGTGGCTATTTTCAGTCAAAAACAGTGCTAAATACTTACAACTGAGACCTATGATGCATAAACCTGAAAATATTATTTACCCTTTGTAGAAAAAGTCTGTTGACTTCTGCTTTAATGCAATGCTGTTCAATGTTTAATTGAACTTTCTTTGAGGGTAAAAATACTGCATGTCAGCCCAATACGGTAGCACCTAGCCACCATGACTGTTGAGTGTTTGAAATGTGGCTAGTAGGACTGAAGAAATAAAATTTAAATTTTATTTTAATTAAATAGCTTCATATGGCTCGCGGTTACTCTACTGGACAGTGCAGCTTTAAAATGTTAGTGCCTCTTAAAGTGGATAGGAACCTTCAAAATTCCTGTCAGTCAGGCCTTAAGCTGACTTCTTTTTTTGCTATAATTTCTTATATTTACAGCTTGACACCTAAAAAAACAGAGACTCATCCAAAATAACCAACTTGCCATAGTGACAGTGTTAGTGACAGACACCACAGTCGAACAGAGTCTCCACAAAGTCCATGTGTGATGCTTGCCAAGGGTGTGGCAAATTCAGGTTTTGATTATTTTGGAGTTTTGGGTGTGATGTGGGTGGTCTTCACCCTACGTAGTCCTGGCCTGGGTAAAAGGCGTATTATTAACATCCTGTCCACCCTTGGCTTCCTCTTACCCTTTCTAATATGAAATGATAAAAGGATTTCTGCTCTAAAAATATTCATTATTTTACCATAAATAGTCTTCCTGGGAAGGGTCTGAAGAGCTGTTTAAGCTCCAGACTGTTCATTAAGATCCATTCTCTCCCTGGAGAGAGAAAACAAAAGTATGTGCATGTGCTCAGTCATGTCCAATTCTGCAACCGCATGGACTATAGTCTGCCAGGCTCTTCTGTCCACAGAATTTTCCAGGCAAGAATACTGGAGTGGGTTGCCATTTCCTCCTCTAGGGATCTTCCTGACCTAGGGATCAAACTCACGTCTCTTGGGTCTCCTACACTGCAGGCAGATTCTCTTTGGGAGGGTAGTAGTTTCATTTAAGTTGTACCTAAGAAGTACCAGATAATCAAAGCTATGGTTTTTCTAGTAGTCATGTACGAATGTGAGAACTGGACCATAAAAACAGCTGAGAATCGAAGAATTGATGCTTTTGAGCTGTGGTGCTGGAGAAGACTCTTGAGAGTCCCTTGGACTGCAAGGATATCAAACCAGTCAATTCAAAGGAAATCAACCCTGAATATCCACTGGAAGGACTGATGCTAAAGCTGAAGCTCCAATACTTTGCCCACCTGATGCAAAGAGCTGCTCATTAGAAAAGACCCTTATGCTGGGAAAGATTGAGGGCAGGAGGAGGAGGAGATGACAGAGGATGAGATGGTTCGACAGCATCACTGACTCAATGGACATGAGTTTGAGCAAACTCTGGGAGATAGTGAAGGACAGGGAAGTGTGGCATGCTGCAGTCCGCAGGGGTCACAAAGAGTTGCACATGACTTAGCAACTAAATAACAACAAAAAGGTACCAGAAAAGGGGCTCAATAATGTTTCTGACTGAATTACTCTTCCAGCCAAATATAAGTGGTTGTATCTAGAATGCTAGCAAGGAATTAGTCCAGTGCACATACAAAAGCAGCATTTCCTTCTCTGTGGGGTGGGTCCAAGAACCACTCTGTTTTCCTTGGTTACAACAGAAGGTGCCTGGAGTCATTTCTGCATTGGTTGCAAAATACCATTCTTCCTCCTCCTCCCACTCCACACCTTCCCCAGTTCTCTATTCATACTGGCCTGGAAACCCGCTTTTCCCATAAAATGAAACATTAGGTTGGTGCAAAAATAATCGCAGTTTTGCATTGATGAACTTTGCCATTTGATATTGAAACACATTCTTAAATAAATGTTATGCTACACATCATTTTAATGGCATTTCTCACTTTATGTTTTTGTGCTAATGACTTAATTCTTTGCTGTTAATTTTACATTTATTTTAGACTAGGGAAATGATGTTAGACAAAAAGCAAATTCAAGCAATTTTCTTATTCAAGTTCAAAATAGGTTGTAAAGCAGCAGAGACAACTGGCAACATCAACAATGCATTTGGCCCAAGAACTGCTAATGACTGCCCAGTGCAGTGGTGGTTCAAGAAGTTCTGCAAAGAAGATGGAAGCTTTGAAGATGAGTAGTGTAGTGACTGGCCATCACAAGTTGACAATGACCAATTGAGAGCATCATCGAAGCTGATCCTCTTATAACTACAGCAGAAGTCGCCCAAGAACTCAATGCCTACAGCTGTTCAGCTTTTGAAGCAAATTGGAAAGGTGAAAAGTTTGGTAAGTGGGTGCCTCATGAGCTGACTGAAAGTCAAAAAAAATCATCATTTTCAAGTGTTGTCTTCTCTTATTCTGTACAACAACAACCAACCATTTCTCAATTAGACTGTGATACACAATGAAAAGAGGATTTTATATGACAGCCAGCAATGATCAGCTCAGTGGCTGAACTGAAAAGAAGCTCCAAAGCACTTCCTAAAGCCAAACTTGCACCAAAAAAAGGTCATGGTAACTGTTTGGTGGTCTGCTGCCAGTCTGACCCACTACAGCTTTCTGAATCCTGGAGAAACCATTACATCTGAGAAGTATGTTCAGCAAATTGGTGAGATGCACCAAAAACTGCGATGCCTGCAGCTGGCATTGGTCAACAGAAAAGACCCAGTTCTTCTCCACAATGCCTGACCGCACATCACACAACCAACATTTCAAAAGTTGAATGAATTGGGCCTTGAAGTTTTGCCTCATCTGCCATATTCACCTGACTTCTCCCCAACAGACTACCACTCCTCCAAGCATCTTGACAACTTTTTGTAGAGAAAACACCCCCACAACCAGCAGGAGGCAGAAGATGCTTTCCAAGAATCTGCTGAATCCCAAAGCATGGATATTTACACTATAGTAATAAACAAACTTATTTTTCATTGGCAAAAAGTGGTGCAAAACTGGAAACAACCAAAGTGTACAACAGCATGGAAATAATTAATCAACTTATGTGTAATTAATATATTATCATTTAAAAGACAATTGTACAAATATTAAATGTGTATATGATTTGACATTCAGCATAAAAGCAGCATGCGTATATGCTAAGTAGCTTACTTGTGTCCAACTCCTTGAGACCTCAAGGACTGTAGCCTACCAGGCTTCTCTGTCCATGGGATTCTCCAGGCAAGAATACTGGAGTGGCTTTCCACGCTCTCCTCCAGAGGGATCTTCTCAAACAAGGGATTGAACCTGCGTCTCTTATGTCTCCTGCTTTGGCAGTCAGATTCTTTACCACTAGCACCACCTAGGAAGCCCATAAAAGCAGCATACAAGTACAAAACAATGAAAATAATTTGATATATTGTGGTGGAAATATTTTGGGTGATTTTTTTTCCATTTTATATTAGTAGCTACAGATACTGATATCTTGTCGATGCAACTAAAAGTTTAAAATTTATAGCTAATAAACGCAGCTATCTTCTAACATTATGGATTATAGATTTCTTAAGAATACAATATGAAAACATCAGTACTCATTTGAGTTATTACTTTTTATTCTTTCATTAAGTTAAAATGTAAACTAGAAGATCTCTTTCCTAGAATTAATGTCCATTTTAATATAATTTTTAAATTGCAAATCTTCTTAAGAATGAAGAATTGAGTGATGAATGCTAATTCTCCCATCAAGGCCAGCTGGAATACCTTCTGCGGCTCATGATGCCCTGAAAGAATCTAGTGTCCCAGCTCGGGATTCCATAATAATCCTTCATTTTCTGTTAGATGTCAGAGAGGCTATCTCCACGCAGCTGCATTGGAGACCAAGAGGTCTATTCTTCTCTGGGATCCACTTCAATAAGGCCCCCCTCGACACTGGTCTTAGCAAGGATTTTTTTGATATGACACCCAAAGCACAAGCAACTAAGGCAAAAATAAATGGGACTACATCAAACTAAAAAGCTTCAACACAGCCAAAGAAATAACCAAAAAATGAACAGGAAACCTAACAATGGGAGAAAACATTTGCAAACCACACTGATAAGGGGTTAATGTCCAAAATATATAAGGAACTCATAGAACTGGATAGCAAAAAACAAACAAAAAAATACCACCAGGCAATCCAAATAAAAAACAGGCAAAGGACCTGAATATATTTTATTCCAAAAGACTCTTCAAAGATGGTCAAATCACCATGGTACCTGAAAAAGTACTCAAGATCACTACTCATCAGGCAAACACAAATGAAAACCACAATGAGACAGATATCACCCCAAAACTGTTAGGATGGCTATATCAAAAAAACAAGAGATAACAAACGCTAGCAAATGTGTGGACAAAGAAGAACATTTGTACATTGCTGGTAGGAATGTAAATTAGTGTAGACTCTAAGTAAAATGGTATGGAGGTTTCTCAAAATAGAATTATCATATGATCTAGCAATCCTACTTCTGGGTACATCCCCAAAGGCAATGAAGTCACAATCTTGAAGGAATATCTGCACCTCTGTGTTCACTGTGACATTATTTACAAAAGCCAAGACATGGAAGCAACTCTTTATGACCCCCATGTAGCCCACCAGGCTGCTCTGTCCATGCAGTTCTCTAGGCAAGAATACTGGAGTGAGTTGCCATTTCCTTCTCCAGGGTATCTTCCCGACCCAGGGATCAAACCTGGGTCTCCTGCATTGCAGGAGGATTCTGAGCCACCAGGGAAGTCCCAGTAATCAAAGTGTCCACCAATAAATGAATGGATAAAGAAATGTGGTACACATACACAGACAAATCGGAATATTACATATTCAGCCATTTGTGATGTGAAATGAACATATTATGCTAAGAGAAATTAATCTGACAAAGACAAATAGTGAATGACCTCACTTATATTTGGAATCTAAAAAGAACCAAATTATAGAAACAAAGAACAGACTTTTGATTGCCAGGGGCAAGGGGTGGGGAAATTAGCCAAGGGGTACAAACTTCCAGTTATAAGGTAAGTTCTGGGATGTGATGTATATAGCACAATGACTATAGATAATAATACTATATTGTATATTTTAAAATTGAAAAGAATTCACAGGGGCCCCAAGAGCCACTTTCAGGAGCTATTCTCATCCAGTCATGGGAAGCTTCCAGTAGGGACAGAAAGAAGACCCAGCTTCAGACCTCTGTCCCTTTGGATGGGAAACTGGGGTATCTGTTTTTATCTCTGAAATTTTTTGTTTTGTTTTTATACATCTGAATAAAAATGCCAAAGTTTTGCAAAAAAATAAATAAATAAAATTGAAAACAGAGTAGATTTTAAAAGTATTCACCACATAGATACACACAAAAAACTATAATCATGTGAAGTCACGGATGTGTTAACTAACCTTATTGTGGCAACCATTTTGCAACATATACATATATAAAACCACCACATTATATACCTTAAACATTCACAATGATCTATGTCAACTGTATCTTATTAAACCTGGGAGAGAAAAGGATACTTCTGAGACGACGGAACAGTGAAATGTGGGTTCAAAACCTTTTGCCAAGTTTATGATTTTCAGTTTGATCATGAGTTGGAAAAAAACTAAGTATTCAGTAGTCATGGTACCCAACTCACACACAGACTAAGAATTTTTATAAAGTCTAAAGCAATTATGATGATACTAATAAGCATTCAGATTCCCTGACAGACCCTCCATAAGTTAACATCAAAAAGTCTCTTTTCTGCCTGACAGCTCTTCCCAGAGAGATGATGTGATAAACATACCATTTTTAGCAATAGGCTAATTTTTTCTTATAGCCACTGTGATTATACTCCCTTTTTTCTTTAGTTGCTAGGAAGCTCAAAGTCGATTTGCAGTCCACTCCTGCTGGACTTTAATGGTCGGTGCCACTTTAATGGCAGTGTTTTCACCCAGCCCCTAACATTACCTTCCTTCTTTTCCTTTGAATTTATTGGTTAATGGCCAGCATACAGCCAAACTTGGTGAATAATCCACATGTATTTGAAAAGAAGTATTCTGCTGGAATTGGGTGGAATGCTCTATAAATGGTAGCGCTTAAACTGAATGGTCAGGAAGGGCTTTTCCAGGACAGTCATAGTTAAAACTGGGGCTTTCCTGGTGGCTCAGATGGTAAAGAACCTGCCTGAAATGCAGGAGACCTGGGTTTGATCCCTGGATTGGGAAGATCCCCTGGAGAAGGGAATGGCTACCCACTCCAGTATTCCTACCTGGAGAATTTCATGGACAGAGGAGCCTGGCAGGTTACTGTCCTCAGGAGCCACAGAGTCAGACACAACTAAGTGACTAATTCTTTCATTTTCACAAATAATTCTTTCACTTTTCATAGTTAAAATGTGAAGATGACAAACAGGAACCAACTTGGTCAAGACCAGGGTAAGGGCAGACTGGACAGAGGGAGAAACCAGTGCAAAGACCCTGAGAGGGGAGGTGGGCCCTATGGTAACTGCTATCAGGGAGTTATCTATATATATATATGTAACTCAGGTTTTAGAGAGCTGCTGCCACACCAGGACTGGTGCTTAATATCTGTGTTCCTCTTTTTTCCCCTGACCAGAGGCCAATGGAATTGAAGGGAATAGTGTTCAGTTACCCAAGTGGCAGGCCTGCCTCTGGCCTTTGCCTCAGTTATGAATTCCAGGCCGCTGTCTTATCCCAAAAACTCACTAAAATAATTCTAAAATAATCAGAGCAGTTATTGTCTACTGCATGGTACCACACACACAGTAGATTCCACTCAATCTTCACAACTATCTTATGAAGTAGGCATCATTAGTCCTTTTACATGTAAGGCAAGTGAACTTCAGTGAGGCTGAGGAATTCTCATAAGTTCATGCAGCTGCAGGACGCAGAGATGGGTTTTAAGCCCAGACAGATCTGACGCTAAAGCCCACGCTTCTAACCATTGGACCACACGACCTCTCTTCACCCACTTGCTGTACCAGTCATGATCCTCAAATCCATGTCTTAGTTCCAGTCCTGACGCTGCCAAGTTTCTCAGCACACTGAGCATGGAGCCCTGCTTTGCTCCTACTGATTCTCCCAGCCTGGACACAAACCCATGACTGGAACCTGCTGTATCCTGACATCCATCCCCACTCCCCCTGTCCACCTCACTATGTGACACTGCCCTGCACCTGGACGTCTCAGGGCCACAGCAGGGGCTGTGAACACGTCACCGTACCCAGTGGGATTGCAGGTTTTGCCTCCCAGCTTTGGCCTCCCCGACTAGGGCCTGGGTCCTATTCCAGGTCCTGGCCTCTTGCCCACAGCCTCATACTTCTGTGACTCACCACACTCCAGGCCTGAAGGAGTCACACTGCCCAACCCACCAGCTTCCACCTTCCTCTGGGGTTCTGTGAGGTGTAAATTTCTGAGACTTATGGGGACACATCTTGACTTCACACCTTAAACAGCAGCAGCAGCAGCAGCAGCAGCAGACACCCAACCATTTTCATCTGAAACCCCATCAGTAAAACATTTGTACATTTGTGCCCCCCAATATATGCACATTTAACTATATGTAAGTCAAAGTACTAAAGCAGTATATTGTATAATTCATAAAGCACAAAAATATGGAAAGTGTTAATTTTTAAATTATAGGATTCTGTAATACATGTTTAATATTTAGTTCATATTATATAGGGTTTCCCTGGTGGCTCAGATGGTAAAGAATCCGCCTGCAATGCAGGAGACCCAGATTTGATCCCTGGTTGGGAAGGATCCCCTGGAGAAGGGAATGGCAACCCACTCCAGTTTTCTTGCCTGGAGACTGCCATGGCCAGAGAAGCCTGGGGGGCTGCAGTCCATGGGGTCACAAAGAGTCAGACACGATTGAGCAACTTTCACTTCACCTTACTTCACATATTATATAATACACATTGTTATATGTTTTATATTAAGAATTCCACCTTAAGGATACACTGTATGTGTGTGTGTGTGTGTGTGTGTGTGTGTGTGTGACAGAGAGAGAGAGAGTTTTACCTCACTCTTAAACAGTTTTTATATTTTGTGTGTATAATCTATATTTACACACTAATATATTCTATGTCAGGGATTTTTTTGTGGTTCACGTGAAGGTACACCCCTCCTCTGGAGACCCCTTAACCACAGGATCCAGGCCAAGCCCCTCAGGAGCCGTCCTTGCTGTCCACAGACTAACTTGTCACCTTCTCCATGCTTGCCCAGGTCTCATCCTCATTCAGACAGGTCTCCTTGTTACTCCTTTCATCCCAACACATGCTTTGGAGTCAGAACACCTGAGGTTAACTACAGATGGCTGCTTACCAGCTGTGTGACCATGGACAGTGAATGTAATCTCTCTGGGCCTCAGTTCTCACCCATAAAATCAGGACAATAGCACAAACCTCTCTGGCGGTCGTGAGGACAGGGAGAGGGAATACCTAGAAGGGGGCCTGGCCCAGAGACAGAGGTCAATGACTGATGACCAGCACCATCATTTTGCCAAGGTGACTACCGCCTCCAGTTACTATTTATTCTGATCCATCCTGCCCTTCTGAGAGCTCCTTCCCTTTGAGTTCAAGGGCGACATTTCCTGACCACTCCAGCCCTCCACACTCTCTCTGCTCTGGGACGCCCCACCCCACCCCGCCCCAACCTTCTGCACTTAGACTGCGTATCTGCAGATTGCCAATAACTATTTCTGTCTACGCTCACTTCCCCATCCAGCTCCCATGCTCTGGGAGGGCAGGAGCCCAGGCTCCTGCTTCTGGATGCTCACCACAGGTGGCACTCAGGCAAAGCAGATGAAGTGGACATGTGACCTCACACTGCTTGGCTCTGAAGGCTTCCTGTGCCACCCCCTCCTGGCATTTTACCACCCTTTGTCCCTTCACTGAAATCACAAGTTTGCATCTGTTGGCCTGTGAAATCCCACAGGCTCCTGCAGAAGAGGCCACTTTAACCAGACACTCCAGCAGATTCTGCCAAGCTAGGATCAGCATCTCATCACGTTTCCATCACAACACAGTGAGAAACATGTGACTGGCCCTTAGCAACGGTCTCTCAAGAAAGTTACCCCTATAGAGAGCTCATTAAGTTAACTGAACACACGTGAGGCAGAAATCTAAAAACAGACCTGTGCTGTCTGAAGCCTCATGCAGCAAGTGGCAGAAGCTGGAAAGGGCAAGGATGGAGCCTTGCTCCCAGGAAGAGCAGGGAAAGAGAAAAAATCTGCTGGGCAGACAACCCATGGGTGAGTCCAGATTCCTGAGGAAGAAGAGAAGTGTGCACTTCCACCTGGGACTGAAGACCCTTTGATGAAGCCAGACCCCCCACAAAGAGACACACAGACACACACACATACACACAGACATGCACACACACCTGCTCCCAGGTATTGGAAGCTCTCCTCCACTCCCTAACCAGGAATTCCAGGAACTGGCTTTGAAGAGCATTTGAAATAGTAAAAATTTAAAATTCATTTCAATTCAGTAAACCTCAGGCAGTTACTATGCTGCATATGTATGTCCTCTGTGACACAGTCTTCCCTCTTAAGAGATTTACAAGGACAGGATAGGATATGTAACAAATACCTACAACTCAGGATAACACATGGTAAAAGCTGTAATGGGGGATCAGGCAGAGCATTCTGGGAACAGAGAGGAAAAAGAGCAATAACACTGAATGGGGAAAACAGGCAGTCAGGGAGGGCTGCATGGAAGAGGCAGTACTTGCCCCGCACCTGTGAGCTGTCTTCCTCAGTGCTCCACTGAATTCGGCAAGCACTGGTTAAGAGGTTAAATAAGAAGGTATTCCAGAAGTTTGGTTATTACCTATGCCTTGCTTGCTTGCTTGCCAAGGGTAGCCTGGAAATGCTACAGCTTCTTTTGCCTTTAGGGAATTTATCCAGTGGGGTTGCTGAGCTGTGCTGTGCTCAAGTTGCTCAGTCGCATCCAACTCTTTGCAACCCCATGGACTGTAGCCCACCAGGCTCCTCTGTCCATGGAATTTTCCAGGCAAGAATACTGGAGCAGGTTGCCATTTCCTACTCCAAGGGATCTTCCCAACCCAGGAATGAAATCCATATCTCTTGTGTCTGCTGCATTGCAGGCGGTTTTGTTACCACTGTGTCACCTGGGAAGCCCATTCAATGGGTTAAGAGAGACTCAAAGCTCAGAGAGGAGACACCAAGGACCCCAATCCCTTGTACCCTTTGCTAGTTGTCCCCCTTCCTTATGGAGACCAGTGAGGTAAAATGGGCTCCTTGACTCACTTTGATGTAAAAATAGGAAGGCAAACTGGGCCAGCACACACCTGTGATTTATGGCTCTTAAAATGATTTTAAAATGCAAAGCAGTCTCACCTACCTTCACTGAATGCTTGCCTTCAAGTAAAATCAGCACAAGGGGTTAAGACTAATCCCTTTGCCTGGAGTGTATAGAAGGCAGCCTTTCTGTATTAAAGGAGCAGCAAACCTGGAACAAGCAGAAAAGGGGGATATGTGTTCCATCCCTGATATTTTGTGTGTTTTGAAAGAATGCATAAGAGTAGGCACCTTTAACCCACAGGTCTTTGCAGGCTGTCACAATACAAAAACTGGTCGGAAAAATAATAAACCACACACACACACAAAGGCACACATACACACACCGAACAGAGAGGGAACTTTCAAGAGTGTCCAGGGTCTGAAGCAAAGCACGTCAGACATGCAGGCCACCAGAGCTTGGGTCAGACATCTCTGGCTCCACCACAGCAGGTGAAAGTGTCACGGGTTGACTGGGAGCTGCTATGGGGTGTTAACAGTGGAAATCTAGCTCTCATTTTCAAAGTCATTCCCCAAAAGGCAAGTACTTGAGGGAGGGGGGAAGCTCACACCTGCTTCAGACAGAGCCATACTCAAAGCTGGGACACACGTCTGTGGTTATCTCTCATACCCATATATGAGGTAAAGTTGTGACAAAGGGGCCTGTGAGTCGTGGAGACAGTGGCAGGACTCTTCAACCAGAAAATGTGCACTGTGAAGCTCTACAAATGTCAGGGTTTTGTTTTGAAGGAAATTAACATCAACATTACTTCAGTAGGAAAGAGTATCTATGCTTCCCAGCCTCTTGGTAGTAGCTAGTGCTATTGGCCTCACTCCTACCCACTTTGCTAAAAATTAATCAGCTCATTTCATATATTTCTTTACTCAACTCATTCAATGTATGCTGTCAAACACCTAATTCATGCTAGGTCCAGTAAAATGAATAAGACACGCTAATGCTCTCAAGAAATTCACAGCCTGGCAAAAAATGTTCTAAAGGTACTAGTTACACAAAATGCATAGAAAATGTCTGAAAAGAAACACTCCAGAAGTGGCCTCCTCTGGGGAGGGGAGCAAGATGGGGTATTAGTGAATTCTTTACCAGTGAAAGATTCAACCAAAGCACCAAGTGTCCCTCTGGTTTTTGAAAAATGACACCTCTATAAGCTTCCTTTTCATATGCAACAAAATGGGAAAAAAGCTTTTGACCTTGGAATAAGCTGCTATTTCAATTAGTCAGAAATTTCATGAAATGGACATGACCGCTGCTGGCAGCTGCTCCCAGCTGAGTTGAATTCACTCCTGAGTGAATGTCCCAACCTGCAGATTGCATGAGCACCAAACAACATTTAATTATTTCCTAGTTAATACTGTCCACTTGGAGGCCAGGCAAGTTCTGCTTCACGTGAATGGAGCTCCTCAGGCTCATTTTAGTTCCATTTTCAACTTCCCGTTGACCCAAATCTCTCTCTGGCCCTGGGAGTTAAGACTCGGTGTTCCAGTTACATAAATTCTCGGCCTCAGAATAGCCATGGATGCATGACAGCCATTTACCCTGTTCCTGGGCCCCCCAGGCCTTGCTAACCTGCCCTTTCAGATGACCACACCATCTATCAACCCTCTATGGTGGGCAGCGCCAGGGGGTCTGATAAATGGGGTCCCAGACCACCCAGCTATGCATGCTGACCAACAGTGCCCACTCCCCACTAAAGGACATGGGGAAGAAGGCTTCCTAAGTTGTCCTCTGAGGCATTTTAAACAAGCAGAAGCCACTTAAAAATCAAATGGTAGAACTAAAATATAATCCTTCGCTTCTCAAAGTAGAGTACCCAGCCCGCAGCACCAGCACCCGCAACACCCTAGAAACTGGGGATGAATGCAGATTCTCAGGCTGTGCCCCATATCCACTGCATCAGAAACTGGGCCCTGAATCTCAGTCTCAGCAAGCCCTCCAGGGGTATCTGGAGTGTGCCTGTTGAAGTGTGAGCAGTACTAACGCAATTATCTGAAGCTGAGATGAGAAATGAGTTGTTCCCAGTACACGAAACTTGTAGAAACTGCTCAGTTTGAATGTCTGCCTCAAAGAGTGTGTGTAAGTGGTCGTTTCTTCAGACACTTAATTCTACAGATGAGCTAAGTTATTTTAGGATGTGAGAATGAGAGTTATATTAGTCTGCTAGGGCTGCCATTAAAAAATGGCACCAGAGACTGCATGCCTTAGACAATAGACTTTTTCTCTCAGTTCTAGAGGTTGGAAGTCCAAGATCAGGGTATTGGCAGATTTGGTTTCTCCTAAAACATCTCTCCTTGACTTGCAAGAAGCTTGCTGCCTCTGCAGAATGGTCACCACTACACACATGTATGCCCCTGGCATCTCTCTGTGTGTCCTCAGGGCCTCTTCTTAATAAGGGCACCATATTGGATTAGCGCCCATACTAACAGCCTCATTTTAATTTGATCACCTCTTTAAACACAATTTCCAGACACATTCACATTTTCAGGTACTAGAGGTTTAGACTTCAATGTGTAAATCTGGGGGGATATATGCCAGTCCAACTGTTCTATCAGTTTTCACCAGCCCTGTCTGACACGCTTTCCTTGGGTGTGAGGGACCAAGGGGAGAATGACTGGATTCTCTTTCCTTCTCCTTGGCTCCCTCATCCCCTCATACCACTGTCTAGGAGGCAGCTGATTCTATAGGCCTGAAGACTCCTCGGGAGGACAGCCTTGCTATTTGCCGAGAAGAAGACAAGAAGAGGAAGAAATGGACAGGGAATGGGAAAGAAGAAGGGAGAAGGAGAGACTGACAAAAAGAAAGAGAAGGACTAGGGTGAAATCATTAATGAGCTCAGAATAGCCTTCATTTCCAGAATCAGTGACTCTACCCATACTTGGTCTGAAGGCCAACCAAGGAGCCAGACCAAGGCTATGTCACTTAGGGGCTGTGTGGTCTTGTGTCAGCCATTTACATCTTTGCTGTCTCTGTTCCTTCATTTGTTAGTTCAGTAGTTTATTCACTCATCCCTCCTGCAGAATAACAATAGGCTTTAGACTCTGTCTTGGATAATATTTTCTTTTTGGTAAAATGGAAATAGTAATTCCAATTTGCAGAGTTGTTAGGAGGATTCGAGACAAATACCTAGTAAAATGCCTGTCTGTGAATCTCATCTCCTGTGAATGTAAGCCCTTGAGGATAGGGATTTGGTGTGTGCGTGTTCACGTCTGTTCCCCAGCGCCTGAAGAGTGACAGGTGTTCAATGGATATTTGAGAAAGGAAAGAAACTTGAAGGACGGAGCGTGGGGAGAAGAAAGAGGCAAGCTTGGCACACTGAATGGTCACTGCCAGTGCTGCTACCTCTTGGGATGGCCCAGATACTGGGGAGTCCTGAGGACAGTCACGTTAGCACCAGAGCTTGGAACCGCACTGCTTTCCTCCCACCTCAGTAAGGCTTCTGGCAACTGAAGCTATACATGGCTGGAGGGGACTCCGGGTCAGCTGTGGACCAGTTCATGAAGCAACTGAATTTGTCACCGGTGAAGCCCATTAACAATTCCTGGGAAACATTAGAAAAACAGGATCTGGGTAATAAAGTCTAACCTTGTTTTCTTTTCCTTTGCGCTTGCGTAGTTTCACTTGAAGGGCACTTCCCTCTTCCAACCAGAGTTCCTAGTAGGAACCAGCTGAGCCCAGCACCTGAGCAAGGCAGGTGGTGTACACAAGTGCCGGGCACAACACTGCAATTCAACATGGCGGTGATGGCGGAGGCCGCGGGCAGAGACGCTGCGCCTGGTATCGCGATGTAGCGCCGCTGCGCGAGAACTCTACCCCTCCCCCCTCCCCCCTCCCCCCCCCCCACTGACGGTTCCAAGAACCTTGTGAAGTAGCCCTGCCCGTGACCCATGGGGAGAGCTAGTGCTGCGGTGCAGGTTCGCATCTCCCCATTCATTCTCTGATTGGACAACAAAGCTTTCCTTTGCTTCTGAATCAAGCCTGGTTTCATTCTATTGGCACAAATAGAAGGCACCACTGGGCAGGAGAATCCTTGTTGGGGACTGACAGGGGTGAGTCTGTAACAAAATTTCTCTTTGACATGCTTACAACTTCACCCCGCTTTATGCTGCCCCTCATTCCTGATGCTCACAGGCTGCCAGGGCCCCCTCACCTTGAGGGAAAAGGGGAGAGGGCAAGCACGAGCTCTGAACTCTTCCCATCCTATCCCCCCTCACACTTGCCAGACACATTGCCTCCTGATAGTTCCAGACATCTGGCCTGTGGAATGAGCTGATGAGCGAATTCTCACCATGGTATAGTTAACACGGTAGGATGGTGTGTTACCCCTCCCAAGGGTCCTTGCCCTGCTGCAGGGTCTGTGCTTTAAGCCACAGACAATCATTACAGAAAGTTAACACCGGGAGGGACCTTACAGACCAGCCAGCCTGACCCTTCATCTCCAATAGCCAATTTGCAGCCCCATCAAAATATAAAATATAATACTGAGCCCCTGAGCAGGATGTCTCCTTGTGACTCCCTAAACCCCAATTTCCGTATAAGCCAATCTGACCTATATTCTTGGCTTGGCAGAGACAAGTGAAGAAATTCTCTCTTCCCTCCCGTTGCTTTCTCAGTGCTCTCAGAACACAGCCAGGTATTCTCCCATTATCACCTCTAATTTGTCACGAAGTAATTTCCTGACACAGGCAGCTCTGCTGAGAAACCAGTCCCAAGATGAGAGCTGTCAGGCTGGACCACGGTGATACCAGCCCACACAAGAACTTAGGCCCCAACTCCTCTCCTCTCACATACTCTTCTTTTGGACCATGAGAGAGTTTGCCTTCCTGGGGGCAGAAATCGCCATAAGGGGGAGACAGCCCTTTCCCAAGCTGTTTTTATTTGAGAGCCTGTGTTTCCTGTGCCTGCCTGCTGAGTCCCTTCAGTCGTGTCTGTTTGCAACCCTGATGGACCATAGTCAGGCAGGCTCCTCTGTGCATGGGATTCTCCAGGCAAGAATACTGGAGTGGCTTGCCATTTCCTCCTCCAGGGGATCTTCCTAACCCAAGGATCAAACCTACATCTCTTACACCTCCTGCCTTGGTAGAAGGGTTCTTTACCACTAGCACCACCTGGGAAGCCCCCTGTGTTTCCTACCTCTTAGCAAAGGAGGTGGGCCTCTGTCCTGGGCCCCAGGCTAAACATTTAATTGGGTTTCATGGGACATTTTATGTGGTCCACAGTTACTTCCATGTCTTGTTAGATTCATGATAGCTACCCTGAGGAAAGGCTTCCAGGAAATCTGCCATTGCTCAGTGGGCAGTCTCCCTTGCCCTCCTGACACAAAAGTGCAAGGTCAGGAGCTATGTAGCAATGTGAGCACACACTGGAAGAGTGGGGTAATGAAGGAGAATCAAGGTTTGAAATACATTAAATCAGAGGTAAGTCTTCCTTTCTTTTCAAGTTATTTTATCTTTGGGGATATGCCTTCACATGTGCTAAGTTGCTTCAGTTGTATCCGACTGTGTGACCTCATAGACTGTAGCCTACCAGGCTCTTCTGTCCATGGAATTTTTCCAGGTAAGAATACTGGAGTGGGTTGCCATGCCCTCCTCCAGGGGATCTTCTTCACCCAGGGACATGGAACATCAACAAAAAGTCAAATCAACAAGACCACACTTCTGCAGGTTAGGAAGGGGGCTGGTGCCCAGGTTGGTGTTGAAGACTGGGACTTTCACTGGGTCACGGGATGGCTCAACGTGACCAGTGGCTTGCTCTGTCTTCTATTAGTTACTAGTTTTAAAAATTATTATAAAATAAAATGAAATAAATGCTTATGTTTTTAAAAATCCACTGGCTTCTCTGAGCAGCGCCAGCAATCCTGAGGCCACCAGATCACCTCCCCCAAAATCACCTGGAGGCTTCTTAAAATGCAGACTCCTGAGGTCCATCCTGGAATTTCTGAATCAGGGTTTCTGAAGGGATTTGAGACCCTGAAATTAAAGACCCACATTCCTACCTCACCAAGTGAGAAAACCAGGTCTCAGAGAGGGCATATTAAGACCAAGTTCCTGGGACTTCCCTGGTGGTCCAGTGGTTTAGACCCTCCACTCCCAGTGCAGCAGGCATTGGTCACGAACTAAATCCCACATGCCACAACTAGGAGTTCAAATGCAGCAACGAAGACTCCATGCAGCCAAGTAAATAAATTTTCTTTTTTAAAAAAGACCAAGCTCCCACGGATAGAAAATGGCAGATTATTGGGAATTCCCTGGTGGTCCAGTGGTTAGGACTCAGTGCTTTCACTGCCAAGGGTCCGGGTTCAATCCTACAAGACATAAGGTCAAAAAAAAGGCACGTTGCCTAACTCCAAAGCTGCGTTGTGTCTCCAACACATAATAATAATCTATTAGGGATATATTATGGGCTGCCTCAAATTCTCTTAGCTCTAGTCTTCTGACAGACCCTCAGCTGTTCTTGTTCCCACTGTATGGCCCCACCTCCCTTGCAGTTTGGCACAGCCATGTGACTAAGTGCTGACGATGGCCACATAAAAGGAAATGATGTGAACGACTTCCAGATGATGGCCTCAGAGGGAAGGAGACTGCTTTCCTCTTCCCCTTCCTCCTTTCCCAAAACTGGGACACAGACCTGGTCATTGGTATTAGAGCAGCTAACACATAAGACGGAAGCTGAGTTTTGAGGGTGGCAGCATGCTGAAATGAAAGGAGCCTGGTGTCCACCACCACCACAGAACCACCACACAGCCCTGGACTGTGATGTAAGAGAAATAAACCACTAGCTTGTCATGTCCACTCTCATTCCAGCTTTTGTTGCAGTTCCAAAACTTGCATCCAAGTACACATTCCACCAGGCAGTGTAGCACAACTGGTTAGAGCCAGCCTCTGGAGTTAGATCTGAGTTCAAATCCTGGCTCCATCACAAAGATGGCTCTACCTTTTTTCTGATGATTGCTATTCATCTCCTTTGATAAGCCCCTTGTAGATCTTCCTAAGGGATATTCACATGCCATACATATTCAGCATAGTAAGAGCTCAGTGGTTGAATCCAAGGACTCAGACTATTGAGCTCAAGTCCTAGGTCCGCATGCTCTAACTATATTACCTTGGGCATGTTACTTAACCTTTCTGGGCCTCAATTTCTCCATATGCAAATAAGGATACTAACAGTGCCTTCCTCACAGGGTTTACTAAGAATTCAGAGAGACCGTAGCCACCCACTATGAAAGCACAGCAGACACAGCTTGCTAATACTTAAAGATACCAGGACCTGGTATATGATAAGCATTTAATAAATATTAGTTGCTGCTCCTGCTTGTTATTGTTATTATTCTTCTCATGCTGAGCACAGAGCTTGGTGCATAAGATGGAAATGCTTTCAAAAGGATGAATGAATGAAGATCTAAACCACATTCGGTGGAACAGATAAGGCACAAAAAAAACAAATACCAAAGTGAGGTGTTTTATCCCAGATTGGTCACTGCTTATCGGTGTCTGTCAGAGAATGCTTCTCCTCAGTCTGCAGACCCTCACAAGAGCTCCTCAAGCTTGAAATGGTTTCAGCGTTGTTTACACTAAATCAACGCTTAGACAGTGGCTCCTTTGGTACCTCCTTAATAGTGGGGATCCCACACAGCTCTGGGGGATTGTCCACAAAACACAGAACACTTTTACTCTGGGTATCAACCCCTGCTATTTAGCGTAAATGTAAGAATCTGTGCTTGTTATTCAAAAAGGTGAGTGTAATTCTCGCCAGTGATGACACTCCTGGATTGGCAGCCCTGCTTGGGCACCGGAAGCTAACTCCATAGGGTTCCTCCTCCAACAGACAACACCACTCTTTCTAAAGAAACAAGGACTGACCTGTACGATGCAGCTGGCCTGGGCTCCTCAAGGCCTGAAGGTCTCCTTGAATCAGAGAGCCGGAGTCAACCAACCAGAAGCAGAGCTCAGAATCAGACTCCCTGAGTTTGCCATTCACAATCTGGCCCCATTACTAGTTACACAGTCAACTGTCTGTCTCTGAAACTTGAATTCCTCATCTGTCAAATGGATTTAATAACAGTCTCTACCTCACAGGTGGTTGTAAGAAATAAAACAGTTAATGTGGAAAGCTTATAACAACGCCTGGCACATAGGCCGCAGCAGGCGTTTACTATCATTCTTGTAATTCTTGGTCTTTTGGCTGGCTGGGACACACAGCAGGATGTGTGCGGTAGTGTGGTTTGTCCTCCTTTGTTCTTCCTTGCTTCACCTGCCCCTCTAGGCCAACGACTCTGCTGGCTCCATCCTGGTCCCAAGACAGTGGGCCCCCACACTGGACCAGCTGCCCCTGGGAACACCTGCCCAAATCTCACCTCCTGTCTCAAGTGTGCCCCACTGCATTTTTAAGTTAAAAGCAAATGGAAAAGATATAATTCAAAGTGTTTTATAAATTACACTTGAAGTAACGATCTAGCCTGATCGGCACTGTTCTCTTTTCTCCTCAATTCTTTCACCTCAGAGACATGAGGGCAAATTGTTTTGGCAGAGGGTACTTTGCCAGGTGACCCTTCTATTACAATGCAGGCAGGTAGGTGCAGGGGCACCCCCAGGGAAAACTGTCAGGTATTAGCTCATCCTTTCAGCCTGCGAGCATTTCTAAATCTCTTTATGAGCATTTAACCCAGAGGTGCACGAACAGTATTAGGCAGGGAAATACTGCCACCTGTTGATCAACCAGAATCCCTGTTTGAGTGCAAGCATTTCCTTTATCACACGTTTTGTAAATATTACTTACTCTAGCCTTTTACTTGTGTTAGATACTTAGAAAATTCAGTATCTTGTGTTTCTGCCCAGTGTGTCCATTTTACACAAATAACTAGTAAATAGGGTTTAAAATACCATTCTGTACTAGTTCCCTATTCTCAAAATCATTGTGCCCATTTTATACACAGTCAGCCCTCCGTATCTGCAGGTTCTGCATTCCACAGAGGGCAAACTAGGAGAGCCTGGACCATCTGCAATATCTGCTCGGGGTCCTAGGGCCAACCACCAGCAGATATCAAGGGATGACTGTACATTTATGGAAGTTATGTAGGATGAGAGGAATAAAGGAGTCTTGAGCTTCTGGGCTCTTTCTTCACCTGACTGTTGATTAGTTGTGGCCTGGGCGAGTGTCTTCCCCTCATAGGCACTCTGGTGGGTGGGGCAAGCAGCGACTTCCAACTCCAATACTATATGGTTTGGGGTACCTAATAACACATACTTACAAGATGTTGTAAGTTAATTTTTTGAATCAGGCATAACATCAAAAATTATATTGCAACATTTTGGTTTTTAAAAAATAAATAGAAAGAGCTCTCTTTGAGGCATTCCCAGGTGGGTCATTACCACTCTGCAGCAGTTAACTGGGTCTGTGCTAAAGAGTTGCCTCCAAGCCTGGAAATGGCTGCATATCCATTCTCCCCATATGTGTCTGAACTGTGCCTTCCTGACCTTTCACACAGAAGGTAGGGTGTGCTCAAACTACCCTTGGCTACTGCTGCCACTAGGAGCCCAGACCCTCCAAATAGCACAGGAACTGGGGCTTCCCCACAGGAAGAAGAAATAGTGCCCAGAACACCCTGGTACATGGCCCTGGAGCTTTGAGGGTTTGTGGCACCAGTTGGGACTTTTTTCTCACACCTAGTAAAACAGGGCCTTGGAGGTTGGACATTCAGCTTTAGAAATGGAAGAACTAAGTAGGTTCAGCAGTTCATGTACAGTCACCTGTACAAGTAAAAATTTGTACTTCTTCAAATAAAAATGTTACATATTTGCCAAAATAAAATCAATTATAAATTACTGTAATAAAAAAGAACCTATCCTATAAAATTTTCAAAATACTGCCATGCTCGCTAAACACATCTTTTAGCTTTTAAATGTGTTTACCTATTTCACTTAATTCATCCTCAGATGTCCTATAAATTGGGCTTGGTTAGTCTATGCTTCAGACTCCAGTGTTTCCAGTCATTAGAATAACCTGTCGGCCACACCTGCCAGCAGAAAATCTCTCTCCTCAATTAAAGACTCACCCAATGATAACAGAGTTTGAGACATATTCTCTCCAAATGAGAGTCTCTTTTTCATGGTTTCTATCTTGTCTCTCCAACTCTCTGTTAAATAACTTTTGGAGCCCTGCAAACCAGGAAGCCCTCATATGTAGTGTTCGCCAGTATATGAGGTGTAAATACTTCTGCTGAGGCCAGTTTTAAGTGACCATGGTGTTATTGAGCATGGAGTTGGAGAGAAATGTGCAACTGGCAAGAGCCAGCCCCATTCCCACCCCCACCCAGCACATCTCTGCAAAGTGAACTCACCTTCAAAACTGGTGAATTCTAAAAGATAAATTTTTGCTACATGTGTATATACGGAGTAAAAAAATATTATTTGTAAAATAAAACGTTGTGTTAGTAACCTACAAAACATCGACACAAAGTTGGTTTTTTTTTTATACACATATCCCTGAGAAAGCCTTGGGAGCCCCCCCCCCCCCGCCAGTTCCTGTGGATGCAGAAAACAACAGTGTGAGAGAAAAGGGAGTCATGTATTTTATTACAGCAAAGTCAGGAAAGTGAGAGAAGAGTCTGGAAAGGAGGACCAGATGCTAGTAAATATATGTGCAAAGAAGGTGAAAAAAGGAGCTGGGTAACAGTCCATCTCAAATTGAAATCTCTCCTCAGGGCCAAGCCCTTGCAGAGAAGCAAGCCAAATGCCAGATGCATGAGTAACAGCCCAATCCAATCCCTAGTCCCTGTGAGTCCCCTTCAGCACCATCAAACCTCAGTGTGACTTGACAGAGCTGCCACCTCAGGGAAGAAAGACGTGAAGCAAGGTCCCAAGGAATCCGTGAAAAGAGGAACATCAACCTCTTTGGGACCCCGCTAAGCGGTCAAGTCAGCACAGTGGATAATGTACTTGGCTCAAGTCTTTCAAATGCTGCTGCAGCTTAGTGGGAGATGACCAGCCTCTGAAAAAGTCGTAAGGAAGCAAACATGTGTTTTCCTTCTCCCATCCTGATCCTCCCCCTTCCTCTGCGCATTTGTCCAGATGCTGGCTGCCTTCCAGCTAATCCGCACACACATGAGATGAGAGATGATTGGCCAGTCTGCTTCTTCGACTGAGAATTCCCTTCAAAAAGCAATTTGCATTTTATTAATGGATCCGTGGAGACAAAAAAAGCCTTCAAGAAATCAGCTGTCGGTGCAGGCGGGTGGGGGTAGAGGCTAGTCTGCCTTCCCAGGAGGCGAGGGCTTTGTCCCAGACAGGAGTCTTGAGAGAGCAAGACTAAAACAGAAAGTGACTAAAACAGAAGTCAAACATGTTGGTGTTCATATAAACGCTGTGTACCTTCTACAGAGGACTAAAGGAGAGCAAATGACTTTACATTTTAGCATGAACTGTATAAAGGATAAGAATTATATATAAGAATATAAAGGATATAAGGAAAAAACTACAGATGACAGTAATTATTTTAAATATTTCACCATACTGGGATGGGCTGTCTTATCATCATTTGACTTGGCGATTGCTCTTTCTTTCCTTCTTAGATACTGGATATTTTTTTAGAATTATATCTCAATTAAACTGATTAACATATAATTTTGCTTTTAGAATTACCCTTTAAGCTTCATCATATGAGATATCTTGAGACATCATGGGAACAATTGGAAGTGACAGTGATTTTTTCCTTTTATCTTTGCACAAAGCAGATTAATCAAAACTGACATGATTAAGCAGAAATGTGTCTCTAGCAATGTGTCTATTAAAATAACCTCTACCCAAGTGGTTATGAGTTCCACATACTATTTCCTTATTTGTTAATTTGATTTTAAACACTTATTCCTCTTTCCTTATAACCCACACCCATTTGTTTCCTCCTATCACGTTCATATAAGCAAACATTCTGGTATTTTCCATGTATGTATTTTTGCATTCTATTAATTTTGTTATTTCGTATACTTGGACTTTTACTTAAGTGAGTGATATTGTGTACCATAGCACACTGTCAGTTGCTTTGTTCACACTGATTTGAATATCCATCCAGTTTATCCTCTGGAAGAAACCCGGATGAGTATAACTGCTGCAAAGTAACCCAGGCAGTACCCCCATCACGTTTTACCTCTGCTCTCCTTGTGAGGGACACCGAGTTCATTTCCAGTGCCTGGCCACCACAAACAATACTGTAATGAGCAATCTGCTCATGGATCTGGTGAGAGTTTCTTTGGGATAAACACCCAGGAGAGAGCCAATGGGTCATAGGCAAGGCATATGCTGCATTTTCTAGGCAGGACCAAAAACCTTTCTGTTCTTTCCAGAAAAAAACGAACCAGTCATTCCTTCTGCTGAGCAGTGTATAAGGTATCCTGTATCCTTACAAATATCTGGCACTATCCAACTTCATATTTTTGCCAGGCTAGTTAAAGTAATCCTTTCTCCAGGGGATCTTCTCAACCCAGGGATCAAACCCAGGTCTCCTGCATCACAGGCGGATTCTTTACCAGCTGAGCCACCAAGGTAGCCCAAGAATACTGGAGTGGGAAGCCTATCCCTTCTCCAGCGGTCTTCCTGACCCAGGAATCAAACCAGGGTCTCCTGCATGCAGGCAGATTCTTTACCAGCTGAGCTACTAGGAAGCCTCAGTTAAAGTAATATCTCATATTTGCATTGTCTGATTAATGATTATTTGAAGCTTCACTGCCTATATATTGCCCAGTGTTAGATGATTATCTTCTGGGCTGGCTATAAATGCCTGTTCCTACTTTTGCCCATTTTTCTACTGAGGCTTCTCTCTTTTTATTTGCAAAGGTTCTTGTATGGGCTAAATATCAATCCCAGATTTAGTTTGGACTTCGAAACTGTTTGCTCTCATTCTACCACATCTCCATTAATTTTTTCACTGAAAAGTAACATTTAATTTTGGGTTAATCCAATTCATTTCTTTGTTGTTTGTTATTTTTGCAACATGATTTGTGCTTTTAAGGTTGTGCTTAAAAAGTTTTCCCCTGCTTCTGGGTCATGAAGATAGCTCCTGTATTATCTTGGATCCACTTTACAATTGTATCTTTTATATTTTCATTTTTAGCTTATCTTCAGTCCACCAGTGAGTGATATGGCATTGGGTAGAATCCAGTTTTATTTTTCTTTAGGAAATGAACCAGATCTCCAATCACGTTTTTACTTAACAGTCTGTACTTTGCCTGCTGATTGTTACCTTTATCCTGCAGTTTTCACATATACCTGGATTTGCCCCTGAATTCTCCATTCTGTTCCTTTGATCTGTTTGTCTGTTTTTATTACAAATCTAAACTTAAAAAAATAATAAATTCGTTTTGTAGTATGCCAGTGTTTAGTAGAATTAGCCCCTTCCTCCCTGTCTTTACTTTCTTTTTTAAGGTTGATTAGTCATGAATTTTTTCTTCATATAAATGTTAAAGTTAACTAAATTCCTCAAAAAAATTCAGCTGGAATGTTAATTGAAATTGCATTTGATTATAACTTATTTTGAGGAATAACTTACATCTTTATAATACCATATCACATTATTCAAGAGTATGGGTAATGTCTATTTATTGACATATTCTATGGTGTTTTTAACAGTTTCAACATTTTCTCCATAGAGTTAGCATTTAGCTTTGGTCAAGAAAGAATTCCTGTATACTTTATGGCTTTTTTGTTTCTATTACGAATGGTATCTTAATTCTGATTATATGGTGTAAGAGATAACCATTAGTTTTTACAGGTTGATCTTTATCCAGTAGTATTGCTAAATTTTTAGTACTGCTAACAATGTAAATTCCTATTTATTTTTCTAGAAAGATGATTACATCTACAGAGAATAATGAAAGTTCCAACTCTTCCCTTTCAATCTTTACACATATTTTTTTTCCCCAATATTGTCCAGGACTGCTAGTCCTCTGTAAAGTAGTATTAAGGGGTATTAGTAGCAGTAGTCTTCATTTTGTCTTTGTTAGTATGTAAGGGATATTGTTCTGATCCCTATCTGAAAGGAGCTATATCTAGAGTTTCTTCATAATATGCATAAGTGTGCATTTGCTTTAAGATTTTGCTATGTAAACTTCATCAATTAAGGTACGTTTCCTTCCATTTCTAGTTTAAGAGCTTTTGATCATTAACAAGTATTGATCCTTTTCCAAAGCTTTTTCCTGCAGAGACTGAGATAATTATATAATTTTCCTTTATATATGTGGAATGTGGGGAGTTACATTGATTGGTTTTCTGATGTTGAGCCATCCTTTTATTCCCAGGATAAACCTCACTTGATTTTTATGTATAATTCTTTTAAATAAACTGATGTATCAGTGAATATTTTACTCTCTGCTTATGTATCTATGTTCATAGTGAAATGAGTCTATAATTTTCTTTGTCTTCTGTCTTTGCAATCAAGACTAAATTCATAAAACAAATGAGGCAACTTTCATTTTTTTCTATTTTCTGTTTGTATAAGATAGGAATATCTGTTTCTTGAAAGTTTGGTGAAAGGTGCATGTGCCTGGGGTTTGTCGGAAGGTAGACCTTTAACCACTTTCTCAATTTGTTTGATACTTGTTGATGTAGTTCAAGCTATTTTTTCCTGTACCCATTTTAATGGTTCATATTTTTCTGTGAATTCATTTCTTTCACCTAGACCTTCAAATTTAGTAGTAGATATGTGTCCACATGCTTTTCCAACCTCTCCCAAGTTATTTCTCTTTTTAATCCTATATTTTAGAATTTATGTCATCTTCATTTTTTTTTTTTCTTAATCAATCTTGCCAGAGATCTGTCAGGTTTGTACTTGAAAAAAATCCCATTGTGGGATCATCTATTTTTTTCTGCCATTCTTTAAAACTTTCTTACTGGTATATATATGCTTGTATTGGACAGATCTTTTTTTGTTTTCTGTTATTCCTTTTATGCATATATGACATCTGCCATCTGTCCTCTGTGATATTTTTTGCCTTATTTTGTAAGATATTAATATTGCTACTCCAGTTTTCTTTTCATTCATAATTACCTAGTATATATTTTTAATCTACTTTAATTATCGACTTTATTTTTTCATAAATTTTGTAGACTACGTATTTTTGTATCATATTTTGTTTTTTAATATACTCTGTGAATCTCTGCCTTTGGTGAGTTTAACCTTTTTGCTGTTCTAGTTCCACTATCTTATTTATTTATTTTCTATAATCACCACAGTGTACATTATATCCCCAGGATTTATTTTATACTGGAAGTTTGTACCTTTGACCACCTTTACTCATTTCACCTGCCTCTGGCAAGCACCAATCTGTTCTCTGTTCATTTTTCTTTAGATTCCACATACAAATGAGATCATACAGTATTTGTCTTTCTCTGACTTACTGGCATAATGCCCTCAAGATCCATCCACGTTGTTGACTATTTGCTATTTGCTCTACTTTCTTTTCTCTGTTCCTCAGTTCTACTGCATCTATCAAGTTTCCCCCAATTCACCACTGTCTATCTACCCCCACCTTACTTTACCATAATCTTATGTCCTCTTGGCTTCCCTCCCACTCTGTCCCCTTCATCATGCTGATAGAATTTTAGTTCTGGGTTTTATGTGAGAGAGGATTTTTTCTTCTGACACCAAATACGTGGAGTCTTTTCCAACACTACTTCTCCAACTCCCTAACACCTTCCAGGTGTCCTGCAATTCATTCTGACACTAGCTACCCAGAGTTAGTCAGATTCCACAGGTTTAAGGATTTAGGCCTGGAAACTGCCCTCACTTCAGATACTAGTCACAAGACATGGGTTCCTAGGATACTCAGCTTCTGTCCAACTTGGCTACAAATTCAGAGGTTTTTGACAACCCTCATCCCAGGCTTGATAATTTGCTAGAATGACTCAGAATTCAGGAAAATATTGTACTTACTAATACAGTTTATTATAAAGATTATTGGATTTGATCTCTGGGTTGGGAAGACCCCCTGAAGATTGGCATAGCAACCCACTCCAGTATTCTTGCCTGGAGAATCCCATGGACAGAGGAGCCTGGTGGGCTACAGTCCATACTGTCAAAAAGAGTTGGACATGACTGACTCCAGCTCCTCTTCCCTCTTGGAGGTTGGGGAGTAAGGTTCAAAGTTCCAGGTTTCTAATCAAGACTTTCTTCTTTCTGGCTTCCAGTCCCCATCCAGAAGCTATCTAGGAGCTTGCCCGAAGTTGCTTCATTAATCAAAAGATGCTCTGTCATCTTATTACTCAATGAGTTTAAAACATAAAAGCTTTCTCTCTCCCCTGTGGGGTTTTGAATTTCAGGAGGACAGCTCAGAACTTTAATGACACAAGGCTACTTTTTCCAAGGATCAGGCTGGGAAAAGATGAAACTGTTAGGTTTTGTTTATTTATGTTTCTTACCTTATTATATAGATGCTATGTCTACACCTTTAATAGTTGCTACAGTTCACTGCCCAGGTCCTCCTCAGCTGGTGGCGAGGGCGAGGCAGATTTGGGTCACTTTCCTTACCATAGCATCCTGCGGCTGGTTGATGCAGGATCTGGGCGAGGTATGAAGGCCTGGCCCTCTTGACTCAAGATGGTACAGCTCTGAAAGGCCAACAGTTAGCGCTCCCTGTGAAACCAGCTGAGACCTTGGGGCTGATAGTCCCAATTTCTCACCCTACTCACCTTGCTCCTTGCCTTCTCCTCTACTTGTTGGCCCACGAAAGCATTCTCCTAGGAACTTTCTGCACACAGATGTCTGCCTCACAGACCTACTCCTAAGACGAGCCCCGTGAGATAGATATCATTTATTCATACTTTGTAGATGTGGAAACAGGCTCTGGGAGCTTAAGTAACTTGGTTGAATAGTTAACATGATATTTTACAAAATCTGATTCCCAAACCTTTGTAATTTTTTTGTCCAGTGAGGACAGGAATGTGTAGTAATAACATTTATTCAACTCTTCTTCCCAGGTGCTCCCTACCAGGCACCATGCCCCAAACTATAGCTACATTACACCATACACACAAACATAGATACACCTCTGCACCACAGTTACCATCTCTTCCAAGTCGAGAATTCCCAGAGAAGTGAGGAGCTGCAGGCCGTAGAGGTATGCTTCAAATGCCTTTGCAATTTCAGTGGCATTAGGCCAGGCTCCAGGGCTGCGAAAGAGGGCTGTGGCTGACTGGCACTCCCCTCAGGGCTGAGGCTGTGCTTCCCCTGCCAGGTTCAGAGGAGGAAGGGCAGCCAACTGGGCTCCAGGAATGGCTGTCCCAGGAGGGCTCCCTCTTCTCACTAGACTTCCACCTCAGTCTTCTCCATTCCTGAAAACCTCACAGCTGGGGGGTGGAGGGAGGCGGTGGTGGTGCTGGTTTTCAGATTCCAAGGCAGAGTCAGGGATTGATGCATTCAAATGCCATCTGCTGTCAGAGCACAGCTAATAATACTCCCTCTGGGACCTTCATTATAACATACACCTCCTCCCTCCCCACCTCGTGGCCACATTTAATGTGTCTGCATGATGAAATATCCTCTAAAGTGTAAGATCCTTGCCTAGCACCTTTTAAAGAGGCGGTCGTGTTCTTTGCTATCGCAGAAACACCCTGAGCCTGCCTGCTGTCAGAAAGGCACCCTGTGCAGTGAGGTCAACCCCACCTCACTCAGAGGGCCTGCGGCTCTCCCTCAGCAAAAGCCTGCTGGGCTGTGGCATCAAGGAGAAAATGCAAAGAACCTCTGGCTCTGCACAAACCATGTGGCTCATTTCTTGCAATGGACCCCCCGTTACCCAGGGTCTGTGTGTGGTTTCTCAGTCTCAGGCCTGGGCCGGTTCAGACCAGGTGCTTGGCTGGGTGTTTCTCTCCCAAGAGGAACAGTGACAGAGCAGCAGAGAGGGTGGGGCCGGAGAGCTGCTGTCACTCAGCAGAGGAATCTCAGCCAGGGTCCGGCTTTCGGCACTTGCAGCCGGTGGTTGGTGTTGCCCCCTGTGCCAGACACGTGCCTGCAGCTCACAGTGGCAGCCTCCTCTGTGAGTCTTTGGGGTGATGGCTCCAGCTGTTGAGCCTGGCCTTCTCTCTCTCTCTCTCTCTCTCTCTCTCTCTCTCTCTGTCTCTTTTGTCTAAGGGTTTTATTAAAATATTGGGAAGACAAAGTTGAGTGTATCACCTTGAAAGCTCAGGAGCATTCTCACGTAGCAGAAACATGCCACCAACATCTAGAGCACAGCACTTTGTGATGCCCTGGCCTCCCTGTGGTGACCCAAGGACGAAAGAGCAAATAAAACCCAGGAGGGTCTTGGGATGCAGGAATGGAAAAAACACCCTTATCGTCGTCCTTCCCTTCCCTATATTATAACAATTAATGGATTTCAGGTCCTCCTGAGCAGTATACCCTGTCTCTCTTCCTACCCCATAGGGGGAAGATATTTGCCTTACTCTTCCCCCTGCCCAGTATATATAGCTCATCCAAACAGCAAATGACCCACAAGACCCCTATCCCACTTCTTGTACCCTGGCTATAAAAGTGGACTAAGGATTCCTGTTCAATGTCGGTTCTCCATTGAGCTGGCCCGCTAACAGCGACTCCCATTCTAATAAACATTATTTCCCTCTCATTCTGTCTCATGTCTGGAAATTCTTTTCCAACCTGTGCCCGGACCATGATACTCCCCAGGGTGCTCGTCCTCTCTTCCTCTTGGTGGACACCTGTGGTCCCTGTACCCGGGGTCTGTGACTTTCCCACATAGTCCCTCCCCAGGTGGGGAAGCTGGGCAGCTCCTCCTACATTGTGGGCACTCACCATTGCACTCAAGCACCCAGCAAATAATCCAGAGTCCCAACCCTGAGCATTAGACCTGGGAACATGGTAGTGAGGTGGGTAAAAAAAAAGATTTAAAAACCATCTTGGAACTTATCAAGTCTAGGGGGAAGACCAACACTGATCACAGAATTAACCAATAAAATTAAAGTTATAATTGTGCCAAGTGCCAGGAATAGGAGGTAGGTGGAACCGTGAGAGCGTGTAACAGGCCCTAATCTAGTCAGGCTGCCCCGACTCTGGAGGAGCAGCAGGCAAAGTGAGTGAGGGCTGTTCTGGCCAAGCAACAGCAGTGGCAGGAGGGAGTGTAGCTTCTGAGGAATGGAAGAAGGCCAGTGAGAGTGGGAAGGGGAGACTGACAGGTGTGCTGTGAGCCAAAGCTAGAGAGGGGCCAGATGGGGGAGAACAATGGAAGTCTTTAAAGTATTTGAAGCAGATTTACATTATAAACCTGGGTTTACATTATTACATCCCTGGGTCAGGAAGATCTCCTGGAGAAGGAAATGGCAACCCATTCCAGTATTCTTGCCTGGAAAATCCCATAGATGGAGGACCCTGGTAGGCTACAGTCCATGGGTTCGCCAAGAGTCCGACACAACTGAGCGATTTCACTTCACTTCTACATTATTTAAAAAAAATCACTATTGCCTGCAGCAGAGAATAAAATAGTAAGAGATGGTGAAGGTCAGTTAGGAGTTACCACTTTGCACCACAGTGTGCAGATGAGGACAACGGAAGAGGTATTAGGGATCTTTTTGAAGAAGGATTAACAAACACTTGGTGGATTTGAGAGATTTGGATTGTGAGAGAGAAGCAAGTATCAAGGAAGATACATGGGTTTTGCCTTCATAACTGGTTATACAATAAGAGGAAGATCAAGTTTGAGCAAAGGTAATTAGTACATTTCAGACACATGTAATTTGAGGGGACAGTCAGGTTGTGTAGTCAGAGGCAATTGGGCTTTTGTGACAGGAGCTCTGGACTAGGAACCTGATTTGTGATATGAGTGGTTACCAAAGCCCTGGGCCTGGACAAGCTTGTCCAGGGAGCAGTTAGAGAGTGGGAGGAGAGAAGATGGTGGTAGATGATGGAGGAGCTCCAACAGTTAATGGCAGGATGGGGAACATGAGCTTGCTGGAAGACTTAAGAGGAGCTCCTAGAGAGGAGTCAGAGCAAGAGAATGTCAGGTCATGGAATCCAATGGAAAAGAATGTGTTTCATGAAGAAGAGGATTTTGCTTCTGACCACAGTGAGGTCCAGATTTGTCCCCCTGCTTTAAAGCCCTATTAAAACAGGCAAGGTATATGAAACAATGGTTTTCAGACACCGAAAAACAGGCAACGCACGACAGCCATCCCTGAGAGAAGAGAAATAAAGGAGGTGAGTCCAACACATGATGCAGTCACCTGCCTGAAGGGAGCTCCGGGGCTGCAGAGCTGGGATGGGGACCCTGAGCAGACACTGATGGTCTTCCTGGGTGCAGGAGACAGGAATAAGAGTTTGAGGAGACTGATTTAGTCTTTTCCTTTTCTTCCTCCAGAAGTGCTCCCTCCAGCACGCCAGGGCCTGAAGTGCTTTGAAATTTGGGTCTCACATGGGGCCTTCCTGAGGGCTGGAGGACTCTTGGCAGACAGTTTGGAACTCATTTCAAGTAGCCTAGTGAGCCGGTAAAAATAGGGCATGCAGCCTGGATGGGAGAGTGACAGAGGGATCCCATTCTGCTTGCAGAGTACAAGTCTAGGGGAAAGAGGGCCAGCCTTCCTGATGGCTAAGGGCTGGGTGAGGGGGTGACAGAGGCTGAATGGATTTATTCCACCCCTTGAGACTTTCAGGCTTCCCTAATGGCTCAGATGGTAAAGAACTTGCCTGTAATGCAGGAGACCTAGGTTCAATCCCTGGGTTGGGAAGATCCTTGGAGAAAGGAATGGCTACCCCTCCAGTATTCTTGCCTGGAGAATTCCATGGACAGAGGAGCCTGGAACTTTCAGGGTGCTAGCCACTGCAGGTGCCTCCCCTCCCCTGCTAGGGTCACTCTTATCCAGGCTTGTCTTTGGAGAAACCTATCTTGGAAATTCAACATCACACCTGTATTTTTTCACCTCCCGTAAGAAACAGCTCACTGAAACCCAGCTGCTAGACTCAGAAGCCCACCTGCCAGACACAGACACCCACCCGTGTGGAAGAGAGACACAGCTGCCTTTTTCCCCCTCCCAGTCACTTTGGCATGTGGTGGTTTATGCAGTCCCCAGGCTGACCTTCCCTGTGGGTGGCCCAGCTGGCAAACCTCAGAGTTGGCTTCACTTTCCAACAGAGGAAGTGGTCCCTAAGTCAATCTGCCAGAGGAGGAGTGAAAAGGAAAGTTGCTCAGTTGTGTCCCCAACTCTTTGGGATCCCAGGGACTATACAGTCCATGGAATTGTCCAGGCAAGAATACTGGAATGGGTTGCCATTCCTTTCTCCAGGGGATCCAACCCAGGGATCGAACCTAGGTCTCCCACGTTGCAGGCAGATTCTGCATCAGCTGAGCCGCCAGGGAAGCTGCAGGAGACACATGAATGATGAGCCAAAGAGCCAGTGCGGCCACAATGCCTGACTTGAGCAGTGCAACCTGAGCGCAATACAAAGCCAAGAATCTGCAGCTAGAAAGTCAGCTCAGAGGGTGGGCCGGTGGCCTGTGGCACCACATGTGCCCTGCCAGGCAAGGAAGCCTGGGAAGGACAGGAGAGGACGGGGGTGAGAAGCCTGGGAGGGGAGATCCAGGAGCACACACAGCCCTGGCACCGTGGCTGTCTTGAGAGGCTAACTAACTCCACTTCCAGTTAGGGGTCTGGGTGTGTGTTTTCCTTGAGAGCTGGGTAAAGGGAAAGGCTCTATAATGGTCATATAATCTTCATCACCCACCACATTAGTTTTCTGAATTTCTACTTAGAACATTTGTGCCTGCCAGATAAGAGAGGAGCTCAATTAGGCTCCAAATGTCACAATTTCTAGTAATTACCATCGTGCACAAACAATAGAAAATGCTCAACAATGGGTCTGATTTGAAACATTAACTTCCAAAAATGCTCACAAATGAATCATTTAATCTACAATCAACTTCTATTTCATTTATTTTTTTCTCCTAGAGATAGAAAATAGATAATTACTGAGAAGAGAATTGGGGAAACTTTCCACGCACATAATTTGTGTTCAGAAACATAGAAACAAACATTTCTTTGGAATGTACGAAATGATTCCATATACAATATGCTATTGTTGTAGAAAGCCTTCCAAAATGGATTCAGTGCAAGAAATCCTGGTTGAAAACATCTGTGATTTAAGGCATGTCAAACTTGAAATATGCATGTATGGGCATGTGGGTGTACGTGTGTGCTCCCCATAACAGAGTCCCTGTGCATCGCACTCTGTGCGTGGCCCACGCGTTAAGTGGGCATGAAGTGATTATTAGCAAAACCCCAAGGAGAATGTCTGATAGAGCAATGCAAAAAAAGGAGCACAGAGTCAGCAACTGCTAATGCACTGGGGAAGACTTGGTAACTATAGCAACTTGCTTTAGAAGTTGCTCTTCCCCTGCCAGAAATCAGGTGGGCCCTGTCAGCCCTCCCACTGTCACACCGCAGGGAGAGAGCAGCCATTCAGGAAAGGTGGCAGGCCAGCCCGCGGAGGGCACACAAAGCAAAGCAGACCTCCTTAAGTTCCGGCACCACACGGGTGTGGGAAACAGCACATTAGGAACAAGAGTAAGTGCAACTGAGGAAGGTGAACATAAAGAAGAGGGTTTGGAACTCTTGCAAAAAGGATGGGAATTCTCTGTCATGAATACATCCGCCCAGCTGTGACCATTCTGATGAAAGCTGGCACATGATTATGGAAAAGATCAGCACACACTCAAGAACTGGACCCAGGCAGGGCCAGGGTATTTCTGTCAGTCTCCTGGATAAGCCCTCACAATTCCACAGAGAAGAGGGACTGGAGTTAACCCCAGAACCCCACCACATGTCAGATTTTTGTAGTTGTGATTAATTTTTTTGGAGGGGAGGGCATTAACTTTTAGTAAACTGCAGATAGTTGAACACGTAGGGTAAGCTCATTTCTTCTTGACAAATCCTTTACAGTTGTCATTAAAAAGCCTGGAGCCAAAGGTTTCCCCGCTGGGAGCCACAGTGACCTTTTGTAATCTGGTCTCTGAAGTGGGTAAAAGGGAGGCTTCCCTAGCATGGAATGGGCTTGGTGAGATGAATGTTACAGGGACTCAGGCCTAGTTTATCCTCCTCACCAGTGCTGGGCACATTTGATCCCTGCCTGTCCTGAACCACGGCCTCCATTTGACTGGAGAACTCATTCCTGTTCTGCCACCTCACTGGCTGCTCCCACTCCCTCCTCTCTGCAGAATCTTCTGTCTCTCTCCCAACTCTAAGTGATCTAAGCCTTGAAAGGTCTCCCTCCTCTTACCTTCATTTTGTATGTGGAACTTATCTAGTGTCAGGGTTCTCACTGTATCTGCAACTCAAGACTGGCATAGTCAACCACCATCTCAATGTGACCACGTGGGTGTCATTTTAACAGGTACCACACCCATGGCATGCCCCGGACCGTCTTCTCGTAGTGGATGGCTGGTTCTCCAATCAAAGTACACCCCAAAAGGAATGCTCCTCAGCCCATCCTCTGCTCCCTGCCAACCACCAACATGCCTGCTTGGACTGTGCCAGTGGCCTTCTGGGTTCTCTACTTTTGCCTGTGATCTTTCCTACAGTCTGTTCTCCACATGGCAGCCAGAATCTTTTAAAAACACAGATCAGATCCTATCACTACCTTGCTCAAGACCCTCCGGTGTCTTCTGGCCAGAGAATAGAAGGTGGAGCCCCTGCCAGTGGCTTCTGGGCCGTGACTGGGTGCATCCTTCTGCTCCAATTGCCTCTCGACCACCTTCTCCTTTGCTCACTCTGCTCCTGACACACTAGTTTTCTTTGCTGCTTCCCGAATGACCTCAGCACCTCACACTTGCTGCCACTACTGTCTAGATCACCGGAATAGCTCATTCCCTCTCTCCAAGTTTCCTCTGTCTCCTTAGAAGACATCCTCCCTGCCTATTTTACTTAGCAATGTTAGCCCCCACATCCATTCTATCCCTTTATCCTGCTTTACTTTTCTTTGCCATGCTAATCATTACCTGTATTATCAGAGAGATCCGTCTCCCTCAGGAGGATGTGAGATTTATAAAAGCAGAGACTTTTTGTTCACTGCTTTTCCCCCAGGACTCAAAACAGTGCCCAGCACATGGTGGGCAATCAGCAAATATTTGTAAATGAGTGAATAAACACATGCATAAAGAAAATACTTTGTGTAACACGTTGGCTGTGACATGTAGTGGTTCAATCGTTTTTAAACTCTTTTGATTTCGTTGCTAAATGATTTGGCTCCTGTAACAAATCAGGTAGTAAAACAAATCATTCTGTTGGAAAATTAACCATGTCTGGGGTCAAAAACATAGTGCTCTTCCATGTCTTAGATATAAAATGGGTTTCAGAAATCTAGTTAACAGAAGAGCCTGCATAGAATTAGAATATAGGATTCTGGATCTAGAAGGCGCTTCTCTCCCCAAAGGAGGTATATACTCTCCTCCTCCAAGAGCAAATACCAGCAGTTGCTCTCACCCTATGTGCTGTGGGCTCCCTTGCTCCAAGCTTGCTCACCAAGTCATCTTCCCAATACAGGTGTCTGTCCCAGAAGAACCCCTCTTCTAGCTGCTAAAAAATTCCCTCCATGTCATTACAGAAGTTTTAGTAGTAGCCACGACATCCTGGGTATTAATTATTTGCCACACACTTGGCATTCACTTGTTTACTCCTCAAAGCAGTCTGGTGACTTGGTGGTGTTAGTAGTCTCATTTCACAAATGAGGAAACCATAGCACAGCGAAGCTAAAGGACATGTCCAGGATTACAAAGCTGGTGAGACACGGAGCCAGGATTCAACCTGAGGTTCTGACCTCAGCGTCCATACTCTTGATCACCCGCAGGCGCTCTTCTTAGCAGACTACCTGGTTTGGCTAAGGTCATACACAGCAGACAATGGACAAATGGGGAGGGGGGTGGGTCCAAGTCTTTGTTCCTGTTCTCTCCAGTTGGCTTGATTTCAGTGAGATGTATCTGCCTCTGCAGAGTGGGTAGCAAGGAAGTTTCATGGCGGGACCAGTCTCAAATACTAGCTTCTAATTTAAGGCCAAGGTGGAAAATTGTCTCACATACCCCATGAAAAAGGGTCAGATTTCAAGTGTCTGGAACTTTATCTCAGTTTAAGCGGCAAAGTATGCCTTTTATATTTTAAGTATTTTTCCTTTTTAATCCTTTCAGTACAAGGTATTCGGTAGTGGCAACTTAAAAAGTACCTTTAACAAGTTTTTTTCCGTTGTTCCTAATGAATGATTTTGCTTATTTTAAACCTGGTGCAGACTGTTCCTGCTATGTTCCTTAATTTTGCCACATTCAGAGACTGACTACTGTGTGCACCCCTGATGGAGTCTTGGTGCTTAAATACTATTGCTAGGACTCACCCTCAAGTCCCAATCCCTAAGTACATAAGCTGAAATTTATGACCTTGACCAAGTCAGCCCCTCTGAGCCAGCTTCCTCCTCTCTAACACAAGTATGGGCCTGGCTGGTCTCTATCTTACTCGATAGTGCCTTCTGATTCTATACCTAGAATAATGACACTCATTATTTCTTTATTACCAGGCACTGGGCTAAGTGTTTTACGTGCATTTCTCATTAAATCTTCACAACATCATTATGAAATAGGTATTATTAGCTCATTTTTACAGATGAAGAAACTAAAGTTCAGAAAGATTAATAAATTTGGTCAAGGTCATATACTCAGCAGGGGAGTGGCAGAGGTGGGATGCAAAGCCTGGCGATGTGCAAAGACCCTACGGTCACAACCAGTAATGAGGTGGCAGAGTACTCCTCACAGAATCATGGAGAGCTGAGGTGCACAGAACAACTCCCCTCATAGCACAGATGGAGACACTGGGGCTAACAGAAACTGAGAGACGTCCACCGCCACATTACCAGGCAGTTGCAGAGCCGACACGAACTCTTTTCTTGGCTATCTCCTATGGTTGTTCCATCAGGTGGATTCTGGAGAATGGATATCTCTCTCATCACTAGCTTTTGATTGGACTCAATCTGGTTTGCTCACCTTTTGTCCAGGGAGATTTTAAAAAGAGTTCGAGGAAGTGTCTACCATGCATTAGATTTGTACATTTTTGTGGCAGACTTAAGCCTGAATCTATGTCTTATCTATATATATCTGAACCTACCTATATCTCTTTTTCTTAACTTTATTTGGAATTGTATTCAGAATCCAATCTGGGTCTCACAAGGATGCTATCGGTTGTCAATGTGTTGGTCTAGTCCTTCTCCACAGGAACTTTCCCCACAAATACACTGCAAGGTGGTCCTGAGGAAGGCTGAGGCTGAACTTGAAGTGCCTGCATCTCCTCCCACATGCTAAGCCTAAAATGGTGTTCTCCTTGACATCACCTACTGACTTTCGACTTTTAGGTTACTTTTAGATTAGGACAATGATTCTCAGCTCTGCCTATACATTAGAATCAGCTAAGGAAACAAGAGAAAAACTCAATAGTATTTGGCATCTACCCACCACTGAAACCTTTGGGAGCTCCAAAACCACTGCAGGCGTTTGAGCAGGAACATGATGTGAGGAATAGCATGCATCAGGAAAGTTGTGGTCAGGTTGCTATTTCCAAAATTAACTGGAGAGAGATTTCTACATATTTTTTGGAAAGAGCCAGGTCTTCTGTTGCTTAACCTCCCAGTTTGGGGTTAATCTTGAATCAAAGACTTCTGACACACCTCATTCTTTCTTTTCAGGGTCCCCCAGGGAGTTTATCTTTCATTCTGCAGTTTTCATTCCACACAGAAGTGCTTTAGGAGGAGCATGTACCTCTATACTGTTTTCTCCTTACTTTATTATTAATTTTGAAAATATGTTTTGTTAACATGTTACAACATTCAGTACAGAGTAAAAAATGAGTCTCCCTACTTTCCTACCTCTCAGCCTCGGTTTTCCTCCCTGGAGCCCAGTTTTTAGCACTTGGCGTCTCCTTGTATAAATGGTTTCTGCATATATAGACAAACATTATGCATACAGATTTACCTAAATGGCAACCTTTAAATACTGACCAGTAACATGTTTTTAACCCCTTTCTCTTTCATCTTCAAAATTAAGCATGCAGGTTCTTCTAGGTATTTTTAAGGGGGAATAAAAAGGGCAACAACAAGGTTCAGAGGATCCAGAACCTTAAAAGCTGTCAAAACCACGTTTCTGAGTTCCTCACTTAGTAGTACTTGGAGATTGCTGCTCTCTTCCTTTCTCTTCTGTACTGAGGGTGGAGCTCTCCTAATCTTATAGCTGCTCGCCTAGCTTCCTAGGTCCCTGACCCCATTCCACGTATTTTCCTGTTCTTCCTTCTAGAAAATGCCCTTCACTAAGAAGTGGCCTTGAATTTACAGTTGAAGTGAATGAAACAATGCTTGTGAATAGGAGGCCATTCAGGGGTGCCTAACTTCATTTGGGAATTACACATCTCAGGAATTTATGATCCACGGTCACCCGGAGCAACATTTCACTTAGTAATTTAGGCAAGTGACAAGGGTCTGACCTGTAATGTTAAAAGTTGGAATGCAAAGGAAGGGGTAAACAAAGGAGACCATGCAAAGAGAAATGTGATGCCACTTGATAACTGACTAGGTTTGGGGAGCGGAAAGAAAGGAGTGAACAACTCTCTACACCTTAGAATTGAAGATTTTAAGCTCAAGCAATCAGAAGAATGATAGGATCACCATTAAATAGGACATTCTTTGAAAAGGTTTTCAAAAGGCTTGTTTTGTTTTTTGGTTTTTTTTCTAGGTTGAATACTGTACTCATCAAATTTCGGAGGCAGACCAGGCTCGGGAAGATCTGTGAGGTAATAGTTTGTCTCTGACGCTTCTCTGCACCTTTTCGGTTTCACTCTTCTGCCTGATGCCATGGGCTACTCTTCCATGCGGCTGCCTGTCATACAACCCTGCCAAAGTGATGAACAGTATCAGGTGTAGGCTGATAAAGGCAAAGCTGTGCTCTCTCAGGAGTAGCTACATTTAAAAAGGAGACTCAGGAAGAAATAAAGCCTTAAGACAAAGAAAGAGAGCACCTACAAGAGTGAAATTAATGGGTCCTAGGGTGAATTTCTTTCAGATGAACCGTTTAATCACAAGGTTAATTATGTTCCATTGGGACTACTTATTGCAAAGCTTTTTGTGCCTAAACAGATTCCTAAAGAGAGGGTTCTCCATAGCCTCAGTTAAGTTGAATGCAACTGAAACAGCTCAGTGAGTGAGCCCACTCAGACCAGAGCAGGACCTCAGTAATGAATGCATACAACCAACAGTCAACAATTCCAATCTAGCTGGGTTTACCAGAGGTCCAGCTAAAGGAGATACTGCTTCACCTCCTCCAGGCATCTGATGTTAAAAATATTCACAGTTTAAAAAGTGAAATGGAATAATGGTGAAAGGCAAAGAGCTCTGGAGCCAGTTCAAGCATTTACTAGCTTTGCCAATTACTGCTTAGGTGACCTCAAGACATTTATTTAACTTGCTGTGGCCATACTAATACCCACCCTACAGAATGATTGTGAAGATGAAATGACATACTACATGTACAGCACTGGGACAATGCATTACAGATAGCTAATTTCATATGAGTGTCAGCAGTTAGTGGTTTTACTTACTAATTGTAGCATTTCATATGTAGATTTTGCGAGCATTCAATTTTGCAATTAATTTTAGTTTGTTAAAATCGGAAAAAATAAAAAAGCAGTATCTCTGCAGTTTCTTTCTTTAACAATTTCAAGTTTCTCTCTGATGTCCCAGGGGCTAGTAATGGCATCACACATAGCAAGGGACTATAAGTTAGACTACACATTAAATGGCAGAGATGTCAGGCAATCCTTCAGAGTCATCTTTAAATTCTCACTGCCCATCAGTATAAGATAAAGCCTTTTTATATCCTTTACTGTCTACTATCCACTGGCAGGAAATTCAGTTTAAACTTAACTCAGCCAACAACTTCTCACTTCTGGCTTCAAGCTAGCATCCCTGACAATGGAGACAAAGCAGTTAAAAAAGAAATATATTCTATATTCACGTCTTTTTTTGTTTTTTTAAAATGTATATGCCAAAGTAATTTGAAAGAGGTGACAAGCCAATACTAGTTTCTTCAGCTAAAGGAGATACAAGGCCTGTCTGAATATATCATCTCAATGAAAGGCAGATCTGTGATACCTCAGAGCTTGGCGAAAACTGATACCACCAAGGACCTGGGAACATTAGAAGGCACTGAATGAATGGGTCTTTTCATCATGAGGTGTTACTATGCTTACACTGTGGAGCTACACAAATATTTGTTGAATATATATGCTAAGTGCTTTGCCTGTGTATGAAATGCCTGTCACGTAAGTGTTAATTAATGTTTATTGGTGTGTTGAAAAATAGTGGTAATCTAAAACATTTAAACTGGATGGTTGAAAATACTTCATTTAGAAGTATTATTATTTAGATATCACTTACTCTATATTTTGGCCTTTAATTAACTAGGGTAGCTTTTTCTACAATACCATAGCAGGAAAGTTTTTTATTCCATATTGTTTTAAACAATTTCTCTCTCTGTGGAGGTCAGCAGGATTCCACGAAAGAAATATAATGAGTTTAGTACTTTTACCTTTTAGCTGAGCTAACACCAAATTAAAGCTGTATATAACCTCCAGACAGTTTGTACTGCTATTGATAAAAAATTCACTTTGATAGCATTATTTTTAGGTATGAAAATGGAGCATAGTTGAAAGAACCCCAGAGATTGCACATTTTCTTTGAGAAGACAAATCATTTCCTGCTACAAATATAAGGCTGAATCAAATACCAATGTTAGAGGTCTAATAAATCTTGTTGATGAATTACACAGAAGCACATAAAATATGTCTAAAAGGTAGCTCATGCTAGGAGAATATATTAAATAAATTTACATGCATAATATATATTTTCTCCCTTCAATCAGCTTTCCAAGGAATTGAATGAAGTACTTTAACTTCAAATCAACCCCCAAATGCTCTGTTTCATATCCTATTTCATGTTTCCTAAACTTTTATTCTACTTCTAGAAAGTCTAAACCTTATACTGAATAATGGGATACCTGGCATAACTTATCCAAAGACTTCAAAAAGCCACACATAGAATAATATGAGTTTTACCAAAGAAAAATAGGGTTCTTCAGGGTCACATTACATGTAACGTGAGGGCTGGAAGAGCTCAGCTGGCCACAGTTAGACTAAGCACAATGTTCCTTACTCTGCAGCTGTGTTATGTTGAGATACCACTTACAGGCTCTCTCTCAGAACTGAAATCACAAAATAACTAAAACATCTCAAACTATAAAAATCAATCCACAATATCAGCTCTTGGGTATGAATTAAGAGGTATCCAAACTTTTAAAGATTCTATGTGTGTTAGTTGCTCAGTCATGTCAGACTCTTTGTGACCCTGTGGACTGTAGCCTGCCAGGCTCCTCCGTCCATGGGATTTTCCATTTTGACAAATTTCATCCAAACATTCTGTGTTTATATTTGCACAATTGGGATTATGCCCATAACATTTCTAAGAACCTGAATATATGTTTCAACTATTTAAAAAAAAAAGCATTAAATATTCCCTTAAGACAGGGAATTATGATCTTTTTATTTAACTTTTAAAATTTATTTAGTTATTTATTTTTGACTGTGCTAAGTTTTTGTTGCTGCAACAGCTTTCCTCTAATTGCCGTGAGAGGGGGCTACTCTCTAGTTGTGGTGCATGGACTTCTTGTGGCAGTGGCTTCTCTTACGGCAGAGCCGCTCTAGGGCGTGCGGCTTTTAGTCTCCCAGACTCCAGCGTACAGGCTCAGTAGTTGTGGTGCACGGGCTTAGCTGTTCTGTGGCATGTGGGATCTTCTGGGGCAGAGATCAAACCTGTGTCTCCTTCCTGGCACATGGATTCTTCACCACTGAGCTACCAGGGAAGCCCTATGATTATCTTGCATGCTGTTTTTTCCCATGTGATAAAAGCGAGGTCCCATAGCTTCCCCTCTCTTTCTCTTGAACTCTTGCCCTTCGGTCATGGTTTATCATTTGCTTTGCTTTACTTTTAGCTGTTATTCAGAAGTCCTTCTCTCATCTCCCATAAAAAATGGGACAAGGTAATTTGACCTGAACTGCTGCTCCCTTGTGTTCCTCATGATTTACTCTCTTCTTTCATAGTTGAACCCCTAACTCATCCCCTTTCCCTGTAACATAGCATGATTGCTGTTGGTTGGAATCTTTAGTGCAAGGCCAAACTTAGTGACTCAAATGGTTGACACTGACTAAACTGCCTTGTTTAGCCCACTCTGTAAATCGCTCTCCTAGTTTTTAGCCCTTGAGGGTAGAAGGGGGGAAGGGGTAGGGGGCGCTGCTTGCTTATCCTAAGGGCTTTTTATTTTACTGTGGTGGTGTTGGGGAAGACTCTTGAGAGTCCCTTGGACTGCAAGGAGATCTAACCAGTCCATCCTAAAGGAGACCAGTCCTGAGTGTTCATTGGAAGGACTGATGGTGAAGCTGAAACTTCAATACTTGGCCCACCTGATACGAAGAGCTGACTCGTTTGAAAAGACCTTGATGCTGGGAAAGATTGAAGGCAGGAGAAGGGGATGACAGAGGATGAGACGGTTGGATGGCATCACAGACTCAACGGAGATAAGTTTGAGAGAGCTCCGGGAGTTGGTGATGGATGGGGAGGCCTGGCATACTGCATTCCATGGGGTCATGAAGAGTCAGACACGACTGAGTGACTGAACTGAACACTGACTTGTAACATTATATAAATTTCACGTGTTCAACACTGTATTTAGACTTCTATATCCACTATAGCAGGTTCACCACCAAAAATTTAGTATCCATCTGTTATCATAGTTGAGCCCCTTTACTCATTTTGCCCAGGGCTTTTTACCCAACACTAGACTTCCAAAAAGATTGCTTGTGTTTCTGGAAAAAAAAAAAAAAAAGAGTATTTCCCTGCCTGGGCCCATGCCTTTATGACATCAAAATTGCTTTATGAGCCTTCTTAGACCAATCTGTCTATTGCCTTCTGGGCTCTATCAGGAAATCATCAACATGCCTTTCACTTCTGGTTCTGGGCCTCCAGCTCCTGGTCCAATCTACCAACCAGAGACGACCACCTCCACCAGCGATCCCAGGGTCCAAGTTCATTCTGCCATGCCCTTGCCGTCAGGGTGCTCACAGTAGTGAGCTGAACAACCCTAGCTTCTCCCTCTATTCAGTCACCTCACTCTAGTTCCCAGGAGGGCATTTCTACTCCCATGACTTCTCTGAAGCCTCCTTGTTGCTGCATACCTTGTCCCTGTCCTTGAAATATCTAAGTCACAGCAGGAAGGGTCATTTTTCATGAATCACACTGTTCATGCACTCATTTCAGCACATTAGAAAGTTAATCACCTTTTCCTGGGAAAAGAGAAATTTCATATGATTCAATCTGTTAAAAATAAATATCATCAACAGGAAAATAAATAAATTAGTCATAATCTATTAATACTCTGGCATAATACTCTGGAAGTGAGAATGAATGAGCCAGAGCTATCACAGATAAAACTCACAAATATACTGTTGAAGAAAAAGGCATGCTGCAGAGGAATACACATAGTATATCATGAGTACAAAGTTGGAAAGCTAGGCACAGCAATGCTCTATAGCTCCTAGGGATTTATATACACACACAGAGAGATGCACATACATCGTTATATGCTATGGTAATATCATTTTTTAAATGGAAAGTTTCCAGAATATTCTTTTTAAAAAGACAGAAAAATGCATAGTAACTTTCAGTAATATTAGTGAGTAAGGACATGGGCTTTGGGGTCAGACAGACCTGGATTCAAATCTATGCTGTTACTCCTTATCGCTATGAGACATGGGCAAGTCATAATTTCTCTGAACCTTGGCTCCTTCCTCTGCAAAATGGAGATAATGCCAGTTCCTGCTTCATCCTATTGTTAGGAGGATTAAATGAGATGAAGAATGTAAACTACTTAGGATAGTACCTGGCACAAAAACAACAGATGGCTGGTGGGAGGATGGGGTAGAAATGATAGTAATACTAATCCTTCCTCTATAATATATAAAATTTTAACTCTTAATTATCTGTAAAAGGGATTTATCTAAATGATTTACTTCTTAAGCAATCTAGATAGCTAATATTTTATCTTAATAGACTTATTACCAAGAACTGGGAGCAGAAGGGTGAGTAAGACACAGTGTCTATCCTCCAGCAGAGGTTTTGTCAGTGATGCCTGTCAGGGCACCATTTGCGTTTAACAAAGACGCTAGAGTCACCAAAAAGTTAAAATAGAAGCGGAAGTATAAAATAAATGCTTCAAACTCACTTGCCTTCCCTTAAGCAAGAATGCTTCAAAGTAAAGTGCCATTGGGGAATTTTGATATATGATGCAGTTTTTACAAGTTGTATAACTTCAAATAGCATCCTGTAAGCCCCCAAGCAGTAAATTGGGAGCCATTTGACAGGTTTGTCATTTGCTTTTTCTCATTCTACAGAAAACTCCACGGATGCACTGTCTTCACTTATGTAAGGCTTTGTATCCATGCTTTTGAACACTTGCCTTTGTTAGTTAAAAATAACCCAGATTGTTCACAGTTCTCTTTTTTTGTTCTGATGTGTCTTTAAATGCAGCTGCATGCTGTTTCACAGCAAACAGTTTAATTGTGAGCTTAAAGAACTCACTTTCAAAGTTAAAACTTGGAAATGGTGCATTTTATGTAACTCATGTTCAAGATGGAAAAACGCTGGTTATTAATTTTTACTTTTTGTTAGTGCCAGAAATGGACTTTATACTAATTTCCTTGTTGTTGAGAAAGGAAAAAGGGAGAGAGAGAGAGATTAGGCTGGCCAACCTCTTCTGGTATAGTGGTATTAGGTAATTGGGATCCACCTCCTTGATGAGGGCAATTAGAAAGTTGGACAAACTATTAATATTAAAGATACATGCTTGAAACTACTTGGGAGATAAGAAGATAGTAAAAGAGCTACCAGGTCAAGATCTGGGGAAATTTGATGGCCCAGTTACTTTCTCTTGGATGAGTACAGTGATTTCTGACGGAGTTATTGAGAAAAATAAGCAGTTCTTCTGATACCCTCATGGTGCTAGGAGGATAGGTCTGGAGTCTGCAACCAGCCACAGAGGAAGGCCAGGTGAACCTCCTCACTTTAGGTTAGGACCCTGAGGGGCTGTGCCCTAGGAATAAGGTCAAATCAACAGACAGGCTCTGTAAGGGCTGCAATTCAACTTAGAAATATCTCCGTCCCTAAAATTGGACTGAAGAAATTCTATACTGATTGCTGGACCAGAAAATAGTAAAAGCAAATACTCTCTGAAAGAAGATATCAATTTTTAAAAAAGTCTTCAAATTATTCCTATAAGCACAAATAACTAGTATATAAGAGGAGACAATAGAAAACTTATAGAAAAAATATATATTAGAAATAGGGAATATGTAACCTGATTTATTCCAGATACTGGAATTATGAGACATAGACTATAAAAGAACTTTCCTTATTATTTTTAAGGAAGCAGAAGACAAGATTAAAGGTTCTGACAGAAAACTGGAAACCCTAAAAAAAATTGGAAAATCAAGAAATGATAAATACATAACAGAAATCAGGAATTTATTCAATGGGTATAACAGACATAGATTAAGTGAATTACAAAGAAGTAATTCATAGGTTAAGTGAATTACAAAGACATAGATTAAGTGAATTACAAAGAAGGTCAAAGAAAATACCCAAATTAAACACAAGGAATGAAAAATAGGAAACAAAGATTAAGAGACAAAGAGGAGACACTCAGACAATCTAACATGTAGGTAATTGGAGTTCGAAGAGGAAAATAAAGAAAGTAGGCCAGAAGAACCAGAAGAACTTTTTAAAGAAATGATGACTGAGCATGTTCCAAAACTGATGATAGATATCAAGCCACAGATTCAAGAAGCCCTTCCAGATTCCAAGGAAGATAAATTAAAAAAAACAAAAACACTCATAATATCACCACAGAGTCTAAAAACTTTAAGAGGACAATAAAGACATATTATGAGCAACTTTATGCCAATAAATTACATAATTTAGATGAAAAGGACACAACTGAAAATCTCAATATCTATTAAAGAAGTTACATCTCTTAAAATAAACCAACCTACAAAAAAAAAATTCTTTAAGTACATTTATGGTTTCACTGGTGAAATTTATCAAACATAAAAAAAGAAAGTAACAATCTTAAACAAATTCTTTCAGAAAATAGAGGAGGAAATGCTTTCATAGGCCAGCATAACACACACATGAAAATCTGACAAAGGTATTCCAAAAAAAAGAAAACTATTAACCTTCCTGAAGAGGGTTTGCAACAACCTTTAATAAAACACTAACAAATCAAATCTAACAATACCTAAAAAGGAAAATGATCACCCAAAGTCTTATTCTAGTAAGGTTGATTTAATGTTTGTAAATCAATCAGTGTAATGCATCAGATTAATAAAAGAAAGGAGAAAAATCATGAGTTCAACAAAAAGCATCCAACAAAATGCAACTCCTAATCAAGATAAAAACTCTCAGCAAATTTGGACTGGATAAGAACTTCCCTCAGTCTGATAAAAGGCACCTACAAAAACCCTGTAGCTGTCATACTTAATGGTAACATCAAACTTAACTGATGCTTTTTCACTGAAGACTGGATCAAAGCAAGGATGTCTGCTCTTAGCAGTCCTCTCTAACACTGTACTGGAAGTCCTAGCCAGGGTAATAGAATGAGAAAAAGAAATAAGAGGCTTACATATCAGAAAAGAAGTACACTATTTCTATTCACAAATAATATGAGTGCTTACATACAAATTTCTGTGGATTCTACAAAACTAATAGAATGGGTAAGTGAGTTTGGAGAATCTGAAGGCCACAAAGCAAACAGACAAAAATAACTGTACCTTCATATATTAATATTAAACAAGTATAAATTAAAATTTAAAAAAATTAAATACTGTCAAAAATATGCTACTTTCATTATAAATTTAACAGAAAACATGTAAAACCTCTACTCTGAAAACTACAAAATAATGCCAAGGATTAAGAGATATAGACCATGCTCACTACTGAGCTACAGGAGGAATCAATACTGTTGTCAATTCTGAGCTATAGATTCAAAGCAATTCTAATCAGAATTTTCAGGAAAAAATTTTTATACAAACTGACAAGTTTATGCTTAAATTCACATGGGAATATAAAGGACTTAGAATATATAAAACAATCCTGAAAAAGAACAAATTGGAGGGTTTAAAGTACCTGACTCCAAGAATTACAAAAAGTACCAGTAATCAAAGCTGTGTGGCACTGGCAAAGGACACACAATTAAACCAATGAAATAGTACAGAGCCTAGAAACAGAGGCCCCTAGCCCCCCATACACTCATTCGATTTGTTTGACAAAGGCAAGAAAGCAATCTGCGCATAGTTGGCCATGGCCCCAGCTGCTACCCTTCTAGATCTACTATCATGTTCTTGCAAAGGCCAAGCTTACCTTTCACTAACAATCTTTCACTTACCTTTCGCCAACAATTCAGCACAGTGTGGTTAGTAATACTGGCCCATTCCTCTAACAAGGTAACTTTGGTGTAAGGAGTCCCCATAGGCCTGGCCAAAACTTTCTTAGAACAGCACTGCAGTTCAAGATACTTTTCAACCAGTCATCCTTTTCCCTCCTTTCCTTTTACCAACCAAAGGCTCTCCACATCCTTTCTCTGGCCTCTCTCCCCTTTCTCCTTCACAGGCATTATCCTCAACAAATATCTAGTACATCTACTACTTTCTTGGCATACAGATCTCAGAGGACCCTAAACTAACACAGGTGATGATGGGACTGAACTAAGAACACAAGTGGCAGGATGGAGTTGTTGACTGGCTTATTCATTACCTCGTAGGCAAAGAGGAAAGTCATTCTAGTGGTACGTGGGGCATGGATAGTTCATTAGAGTCACAGAGTTCCAAAGACATTCAAATGCTCAGATGGAGGTCTGCTATACTAAGTCAAGAAAATTTGCATGAGGGCATGTGAACAGAGAGGCCATGGTGGCAGAAATGAAGCCCATGAAATAGGCTTCCACTTACCAAGGCCAATAAAGCCATTTCTGCCTCTGAATGTCCAATGTGTTAGCAGCCAATCTAATTCTAAAATTTATATGGAAATACAAAAGGCCAAGAATAGTAATGATTATCTTAAACAAAAACAATTAGGTAGAAGGGCTTGATTTCTTGGATATCAACACTTTTTATAATAACCATTAGAAAAGGCCGTGATATTAGTATAAGGATAGACCAGTAGAAAAGAATAAAGTCTATAAATAGACTCATGTATTTGCATCTATCATTATACATCATCTGTCATCATTATATGGTCATATCATACAATCATATATCAATATAAATACCTGTATATATTTATTTTTTGTCTGTGTTTATGTAGTTTTAATAAATTGGCCCTGTAAAGCAATGGGGAGATGACAGTCTTTTCAATAAATGGTGTGGTAAAACTTTATTCCACATTTTTATAAAAACTAAATGAAACTTAACCTCCAATGGCTCACAGAGATCAATTTCTAGATGGATTATAGATCTAATTATGAAAGGTAAAATGACAAAGCCTCTAGAAAATAACATAGGACAATCATACAACCTTGGCATAGGGAAATATTTCTTAACCAGGGCATAAAAAGCACTAACCATAAAGAGAATGATAAAATGAACTACATTAAATTAGTAACTTATTTTCAAAGAGCACCATTAAATTGAGAAGACAAGCCACAGAGAAGAAGATATGCCTAATAAAAACATGGAAAGATACTCAACTTCATTAATAATCAAGAAAAAGAAAACTTAAGCCATTACAAGACACTGCTACAAACCCACTAGAATAGCTAAAATTAAACAGAGTAATACCAGAAGCTGGTAAGGATAAAGAGCAACAGGAATTCTCAGACTGCTGGTAGGAGTATGAGTTGGTACAACTTCTTTGGGCAATCGTATGGCATTACTGGGCTTCCCTAATAGCTCAGCTGGTAAAGAATCTGCCTGCAATGCAGGAGACCCTGGTTAGATTTCTGGGTCAGGAAGATCTGCTGGAGAAGGGATAGGCTACCCACTCCAGTATTCATGGGCTTCCCTTGACTCAGTTGATGAAGAATCCACCTGCAGTGTAGGCGACCTGGGTTCAATTCCTGGGTTGGGAAAATCCCCTGGAGAAGACAAAGGCTACTCACTCCAGTGAGTCAGACACTAATGAGCGACTTTGACTTTCACTTTCATGGCATTACTACAAAAGCTGAAGATATGCAAATCCTATGATTATCCAATTCCACTCCTAGGTATTTATTTAACAGAAATGCCTGCACATGAACAAGAAACATATGTAAAAATGTTCACACCAGTATTACTTCTAAAAGCTTTAAAGTGAAAGTTGCTCAGTTGTATCTGACTCTTTGCGACCCATGGACTACAGCCCACCTGGCTTCTCTGTCCGTGGTATTCTTCATCAAGAATACTGGAGTGGGTAGCCATTCCTTTCTCCAGGGGATCTTCCTGATCCAGGGATCAAACCCAGCTCTGCTACATTGCAGGCAGCTCTCCTACACTGTAAGCCTAAGACATAAAATCTTCAAATTTCAAACTAAAATATCCATCAACATTAGAGTAGATAAATTGTGGTCTATTTACACCATGGATCACCACTAGCAATGAAAATACACAAAGCAGTTTACATATAGTAAAACAGCTGAATTTCACAAATAAAATTTTAAGTAGGAGAAGCAATATTAAAAAAGCACATACTAAAGATTCCATTTATATAGTTTAAAATATAGGCAAAATTAACATGTTTAGGTGGTATAAGTCTATACAGAAGCAAGGAAATGACTACCATAAATTAGGACTGGATTGGAGGGAAGGGGTGATAATTAGGAAGGGCATGAGAGAAGCTTTCTGGAGTACCAACAATATTCTGTTTCTTGACCTGGATGGTAGTTACATTGGTATTCACACTGCAGTAAGGTTACTGAGCTAAAAATTTTATGCACTCTTCTGTATGCATGTTTTGCAATAAAAAAGATCAAACAAACAAACAAGCAAACAAAAGGAATGGTCTGATCTTTGACATCAAGATGAAAGGTTTAGTATTTGCTTAGTATGCCCTTGAGTTATTTTATTGACAACTCTAAGTAGTTTAATCGAATTATTCAGATTTGTTGTTTTACTGAGACCCTATGCCAGACATTTCTGAGATGGTTGGTTAAGGGTAAAAAAAAAAAAAGTTTATTTGCCAAAGAGTTGCAGAAAATTAACCAATCCAGCAATCAAACAATCAAACCTAAAAATATGGCTTCATTTTAATATGCTCCAAAAAAATTTAATAGAATCACACATAGTGTTATACTTATTTTTTGAACTGAGTATCTTCAAAAGAAAATGGATTCCTGCCAACAAAGCAAATGAGGCAGAAGAGATAACAGAGACAAGAAAGGGATAGATAAAAAAGTCTAATTCCCCAAAGCCTCCCTCTCCTTGCTGCTGCTTTGTTTTGAATTAACAAGCCTTCATGGCAGAATTATCTTTGACAGAATCCTTAGAAGAAGATTTCTAGATCTTAAAGATAACAGGGTAGCTGCGCATGTTAAAACAGGAATAGAACAGAGATTCTGCAGGTATAACAGGATAGAAAGAAAAAAACTGCATAATAAGCTGAGGTAGAAAGAAAATCAAGTATTGCCTTACTAGTGCCTAGTATTGCCTTAAAGATTCATCTGCATGATCTGACAATCCAGGAGAGCCTACTGGAGGGTACTTGATGAGAAAAGGAGCTCAAACCAGCATTATGGTACACTGGAAGAGAAGAACCTGGAAGTTTAATCATGGGATTAAGATGTAAAGGAGATAGGTCAACCTTCCCTTGAGATACAACTCTTCCATCTCACAATACAGTCAAACCCAGCTCTGAATAAATCTAGCTGTCTCTTTCTGACAACTGTCTTCCAATTGCTGGGAGAAAAAAAAAATCGCATACTGCAGACTAGAGCCACTATAAATTCACGGACACCAATCTCAACCATGTTTTAGGTGTTGTATGACAATTTCCTATTTCCCTAGAAAGTTCTCTCTCCCATTTTTCACAATGGGAAAATTCTACTACTTCAAACCTTCTCTACTTCGCTTAACACTGCTGTCAATTCTGCTCCCCTCTCACCCTGAGCAGTGTTGTCACCTTCTAATGATGCCATTAGAAGGAAACCAATTTTTTTGCACCTGATCTTCAAATCCTTTTATATTCATCCTTTTCTCCTTCCTGCAGGCAAGGTTTCCTTTTAAAATGTAAAATCCTTCCCTCCAACCATGTTAGTAATCCTTCCCTGCCTTATGTCTGCATTATCATCCCAAACATGCTCTTCCTCTAAATGGTTCTTAAGTCAGTAGGCCAGGACCCTGGAAACTATCCTTGACTCCTTCCTCTCCAATTACCAAATCCAGTGTATTCCACATCCGACATATCTCCTGAATTTATCTCATTATCTGTCTGTCACCATCACCCCCAATTATTACCTGTCATCGACTATACCTGCCTGACTCTTGACTTTCAAATGTACTTCTAACTCATATACCACTTTGCAGATGCCAATTATCTTTTCAAAATGCTACTCTGATGTCAGTCAGTTCAGTTGCTCAATCATGTCTGACTCTTTGTGACCCCACAGACTGCAGCATGCCAGGCTTCCCTGTGCATCTGGTATCACTTCCTCAGTTTTACTGCCCACAAAATGTAATGCAAGCCCCATAATATGGTTCCTAAGACCTCATAGTTCGCTTTTGCTAATCTCTCTAATTTATTTCTATTTATTCCACTCCTTCATGTCTTGCACCAAGCATGTCCAGACAAGCATGCATCCATTTCCTTCGCCTTGGGAGACTGTCCACTCTCACCAACATTCACCTGCCTAGGCCACCTCAAACTGTAAATATCATTTCCTTTTGAAGGCCTTTCCTGACTTCCCAGACAAGGTTTGGTCTCTGTGCTATGGGCTTCCCTAACATAACACTCACTGTTCTTTGTTAAGTCAACTTTATGCTCAGAAAGTAGGGCTCTGTCTATTCACTGTTGTTCTCCAATACCCAGCAGAGTAACTTCAGGCATCAAAATTTTTTGTTGAATAAACAGAAATATAATAAACGTAAAAGGAAAAACAAACCATCTAACCATTAATGATAGATGTACTCCTTTATCTGGTTTGGTCTAGATTAAAAGTTGCCATAGATTTGGGGTTTTTTTTTTAGCTTCCCTGGTGGCTCAGATAGTAAAGAATCCGCCTGCAATGCAGAAGACCTGGGTTTGATCCCTCGGTCTGGAAGATCTCCTGGAGGATAGCACAGCAATCCACTCCAGTATTCTTGCCTAGAGAATCCCATGAACAGAGGAGCCTCATGGGCTACAGTCCACAGGGTCGCAAAGAGTCGGACATGACTCAGTGACTAAGACACACATGCAGATTTTTTTTAAGTTAAAAAAAGTATAATATTCATGGCTTTCATAGGTAAGAATGAACTAGACACTTTTAAGTAATACTGGAAGCTGTTACAACACAAGACAGATTGTGATTTGATAACTCCTGTGTCTTTTGTATTGTTTCCAGGCCAGAAAGGTGTAATTTTATTACTCTGGGAGACATCAATAGCCTTTATCAAAAGAGCAGTATTGAAACAGCTAGCCCAAGGGCAGGATAGATAAAGTACAAATTTTTCAAGAAGTTTTTGAGTATTGCACACTTATACAAGAAACATTTACACAGACTTTAACATATTCAAAATCATTATTACTAAACAAATTTATTATAGGGAAAAAAAGTATAAACATCCCGAGAAAAATGACTTCAACACATGCTCAGAAGGGTTTAAGTTTTTTTTCCTAAAGAAAGAGTCACGGCAGCTGGCCTTACAATAATGAGAAAAAGGTATTGATAACTAGTCTGCAAAGAAAAAAAAAAAGGGTCTGAATGTTCATTCAAGGCTGGTATTCATTCTTTATTCAGAGCCTGGTTGTCAGGCTTGAAAAGCAACAGAGATTACTGATGCATTCTACAGCCAAGTCATGGAGAACATAAATAAATTTGTTCTTCGTACAGCAATGAATAAAGGGAGGAAAAGACTTATTCTTTGTATTACAAGGCTTCTATGCCTTCTGTTTGGCTTTAGTAAGACAACTTCTGTTAATTACGGTCATATGACACACTTTAGAAACATACTAATTTGATATTTCATTTTCATTAGTTCAACGTAGTAAAGCCATCTTTCAATTCTGATATGGAATGATTAACATCTTGCATAGTTTTATTTGTATTTTTTAAAGTAGGTAAGACAGTGATCATGAATTCCAAAAGGAATTTACTGAACTATTTAGGAGCATTAAGTAATTTACCCTTATTTCAGTTTAGAGAGGTAGTTAAAAAAAAAATCTGGGGTCAAATTAAAGGCAGTAGAGTGAAAAACAAACTAAGAAAAAAACCCAGCAGTAGTATGTTTACTGCTGTATGTCAAAGTCAAAGCTATATTTTGAAAGTCATTCATGAGAATGCCCATTAAATGAAAACACTTGACCAATTTTGCTCTCTGCCTTAACAAATTACTTCAGGGATATTAATAACTTTTACCTTTTGGCCAAAAGAGTTGATTCTATGCTTTCCATTTCTTAAATTACCCACATAAACACACACACACACACACACACACACACACACACACACACACACACACAGTTTTTATAAAGCTAGGACTAGTTCTATGTCAATTCTGTTACTGAGATTAGTGGGGGAAATTTTTTTATGTAGGCATACTGTCTAAGAAGATATGATTTTAACGGCCTTAGTGGGCAGAACAAAAAAGGAGATATTTCTGAACCCATTTATAAGAAGAGATACTGTGAACTGCCTTTTAAGACAAGGCCCCTGCTGTCTTGTGAGTAACCTATTTGGCAAGCTCAAATAGTTGATAACTGTGATGCAAAATGGCTTAAGAATCACTTGAAGACAGCCTATAAGAGAATTAAGAGAAACTGAAAAGGAATATGAACTGTAGTTATTGTGATCGAGTTTGTGAAAATAGAGATGTGGGACTGCTGTTGAAGAAAGGATAGGGCTTTTTAAAAGTTGAAATAAAGGGTAGAGTTTCAAATTTTACAGAATGAAACTGAAATGAACATTTTTCCTATTTTTGCTATGAGCCCATGGACTGTAGCCTACCAGGCTCCTCTGTCTGTGGGATTTCCCAAGTAAGAATGCTGGAGTGGGTTGCCATTTCTTTCTCCAGGGAATCTTCCCAACCCAAGGATGGAACCCAGATCAACTACATCTCCTCCTTGGCAGGTGGATTCTTTACCACTGAGCCACACATATTTATAACATGAAAGTGCTATATATATATATATATATATTTATAACTGCAGAAGTCATCTCATCTGCCCAAATAGATTATAAATTATGAAAAGTAGCCGTTCTAGCTTATAGATCAGCAGCTTACAGATAAATATCCCTTACTTAGAAACAGTTATAGACACACTTCCTTTCTTTCCACAATGACTGAATTTCATCCAAAATTCCACTGCTGCTAAGTATTTTCTTCCTCTTTTTCTGTTCCACCATTATTGGGAAGGGGAAGGAACAGTGTTACAAAAAAAAGCCAGAGGGATTGACAGTTTCAAGGAGGTAGAGTACATGCAAACTATAAAGATCAAATAAATTGAAGACTCAAGAGTGATTTGGAGAAGGCAATGGCAACCCACTCTAGTACTCTTGCCTAGAAAATCCCATGGACAGAAGAGCCTGGTAGGTTGCAGTCCATGGGGTCACTAAGAGTCGGACGCAACTGAGCGACTTCATTTTCACTTTTCACTTTCATGCATTGGAGAAGCAAATGGCAACCCACTCCAGTGTTCTTGCCTGGAGAACCCCAGGGATGGGGGAGCCTGATGGGCTTCCGTCTATGGGGTCGCACAGAGTTGGACACGACTGAAGTGACTTAGCAGTAGCAAAGAGTGTTTATTGGATTTGGAAATATGGAGGTAAATGGGTGACTTCAACCATAACAAGTGAAGCCACTTATTTCTCCATGATATATAATTCATTTTTCTTCTAACTCTATGGTTATGCATGGCCTTGTGGAATAGTAATATAATTCAATAAGTAAAAAAAAGGTCATTGCCCAGTAACTTTGACTCTTCTTAGAGTATTAAAATTGACTACTCAATGATTTGCTCCAAAAGTCTCTAGTCTGAAAGGTTATTTTGATTTTAAAATAAATACTATATGTATGGCCTCTTCAGTCTGTGGGTACTTTATGATCTTCTAGGAATGTTCTGAAAAACAAAAAAAAAAATTATCACAAACTATTTATGACACACACTGCCAGGCTTTACACAGATCCACTTCTATTATTAAGTATGGAACTGACATGTACACATTGCCATATTTAAAACAGATAACCAAAAAGGACCTATTGTATAGCACAGAGAATACTGCTCAATATTCTGTAATAACCTAAATGGGAAACGAATTTGAAAAAGAATAGGTAACATGTGTATGTATAACTGAATAACTTTGCTGTACACTTGGAACTAACATAACATTGCTGATCAACTATTCTTCAATATAAACTTGAAAAAAAATCTTCAACCATTTCCTTTTATATCACCCTTAACTGCACCAACACCAGTATTCCCTTTTCAGTTACCTGGCCACAACTGAGCTTTACAAAAACTTAGTACTATCTACTCTCTTTTTGATCATAAGCACATCTGTAAGGACAAACTTTAAACTGTGGCATATTTTCTTGAGTTAAATTCAACACTATATAGGTTTGTAAGGTTGGAAAGAAACCTCAAATGGCTATCTAATCTTTTATTCTAGGTCCTGGCAAATCTACCTAACAAAGCAAAGCAAATCTTTTTTTTTATTAAAGACATCATAAATTGTTTTTTATTTCCTTACTGTACTACTACAGGAGGATTTAGCTCATCTTTCCTCTTCTACAAGGATTAGAGATCATTAGTTAACTGCCTAGATAACCCTCAAGTTAGCAAGTTACCAACGACCTCATGTATCAGCTACCTATTGCCACAATGCTATGTGAAATAATCCACTTCAAAAATTAGGTATAAGACAGTAAACATTTATTTTTACTCATGAAATTATTTTTACTCATGAACAGTTCTGGGCTGGGCTAATTTTAGCTAGGCTTGCTCATCTGTCTACAGTCAGCCAGCAGGTAAGCTTGCAACTGGCTGGTCTGAGTTGGCCTCATTGGGGATAGCTCTCTGCATGAGATTTCTGAACTTCTAGCAGGCCAGGCTGAACTTACTTTCACCAAATCTGGCCAAAACAAGCTGCAGGGACACTCAGGTTCAAAGGGGTGAGAACAAAACCCATTTCTTAATGGGAGAAACCGGGTAAGAGGGACCCCTCTACTGATGTGATAGAGGCAAGGATAAAGATTCCTGTCATTTTCACAGTCAAATTACCAAAACGTCATTTAGTCTTTTCCTCATACTAAATATTCTGATATGGATGCTGTTTCTCCTCCATCCCTGAATCTGGACTGTGTAAACATTAACAATTAATTTTGTCATTGTAAAGTGTAATTTCAAGAATGCTATTGAACTGAAGTCAAGATGTGCTAAATTTAAAGAGCAAGTTGAGAGTTTAATTTATGAGCATAAGGAGTTGAAAAATATATTTTTTGACTTTAGGAAAAATGACATAAAAGCTACCTTAAGGAAATTATACAGCATAAATAGTTTTTAAATTTTTCACTGTTTAGAGCTTATATTATTTGATAAACTATCAGAAAGTTTTATTCAAAGAGGAAACACCCATGAACCTTTAAAATGAACCCTTTATTAAATCAGACTGTTATCTTAACAGTTATGTAAGTTACATGGTTTATGTCAGTGTATTTCACATGGAAATCTTTTAAACTCTTATCAGCAAGCAAAATTGTATCACACAATATATAAGTAGGAAGGGGATACTGCTAAACATTCAAATAAGGCAAGTATTTTAAAACAATAAAACAATTAAAAAAATTCAAGCATTCCTTTAAGAGAATTCAATACTACAAGCTAAATGTACTTTCTGAGTGTATTCATATAATCAAGGCAGTGTTTCTTCTTTTAAAACACCAGGAAATGGGATAAGGCTCATTAATAGATACAGCTGCCCGCAAGATTTTTAATCTCAGTTGCTTTCTTTAAATTAAAATTCACAAAGTGCACAATTAAGATATATCAAAAAACTGAATCTGCTACTCTAACAACAGCTGTCCATGCTTAATACTTAGTGGTTTATTTGACCAAATGATGTCTTTTCAGGGAAAAATAAAAAAGATAAGCCACTGTAAAACATTTAGTTTGAAATGTACGCTAATATTTTTCTTAAAAATCAAAAATTATGGAGGAAAAGGGTTATTTACCTTAAGGAAAAGAAAGCAAAACACTGGAATGACCAAACATTTTCAAAGAACAAGCACCACAAAGGACATTTGCATTCAGTTTTATAATATTTATCAATGCATTTTTTCTTACTCCAACCAATCTACTTCATCAAATTCTGAATCATCTTCTGAATCACTATATTCCACAGCAATACGACGGGACAGGATGGTGGCAACATCATTTTCAATGCGTTCATGTTTAGCTTCCTGTTCACGCTGCTCTTCGACTTTTCGTAGCTGAATACCTGATAGAGTAAATCCAAACAGTCATTGTAAACCAAAACACTAGATATTATTATTATTTATTATTATTATTATTATTAGATATATTAGATATTATTACTAGATGTTATATTATTAAACATTATTAGTCTAATAAAATCAAGTATACATAAGAAATACTAACAGGAAAGTAAAAAGCAAGATCTATTAAAAACAATTTGAAGGAATCATATTTAGAGAGACATTAATTCTTTTATTATGTTTTTATCTGTGATAGTATTTGATGCAACTTACCACTTATCCCAGAGGATGTCTATAGTTTATTTAGCCATAATGGTCTATTGTGCTTCCCTACTGACCATCACCTAAAGTTAACCAGGTGGTACATTTTTTTCGTTTGTTACCTCTATGGTCAAATAATTAAACATTGTTGAGCATATTTTTTGTAGCTTTATTCTCCCCAGTACTTAAGGGAAAGGCACTATTATTCATCCTACACTGTCAGTGCTTGACATATAGTATGACATGACGTTCCTTTGTTACTGAAGTAGGAACCTAAATCCTTTCATGGAATTAGTAAAGCAAGTGTCACTTATACATCAAATGGACAGCCGTAACACTGAAGAAGATACCATTTTTAAAGTAGTTAATATACATATGAAGTATAATACAAAGAGCTTTAACTAAATTTTCCATAACATTGAAGTCTGATATTTTGAATTTCCCATTCATTACATAAACATTTTAAGAATCCCTACTAAGTATGAAGATAAAATGATTAATGTGACAAATTTTCTTGAAAATTATTTAAAATATAAACTGACCATAGCTCTACTTTCTAAACGCTATTTGTGCAAAAAACATGATCATCTAAAATTTTACAAATGAAGAAAACATTACTGTCTCAAATATTCAGAAAGGTTCTTAGTGCTACTATTGCAATGCTTTTAAAGGCTCTTGAGAAAATTACCTTTTCGTATTGCTTCCAGAAGTACACTTCTGGCATCACTGATTACTGGTAAGGTTGATGGATGACGCTTTGGCTCAGAAGCAGGTGTAACTTGTGATGGAGGAGATGGAGGCATTAGTGGAACATGGGGACCTGGGGCAGTAGATGGAGTTGGATGTAGCCCAGAGGGAGGATGAGCAAGAGCTGCAACTGTGACAGGTGATGATGGTCGAATGCCAGGTGGAGGCAAAGGAGGCGGTGGTGGGGGTGGAGGCAGCCCCTGCACTTCTCCTTGTGGGAGTGGATGAACTGGTACAGTCTCACATACTGGGGCAGCTCTAGCTACTGGTGGAGAGGGCTGTACTAGAGGAGGTGCAATTGGAGGAGGAGCTGGGTGAAGAACTCCAGGGGCAATCTGAAGAGGAGCTGGAGGTGGTGGTACTGCTGGAGCTTGCAAAGCAGTGGTTGGAGGTGGAGGTGGGGGTGGTACTGGTGGGGGAGGAGTTGAAGTCATCGAAGCTCTTAATGAAGAAGTTGACAAGGCAGATGGAAGAGGTGGTGGAGGAGGTGGGGGGGTGGGGCTCACAAACACAGGTGTCCTGCCTGTAGCTGGTGACTGAGGACGATTTTCTATCAAACCTGTAGCAGAACTGAAATGAAAAAGAGATCCTAGCAAGTTATTTAAAGAGAAAAGACTAAGTACACAAAGTATAAATGGCTACCAGTAATTATATCAAGGTAGATGCATTAACATGTTCCTATAAAAATTAAAAATTCTTCATCAATATTTATAATGAAATGAAAACCAAAAGTACACTAATAAGAAAATTAATACATGGTGCTGTGATTTCTAATATTCTAAATGGACTCATCTGCTCACACAACTTTCATATCTATGAGCATTTTATACTTTGGTAAATATGAGTCTCATATTATACTGTAATATAAGTCTTCATAATGGCTCAATATTTATCATACTACAACATTTGTAGCAATACCTGTGGCCAAAACAACACTCTATTCATATTGGAACTATTAAGACTCATCATATGTCATTTCAGTTAAATCAGTGACACCTAATTACAAACCACAAAGGAAACTGATGTCCCTCTTCCTTCCTAAGGATGGAAGATCAAATGAGTCAGTGATATACGTTTGTTTCTTTTTTAACTGAAAATTGTAAAGCTGATTTCTAATTCTCTATTAAAAAATTGTAATGTGGATAACACTGGAAAAAATTAAACTTCAAAAAGCTTTACTAAAAGATTATTATGAGCAGTTGCTTATTCTCTGTCAAATTCTTAAGAGTTATTTCCCCAACATCAAATTAACATTTATAATTCAATCTTTGGTTCCCATTTCTTTGTCCTTAACCACATACCAAAAATTCTTAATTTTTATTAATATACTGTACATCATGTGCTTGATAATGAAGCCATAATAAAACAAAACACACTTCATCTTTAAATGATCATTAGCTAAATTTTCCCAAGAGAAAGTGTGAGCTCTGATCAGAGACTGGCAAATTACATCCCATGGGCCAAATCTTAACTAATCCCCGTTTTTATAAATAAAACTTTGGTGAAATACAAACTTATTCATTTGTTTATGTATAGTCCATGGCTGTTTCCATTCATCAATGTCAGAGTTGAGCAGTTGTGACAGAAGCCATATTTCCTAAGGCCGAAAATGTTTATTACAAGGGCCTTAAAGAAAAAGGCCACTAACACCCATGATAAACACATGTGCTTGTTCTGACATACCTGATACAGGTGGGTATCGGTTTCGCATCTCCTGCTCCATGCATTGGTGGAGGTGGAGGGGGTTCATGTGGTCTGACCAAGACCCTTTCCTCAGCTCTAGTTAGGAGCTCACTCATCTGACTAAATGGCAAGGCAGAAAGAGAGTAAGATCCATCCATATGATCCACATATGTCTGAGGTCTAGAAAAAAGTAATAAATTAGTGTATCTTTCTTGAATTATTGCTGAAGTAAAGTGTTTTACATTAGATATTTAAGGTTTATCCTTTGAATGCCAATATTTTAACTACTTTCAGGAAACTTCTTTCAGAAATTTATCCTGCTTTTAAAACACAGAATGCTGCTCATAATGCAACCTTTCTTTGCTGATTCAAGTTATTATGATGAACTTCAGTTACTTTATTACTTTACAATATAATACTAACAGCTCACAAAGGTAAAAAGTGTTACATTCATAATCTGATAAATAAGAAAATAGTTAACTTTTAGGCAAATTGTGTTCAAAACTATCTGCCTCTATTTAGTTTTTTTCTTTGTAATAAGATGCTAATGACAAACACTTAGAATATGAAAATTTTATACACCAGAATATCCTGTTCTTTTAAACCTAAATGACTTCCAAATGTGGAGGAGGAAATGGCAACCCACTCCAGTACTCTTGCCTGGAAAATCCCAGGGACGGGGGAGCCTGGTGGGCTGCCATCTATGGGGTCGCAGAGAGTCAGACACGAATGAAGTGACTTAGCAGCAGCAGACTTCCACAGGTCTTGTGCCCAGAGGAGACAGGTCTCAATGATACTAGTAGCACAGTGATCCCTAACTACATTGATTTTGTCTTTTTCATATTTTCAAAGGTGTTAGAGTACTCAGAAAATAGCTGAGTAACATAACATGTGACTTAAAACAGATTTAAGCAAAATTTTAGATACTTTGGGCAGGTGAAGATTTATAAATGTTTACTGACTATAGTGCACGCTGTGGACAAAGTTGGATTTAAAAGATGTGTATAAAGCAAGTTAGAAATGATTGTATTTATACTATTGGGTCAGCAATATCTCAATTACTTAATAGTGATTAGAAACAGATGTTTGTCTATTGATTGTTAATTAAAAAAATCAATTCTTTCAGCCTCTTTCTTTCAGTACTGTATATAGACAGTATCATGTATATTACTCCTAAAAAAGAACAAGATAATTTACATTTCTGACCCAATCATTTATAGGTATTATTCAAAAGAAAGTCTCAAGTGCTTTTTCCATTGAAAAAAATCAATAACTGTAAGATATAATAATAACTAAAATCAACTGTACACAAATTTCTTCACAGAGAGATACTAGTGTAATGTCTATTAGGGTTGCATGTTAGTTAGATAGGGCCCCTGGCTATTGAGAAAGGAAAAGGACCTACTGTATATTTCTGCAAAAGGGGATGAGTGATTTTGTTTGAAAGTCCTGATATATCTAAGGTAGAAAATGTGGCACAGAAAGGAAATCAGGGGAAAGAAAAAGAACAAAATGTGACCCCTTCTCAACTCCTACTTTATATATAGTGAATCAAAAAAAACCCAGACCCCCATTACTCTGTTACGAAATTTTAACAGACTTGGCCTGAACTACTGAGAAGGACCTGAGACTTCATATGAAAGTTAAAACAAAGCTGAAGACCATCTGCTTCAACCACTTCTTTCTACAGATGACAAAACTGAAATCCAGGTACGAAAATGACCTGCCCAAGATCAGACTTCAGTAGGCTCATAGTGGTTAGGGTTTCAAAATCATCTCAATACTTATAGAACAGGGTCTATCAATCCAACAGTTCAGGACCTAAGACTTAGACATACAGATATTAGAAATAAAGCCAGTGTTTTATCATTAATTTTGTTAAAAAAAAACAAACAAAAGAAAAGAAACCTTGTTTCAAAATGAGAGGCTGGGCCATTAGCAACTTCAATATGCTTATGTAAGAGATTAGCATCATCTTCAGCCAGCTCTGGACCTTGGGCCAGCTTCTGCCATTCTCTCCGCCTGTCATGAGGTGCTCTTGGCACTTTTTCTGGTTCATGAGGACGATCTAGATTTTTCTGCTATAACAGATGTATTGAAACAAAGCCAAATGCTGAAGTTCTATGTTAAAACAATCAAAATAGAATTCTAACATCAATATTGAAAAAGCAACTCATCATAATATAGTAAAAATAACAACAGAACAACTCATCATAGTATAGTAAAAATAACAACAGAGACAGTTCATTTGTGCACTGAGTTAAATATTAGGAGTTTGCTTGTAATCCCATTTTCTAATGCTTTTTTTAACCTCTACTTGGAACTGATGTATCAGATAAAACAGTGTATCTGAGGAATAAAACTTGAGGTCAGAAAGTCCTTTCAGATGAAAAAAGATTCGTCAACTCTGCTCCCTCATCTATTAATTTTTGGTATAATGAGTGAAATTTCTACTATTAATTTTTCCAGCCTAAACTGGAAATTAGTACTAAGGTTATGTGATCTGAGAAGTAACTAATTAGCTAGCCAATACATTAGAAAAAAAATCCAATCGCCCAATTAAACCATAATAACCATGTCACTCAACAGAAAATAGGGTATTTGAAAAATAAAACAAAAAGTGACTCAAACTGTGGGAGAAAAAGTATAGAAAGGAAAGGTACAAAAAAGTCAAATGCCAAAGGGGTCAAGCAGGTAACACATATGAATGGTAAGAGTCAGATATAAGACGACGCCTGCAGGGAACTAGATGGGTATGGCCATTTAAGGGATTTCAGTTCAAAAATTTAAAAATCACTGTGTTTGTCTAACAAAATTGCTTGCAAGCATAGCCTGGGCTACCAGTCACCAGTTTGCAAATTCTGGCTAGAACACTGGTACACTGTCTAGTGCAGAAAATAACAACATGCAGGCATTATGGGGTAGTGCAGGGAGAGCAGAAGTAGCTACAAGAGAAGCAGGGGTGATAAAGACAAACTTTGCCACCTTCTTAATTCTGCCTAAATCTAACTTTGCTTCTTTCTTTCATATTTCTAGTTATCATTAATATGGAATAAAACAAATCCAAGTGAATTTCATCAGAAAACAGAAAATGACAATACAACAGACAGATAACAGGAATTTAGTGAAAATGTTATAACCTTTTCAGGGCATTTAGATATGCTCTCTGGTAAGATAATATTAACTAATCTACTTTACCAGTATCTGTACAATGTTCCTTTGTTCTTTTTCAGTAGAATACCTTTCTCTTCCCTGGTCCACTTAATTCTTATTTGTTCTTTAAGATTCATTACAAGCTTTGTTGAAGTGTTTATCAGGCCCATCCTGTCTAAGGCTGGTCCTATTTTGTGCTACTCAAACTCAAACTCTCTGTTAGGGTACTTATCACACCATATTTGCACCCCATTGGACTGTGAACTTTCTGTGTGGTTACTATATGGACCAAATAAAATAAAACTGTCAAAGTACAGAATTAATAAAGTTCCACATATGCAACAAAACACAAATACATGAAAACTAACTTCAATTTTCTGAATTTCTTGTAATACCTTCTGCTTCCTCTTTTCCTTCCTCTTATCCTCTGTATCCTGTAACATTTTTTCTTTCCAAAGATCAAAGAAATATGAAGGATTGGTATAAAACTTCAAACCTTCTTTACCATCATCTCTGAAATATAAAATATCAATGAAAATATACATTAGTAAGACTTAGAGAGGCAATCAGAACAGAAATTATTTTACTAAAATTGTTTCTTCCTACATTAAGAAAATATAGCATGTGTAAAAATACTGGCAAAGTAAATCAGGATATGCAACAACAGAACATTTCTCACAAATCAGACAGGAAACTAAGGAAAATGGAAAACCAGAAGTTTTGCAGAGTTTGTGTTAATAATTTGAAGTACAACTGGACAATTTTCATCCCTAACTTCTACCGAATACAAAGTTTTCTATAAGTTCTGTGGGAAATTTCAATATTTACAAATGATTCTGCGAAAGATAAAAGTCTAAAAGGATAACAGAATAGAGAAACTATACAGGGTTTCTGCCAATACTCTTACTTACCATCTTATCAAACAGAAAAAAAAAAATGTCACCAAATAGTCATTCTAATAGTAATAGCTATATCCAATGACTTGCATACTGACATAGTTTCAAATAACTATCCAAATACTATTTCACTTAGGATATGTGTCATGCTTCTTAAATTCCTCATTTAACAATTTATATGAAAGACTCAAAGAAAAGATGAATAACTCTAAATTTTTTTAAATGGCAAAAAAAAAATTAAAAACAGATACTACATATCCATTACACAGAAATATGATGCATACAGATCAAGAGTAGACAAGAACAAGAAAAAATGATATTTACTGTATTAATGTGGTGAGATTTTGAACTCTTTATTTTTTGTTTTCCATCAAATCAGAAATTAAATTAAAAAGACAATAACAACTCCTTGTCCTTTTAGAGTAATATTTGCCATTGGCTTTTCTTAAAAATATTTGTCAAAACAACTCCTTTGATTTGTATGCCAGAACCCTGGGAACTCACCTAGTTAATAAAGCAAAGGTTTTCTAAAGGTGTTGGCTACGGAGGGGTCTCTGCATTGGTCAGGAATCCAGTGAAATAAAAAAGTGTTTGGGATTTAGCATTTAAAGTTAGACCTCTTTGAACTTGAAGTCTGAGATAAGTAACCAGCCTTCTTATTTATCAGCCTACTGACCTGTAAGGAGTGAGTATATTGAGAGGTGGTGGCTGTTCACAAACATCATATGTCTCTTGTAATGGAATAGGCAAAGTCTTGCGGTCAAAAAGCTGCTGATCTTGAATTGTAGAACTTCGGAAGGCTTTTCTCATTGTTATATCTTGCAAAGATACTAAAACAAAAATCCAACATGTATTATTTTATTTTACTAACATGATTTAACATAAGGACAAATTCACACACTGTATTTGTTTAAAAGTCAAAAGGCTGTGACTGTAGTGGCTTATGAATCAGGAACCACATTTTTAAAATAAATGCTCTTCTCATTACATCACAAATCATTTTGTGCTTTATTTTCCCAACTAGATGGGCTTTAATGCAATCTCTGATTTCTAAGGCTCAGAAAGCTCTAATGACACCTGAAGCACATTTTACATCAAAACATCTTCTTCTTTCCTCTACTTACCATACTAGCCCCCATCAGCCTACATTTTCCTCTTTTTTTTCTATAATCTTTTTCCCATCTCCTTTTATTACTTTTATTTAGCTTATAACAATAACATTGAAGGAACTACTTCACTATTAGTGGCATTCTGAGCTAAACACAGTATTGCCCTCCATGCTATAGAGATTATAAATATTATAGCATGGACTATTAAGTTAAAACAAATCTACTGTAAAGAAAATAAAATTTTCAAGTACTGGGCAATCTGTATTATTGCCTGTTTCACTTTTCTTTTATAGTGCTATAAAGATCTCCAGTTAACTACAAGTTCTTCAAGACTGAAGCTGTCTTATACATTAGTACCTCTAGTAACACAATTTATTATTTATAGTAACTCTAGTAAGTAATACATATGAGGATTTAAAATAACTTTACTCATCTTCTTTTGGACTGTGCAGCATGTTTAAATAAAAATGTGCCAAAATACTAGATTCTTAACTCTTAGAGTGATTTCTTGATATTAAAAAATTAGGTGACTTTATATTGAAATATACATATTTGCATATGACTTTTAGTATGATAAATGCTTTATGCCATAAAAAGGTCAGTACTAAATAATCATAACGAGTCCTAAATTATGTTTCTCCCTAAAATAGTATCTCTTTCATCCTCACAAATAAAATTCACTTAATACAAATGTTTGGATCTATGAAGTAAGTGAAGCGATAAGGCTGGCTGTGCAATAGCCACATTATGACTGCATCCCCAGCAATTCCACTGCTACCTGACTTGTAACACACTTAAAAACAACAAAATAAAATTCAAAGAAGGAAAGAAAAAATGTTTCCACTATCACTAAAGAGTAGTATGAGAGATATTTAATGAGTACAAACTATAGTGGTAGATGTTTTCACTAATTTTTACTTAAACTTCATAACAACTTAATGAGATAGGAAGTATGTCATTTGTAAACATATAAAAATAGAAAATGTTACATAACTGGCCCAAGATAAACTGGTTAATAAACAGTAGAGCTAGAACAGAAAACACAGATCTGTCTGCCTTTGAGGCTAATCTCTTTGCCACAATACTGTATATTGTTCCTCTGGCTCATGTCAGAAGTGGCCTCTGTTTTCTTCAATCAAAATGAAACAATTCTTGACACTATCCTATCCCACCTATTGACCATTAAATATAAAACCTAGTGTTTAATCTCCCAAAACTTTCTTGGTAAAGAATATGAAGAACATGTAAAGTAATAAGCATTTTTCATTTTTCAGTTCCTCTTAATTATCATTTCTCTCATTTGTTAAAAGACCAATGTGACAAAGCCCCTTGCAGTTGCCAACAATGACATATTACTTAGTGTTATGTAACACAGCAAGTCAGCAAAATACATTTGTAAACATGTTGAATTAAATATAATTGTACAGATCTTTGTTTAAAACTCAGTTTTTTACCCAATTTAAATTATCATGATAGTTCTGTTACTATTTAATGGTAATTAAAAAACCCAAAATACTGATGTCACATTCTGTAATTTATTATTCTACTCACAACATTTATTTGAACTTTAATGGAGTTAAAAAATCTAGGTTAAATAACTTTGAAAATTCCTCTATCCAACATCCCCAAGACAATTTCAAATAAAGTATTTAATTTTGATTAAATTTGATTTAATTTTGATTGAAGTATTTAACTTCCATCTTAAGTTCAACTTCAAGATTCTGAATTCTTCCCCAATGCTCCATATAATTTTAAAGGAAACTAAATAAATCTGATAGCTGTTGGCACATTAAGAATTTTTTTAAACACTTAAAACTATCTTAAGTTATTTACTAGTATCTATATTTTCATTTTCAATTTTAATGAGAATGCTAAAATATCTTAAAATTTAACAGTATTTTGAAACTTAATGTTAATTTTTATTTCTGTTACATAAAAGAGCTGCTTGTGTATATTTTAGATGAAAAGCACTTGTAACTTACACATTTAAATTATTTAAAAAAGAAATTTTGAATACAAATTATATATTTGAAAGTATGGCCATAAAATCTTTTTTAAATATTAGCAGTGACTTTTATTTCAAGAATTTCATGATGTGTAACTGATATACACAAACAAGTTTCAAAGGATACCACCAAGAAAAAAATCACCACAGAATCAGAGAAAATTTTTCCAAATCATAAGATTTGGGACTTGGATCCAGGATATATATGTATAGAATTTGCATAACTCAACAATAAAATGAAAAATAATCAAAATTAAAAACAGGAGAACGGTCTGAAGCGACAGTTTTCCAAAGAAGATACACAAATGGCCAGTAAATCATTTAAACCCTGTTTTTTTAAAAAAAAAATGAGATCATTATTTTTTTATTAATTTTTTGTATATTTATACATCACTGTGAATTACATTGACTGTAGTTTTATTAAAGGAAGAAGCACATGCTAACTATCTATTGACAATTCTGTCATAAGACTTCTGAAAGAAGTGAAATTGCTCAGTTGTGTCTGACTCTTTGCGACCCCATGGACTGTAGCCTACCAGGCTCCTCCATCCATGGGATTTTCCAGGCAAGAGTACTGGAGTGGGTTGTCATTTCCTTCTCCAGGGGATCTTCTCAACCCAGGGTTGGAACTCAGGTCTCCCACATTGCAGGCTTTACATCTAAGCCACTGGGGAAGCTATAAGACTTCTGGTACAATGTAAAGTCCAGCTCCAGCCCTTTGCACAAACAGAATCATTTTTGTTTTAGTTTTTTTTAACTGAACTAACTGCAGTTGTTAACATTTAAAAACAAGAGGTATGAGATAGACATCTAGATATCCTGGACAAAGGAAAGATCTGGAATGACTAGACTGACTTTTCCTCATTTCATGTCACCCACATGCCAACAATCCACACCCTGTTTGTACAGTCTCTCAAAATTGGGCACTTGGTCCACTTCACTCAGAGTAACTAGGATGAAAACCCTGGTGTTAATCCTATCCACCACTTTCTTACTGGGTGACTTGTCTCTAAATAGCTTATAAGCCATGAAAATATGTTCAATATCATTAGTCATCAGGGAAATCCCAATACATTTATACAAAATGAACCAGTATTGAAAACATTATGCTAAGAAATGAAAGAAGCCAGTCACAAAAAATCATATGCTATATGATTCCATTTATATGAAATGTCTAGAATAGGCAAATCCAAAGAGATAGAAAGTAGACAGTGATTGCTAGAAGCCAGGGAGAAGGGGAGATGAGAAGTAACACCACTAGATATAGGGTTTCTTTTTGGGGTGAGGAGAATATTCTAAAACTGACTGTGGTGATAGTCACGTAACAGTGAAAATACTAAATACCACTGAATCATACACTTTAACTTTGCAAGAGTTAATTGTAGGGTATATGAAATACACCTCAATAAAGTTTGTTTTTTTTTTTAAGTACTATCTTAGATTTTTCTCATATCCAGATCTATGAGTTTACATCTTTGCATGCAGAGGAAACTCGGCATACGAAGTATTCACCTCTCCTTATTTAGGCGTTAAATTAGGTTATGTCAGAAATTGTTGGTTCAATCACTAAAACAACATTATATTTTATATATTTGCTACATAAAAGGTAGAAAAACTACCTTTTGATTTTTACAGTGATATCCTTTAATATTTTTATTGCTAAAGTTTAGAGATAAGTAACTTACAATTATTATAAAAATGCTATTCCACAAAAAATATTTTGAACAGAGTATTATAAGAGATTCACATTAAATAATTCTCTAGGGTAGATAAGCAAAAATTATGTTCTTAATAATTTCATTTCTCTTGGTAGAAAAACAAACAAACAAACAAAAACAGAGCCATTTGAGAAACAATACCATTCAATGTATTCTATCAATGCATGAAATGTTTTACCACTAAAGTTTTTACCATTATTTTAGCCTGTAATGTGGTTTTTTAAAACCTGATATCCCTAGCTTAATATCTCAGTATAGAACATTTTTGTCCTTTATATTGGCAATTTGGGGTTTTGGTTTTTTTGGAGGGGAGGGAATGTTCATTTAAAATGGGAAATAACATTTAAATAAAGATCAGATTCTGGCAATTTAGCAATATGCACATATAAAAGCATATTAAAAGGAATTTCATTCTTAAAAAAATCAAAGTTAAGAATTTCAGGTAATTTTCAAATAATTTTTATTTTTAAGACAAACGGATACAAATAAATTATAAGGGAGATACTGAGCCCACAAGTCACAACCACTAAAGCCTGCATGCCTAAAGCAAGTGCTCTGCCACAAGAGAAACCACTGCAATGAGAAGCCTCCAATGCACGCAGTGAAGACCCAGCACAGTCATAAATAAATAAATAAAAATTTTAAGGGAGAAAGAAAATGGAAGAGAAGTTTGGCTTCAAAAAAAATTTACGTCAAAAATGAAGAGCTATATACAAAAAAGAAGAAAAAAATTTAATATACAAAAAGAAGAAATTTAATATACAAAAAGAAGAAAAAAAGAGTAGACAACTCAGTAGAGTCATGTGAATAGCATTTATAGATAAGCCACCAATCTATTACAATGTGTACAACAAAGGTCATGGGTAAAATAGATTTGTAGTAAATTCATATTTTTTGTGTGTCTCTTTGATTAACTGAAGCACATTTCTCCTAGTTGTTTTTTTTTTTAATAAATTCATGTATATATATCACTCATCCTACCTAACCAAAAACATACTGTGAAAGAAAATATGCATAAACTTACATTCTTCTTCTTTAGGATCAAGCTGTGTAACACTGACAGATAAACGGTCCACACGTTCTTGTAATGAGTTAACTCTGAAGGAAAAACTATGTGCTTCGTTGAATAATTCTCCAAATATATCTTCAGCATATTTACCTAAGCAAAAATGAAGCATATACCATAAAGTTTAAAGTTATCAGAGATAAATATAAACCAATTTAACATTTAAAATGCTGCCCCGATGAATTTGATATTTATTTGAAACTAGTTTAAACTTTAAACCCTCACCTACAGTAATCTAACTGTGATAGAGTGGGAAAAAACACAAACCCTAGGAAATATGGTTCTAAATACTAGATCTACCACTTTCTGGTAGGTGACTTGTGGCTAAAATGGAAATACTCTCCTGCTTTACCCCTATCTATACACCACTTTCACTTACCTTTATACACCTGTTAAGGGTTAGAAAGGTTATGATGTAAAGTAAATATAAATAATATATCTCTTAATCCCAAATCAGCAATCGGAAACAGAGTCTATACTAGAACTGAATTTCAGGCCAAGTGACAGAATGCAAGATTCTTCATAAACCTAATAGATGACCAAATCTCAGGTATGCCCAAAATATAGATTCTGAAAATTTATGAGATATATTTTACATTTTCTCTCATTCTAGTTTCTTAAAAAATCATAAATCTAAAATCACTGTATTCCTCCAGTCATGTAAATTTCCATTATGAAAAGAATAAACCAAAGTAATCCCATTCAAAAAGGAGAAATAATAATTTCTATGTAATAAAAAAGCCAGAGAGACATTTCAGATGACCTAGAATTTCAACTGTATTTAGAATATATAAACAAATGAACACTCACAATATAAAGAAAAGTCAATTACTATCTATTCCGTGAATTAAAAAATTGATTGCCTTCCTAAATCAAGACAACTTAGACCCAAGCATACTGTTTAGGTTAAATGAGGCTCAACAGTAAGCTCTATATCCTGAAACAGGGTACTTACATGCTTACATAATGAATTCATTAATCTCACCAGTTTACATTGAACAATGGCTGTTTTTTTTCCAAAGCACTTCAGTACATTATCAGTTAAATCAACAAACGTTTACTGAGGGTTCACACTGTGCCTGGTAGGTGTTATTTCCTACTGAAGACACCAAAAAATAAAACATAAAATTCCTATCCTAGAAGATTTTATAATCTTTAGGCAAAAAAATTAGAATTTTAATTTCTTTATAATTAAGAGAAAAAGGATAATTTTATACATATTCACTCGCTCACATATAGTCTTTAAACCAAAATGTCAGATAATGTTCTAGACCCTGGAGATAGAAAAATGATTGGAAAAAGGTCTCTGCAACTGAGTTTTTAACAGAGGGAGAAACAGACATTTAAATAAAAATGAAAACCAATTTAATAATCCAAATCTTTGTTTCATTCACTCTGAGGCCTTGGCATAAATTTCCTCACCTGTAAAATAGAAATAAAAATATCTCCTTCAAAGAAGTTATAAGAAAACGAAGCAAAAAAAAAAGTCAGGGGGAAGGGCAATTGTAGAGTACCTGATACAGGACAGGAGCTTAAAAACAGGCAGCTCTTACTATAAAACAAGGTCAGAGCCACAGAGCACAAAGAAAGAAGTATCTAAACTCTTGGGTGTGGGATGGTGACAGATAAGGGAAGCACCACAGGTGGAAGAAAAGGCAAGTATAAAGTTACTCATTTATTCATCAAATGTTAAGGATACAAAGATGGAAGAGACAATTCTATTCCTGAAAGAACTTAGTTTAATACACGGATTTTTAACTTACAGTCTGTATACCACCTGTATTATGTGCAGATTTTTAATGCATTTATATATTTTGGGAAAGAGTTTTTTTTTCCTTTTTTAAACAGATTTTAAAAAAAAAGAGTCTACACTTCCCCCACTTCAGGTTTAAGTGCCAAAGCACTGATGTACATAAGATAGTCATCCCATTTATTCTATTTTCATGTCCCTTCTTACTTTCTAAATCTACCTTCTCCTTCTATCCCAGAAAGAGGTGAAATGAATAAAGTTTGCAATGGAAAGCTAATTGTCTATGTACCTGAATTTCAACTAAACTTACATTTATTATACTACTGTCTCTATCCAAGAAGCTACGAGGTCTCATTATCTCTGATGTTAAAATCTAAATCTTCTCATCTAACACTATCCTCTATATCAAGCTCCACCATATAAATCTAATATCATTCGTACCTTTAATCCCTCTCACATGGGACTTCCCTGGCAGTCCAGTGGTTAAGACTGTGCTTCTATTGCAGGGGGCCGTGGGTTCGATCCCTGGTTGGGGAACTAAGACCTCCACATGCTGTGCAGCCCCCCAAAAAACTCATATATTTATTTTTGCCTCCATTCATTAGCCTACTTCTTCAAACAGTTGAAATGCCTTCCTTCTTCATTCCTCTACATTTTCCAAATTATTCTGTTCCTTAAAGGCCCAGTTCAATTCACATTCATTCAGTAAGCCTTCTCTTATGATTTCACCTATGCTTACCTCTCTTTTCTCAATTCCTATAATCTAAAGCTCATGTTTTTTAATTATATACATGCTCACACTGTTTGAAACTCACAGAATAGTTTCAGCATTCATCATATTAGATTCTTCAACTACATGGGGTGTATTCTTTTAGGACAAAATACATGTACCTTCATCACGCAGTAAAATACTCAGTGTTATCTGTCCATTATCTATTATTTAATTAGTCTTATAGAGCCAATCTATTTATCTACCCTCTTACCCATCTACATTGCTACCAGTGAAATTTTCTGATTGAGAACAAGAAGTAGGCTCTATCAGCTCATATTGGCAATTCAAAGTGACTATATTCAACATGAGAAAGGCCTTAGGAAGAGAAAATAGCAAAAGATCTCTCATGTAATTAGAGTTCCAATGGCTGTTAAATAAGACATGGGCTTCCCTAGTGGCTCAAACGGTAAAGTCAGGAAGATACCCTGGAGAAGGAAATGGCAACCTATTCCAGTTATCTTGCCTGGAAAGTCCCATGAACAGAGGAGCCTGGTAGGCTACAGCCCATGGGGTCGCACAGAGTCGGGCACGACTGAGCGACTACTTAAGTAGTAGTAGTAGTAATAGGGAAAATTTTGGTAAGCAGAAGAAATTTAAATAAAACAAATTCTATGTTTTCAGTAATTATTATAAAACAGAATTGTGTTCTACTAGGAAAAACAACTCAACTGGATGTATATTTTTGCGAGGAAGAGGTAAGAACAATGTTCAGCCCCAAGCCACCTGAGCCCTGGAGTCAAGCTTCACTACTGTGAAAGTCCTATAGCACTTTTGATGCTAGGATTAGCACCAAAATGAAAATATGTATTATGCAGAACCATTCTGAGTAGCCTAGTTTTATAAGTAATTCAGAGGTTATTTAATGCATTAATTATTATTTTAACTGTTTTGGATAGAAACTGATATAAAATCTACTCTAAGTTTCCCTGTCTTAAATAAAAATTAAACATAATTTAACCTGTTTTTGAGGACTCACAGTCATATATTAATTATGAGAAACAACAGCATTAAAATGTATAATTTTACATTAAATGCACTTACATTAAATAGCCTCTTTCCAGTTTTTATGTTGCTTTTCCTCTTATGTCACTTCTTCCTTTGCTATAAACTACACCTTTTGACTGGCTTCAGTGATGCCTACTTCTGTTATTGGCACCCCCCTCCCCCTACATTTCTTCTTTTAATTCTCTGAAGCATGAATGTTTGGAAACCACATCATGAACCTGTCTGAATTATCAAAGTAAAAGCAAACAAACATGGAGAGGAATCAGCTGGCTATTTTATGTACATGGTCTTCAGGCTGGACTTGTTTATTCCAGCTATCTTGAGGCCTTTTAAATTTAATTCCAGGTTCTCAACTATGTCAAGTGGGAAAACCACCAGAGAGCTTAATTTTAGGGTGGTAAACTAATGTTATACCTTGCTACAATATCTTATGCTTTTTCTCTTTTTTCTTTTTTGAATCTCTACAAACTACCATGAAAATGCCTCTATAGTCTCTGATTCCAAGTCTGAAGCACTCAAAACCTAATTTAGTCATATTTTACAATGTATTTCTATTTTCAGAGCTTGGTTACAGCATAACCACATGCTGGCTGACAGATGTTGCTTATATGGACTGTCTATATCAGACATGAAAATTCTTTACCTTTAAGTTATGTGAGAAATGGGTTAATACTGCAAAATTGACACTCTTAATCATTATATTAGTTCTAAATTCTATATTAAAAATACACCTAAAATAAGATGCCTACATTAGATCTTTCATTTTAATTTAAAGAAATATTTTAACCAAATTTATTAATGTCATTTGTATGCTCTTAACATGCATTTTAATATTAACAAGCTGATGCACCCATTTATATACAGCATATATAAATTTTATATGAAGTTATGTTACATTATTAGAATATAACATATCATAAAACAAATTAGTACTAGCAAATGACTTTAAACAATATATTAATCATATATTAATACTTGCTAAGACTTTTCTTTTGACGTGTTTCAAAAGTACAATCTATACTGAATTGCTAAAGAAAGAAACAAGAAAACAATATGTTAGTGATTCACAGCCAATATCTAACCTGGAAAAAAAACACACCAAGTGGAACAAAGAATATACTTAAATTCAAATAAACAGTCTTTTAATTTACTCTTACAACTATTTCACAAGCAATGTAGAAATTTAGTGTTCTCACCAAGAACATTAAAATACAACTTTATCTTGTTCTGGCTACATGAATATGTCCAAATGCTCTCACTTGAAACAAATCAGAATAACAACCTCATTTTACCTTGTGCTAAGTACTCAATTATAAAAAGACAAAAGTTAACAGGAAAAGAAAAGAGGAGTCAATCCTGGCTATTAAGGACAATCTGTGTAGGTGGGTATGGCTGATAAATCTAGAGATGATATCTAAACCAAAAACATCTTATGTTATCTTTAAAATAAAATACAAATGTCTAATAAAATGCAAATCCTTTAATTCAAAAGATAAACTGGATTTAAAAAAATTTTTCTAACATCACATTTAGAATAAATGGGAAATAACTTAATTTCTTAACCTAGCAGCAACGTTATAACATCTTATAATGGAAACAGACTGACCTTCACCTCCTCCCTTAACCTGTCCCTTCCACTGGCCTTTATTATCTGGCCAGACTGCTGGCCTTCTGTCTGCCATCAGGCTGCAAATCAGACACTTGACTCACATCCTAATGTCCTTTAGACAATCCACTTGAATAACCTAATCCTCTGATTAGTCAGTTACTATCCCACATCTTTCACTTTTAGATATTTGATAATATAAAAATACTTCCCTAGGCTAATAAGATGTATAAAGAGATATCCCAAAACACAAATAGCTGAAACCTCTAGAAAAGTAAATAGTGATAACAAGCAAGCAAAAGTACAACTCTACCACCACCTTTTATAGTCCAAGTCATATTTTAAAAACAATCTCAGTAATTATTACACATTATGTGATTCTGTTCCTAAAAGATTCTGTTCTTATTTCCCTTCCCCAGATCCACGAGAAGAAGTGATTCTAAAATGCATTAATTTTACTTAAAATGACACTTTTTTTTTCAAAATAATTAAATAATTCTGTACTCTTATTAACTATCTCCCCCCCCACCCCAATTAGTCACAGGAATATTATTTAAACACCCCAACAGGTAATTCTGGTTTGTGAGTAATATTTTTAATTGATGTAAAAATACTTACTTAGGCTACTTAGTTGTCTAATTATATTTGCCAAGGAAATATTGGTCACACATTCCAGTTCATTCTTAATTCCTCTAGGCAGTGCTGTATGACACAAGTGCCTAGGATCAATGTTTCTTTTCACTAATGGCATCTTGAAATCAACCTTTGTGCCAATTCACCTGTAGGAAATCACACAATAAATTAACACTTTTCAGTCTTAACCAACACAGAGTGAGACCTTATCTTTCACATTTCATAACAAAATATTTGCTAGTATCAAGATGGTGAAAATGGAGCCACACCTGACTAAATAAAACTGATTTAACATTTTTAATAAAAATGATTAAACATTTTTATCTTCAATTATTAGAATGTCAATATTATATGAAACATTTTTTAAAACTTACTTTCAATGAAAACTGCTTCATGATGAATTCATAATCATTATCATTATTATTGATTTTACTTACTACAACTAGAGGTTTCATTCTAGAAAGTCAGTATGGAAGGTCCTCTGTAAGGAATTACATAAGAGGATTAAAGAAGCTGCAAGATTAGCATCAAAATTACTTTTCCACATAAAATGTATTAGGTATTCAATAGCTCAAAAATCAAATAGTCTGTGTAATCCTCAATCTCATCAAAACCAACAAAAAAGTATTTATTTAAATGATCAACCTTCTTTGAATTACAGTCAGTCTTCCCAGGCTTCCCATATGCACAAATTTCAGCTTCCACAGTCGAGTTAAAAAATACCAGTCCCCCAACAACATGGTTCTAGTTTCACTTAGTACAGTATACTAACTGAGTAACTACGTAAATACAAATTCCTTTGCTGGCACTTCACAAGTCACTGTGTTAACAAGAGAGGAACATCATTTCAGTGACCAATCACATCACTTTTTTTCAAACTCTGTTGGGGAAAGGTAACTTCTCATCTGTTACTCAGTTCACCTACATAGCAAAGCATGTAGTTGGTTTATCTTCTTATCTCCCAATGATAAACTCGTGTGAAATTTTACAAAATGATAAGTAAAAGAGAGAACTGGCCAATAATGATAAAAATGTGGCAAAGAAGAAAAAATGATGACACTGGAGTGAAATTCAAATTGAATATATATGGATTAACAGAAAAAAATAGTTGATTGTGGGAACGTTGCCACTACCACTGTTTGGGAGACACTAGATATGCAGAGGAATTTAGTGAAGGTAAAATTATTGAAATGAGGAAAAGTAGTTGTCACAAAAAGATGTTCCAAAAGAAGTGACAACAGCAAAAAACTTCACAATAAAGGAATTCTTACATAAGAAGAAAAGCAAAAAGCAAAGAAGAAAAGGAAAGGTATAAGCATCTGAATGCAGAGTTCCAAAGAATAGCAAGGAGAGAGATAAGAAAGCCTTCCTCAGTGACCAATGCAAAGAAATAGAGGAAAACAACAAAATGGGAAAGACTAGAGATCTCTTCAAGAAAATTACAGATACCAAGGGAACATTTCATGCAAAGATGGGCTCAATAAAGAACAGAAATGGTATGAACCAAACAGAAGCAGAAGCTATTAAGAAGAGGTGGCAAGAATACACAGAAGACCTGTACAAAGAAGATCTTCACGGCCCAGATAATCACGATGGTGTGATCACTCACCTAGAGCCAGACATCCTAGAATGTGAACTGTAGTAGGCCTTAGGAAATATCATTAAGAACAAAGCTAGTGGAGGTGATGGAATTCCAGTTGAGCTATTTCAAATCCTGAAAGAAGATGATGTGAAAGTGCTGCACTCAATATGTCAACAAATTTGGAAAACTCAGCAGTGGCCACAGGACTAGAAAAAGTCAGTGTTCATTCCAATCCCAAAGAAAGACAATGCCAAAGAATGCTCAAACTACTGTACAGTTGCACTCATCTCACACGCTAGTAAAGTAATGCTCAAAATTCTCCAAGCCAGGCTTCAGCAATACGTGAACCAGAAACTTTCAGATGTTCAAGGTGGTTTTAGAAAAGGCAGAGGAACCAGAGATCACATTGCCAACATCTGCTGGATCATTGAAAAAGCAAGAGCGTTCCAGAAAAACATCTATTTCTGCTTTATTGACTATGCCAAAGCCTTTGTCTGTGTGGATCACAATAAACTGTGGAAAATTCTGAAAGAGATGGGAATACCTGACCACTTGACCTGCCTCTTGACCTTCCTGTATGCAGGTCAGGAAGCAACAGTTAGAACTGGACATGGAACAACAGACTGGTTCCAAATAGGAAAAGGAGTATGTCAAAGCTGTATACTGTCACCCTGCTTATTTAACTTACATGCAGAGTACATCATGAGAAATGCTGGGCTGGAAGAAGCACAAGCTGGAATCAAGATTGCTGGGAGAAATATCAATAACCTCAGATATGCAGATGACATCACTCTTATGGCAGAAAGTGAAGAAGAACTAAAGAGCTTCTTGATGAAAGTGAAAGAGAAGAGGGAAAAAGTTGGCTTAAAGCTCAACCTTCAGAAAACTAAGATCATGGCATCTGGTCCCATCACTTCATGGCAAATAGATGGGAAACAGTGGCTGACTTTATTTTTATGGGCTCCAAAATCACTGCAGATGGTGACTGCAGCCATGAAATTAAAAGATGCTTACTCCTTGGAAGGAAAGTTATGACCAACCTAGACAGCATGTTAAAAAACAGAGACATTACTTTGTCAACAAAGGTCCATCTAGTCAAGGCTATGGTTTTTCCAGTGGTCATGTATGGATGTTGAGAGTTGAACTATAAAGAAAGCTGAGCACGGAAGAATTGATGCTTTTGAACTGTGGTGTTGGAGAAGACTCTTGAGAATCCCTTGGACTGCAATGAGATCCAACCAGTCCATCCTAAAGGAGATCAGTCCTGGGCATTCACTGGAAGGACTGATGTTGAAGCTGAAACTCCAATACTTTGGCCACCTGATGCGAAGAACTGACTCATTTGAAAAGACCCTGATGCTGGGAAAGATTGAGGGCAGGAGGCGAAGGGGACAACAGAGGATGAGATGGCTGGATGGCATCACCAACTCAATGGACATGAGTCTGGGTGAACTCTGGGAGTTGGTGATGGACAGGGAGGCTTGGCATGCTGCGGTTCATGGGGTCGCAAAGAGTCAGACACGACTGAGCGACTGAACTGAACTGATTGAGTGATATTTCAGGACACAAAGTGCAAAAGGATAAAATGTTGGAAGCTGATCTAAATTCAGTAGAAAAGAATAAGACAATCTGCAAGGCACGAAAAGATGCTTATTCTACTGGCTCTGTTTTTCTAAGTTATATAAGGAGAAGGCAAAGCACTGTCCAAACTACTCTTAGTAAGTTTTTTTTTTTTTTAACCAATAAAACACTAGCACTATAATTCTGTTTCTAATACACTTAGAAACATTATACTAAATTATATAAACTTTACTATTTTTTATTTCCTTATACATTTATAACTAAAATAGGAGAATTTTAAATGTTTTGACAAATTTTTTAAAGATCATGGAACAGCTGTAATTTTTTCTCACTGATTAATAAGATTATTTTGTATAGTTTTATTATCTTATACGGGCATTATTTTTGGTCCCACACCACCATACTAAATGAGGACTGCCTGTACTTACTTACTGGTAAACAATGCTTACTGAAGGAAGGCATTTATTATTTACTGAGCTTTAATCACTACCAAATGCAAAGTTTTGGATAAATCTAATTGCATTTAAGTGTTACTGATGAACATTCTTTAAAGACAAACTTTTACATGAAATCTGTCTCCTCTGACCAATTGTCCAGCATTTTCTCTACATTTTTAAACCTTTTTACAATTGTACAGTATGAAGTTCACTTTTAAAAAAGTATACAAAATTGTACAGCTTCAATGATTAAACAAACATGCAAGCTAACATAGGACCCAAAACATAAGAAAAAAACATAAGAAATAAAAACCCCAGAACGGTCCCACTATGGTCTCCTCCCCAATCACCCTTACTTCCTTCCTCCCCAAAGCTTACCATTATTCTGACTTCTTACAATACATATCTCCTTGTTTTTCTTTACACTTTCACACCTTAAGCAGGTAACTCTAAACACTGTAGTTTTATTTTTATTGCTTCTTAAAGTTTATGTGGATACAACCATATGTTATATATTTTTAACATATACTTTAAAAATATTTTACATATTTTTCAACATTATACTTGTAACATTCATCTATGTTGCTTTGTGTAACTGTAGGGTGTTCATTTTCAATGCTCTAAGATAGTCTACAGTATAATTACACCACAATTTATTTATCCATTCTAATGTTGATATTGTATACATGAGTTGTTTCTAGTTTGAGGTTACTATGAACATTCATGTACAAGTGTCTTGGTGTACACTTTTCGGTTGGAAGTATACTTCAGGAGAATAGCTAGGTTAAGGACATGCACAGCTTGAATCTTAGGAGATGATGTCAAACTATTTCAAGAGCAGCTGTACCAAAATATACTCCTTTCAGCAGTGTAGGAGGTTGCTGCTGCTCCACATCCTTACAACACTTGATGCTATCAGTTTACCTCAATTCTTGTACCTAAGTTGTGACAGCATACTGCAGTCTTATGTTTTCCCCAATTACTTAGAGTTTAAGCACCTTTTCATGTGTTTATCTTTTGGATTTTTCTCATTTGAGAAGTGTCTATCCAATGCTCTTGCCTATCTTCTTTTTACTATTTGTTGTATTAGGGCTGATTTGTAAGAACACTGGATATGAGCCATTTGAAGGTTATATACGATGCAAATACCCTCTCTTGTGTCATTTGCTATCTCACGCTCTTGATGTCTTTTATGAGAAAGTGATGGAATTTATCAACTTTTTTAAAGTTTAGTATATAAAAGCACAGGTTTTTAAAAAATCATTTTATACACTAAAATCACAAATATGAGCTTCTGTTTTATCTCTTAGCTTTGCTGTTTTGCCTTGTACTTTTAATTTGTAATTGACATGGAATTAACTTTTTGTGAATGGTATTAGGCAGCAGTCAGGATTCTTATATATTATTTCAACACCATTCATTGAAAAGACTATTCTTCCCCCATTGCTCTACTGTGGCACTTTTTTCATAAACCAAGTTTCAATGTATCCTTAAATCCATTTTGAGGTTCTACAGTATCTCACTGGTCTATCCATCTAAAGCTAATCTTAGTAGAGCTCCACAGGAAGTCTTGACATCCAGTAGGGCAAGTCCTCCTACCTTGCACAAAAGCATTTTGAAGGTACTGAATTCATATTAAAATTCCAATGGTATTTTTCAAAGAAATAGAAAAAGCAACCCTAAAAATTCATAAATTTTCACCAAAAACCCCAAATTGCCAAAGCAATCTTGAGAAAGAAGAACAAAACTAGAAGCAAACACTTCCTGATTTTATACTAAAAGGGTATAGAAATTAAAAATTATGGTACTGACAAAAAAATAAGATATACAGACTCGTGAGAATTATGAACCCAGAGATAAATGCAAGTGTAAATGGTCAACTAATAATTGACAAAGGAGACAAGAATACTCAAAGTGAAAAAGATAGTCTTTTCAATAAATGACTTTGGAAAAAGTAGACATTCACATGCAAAAGAATGAAACTAGACCCCTATCTGACACCACTCATAGAAATTAACTTGAAATGAATTAAAGATTTATATATAAGACCTGAAATGTAAAACTCCTAGCAGAAAACAAAGGGGAAAAACTCCTTGACTTTGGTCTTAACACTGTTTTTTTGGGAATATAAGACCAAAAGCACAAGAAACAAAGCAGAAATAAGTAAGAGTGACTACATCAAACTAAAAAGTTTCTGCACAGCAAAGTAAACAATCAACAAAATGAAGAGACAGCCTCCAGAATGGGGAAAAACATTGGCAAACCATCTAATTAATAAGGGATTAATATCCAAAATATATAAGAAACCCAGACAACTCAACAGCAAAAAATCCCAAACAACCAATTAAAACTCGGGCAGAGGAGTGAACAGACATTTTTCTAAAGACGGACATATAAATGATCAACAAGTACAGAAAAAGATGCTCAACATCACTAATCAAGAAATGCATTTTTTTTCTCTTTTAGAAAAACTTTTTATACAATTTTAATGGTTACAGTTATTACAAAGTACTGGCTATATTCCTTGTGTTGTACAAAACATCCTTGAACCTGTCTTACATCCAATAGTTTGTACCCCCCACTTTCCCCACCCCTATACTGTTCTTCCCCACCGGTAACCACTAGTTTGCTCTCTAGATTTGTGAGTCTGCTTCTTCTTCTTTTTTTTTTTTTTTTTGCATTCACCAGTTTGTTATATTTTTTAGATTCCACATATAGGTGTTATCATGCAATTTAAAATCACAATGAGGTAACACCTCACAACTGGTAGAATGGCTAGTCTCAAAAAGACAAGAGATTAACAAATACTGGTAAGGATGTGGAGAAAGGGGAACCACTGTAAACTGCTGATGGAAATGTAAATTGATAGTTTGGAAACAGTATCAATGGCTACTATGGAAACAGAATGGAGTCTCCTCAAAAAAATTAAAACCAGAATTATCAGATGATCTAGCAACCCTCCTTCAGGGTATACAACTGAAGGGAATGAAATCATTATTTTATTTTTGAAGAGATATTTGCAATCCCATGTTCACTGCAGCATTAAATACGCAAGATGGAAACATCCTAAAAGTCTACTGATGGATTAAAAGATAAAGAAAATGTGATATAAACAGTATATACAATGAAATAATACTCAGTCATAAAAATGAAGGAAATCCTGCCATCTGAGACAACCCTGAGGGCACTGTGCTAACTGAAATAAGTCAGATAGAGATGAACCATACATAATGTCATGCATATGTGGAATCCAAAAAAAATGAACTCAGAAACAGAAAGTAGAATTGTGGTTGCCAGGGATTAGAGACTGAGGGACATGGGGAAATGATGGTCAAAGAGTACAAATCTCCAGGTATAATCAATTCTGGGAGTACAATGTATAGCATAGTGACTGTAATTGACAATATTGTATTATGTACTGAGAAGTTCCTAAGAGAGTAGAACTCAACTGGTCTCACAATAACAAAAAGAGGCAACTATGTGAAGTGAAGAATGAAATAGGCAAGAATGTTATTGTGGTAATCATTTCACAGTACAAATTTGTATCATATCATATTGTACACCTTAAATTTATACGATGTTATATGTCAATTATGAAGCTGGGCAGGGAGGAGACCCTGGCATATAGTAAGTACACAGTGACTACTACTTTACTTGAATTTCTCAACAACATTGATTGTTAGAAGACTGACTTAATAGTTAGTACTCTCTGACCCCTTTTAAAGGGGAAAAAGTATATGGAAACAGTGTTTGAGAGTAAAAAAGATGCTGACCAAATCTTTCCAAACTTTTTATATAGGATGCATGGAAACAGCACTACCCCCTAAAAAGATTAAGATGAAACTAATTTTAGGAACAGTTATCATTTAAGGCAAGGAGACAGAAGGTTTAAGTTTGGAGAAAAGGATGAAAATGACTATGCACAGAGAAGTCTTCAGGTCAGAGACAGAAGCTCTCTGGAGTATAATGGAAAGATGTGAGAATGATGGAGAAATGGGTCAAATAAGGAACCATTCAAATAAGATGTGAGTTCTGAAGATAACAGAAAACAAGGCTTGTATATCTGCCAGTTGACATAGATAAACAGTGTCATGAGGCTTAGTGAAATTATTTCTAGGTCTTTTGAAAGAGTATAAGCACACTCTTTGGTTTATGATATGATCCTGAAGATGTCAAGAGATGATGCTATGGTATGCAGAATTAAATACCCCTTCAAACTTTACCAAATGTTGTCACACAGCTAATTTTTGGCACCACAGGATAATAATCTTAGTTCTGACTTTTAATTCAGTGTTTGCTTCATTATAACAAGTTGACACTTTCTCCTAAATTTTATTCCTGGACTTCGAACTAATTACTTGGAATACATAATCATTTAAACATAGTTTCATTTTTCCTTAGCTGTATTAAAGTTAACTACAACAAAGTTCATTTGCTACTTTCTTGTCCACTCATAGTTCCACTAGATCTTCACATAATTTTTCATCTTGGCATTTCACTTCACAGAGGAATGTACCGGCATTTCAACATGTGCTTTCTCTTCGTGAACATTTTCAAAATATAAAACCAATATCAACGTTAATCCCCACTGTTAACAGTTTTCAATTCAAAATAGCAGACCTCTTTCAAGACTCTAAAGCTGGACGACATATTAAAAATAAACTATTTCACCTCCCATTTTTTAGATGAACAAATTTACCTCGGAAAATTAAAAAACTTGTCCAAGTTCACAAAATTAACATCAAAGTTAATACTAAATTTTAGATAGCCAGATTTTTACTGTTATACTCTTAATCTGTTATTATTTTTTAATTCTATTTCATGTTTTCGACAAATCAGCCTTCAAATCTCACAATACTCTAGAAGATTTTCAGTGGTATTTTGAAGCTCCCCAATTCCTAAGTGACTTTCTTCAACAAATAAAATATTTTGACAATCCAGAATCTTACAAGGTAAATAAGGCAACAAAGAGAAATGCCAAAAATTTTAAAACAATAAAAATTAACATACGGCTACAGTCTAAAAGTAGGACAAGATAAATTATTAGTTATGCAGAAAGAATGAAATCAAAAAAAGCTCAAGAGGTAAGGAAGACAATATTGATATAGACCTGTGGTATATTAACTGTTAGCCTCATATAGCTAAATTAAAAATAGATAAATAATTTCAAGTTCAGTTTTTCAGTCACACTAAGCCACATTTCAAGTATTCAATAGCCACATGTGGCTTATGGCTGCAAATACAGAAGACAACACAATTACAGAGCATTATACCAGTTCATCCTAAAGGAGATCAGTCCTGGGTATTCAATGGAAGGGCTGATATTGAAGCTGAAACCCTAATACTTTGGCCACCTCATGCGAAGAGTTGACTCACTGGAAAAGACCCTGATGCTGGGAAGGATTGGGGGCAGGAGGAGAAGGGGACAACAGAGGATGAGATGGCTGGATGGCATCACCGACTCGATGGACATGAGTTTGGGTAAACTCCGGGAGTTGATGATGGACAGGGAGGCCTGGCATGCTGCGATTCATGGGGTCACAAAGCGCCAGACACGACTGAGCAACTGTGACCTGAGCTGATACCATAACTGCAGAAAGTTGCATCAGACAACACTGATATCTATGATGGATAAAATGTAAAGGAGATGGGATATTTTAAGTCAAGGATAAGAAAGGAAAAATATGGAAACACGCCTGAAAGGAACACAAAAGTAGAACTAAAAGATAAAATATAATCAAATTGAAAAATTGAACTTTGAAATTCAGTAAAGAACACACAAGTCTTAAGGAGTAAATGATAACAAACATTCAATTTTTAAAAATTCTAAAGAGTTCTTATCTTTTACTATGAAGTACATGTGAAACAGGGGTACCGGACTACCTTACCTATCTTCCTCAGAAACCTGTATGTGGGTCAAGAAGCGACACTCAGAAGGAGACGTGGAACAATCGACTGATTCAAAATTGGGAAAGGAGTACAACAAGGCTGTATATTGTCACCCCACTTATTTAATTTATATGCAGAGTACATCATGCAAAACGCCGGGCTGGATAAATCACGAGCTGGAATCAAGATTGCCGGCAGAAATATCAACAACCTTAGATATGCAGATGAAGCCACTCTAATGGCAAAGAGTGAAGATGAACTAGAGTCTCTAGATGAGGGTGAAAGAGACAAGTGAAAAAGCTGACTTGAAACTCAACATAGAAAAAACCGAGATCATGGCATCCGGTCCCATCACTTCACAGCAAATAGAAGAAAAGCAAAAGCAGTGACAGATTTTATTTTCCTGGGATCCAAACCACTGCAGATGGTTACTGCAGCCACAAAATTAAAAGATGCTTGATTTCTTGGAAAGCTAAGATAAACCCAGACAGCACATTAAAAAGCAGAGACATCACTTTGTCAACAAAGGACTGTATAGCTAAAGGTACAGTTTTTCCATATATATATGCATACATGGATGTGAGAGCTGGACCACAAAGAAGGTTGAGTGCCAAAGAATTGATGCTTTTGAATTGTGGTGCTGGAGAAGACTCTTGAAAGTTCTTTGGACTGCAAGGAGATCAAATCAGTTGATCCTAAAGGATATCAACCCTGAATATTCATTGAAAGAATGGTTGCTGAAGCTGAAGCTCCAATACTTTGCTCACCTGATAGGAACAGCTGACTCACTGGAAAAGATTCTGATGCTGGGAAAGATGGAAGGCAAAAGGAAAAGGTAACAGCAGAAGATAAGATAGGTAGATAGTATCACTGACTCAATGGACATGAATTTGAGCAAACTCCAGGAAACAGTGAAGAACAGAGGAGCCTGGGTTGTTGCAGTTCATGGGGCTGCAGAGTCGGACACAACTTAGCGAATGAACAACAATACATAAAATGACTAGAGACAGTAAAATGCTGGTTCATAAGGTATATATAAACATACATATGTATCAGTTGAGTCGCTCAGTCGTGTCCGACTCTTTGCAACCCCATGGACTGCAGCATGCCAGGCTTCTCTGTTCATCATCAACTCCCGGAGCATGCTCGAACTCATGTTTATCGAGTCAGTGATGCTATCCAACCATCTCATCCTCTATGTCCCTTTCTTCTGCCTTCAATCTTTCCCAGCATCAATGTCTTTTCCAATGAGTCAGTTCTTTGCATCAGGTGGCCAAAGCATTGGAGCTTCAACTTCAGCATCAGTCCTTCCAATGAATATTCAGGATTGATTTCCCTTAGGATTGACTGACTTGATCTCATAGATATCCAAGGGACTCTCGAGTCTTCTCCAACATCACAGTACAAAAGCTCTCATAGATATCCAAGGGACTAGTACAAAAGCATCAATTCTTCAGTGCTCAGCTTTCTTTATGGTGCAACTTTCACATCCATACATGACTACTGGAAAAACCATACCTTTGACTATATGGACCTTTGTCGGTAATGTCTCTGCTTTTTAATATGTTTGTCATAGCTTGTCTTCCAAGGAACAAGCATCTTTTAATTTCATGGCTGCAGTTAATATCTGCAGTGATTTTGGAGCCCAAGAAAATAAAGTCACTGTTTCCACTGTTTCCCCATCTATTTGCCATGAAGTGATGGGACTGGATACCATGATCTTAGTATTCTGAATGTTGAGTTTTAAGTCAGCTTTTTAACTTTCCTCTTTCACTTTTATCAAGAGGCTCTTTATTTTAGTTCTTCTTCACTTTCTGCCATAAGGGTGGTGTCATCTGCATATCTGAGGTTATTGATATTTCTCCCGGCAATCTTGATTCCAGATTGTGCTTCATCCAGCCCAGCGTTTCTCATGATGTACTCTGCATGTAAGTTAAATAAGCAGAGTGACAATATACAGCCTTGACATACTCCTTTCCCAGTTTGAAACCAGTCTCTTGTTTCATGTCCAGTTCTAACTGTTGCTTTTTGACCTGCACACAGATTTCTTAGGAGGCAGGTACAGTGGTCTGGTATTCCCATCTCTAACAATCTTCCAAAGTTTGTTGTGATCCACACGGTCAAAGGCTTTTTTAGCATAGTCAATGAAGCAAAAGTAGATGTTTTTCTGGAATTCTCTTGCCAATGGATATTGGCAATTTGATCCATGCATACATATGTATAGCTTTAGTAAATACTGCTAAATAACTTTCCACAGTGCTTGAACCAATTTTTACCCCATCAGTTCTTTATGAGCATTCCAGTTGTTTAACAGCCTTGCTAACTCTGGTATTATACAATAATAATTTGATGATTGAAGACTAATCATGTCTTATTGTAAAGCTTCTTATCTTTAAAATATTAAATACATCATTCTTTAATCCTTTCTAGAAAGTAAATGATGAGTAGATAAAACCTCTTCCATGATACAGAAACAGTATTCCCTACATTCTGTAATATAAGAATTCTATAAACTCAAGGATTCCAAGATTGGCCTTGATAATAACAGAAGCAACAAAATTCATAGCTACATTTAATTCACCAACTGTACAAGTTTAAATAATGAATAGGAATTGTAGTAAATTTATATTTGTAGACATACAATTAAATTACAATGTTCATTAGTCAAGAATTTTGAGTCAAGAACTTGTAAAACTTCTAAAATCATCTTTTCTATTATGTATGATTCATAGTTACATCCTCAACATTTTACAGTTTCCTCCCATTACAGGTGAAAAGAAAAAATATCAATACTGAAAAGGCGCTAGGCATATTATTATAACATTTTAATTTTCTTCCCTGACTTGGACATGGAAATTTTTTGCAAATGCTATGTTGAATCAGTGAGAATAATCAATTTACATCTCTTTTGAGTTTCAGAATCATCCCTTTGAAAACATTTTTTATTACTACCATTATTATTATGTCTTTTGTCTTATTTTTAGGAAAAAACCCACAAACTTTATTGAGGTATAAATAAAGTACAATACTGCCCTATGTGATAGGCAGAATTCTAAGATGTTCATTCCAGATCTCTAGCATCTCCGCCTCCTACTTCCATGATTATATTACATGTTACAAGAGATTCTGAAGACATAATAATGTTTGCTAATCAACTGACCTAAATATACAAAGATTATATCTATGGGTTTAATCTAATCACACTAGCCCTTTAAAAGCAGTGTTTTCTTCAGTTGATAGCAGAAAAGGAAGTCAGAGATTCAAATCAGGAGGGACAGTCACCATATCATTCCTGGCTTGAAGACCAAGGCCGCTTGGAAAGGACCTGAGAGTAGCCTCCAAGACCTAAGAGCACCGTTTGGCTGACAGCCAGGAATAAAACAAGAATCTCAGTTCTACCACTTCAAGGAACTGAATCTGCCAATTTGAATGGGTTTGGAAGCTGGTTTTTTCCACCCAAAGCCTCTGGAAATGAATGTGGTGCAGTTAGCACCTTGATTTTAGCCTTATAAGATGCTAAGCAGCAAACTAGCCAAGCCCACTCAAATTGGTGACCTACAGAACTGCGAGATAATTAACAGACACTGTTTTAATCTGCCAAATTTGTGGTAATTTGTTAAGCAGCAACAGAAAATTAAGTGTACATACTTATAAGTATACAATTTTAATTAGTTTTAAAGCATTTTTAACAGTTTAACACTATGAAATCACTACAGTCACTCCTTATGTTTTCTTTGTACCCCTTTGCAATCCCTCCCTCCACTCATGCCTGCAATCAACCAGGCACTTGCTTTCTGTCACTACAGATTTGTTTGCTTGTTGTAAAATTCTATATGTGTGGAATCATATTTATTCTTTTTTGCCTGTCTTTCCATTAGCCTAATGATTTTTTTTAGATTCATCCATGTTGTTTCATGTACCAATAAATCATTCATTATTACTGTTGAATTGTATTGTTCATAGTATGGGTTTACCATTCATTTGTTGATGGACATTTGGGTTATTTTCAGTTAGGGGCTATTACAAATAAAGTGACTATGAACTTTTTGTACAAGTCTGTTTGTGCACATATGTTTTTTTTTTTCTTGGATAAATAACATACATAAGTTTGTTTTAAGGGCCTGAAGCAGGGCAGGGAGAGGATAAGTGGCAGGCAAAGAGTTAATGGTACCTTTACTGCAAAAAAGGAAAGGGATTCTTTTGAGTTCTAAAAGTAGTTCTCAGGAAAAGCTGTGAACTCTCCTCTTTTGTACCTGGAAGAAACAGTGGAGCAACTGGGATTCTACACTTCAGATGGTAACAAGGGTGATGGGTCAGTAGGCAGAGACTTAAGTCTCTTCTAAATTCTATTTTTTTCCCAATGTATCTTTCTTTTCAATGGTTTTATTCCGTTGCTTATATGCCTAATAAAATACAGTATCATATATATATACTTAAAGCATTTTCAATGTATTATTACCAAGATGCTTACATTCCAGTTTTCTCGTTTACTATTATGAACAATGTTGCTTTGTCCTTTATGAACAGGCTACCTGACAACAAGAACATGGCCCAGCCTTAAACTGACCTCTACAGAAAGACCAGTTCTGCAAGAACCAAGCCTATTTGAGCAGTCTTCAACAGATAAGTATCATATGCATAAGCAAGTAAAGAGGTTTAAAACAAAACACATTAATAGGGGGACCCTGTCACCATTAACAGACATTAATAAATCTAAAGTTTATTAGCTAGGATGCCCTGGTGGCCCAGATGGTAAAGCATCTAACTGCAATGTGCGAGACACAGGTTCAACTGGAAAGAGCACAAGTAGTGAAATTCAAATTCTAGCTGTCTCTCTGATATTTGTGTTATTATTGGGGATTTCTGTGAATATATTTTAGAAAATACATTCAGAAGTGTTTTAAAAAGTAATCTGAATTGTTTACCAGGAGGTGACTCTTGACTCAGCCTCTGAGTCAAATAAGCCAATGTTTGAACCAGAAACTGAGGTCCTGATAAAGCCACTGGGATCTGAGAGACAATCCCTGGAGCCCCTCTGGGAAGGCCCTTACCAGATAAGTTTGACAAGCTATATAGGCTTGCTTCTGCTGACTCCAAAAGTCCTGAGTCCACTGTTTGACCCTTAAGACAATGCCTTCCTGTCTTGGGCTCATTCCTATGCTACATTCCACAATTGATCTAATTGCTGGGTCTGCGGAGCACTCCTCTCCTCATCAATTGAAGGCTTCACATGGTGCGTTTCTCCGCTTCGAGGAAGACTTTCTTCAACTCTGTCAATATCTTCACCAACAACAATCATTTGTGTGATGCCTCTCTTTAATCTGATGACATCTAACAATCCTAAAATGGAGTGATATAACACATTGTGCCTTAACTATGGACATAATGTGACTTTTAATTTTGATTATGTTTTAACTGGTTTAATTTGGGCTTACATCTATAACTGTAAAATGGGGTTTGTTTCTAACCATCTGTAAGCTTTTAGGTTACAAATGATGGTTCAAGCTCCTACGAGTGCCACAACCTCCTTCAACTGTTACTTGGGGCCCCTGGATCAGAGACCCTCAATATGAGGGTGAGGAGAATATGTACCTCAACAATTTAGAGATGACCTCTCAACAGCAGGAAGTAGTTACAGAACTAAAATGCCGCCCCTTTCCCTTGGCAACATATTCTCCTAAGAGAAAAAATAGGGGAATGAGTCAATTCCTAGGTAGGTTGATAAGTCCAGGGTCCCTGAGGAGGAAAAAGAGGTCTGGGGCTCTCAAGGAAGAGATAGAGGTCTGGAATTCTCAAGGAGGAGAAAAGGACAAACATTTTTTTCTACATTCCTTAGTCTTAGTCACATAAAACCCTGAGCTGATGAGGATTACACAACAAAACAACTCAGCTTAAACTCTTTATATAAGGATTATATAACAACAATGTACCTGCTTGAAGACAGTTTCTCCTTCTTGAAAACCTTCTGACTAATCCTGTTAGTCCATGGGGTCCCAAAAAGTCAGAAACCACTGAACTGAACTGAACTGAATCCTGTAATCTTAAAATGTATATTACGGGTTTGGGTCTGGTGAGATCTTTCTGTTGTTAGTTCTAATTCTGTCATCTTAAAATGTAAATTGTGGGAGTGGGTCCAGTAAGATCTTTATCACCTTGAGACATTCTTTTGATTTACTGTAATAACTAATTAGAAAAAGTATACGGCTCCCTTGCTAAGACTAGTGAGGGGGCCACTCATCCTCCTTCTGATGTCTATGTCAGAAGCTTTCTCTGTCCTTTTCATACTTTAATAAAACTCTGCCACACACATACACACATGCACACAAAGTAATCTGAATTATTTAAAAGTAATTTGAATTTATCAACAATGATTATTTATGAATAATTTTTTCTTTTTGGGGGGACAGGTCCTAGAACATAGAGATGAATTCTGCTCCAACTCCCCTATTTTTCATGATTCCTCTTCTGTGAGTCTATTCTTACCTAATCACATTTTTCATTATACAGTATTCTCAAAACAGGCAAAGTGTAAACTAAGATATATCAGGCAGACAGCACATGCTTCAAAAGTAGTAAAACAAAGATAAAGGAGGAAGGAATACTTCCTAACTCAATGTAGTTGGCATTACACTAATACAAAAGCCAGATAAAGATATACTAATATCAGGAAAAGAAAACTACAAATCAACACCTCTGATGTATACAGATGCAAAAACCCTCCACAAAAATTTAGCAAAATCATTAAGGTATACAAAAATCACACACTATGACAATGTGGGGTTCATTTGAGTCATGGAAGACTAGTTCCACAACCCAAAATCAATCAAACTGAATCCATCCCATCAACCTGCTATAGAAAAAAAGTCACATGATCATATTAATAATGTAGAAAAAACATTTGACAAGCCCAACAATTTTCATGATAAATTCAGAATGGCTAGCAAACCAGGAATAGAAGGTAACTTCCTCAGCTTAATAAAGAGCATCAAATAGCTAAAGCTGGAGAAGGAAATGGCAACCCACTCCTGTATTCTAGCTTGGAGAATCCCATGGACAGAAGGGCCAGGCAGGCTATAGTCCATGGGGTTGCAAGAGTCAGACATGACTTAGCAACTAAATCACCAGTACCACCAATAGCTAAAGCTATTACCTACAGCTAACATCATACTTCATGGTGAGAAACTAGAAGCTTTCCTGCCAAGGTCAGACACAAGACAAAAATGTCCCATATCATCACATTCTACTCAAAGTTTTAGCTAGAGCAATATGACAAGAAAAGGAAAAAAATAAACATATTAAGAAGAAATAAAACTGTCTATATTCACAGAAAACATGACTATATATGTTGAAAATCCAAAATAATCAACAAAAAACTCCTGGAACTAATAAATTATTATAACAAGACAACAGGATACAAGGTTAATACATAAAACTCAACTGTTTTTCAATAAACCAGCAATAACTGTAAATTTAAAATAATAACATGTAATTTATGTTAGTACTCCAAGTCCCAAAATACTTAGGTATAAATTTATACAAGATTTATATGAGGGAAACTATAAAGCTCTGATTTGAAAAAAAGATGAAGAACTAAATAAATGAAGCAATATTTCACATTAATAGACAGGAAGACTCAATATGGTCATGATGTAATTTCTTCACAACTTGATCTAAAGATTCAATGCAATCCAAATCAAAATCCTAGCAATTTATTTTGTAGCTACTGATTCTGAAGTTTATGCTGCTGCTGCTGCTAAGTCACTTCAGTCGTGTCCTACTCTGTGTGACCCCATAAATGGAAGCCCACCTGGGATTCTCCAGGCAAGAACACTGGAGTGGGTTGCCATTTCCTTCTCAGTGCATGAAAGTGAAAAGTAAAAGTGAAGTCGCTCAGTCGTGTCCGACTCTTAGCGACTTCATGGACTGCAGCCTACCAGGCTCCTCCGTCCAAGGGATTTTCCAGGCAAAAGTACTGGTGCCATTGCCTTCTCCGTCTGAAGTTTATATGGAAGGACAAAAGTCCCAGAACAGCCAATGTAATATTGAAGGGAACAAATATTAGTTGGAAGACTGACACTACCTGACTTTAAGCCTTGGTATAAAGCTACAGTAAGCAAGACAGTAACAATACTGACAAAAGCATGGGCAAATAGATCGATGGAACAGAACAGAGAGCCCAGAAATAGGCCCATATAAATACAGCCAACTGATTTTAGACAAAAAAAGCAAAATAATAATAGGCATACCTCATTTTATTGTGATTCACAGATACTGCATGTCTTACAAATTGAAGGTTTGTGGCAACCCTGTGTCATCAGATGATAGTAGTTTTAGCAATAAAGTATTTTTCAATTAATGTATTTTTTTTTACACATAGTGCTATTCCACACATAGTAGACTAAAGTATAGCATAAACATAACTTTTATATGCACTAAGAAAGAAAAAAAAATTCATGTGACTAGCTTAACTGTGATATACACTTTTTTGGGGTGGTCTGGAACCAAATCCACAACATAACCAAGGTGTGCCTGTACAATCGAGAGAAGAGTCTTTAACAAATGATGCTGGAAAACTAGACCTCTACATGTAAAAAGTGAATATTAACACAGATCTTACACCTTTCACAAAAATTAACTCAAAATGAATCACAGACCTAAATGTGAAATGAAAATCTGTAAAACTTCTAGAAGATAACAAAGGAGAAAATCTAGATGACCTTGTGTTTGGCAGTGACTTTTCAGATGCATGAAAAAATAACTGATAAGCTGGACTTTATTAAAATTAAAAACTTCTGCTCTACAAAAGACATCAAGAGAAAGAGAAGACATGTCACAAATTGTGACGAAACATTTGCAAAAGACTGAAAAAGAACTGTTGTCCAGAGTACACAAGCAATTGTTAAAAGGTTTTTTTTTTTTTTTTTAAAGAATAACCTGATTAAAAACTGGGCTAAAGATCTAAACAGACACTTCATCAAAAAAGATATATAGATGGTAAAGAAGCATATAAAAAGATGCTCAACATCATATGTTATTAGAAAACTACAAATCAAAACAATGAGAATTCCCTGGTAGTCCAGTGGTTAGGATGCCATGCTTTCACTGTCAAAGGCCTGGGTTCAATTCTTGGTTATGGAACTAAAATCCCACAAGTCGTGTGGCACAATCAATCAACAAATACATAAACAAATATTTATATAATGTATATAATGTTTAGGAATACAGAGTCTGACAACAAAGGAGATGGGGTTTGAGTATGGTTCTGCCATTTACAAACTGTGCTAAGGACTTTAATCTCTCTGTGCCTCTGGGATCAATACTACCTACTTCACTTAGTTGGGTGTGTGTGAATGTGTGCTAAGTCGCTTCAGTTGTGTCCGACTCATTGCAATCCTACAGATGTAGCCTGCCAGGCTCCTCTGTCCATGGGATTCTCCGGGCAAGAATGTGGGAGTGGGTTGCCATGCCCTCCTCCAGGAGATCTTCCAGACCCAGGAATCAAATCCACATCTGCCTTCATCTCCTGCATTGCAGGCGAATTCTTTATCCACTGAGTCACCTCAGTTCAGTTCAGTCGCTCAGTTGTGTCGGACTCTTTGGGACCCCACGGACTGCAGCACACCAAGCTTCCCTGTCCATCACCAACTTCAGGAGCTTACTCAAACTCCATTGAGTCAGTGATGCCATCCAAAACATCTCATTCTCTATCGTCCCCTTCTCCTCCTGGCTTCAATCTTTTCCAGCATCACGGTCTTTTCCAATGAGTCAGTTCTTCGCATCAGGTGGCCAAAGTTTCAGCTTCAGCATCAGTCCTTCCAATGAATATTCAGAACTGATTTCCTTTAGGACTGGACTCTCAAGAGTCTTCTCCCAACACCACAGTTCAAAAGCATCAATTCTGAGTCACCCAATATGTCCTACAAGTCAATTTAATTCCAACATTAACTACTTGGAGACAGTGCAACCCCACAGGCTGCTCACTCCCACAAGACTGCCCCCAACTTCAGAAGCCGGTTAAAAGTCATAGGCTTCCCATTTTTTTTCCCCGACAAGTTATAAATCAGGGGTTCCCATGGCCCCCTCCTCAGGTTTGCTAATTTTCTAGAACAACTCAAGGGACTCAGGAAAACACTTTATTATTTTAACTGGTTTGTTATAAAAGATACAACTCAAAAACAGCCATGTAGTTGCAAGAGTTGGACACAACTTAGTGATTAAACAACAAATATGGGCAAGGTATTGGGGAAATTTATGGTCTGGAGAAATTCACACAGAGTTTCCATGTCCTGTCTGGGCACATCACCCTCCCAGCATCTCAGTGTGTTCATCAATCTGGAAGCTTTCCAAATCCTGTAGTTTAATAAGAGTTTTTATGGAGGTTTCATTACATAGGCATGGTTGATGAAATCATTGTTCACTGATGGTTAATGTCTAGACCCTCTTCCTTTCTTAGAGGTTAAGGAGTAAGGTTGAAAGTTCTAAGTTTCTTAATCAAGTCTTGGTTTTTATAGTCCCCATCTAAGGGGTATCTAGGGGCCCCCTGCCATTAGTCATCTTATTTGCATACAAAAAGATATCAAAAGTTTTAGGAGCTTGTGCCAAGAACCAGGGACAAAGACCAACTACATGTTTCTTATTATATCACTAGATTACAAGGAGTAATTTTATAATTAAAAATGAAGATTGAAAAAGAAAAATACTAGTTTTCAGATTACTAAAAGGATACCTACATATAATTGTCTTCTAAAAAAGAGAAAAACTGTGACATTTTTTGTTTTTGTAAGGATCCATTCCTTGCAAATAACATTTCTCTTTGCTATTCCATGCCATTTAAACAAAGTATAAACCTTAGTCTCTATCTTCTTATCACCTCCCACATTTCCCCAGGGCTATGACTCTCTACATTAGTCTACCAAATAACACAAGTCAAATTTTTGTGGTAATTTTTTAATAATTGTGTGTTATTACCCATAGGTATTGTCCAATTCATACAAACTTAAGTGCCTCAGGACCTATGGTAAATTAGAAATGACCGTAAATTCTTTGTAACTCTTTATTATGTTATTTCCATACTCCTTAAATTTGGACTGGTTTTGTGACTTGTTTTGACAGTATCATGTGGTGGAAGTGACACTGTGTGATCTCCAAGTCTAGGCCTCAAGAGACCTCACAGCTCCTATAAATGCTCTCTTTGAACTCTTCCACAGATAAGCTCAGATAGTCTTCTGGGGACACGTGATCCAGCCAATATTCAGAACCAACTGCCAGTCATGTGAATGAAGTCTTCTCAGACTGTTGTTCGTTTTTCAGTCACCAAGTCGTATGCGACTCTTTGAGACGCCATGGACTGCAGCACAGCAGAAAATCTAGATGACTTCCTCAGACTATCCAACCCAAACTGGGCCACCAGATAACTGCAGTCATGTAAGCAGCCTGGACAAGGTCAGCAGATGAACTGCTCAGCTGATCCTAGCCCAAACTGCTGGCCTACAGAATCATGAACAGAGAGGGTAGCTGTTTTAAGCCATGAAGTTTTGGAGTAGTTTATTATCCTGTGAGAGGTAACAGATACACACAACCTCCCCCCTCCACTTCTAAAGAAACGAAGTTATCTTTGCAAAGAATAAAACTAATGAGTTGTACCACTCTGCTTTCAGTTAAACCAAATACGATAATATGATCACAACCACTGGATTGGTATTTGATCTGGAATAGGTCGGGAAGATCCCTTGGAGAAGGGCATGACAACCCAACTCCAGTATCCTTGCCTGCAGAATCCCTTGGTCAGAGAAGCCTGGTGGCCTATAGGTCCATAGGGTCACAAAGAGATGGACACGACTGAAGCGACTTAGCAAGCATGCAGCCACAGACAAGACATAAGTGAAGTGAAAGTTGTTCAGTCATGTCCGACTCTTTGTGACACATGGAGTATACAGTCCATGGAATTCTCCCAGCCAGAATACTGGAGTGGGTAGTCATTCCATTCTCCAGGGGATGTTTCCGACCCAGGAATCGAACCTGGGTCTCCTGCATTACATGCAGATTCTTTACCAGTTGAGCTACCAGGGAAGCTCATGACAAGACACAGGGAAGGCCTGTCATCTATAAAGTGACATGGCATAAAACTCTGCCCTGATGGACAACTCCATGGAAGGCAGTGACAAATTCAAATCCTTTATTAGGTAACAGGAATGTTTACATAAACACTGAAAATCTGGTCACTAAAGCTGCTAATACATCCTGAACAATATAATATAAATCCTTATTCTGTAGGCACTAGGATCCAGGGGGCTGTATGTCTACTCGGCCTCTTTGCAACCTTACTCTGGAGTAAGCTTCCATTGGCTAGGAAATCTGAATAGTTTTCTTCATAATGTGAAAGGACACTATATATGCAATATTAATTTCATCAATTGTAACACTTTATAGTGTTTAAGTTTATAAAACATTTCTAAATAATCTCATTTAAGAGGTAGCATGGCTTATTGGACAGGGCATGGACTTTGATTCAGGGAGACTAAAATTCAATCACACTAATCAAAAGATTACTAAGAGCAGTTTTAAGAATTAGAAACAAGAGAAGTACATGTAAAATTTTTTGAGTGTCTGGCAAATAACAGCACCCCCCAAAATTCTATTTTTCTATTAATTTAGTAAGATTTTCTAAGGACACTGACTGCATCAACTGGCTTTTGTTACATAACAAAACCATCTCAAAAATTAGTAGCTTAAAATAACCACCAATTCTGAGTCAGCAATTTTGGCTATGCTCAGCTGAACAGTTCTGCTGATCTTGGCCAGGCTCATTCATATGCTGCGGACAGCTGCCAGGTAGACAGGCTGGTCTAAGATGGCTCAGCTGGGATGGTTGTCTCTATTCCAAAGGATCTCTCATCATCTATCTGGCTAGCCTAGATTTGACTACATATGGAAACATGCAACGCCTCTTAATGCCCAGGCTCAGAACTCACCAAACATAACCTCCACTGAGTTTATTAGCCACAGTATATCATCAGGCAAACCAAGACTTAAAAGAATGGAAAAACAAAGTCAAGGAGCTGTGGTCATTTTGCAATTTATCCAGAGACCTATATACTGAGTACTGTAAAGGTCTTTTAAATGCTATATATATGTAGATGTAAAATGTTTTATGTATTTAATCATTACAAAAGGTCCTCAAGAGAGATATAGACTATTCCTATTTTCCATGTGGTGAAACTGAAGTGTAGGGAGCTAGTAACTAGCCCAAAAAATTATTACTTATACATAGCAGAGTCAAAATTGGAAATCAGGTTTCCTAGGTCTGACCTAGTTCAATGTTTTTTCCATTCATCCTATGTTGTCCAGAAATTGATTCCAAGATCCTAGAGGTCCTATAACACCTCCATAAAGTAGCTTCTAAATAATGTCACAGAATAAAATATTTTATGATTTGAGATGTAAGTTTCAATCATATTTGCTTGATTTCTTTGTCACAATCTACCTAACATAACAAATTACCTGTGGGCAACTTTAATGAAAAACTGCTTCATGGCACAGGCACTGTTTTGTTTCAGTTTGATTCTGGGAATGTTATTTTTCTTTCTAAGTAAAGAATTTATTCAATGAATCACTACCGAATGTCTGCTGTCTATGTCAGTCACTGTATTATATACTGAAGATACAACAAGATAATCAGATTTTATAAACTATATTAAAAAACTTTCATTTAAGACCCCTCTCTTGAAGAAATAAGTTTGATAAGGGAAGCATTTATTTTCAGAGAAATTTCTGGGATCTACTATTTTAATGAAAATATATTCCTTTTTACCATTAAACCCTGCAATAGCTAACGGAATACCAAGTTCAACAAACTGCATCACCTGTATGTATGAACACATACTGGCAAATATGCATTTAATTATCATGGTCAGAAGCCTATTCATCCTTCTGACTCCTGTCTCTATTCATCCCCCACATCTTGGTTGATTCTACCTTTAAAATATATATCTACTAAATCACTAACACTATGTTGAACCAAGCTACTACTGTCTTTTGCTCAGACCATAACTTACACTCATTTCATCTCTCTGCGTCCATTATTGTCTTAGAGGAGCTCAAGATACTCTTAAAATATGTCTGATTACATTATTTTTTCTGCTTAAAACCCTTTTAACAGCTTCCCTATTCTAAATGTACTCTCTTCACTGTAGCCTTTAAGACCTCTCCAGTCTCACTTTTAACCCTTCTCTTTGTTGCTCCAGTCACATCAACCTTCTCCTTTCACACCAAGCTCTTTTCCACTGTAGGGCCTTTGTATGCACTGTTCCTTCTTGGCATCACTGGCCTCTTTTCATCTCCCGTGGCTCAAAAGGCCTTTCCAAACTGCTCTTATATAGGTCCCCTTCTTATCCTATTATGGTGTCCTATGTGTTTCCCTCATAGCATGTTTTCAATCTATAAATACATATTTACTTGTTTATCTACTGGTTATATCCTTCCTACCAGCCTGTAAGTTCCATGAGAGTACAAACTATTTCATTCATTACTGTATAAATATTTAGCATACTGCTTGCTACACAGCAAGTGTTCAATAAATATTTTTAAAATAATCAATATCTAATTTTTGCATGGTACCATATTGATTTAGTTGCCAATAATTGCAGATAGTAACAAAAAGGATGGACAAAACTAAATTTACTAGAGTGAATGAAAATGAAAAGGTGTCCAGGGTCAACACCCAATGTGAAAATAAAATTTATTGCCTAAAATAAGTACTTGTTACCATCATCTTAGATTAATATGGACAAAGGAGCCTGGCAGGCTACAGTCCATTGGATTACAAAGAGTTGGACATGACTAAGCACATACACATAACAAATAAAACCTAGTACCCATGTGTCTAGAGCATCTAGGTAGGATTAACAGTTAACCTCTTGCAAACACAGGAATAACCATATTACTGCTAGTGTGACTTTTCACAATAGGCTTTCCTCATGTCTTCTCTTTCTCTACAGGAACATTTTTCACGTTAAATACTAGGTTGCTGAAATACACAGAGATGGAATTTATATACTAATTTCAAACACAGTACAGTGTATTTCCAAAGACACAATTACACTGTTTCTGGCATAAAAACAGTAACTAATGCTGAAACACATTTTTAAATGATGGTTCTCTGCAAGCAGTTGAAAGAAGGAATTTGTAAGGTCAGTTAAAGTGAAGTAAGTTTAAATAGCTCACTAAATTAAAAAACTGTACGAAATAGTAGCTAGCATCAAATGTTTTTCCAACTATATTCAGAAAAAATACACTTGTCTTTTAATCGTGTGAAACAATGTTTATTGCTGCCGGTTATAAAATCGGTGTATGTTTCTTGAAGAAAATTTGAAAAATATTTACAAACATAAAAACAAAATTATCCCAAATCCCAGCAACCAGAGACTAAGACTTAACACTTTATTTAACAGAGACCTCTATTTTAGATCAATTAAAGTATTATGTAAATAAACTCTTTAAAAGAATATAGTTTTCTGAACTTATGATCCAACTACTTTCAGACTTTTGTTCATGCTATTCTCTCCTTGAAGGATGAACCAAATCTCAATCCACTCACCTTTAGGATTGAGTTATGTAATATCTCTAAGTATCTGTTTCATCAAAAGATTTTTGTGGGGATTTAGTCATGAACATTAATAACCTAGTACAGTAGATGTTACACAAATGGTAGTCATTGTGGCAGCTAAAAAAATCACCTCTTTAGTGGAACTTTCAGATTACTTCAGTCCTTTTCTGATGCTATTTGAATGTTATTTACATTGTAGTGTCTCATTATGAGCCAATACATGACTTATATTCCTCACTAGGATCTGAGATGATTTGGGACAGGTCTCCCACAACTTTATATTTCCCACAATGTTTACACATACTTAAGTCAATTCAAAAATATTTTTTTTCACACATATTACCTGTAAGTCATCGAACTGGGAGACACAAAGATGAATAATTAGTTTTAATTTCTGTCCTCACGTAGTTTATAATCTTTTAGAGGGAAAGAGACATTATTAGTGTAAGTGACATTAGGTCCACACTTTTTTTTTAAACCCATTGGGGGAAAAATATGTTTCAGAATTTAGACAGATTTTAGAAAGGTAATATAGTATATATACTGTATATTAAGAAATCACTCAGTAAGGTCTAGGTTGGCACCCTATGATCCAACATTATTACTTCTATTCATAGTGAAATGTATGAATATTTACTAACTGGTAACAGACTATAAATAGCCTCATATCCATTCAGGTCAAATTTTAATACTACATGAGTTTTCAACTGCTGCTGTAGCAAATTATCATAAATGTAGTGACTTACACAGTACAAATTTATTATCTTTTAGATCTAGAAGTCACAACTGTCCTTGGGCTAAAGCCAAGATGTCTACAAAGCTGGTTTGTTTCTAGAGGATCCAGGGGAGAATCTGTTCTTTGCCTTGTCTGACTTCTGGATACTGTTTGCTTTCCTTGGCTCCTGGCCTTTCATTTTAATAATTAGCAATCCCATCACTCTAATCCCATCACTCTACTTCTGCCATGACATTTTCTTCTCTGACTCTCTTGCCTCCCTCCTCCTCTCATAAGGACTCTTGGGATTACACTGAGCCCATCTGGGTAATCCAAACTAATCTCCCCATTGCAAGATCTTTAATTTAATCATCTCAGCAAAGCCCCTTTTACCAAGTAATGTAATATGTTTACAGGTTCCAGGATTAGGATATGGACCTCTCCGGGCCCACCAGAGCCACTAAATTAGTTTTTTTAGTTTTTTTTTTAAAGAGAAACTTTTAGTTTTCAGAGTCTTTTGAACTTGAGAACTACAGAGAAGGAAGTTTAGACCTGTATAAACAAAGGTAATACAAGGCTAGTGATACAAGAAAAGCACAGGAGAATTATAGAACTATAATGAATGGAAAAACCATGACCAGTTAAGTATCAGGAAAAGCTCAATGAAATAGATAGTATCGGACTGGCCAAAAAGTTTGTTTGGGTTTTTATACAACATCTTACAAAAATCCAAATAAACTTTTTGGCCAACCCAATATTTGATGGGAGCCTTCAAAGATGTAAAGGATTACGACAGGTGAACACTGGTACAAAAGGTAATTTTCAGACATACTTGCTCTCAAAATTTTATAGGACATACAAAACAGCAACAACAAATTCAGAGACAGGAAACTATATTTGGAGAAGAAAGAGACTGCAGTTTGACTGAAGTATATAGACTAAAAGTAAAACAGTAGTGAAAGAAAAGGAAAGATGAAGACAGATACAATGGGCTATGTTGCTTGTCAGGATGAAGAGTTTGTTCTTAATTCTGGAGGAAGTGAGCAGTCAGGTGGAAACAGTTTTGAGCTGAGAAATGATGTAATATGATTGGTGTTATATTGAAGAAAGATTAACTTGGCAAGAGGATTGATTCAAATTGGGAAAGGCAGAAGCATAGCAGACAAATGACTAATCTAAAGAATAGGTACTTTCACTAGGGTGATGGGAGAAGAAGAATGATGTCAAGATAGCTAGAATTCATAAGAGATTTTCATCAACATAATTTTTAATAAAAGCAGCTACAAATTATAGTGCTTACTGTATGTCAGGTACCATTCTATGAAAGAGTTTAACTCCATTTTATAGATAAGAAGACTACAGTATAGAAAGTGTACCTTCCACACTAAGCATCATGGCTGGAATTTAAATCCACGTAGCTATGACTCCAGAGTCCAAATGAATATGAACTTGTAGTGACATAATTTGAAAGTTGAACTAACTGATTTGTGAAAAATTCACCATTCCACCTAAAAGTAAACTATAAGTTAACAATGTATACTTAAAACCCTAAAGTGAAAGTGAAGTCGCTCAGTCATGTCTGACTCTTTGCAACCCCATACTGTAGCCCACCAGGCTCCTCCATCTATGTGATTCTCCAGGCAAGAATACTGGAGTGGGCGTTGCCATTTCCTTCTCCAAAACTCTAAAACAAATGCTAAAATATCACAGGGAGTTATAGCTATTAAGCCAACAAGAGAAAAAATAGAATCGTTCAAAGAAATTACTCAGGCTTCCCGGGTGGCTCAGTAGTAAACAATCTGCCTGCCAATGCAGGAGATATGGGTTTGATCCCTGGTCTGGGAAGATCCCACATGCCACGGAACAACAAAGTCTGTGAGCCTCAACTACTGAGCCTGCACTCTAGAGCCCAGGAGCCACAACTACTGAGCCCACTCACTGCAACTACTGAAGCCCATGTGCCCTAACGCATGTGCTCTGCAATAAGAAGCCTGGGCACTACAACTGGAGAGTAGCCCCAGTTCACCACAATTAGATAAATATCCACAGAGCAATGAAGAACCAGCACAACCATAAATAAATATTTTAAAATTTACTCATGCTAAAAGAAAATAAAAAGGGAAATAAGAAATTTACGAACAGTTACAACAAAAAGAAAATAACAAAATGGTAGATTTAAACTCTGTCATCAATAATCACATTAACCATAAATGCTCTGAACATGCCAATTAAAAGGCAAAAATTGTAAGACTGAATTAAAAAAATAAGACCCACCCACATGCTGCCTATAAGATACAATTTTAAATATGAAATCACAAAAAGGTTAAAAGCAAAAGGATAGAAAAAGATATACCATGTTAAAGGTAAAAAAAAAAAAAGCTGGAGTGACTACATTAATATCAGACAAAGTTGATTTTAGAGAAAGGATATTACCAGAGATAAAGGGAATCATTCATACTAACAAAGCTGTCAATTCATCATGTATACATCATAAAATGTTTATTTACTTTACAAATAAATAGATTCAATAAAGTAAAAAGTAATAGAAGTAAAATATAATACAGCAAAGTCCATAGATATAGCTAACAATTTCAACATCTTTCAATCACTAATAGACCAAGTAGACAGTCAAGTCAGTAAGCACAGAGATGTCTAGAAGAACACCATCAACCAACTTGATAACTGAACTTTACAGAATATCCTATCCCAAAACAATACAAAACACATTTTTAAGTCTTACAAGTATACAAATAACATTCACCAAGAGAGACCACTTTTAAGTCATAAAATAAATAAGAATAAATGTAAAAGGATTTAAATCCCACAAGGTATGTTTTCTGACCACAATCTAATTACATTAGCAATCACAGCAAAATGATATATGGAAAATCCTCAAATAGTTGAAGGCTAGCAAGTATATTTCCAAATAACTCCAATCAAAGAAGAAATAAAAAGGGAAAAAATAGTTATTTTGAATTGAATAAAATGAAAACAAAAGTATCATAATGTATGAGGGAAGCAGCTAAAGCAGTAGTACATAAAGGGAAAATCACAGCATTAAAATGTCTACATTGGAAAACAAAAGAAAGGTCTTAAATGAATGGCCTCAACTATTTTCATCTCAACAAACTAGAAAAAATAAAGCAAATTAAACTGGAAGCAAGCAAAAGAGAGGAAATAGTGAAGGTGAGAGCAAATGTCACTGGAACAGAAAAATAATGAGAACATCAATAAAAACAATAACCCACTAGCCAGGCTGATGGGGAAGGGTGGCATATGAAGAGAATATAAGTTGATAATATCTGAGGAATGATGGGTATGCTATCACTATAGATTCTACAGATACTAAAAGAACCGTTAGGAAATACTAAAAACAACTTATACTAATAAATTCCACATCTTACATGAAATGGAAAAAACCTGAAAAGATACAAGGTTTAGTGAACCTCACAAAAGAAGAACTACATTGTCCTTTGAAAAAGAAAAGCAATATTAAGGGATTTATACTACTTGACTTCAATACTTATTATAAAGTCACAGAATTCTAGGTAGTGTGGTATTGGTATAGACAAATGTCCAGTAGAACAGAAAAAAGTCCAGAAATAATCCAACTAATGAATTATTTAGTCAACTGATTTCTTACACAGATGCAAAGTTGACATTCTCTTTTTTTAAATAGTGCTACAATTGGATGTTGCTATTAAAAAAAAAAAACTTAGACCCTTACCTCTTACCATGTACAAATGAGTCACAATGTAGAATGTAAAATGAGTCACAATGTAGAATGTAAAATTATAAGAAAAAATTTTTTCTAGAAAAAAGAAAATTTTTACTGCCTTGACTTAGGCATAGATTTCTTAGATGTAACACCAATAGCACAATCCATAAAAAAAGAAATTTTTGAACTAGAATTCATCAAAATTAAGACTTCTGCTTTTTCAAAAGAACTTCTGCTTTCTCATTAAGGGAATGAAAAGACCATTCACGGGTTGTGAGAAAATATTTGTAAATCACATAATTGATGTATCTAGAATGAAGATTTTAGATACATTTCTAAATGTATCTTTCTTGGTGGCTTAGATGGTAAAGAATCTGCCTGCAATTCAAGAGACCTGGGTTTGATCCAGGAAGAGCCCCTAATGAAGGGAATGGCAACCTACTCCACTCGGAAAATGCTATGGACAGAGAAGCCTAGTGGGCTACAGTCTGTGGGGTCACAAAGAATCTGACACGACTGGGCAACTAACACAAATAAAGACAATAAAATTCAATTAGAAAACAACCCAAAGATAAACATCCAGATATTTGAACAGATACTTCACAAAAGAAAATATACAAATGGCATTTAAAAAGATGATCAACGTCATTAGTCTTTGAAAGTGAAAGTAGCTCAGTCATGTCTGACTCTTTGCAACCCCATGGACTATATAGTCCATGGAATTCTCCAGGACAGAATACTGGAGTTGGATAGGGTAGCCTTTCCCCTCTCCAGGGGATCTTCCCAACGCAGGGATCAAATCCAGGTCTCCCACATGGCAGGCAGATTCTTCACCAGATGAGCCATCTGGGAAGCCCTCATTAGTCTTTAGGAAAACACAAATTAAAGTCACAAGGAGATACCACTACACACCTATTAGAATGGCTAAAACTAAAATGGCAAGAATGTAGAGCAACTGAACTCCTACCCTGCTTGTAGAAATACTATAAAATGACATAACCACTTTGAAAGACACTTTGGTACTTTCTTATAAAGTTAAACATATACCTACTGTATGACCCAGCCATTTTACTTCTAGATTTACTCAGGAGAAAAGAAAGCATATACCCAAATAATGACTTCTACATGAACACTCACAGCAGCTGTACTTGTAATAATCAAAACCTAGAAACAACCCAAATGATCACCAACAGACCAATAAAAAACAAATTGTTATCCATTGGAACAATGTTTATAAAATGGGATAGTGTTCAGTAAAAAATGAACTAATGATGGATATGACAATACAGATAAATTTTAAAGCCATTACATTAAGTGAAAGCAGCCAAACAAAAAAGACTCTACACTGTATGATTTTATTCATATAAAGTTTCTGAAAATACACACTAACCTATTATGTCAGATAGTAGATTAGTGGTTGCTTAGGGTAGGGATTGAGATTGACGGAAGGAGTAAAGAAAGACTGGACGCAGGAATTACAAACGAAGAATAAAAAATTGGTGTGGAGGGGTCACTATCTTGATTATAACAATGATTTCAAAGTGTATCCATAAGTCAAAACTTATCCAATTGTACATCAATTATATTCTGATATAGCTCTCAAACAGCAATAGCAAAACCATTTATTCCAATATAGTTAATGCTCATATCCTGCTATATATGCTTATTTGTTATTAGCTATTAACAAGAAAATGATTTAAACTTACAACAGTAACATTATACTACTCAACTTCAATGTGTAAAAGAGTACATTTTTTTTCTGGAAATGTGCAAGCAAAAACTCTTTAAAAGACTAATGTATTAAAACTGCAAATTCAGACAAGCTCAAGTAGATCAGTGAGATCTGCTATCTTCTATCAGCATATTTTTATCTATCCTATTCCTTACTTGAAAATAAATGCAGTTATCACAATAGGAAACTGGTAAGTATGTGGCCTTAACAATTTCCATCTCATCACTAAAAGTAATCTACAAGTATAAAACAGCAGATGAATCGGGTAACTAGTCATTTGTAATCTGCCTATGTCGAAGTGAAAAATTTCTCCACAGAAACCATTTCACATGGTGGCAAAGTTCCAGGCCAGTTCCAAAATCTTATTTAAGCAGTAGGGATTAATTATCCCCTCTTTCTTCTACATCACTGTTTTCCCTCTACTAGATCACTGTCATCAATATAGAGACATGCTATAATTTCATCCATCTCAAAAAAACCCAGCAACAACAAAACCAAACTTCTCTTGGTCCTATTTCTGCCTTTAGCCATTTAATCCCCCACACTTTCTGATTTCTCAGCCCTCCTTTTTGGCAAGATTGTTTGAATTAGTTCTGATTTCTCTCCTGCAATTCTCACTTAAATCTGTCCTATTCCGGCTTTCATTTCCAGCACTGTATCAAACCATCAGACTAAGGTCAATTATCTGCTATATCTAGTGGTTAATTCTGAAGTCTCTTTTCACTAAACCTCTTAACAGTTGTTCATTCCTTGAAATCACTTATTGTGGCTTTCGGGAAACCTCAAGTTCCTGGCTTTCCTCCTGCCTTCTACACAACTTCTCTACTTCCAAATCTTAAGAGTACTCTAGGACTCAGTCCTCAGACCTTTTTTCTTATTTGTATCTATATTCACTCCATAAGCAGTTTCATGTTTTTTTCTTAAAGTAAGATACATCTATATCTTAACTTAAAGGACTTGACTCACTGTAATCCTCAAATGAGGTCAATTATAGATAATTTTATCATTTGGGGAGGCAGGTGCTGATGAGAAACAGATTCAAACAGATACAAAAAAAGTTGAAAAGAAAAATAAGTTACTCAATTTTCAATAAATCATTACTAGTATTACTGGTATAGGGAGTTACTTAAAAATAATAAAGCTAAATTGATGAATATCAAAACAAATATTTTTTATTTATTCCAATCATTTATTACATTAGGAACATTTAAATATCATACTAAATATTTCATTAAAAATGTAAATTATGACCTTATCCATGGTCCTAGTTCCATGTGGGCCTATAACAGTAACAACTTACATTAATTTGGACTTGTTTCAGAAGACTTTTTTATAAGAATTATCTCATTTTATCCTAAAAAAGACTCCATAAGGATATTACAGTAAATATTATTTAAGCCAGCAGTTTCTGCTCTTAATATGACCTCTCACATAACAGGCAGACTTATAATGAGCAGATTTAATTAATCAGAAATCCATCTCTACTACAAGAAATATATATTAAAATTCATGTTCAACTGATGACAGGCCATTACTGTCATCTTTCTGTACTTAGCATAAAATTACAAAATAAAAATTTAAATCTTCTTTTTAATGTCAATGAAACTAAGTCCTTTATATACATAACCATTAAGAGACAATCTTTATTTCATTTACTTCCATGACTACACTGATGATAAAAATTATATTAACCCTGGTCTCCAACAATTGTTGACTGCTTCTATTACAAAGAAAAAACACTTATTTTTGCAAAGAAGAAGAAGACTATATTTATAATTGATCATTCACAAGTAAAGCATGACCCTTTTCCTCCCTCCAAGATTCCTACCTCAAATGATGTGGCGTGCACTGCCTGCTGACCCCAGAGCAATGGTTAGAGGCAAACAGACTTACAGTAAAGCTTCTTAAAATATACCCTATCTCTCTTGAGGGCTCAAACATCAGTGCTTCCAGTCCTGAGGACTGAGGAGTGGCCCCTTCCCTTCTACTACTAGCACATCAAGTGTCTGTATAGATGCTCAGAGTTCTGCCTCTAAGATCTCCATCTGTGAAATGTTCCTTTCTGACCTAAATATCCTATTTCACTCCTCCAATTCCTCATTATTAACTTTCTTTGTCCTTATCAAGTCCTTGTGATCCTTTCATTCTTCTCTATTTTCAAAACCATCAACATACTTTTGGCTTTGCTTCCCTTCCTACCTCACTAGCATTTCAGATCCCTGTTCCAAAGAGAATTGCCCAGATCACAAGGCCTTACTTTATCCTCTGGTCCCAACTGAAGGGTCATATAAGGATGACATTCTGATATGAATACCATTATATTCATAATGATTACATTACGTCTTTTCTGATCACATCATCAGCATCCTCTGCTGTCTTTTAAATTTCCACTCTGTAAATAATGAGTCAAGAGTTAACAGTTTTGTTATGCCCCAGTTCATTCTATACCTTCTCTTCATAAATTCATCTATGTCCAGATTTTGAACTATCCCTTTAAATTACTGATATAAACAACCCTAACATCCCTGTAAACACTCAGACCTATGCTATCTGTCTGACAGACTGCAACACAATGTCTTATTAATTCATTTTCAATTTTTCCAAAACCAACTTCACTATCAGTGACTCCTCATTCCTCAAAGAAAATATACTTTTTTGGACTTCTCTATTTCTAATAATAACACCAAATCACTTAGTATTTGGGATCATCTTTAAAGCAAAGTACTGGCTTCTCTACAATATCAATTCAGTAAACTTTAGATTGTGTACAAGTTGTTGGGAAAATAATTACATTTTCATCAAAAGGATATGATGCAACCATTTTCATTCAACTCTTTTGATGGTACAATAATTTGATGGTATAATAATTTTGATGGTACAATAATTTTGATGGTACATGATTTTTATTCCGCAAGTGGTTTGAACTCTGGAACCAATCCCTAACACACACCTCCAACTTTGCCACCTACCAACTAAATCAAAATAATCCCATTTTTCCTCTACATCTAGAGGATACCTGAGTCAGAAGTAAGCATAAGAGAACAGGCAGTTAAGACTGTGGCTACGATTGTGAAAGACTCTGGATGCAGACTATGCTCAAACCTTAGTTTTGATCTGATAAGTGAGAATTACATCTCCTCACTGGGTTGTTGTGAGAGTTACATCATGCCTAGAACAGTGCCTAGCATGTAACAGGTGCTCAAAAAATGGTGCCCCTGTTCACCTTTAAATCAAGAGCAATTTGGCCACATGGGTAACCATTCTGTTTCTTCAGGGGACTGCTAATAACACATCTTTATTTTAAATCAATCTATGTCTTAAATTTTAGAACAATTTTAATTTTTATCTATTCTACTGCTCTTTTAAACCAGTCAAATATTTCAAAAGTTCCAACATCTGTCATCCAAACCTCATCATTCAAACTCCCTTTCATTCCCAGAAATAGCATAAAAGTCCTTAGATAGTTTGATAGTAACCATACTTTTGGTTGCCATGTTCAAAACTTCAAAAATACTTAATATTTATAACTTAAATACCTAAGGATTCTAGGCAGAGTGGAAGCCACACATTATGTACTACATTTATGTACACTTCTTTTAAAAGATATTTTATACATATAATGGATCAAAGATCTAAATGTAAGACCAGAAACTATAAAACTCCTAGAGGAAAACATAGGCAAAACACTCTCCGACATAAACCAAAGCAGGATCCTCTATGACCCACCTCCCAGAATATTGGAAATAAAAGCAAAAATAAACAAATGAGACCTAATTAAAATTAAAAGCTTCTGCACAACAAAGGAAACTAAAAGCAAGGTGAAAAGGCAGCTTTCAGAATGGGAGAAAATAATAGCAAACGAAGCAACGGACAAACAATTAATCTCAAAAATATACAAGCAACTCCTGCAGCTCAATTCCAGAAAAATAAACGACTCAATCAAAAAGTGGGCCAAAGAACTAAACAGACATTTCTCCAAAGAAGACATAAAAATGGCTAACAAACACATGAAAAGATGCTCAACATCACTCATTATCAGAGAAATGCAAATCAAAACCACAATGAGGTACCACTTTACACCAGTCAGAATGGCAGCCATCCAAAAGCCTATAAGCAATAAATGCTGGAGAGGGTGTGGAGAAAAGGGAACCCTCTTACACTGTTGGTGGGAATGCAAACTAGTACAGCCACTTTGGAGAACAGTGTGGAGATTCCTTAAAAAACTGGAAATACAACTGCCATATGACCCAGCAATCCCACTGTTGGGCATACACACCGAGGAGACCAGAATTGAAAGAGACACGTGTACCCCAATGTTCATCACCGCACTGTTTACAATAGCCAGGACATGGAAGCAACCTGAATGTCCATCAACAGACGAATGGATAAGAAAGCTGTGGTACATATACATAATGGAATATTACTCAGCCATAAAAAATACATTTGAATCAGTTCTACTGAGGTGGATGAAACTGGAACCTATTACACAGAGTGAAGTAAGCCAGAAGGAAAAACAATACAGTATACTAACGCTTATATATGGGATTTAGAAAGATGGTAATGATAACCCTGTATGTGAGACAGCAAAAGAGACACAGATCTATTGAACAGTCTTTTAGACTCTATGGGAGAGGGCAAGGGTGGGATGATATGGGAGAACAGCACTGAAACATGTAAATTATCACATGTGAAATGAATCGCCAGCCCAAGTTTGATGCATGATACAGGGTGCTCACGGATGGTGCACCGGGATGCCTCAGAGGGGTGGAATCAGGAGGGAGGTGGGAGGGGGGCTCTGGAAGGGGAACAAATGTATACCCATGGCGGATTCATGTCAATGTATGGCAAAACCAACACGATAATGTAAAGGGAAAAATAAATAAATTAATAAAAAAATAAAATCACCATTACAAAAAATAAATAAATAAAAGATATTTTATACATATATATTTCATTCAGCTCTTTGCTCCCTTCACTCTCCCATGCAACCCTACTTAAAGTAGTGGCTCCTCCCATCACTCTCTAGACTTATGCCCCACTTTGTTTTTCTTCATAGAACTTCCTGTCATCCATTATACAGGTATTTATTACCTATGTGTTACACAGGTATTTGTCTACTGCCTGTCTTCCCAACTAGAATGTAAACTTCACATGAGCAAGGATTTTGTTTTGTTCTCCACTGAATACTTAATAGTTGGCAAAGCCTGGCATAAAATAGATACATAATAAATATCTATTAATGAATGAATGACTGGAAAAGTCATGATACACAGTCTCATCTGGTTTCTTCAAGTGCAGTTTAGAAGCTACAAATTAAAGGAAGAAGCTGTGAGAAGCAGGCATATAAATACTGAAAGCTGACAAAGAAAAAATGGAGAGTTCAAAATACCAAACACAGTAATGCAGGCCAGCAATGTAGATCATTTATTATATGGATAAATAATACTATATCCTTTAGAAACCAACCTCTCTGTATTACAACTGCAATAACAAAAAGGTTTTCACAAGTCAATCCATCAGTTTATCAGTTTAACTGAACATCTATACAAATAAGGCTTATGGTAGGAAGGACCTAGCGGAATCTTACAGTTCAAATGTATTCCGTTTACTTTAGGAAGCAAAGTTTCCTTAAATACAGTTTGAAAAGTGAAAAAGTGAAAGTCGCTCAGTCGTGTTCGACTCTGTTACTCCATGGACTAAAGCTTGCCAGTCTCTTCTGTCCATGGAATTCTCCAGGTGAGAATACTGGAATGGGTAGCCATTCCTTTTTCCAGGGGATCTTCCCAACCCAGGGATCGAACCGAGGTCTCCTACATAGCAGGCAGATTCTTTACAGTCTGAGCCACCAGGGAAGCCCTAGATACAGTTTAAGAACTATGTATTTTAAAACTGTTTCCATGGAAAGTACTTAAAACACAAAGTTTACTTTTAAAAAGAGAAAATATAAGTTTTTGGAGAAGATATGTAAATAGGATCCCTCAATTCCCAATGAACTCATGTGAGGAAATCATTACTACATTTTACAAGTTTAAAAATTAACTTTTCTTTTTAAGAAAAAATTCATTATTGACCTAAAGATCAATAGGCTTGCAATAGCCTACCCCCATCTCTGTTCTAAGTGTGTAAGTTTTAAAAATAGGTTAGTACATTCTTCAGTTCAACCTAATTTCTAACAATACTGGTAAAGTTATAATTAACCCAATATCCATTTCTCTCTTTAAACCATAAGCTATTCAGAAATACTATGTAGTTTAAAACCCTGACAAAGGTCTTTCTCAATTGCAAGATTTATGTATACTAAGTCAGAGCTTCTCAAACATCAAGGTGCCTACCAGTCACCCAGGAATCTTGTTAAAATGATTCAGTAGATCTGGAGTAGACCTCATATTCTGAATTTTTAAAAAGCTCTCAAGATGATGGTGATGCTACTGGTTCACAGATCACACTTTTGAGTACCAAGGCACTTAAGACTAAAATGACCTCAAAAATCACTAAATAGCTTCAGGGAATATTGAAATAAATGAAAAATCTTTCTATCTGATTAAGTCTTCTCAAATGTTTTAGAACAACATATATTGAATGCATAATTGCAAAGCTGAATTAAAATTGGCTCTGCTTATTTTTCTTGATTCTTATCTTTATAAGATCTAATGAATTCTACTGTAAGTTTAACAGTATACTATATCAACTTTATCAACATATTATTTTCCCAATTAAGTTTTCAAAGTGTACCTGTCATTCAGCTATCTTACTCAGAATCAACTATGCCCCCTTTCTTAGAATTATCAATAAATTAAAGCATCTTCTTTCAAAATATTGTACTAAACAGGCTGGTCTAAAGGTATTTAATTATCAGGATGTTTGATTACTAAGACTTAGTTTATACCTCAATTTGATATACCTAACCTGCCTTTTATATAGTGCTTAATAGTTTACAAATGACTTCTTCTATTATATTATTTAATCCTCACGACTTTTCAAGGTAGTTATTATCATGTGGGCTTCCCTTATGGCTCAGCTGGTAAAGAATCTGCCTGCAATGTGGGAGACCTGGGTTCAAGCCCTGGGTTGGGAAGATCCCCTAGCGAAGGAAATGGCTACCCACTTCAGTATTGTGGCCTGGAGAACTCCAGAATTCCATGGACTATACAGTCCATGGGGTAGCAAAAAGTCGGACAGGACTCAGTGACTTTCATTTTCACATAGGGTTTAAGGACCATGTCCCAATCCCTAGAGCATACGGCCACATAAATAGGGCTTCTATACAATAACAGGATTATGGCTGAAAAAAATGTAAGGCTCTAACCCTATTTAAGAAGGTGTTTCTAGGGGAAATCCAAAGACAACAAGGGAAACAAAAACAAGGACACTAAGGGAAATTGAAACCTCTGACCTTTACTGCTACAGCAAACAGTCATCACAGTCTAATTCCTAGTCAGATACATATAAAAACTCAGATCAAAGACCAACCTACTTCAGTTCCTATTATCTTATATATCATGTTGGGCTTTCAAAAAAAAAAAGGCAAGCTAAAAAGGAAGGAAAAAAACATAGTCAGTAGAGTCAAACCAACCATTAGAACCAGGCTCAAATATAATAGATTTTATAACATCAGACTGGGAATTTAAAATAACTATGTTTATTCTGGGCTGTAATGGAAAAAGTGGGCAAAATGTAAAAACAGATGGATAATGTGAGCAGAGAGATGGAAATTCTAAGAGCCAATCAAAAAGAATTATTAGAAATAAAAAACACTGCAACAGAAATGAAGAATGCCTTTGATAGGATCATCAATAAACTGAACACAAATGAGAAAAAAATCAGTGCACTCAAAGAAGTATCAATGAAAACTTCCCAAATTAAAACACAAAGAGAGAAGAGGATGAGAAAACAGAACAGAATATCCAAGAACTGTGGAACAATGAAAGAAGGTGTAACATACGTGCAATGAAAATATTTGAAAGAAAAGAGAAAAAGGAGTAGAATAAACACTTGAAGTAATAATGCCTGAGAATATTTCAAAATTAATGATAGGAACCAAACCATAAATCCACATAGCTTAGAGAACACCAAGAATGAAAAAACAAAAACTCTACACCTAGGCATATACTCTCCAAACTGCAGAAAATGAAAGACAAAGAGAAAATATTTAAAAGGTCAGAGGAAAAAATATTTTACAAACAGAGTTAAGAATTACATTGACCTCTTGACAGTAACCATGAAAAAGAGAGCAGAGTGAAATATTTAAAGTGCTGAAAGAAAAATCACCAACCTAGAGGAATTATCCTTCAAAGTGAAGGAGAAATAATGACTTTTTCAGACAAGTGAAAACTGAAGAATTTGTCACCAGTAGACATGGATTGAAAGAAAAGACAAAAAGAAGTTCAGAGAGAAGGAAAACAATATAGATTAGAAACTTGGATCTACATAAAGAAAGGAGGTGAGGCACTGAAGAGAATGAATTAATAAATGTAAAATAAAATCTTTATTTTTTATTTCTCTCTGATTTTAATAGATAACTGTTCAAAGTACTAATAGCCAAAAAGTACTGGGTAATTATAGTATACGGATAAATTGATGAATGGAAGCATTGTTATAAGGAATGGAGGGAGGGACTGGGAATATTCTAAGATATCCGTGCTACCTGCAAAGAAGCATGTTATTTGAGAGTGGGCTTAGATCAGCTGTAAATGTATGCTGCAAACTCTAGGGCACTAAAAATATTTTTAAGACAGAAGTATAATTGATATGCTAGAAAAGGAGAGAAAAATAAAACCATATAAAATGCTTAATTAAAATCAAAGGCTGAAAAAGAGAAAAATATTTTTAAGAAAAGAACATATACAATGAATACAAAACATCTACAAATATGGTAGTTACCCAACTATATCAATAGCTATTTTAAACATGAATGATTCAAATACACCAATTAAAAGAGAATATATCAGAATACACTAATAAACAACAAAAAAGACTCAACCAAATGTTGTCTACAAGAAACTCACTTTAAACATAAAGACGCAGAACTTCAGAGAATGCAGACTTCTAAGCAGGGGAATATCTCAAGGATAAAGAAGGGCATTATATAATGATAAGGGTATAAATTCTCTAAAGAAGACATAACAATCCTTAATGTATTGGATTGGCCAAAAGTTTCGTTCAGTTTTTCCTGTAAGATAGCCCTGGTAGCCGCTTAGTTGTCTTTAACTTCACTCAAAACAATTTGTTAGCTTATAATTTGACAGGTAGCTGTCATATCAGCATGCATTTTTAAAAAATTATCAAAATAGGTAAATTTTTGTGTAGTCATTTTAATATTGAATATGGAAGAAAAAAGCAACCTTTTCAGTATATTATGCTTTATTATTGCAGTCAGTTCAGTTCAGTCACTCAGTCGTGTCCGACTCTTTGCGACCCCATGGACTGTAGCATGCCAGGCCTCCCTTGTCCACTGCCAACTCCCGGAGTTTACTCAAACTCATGTCCATTGAGTTGGTGATGCCATCCAACTATCTCATCCTCTGTTGTCCCCTTCTCCTCCTGCCTTCAATCTTTGCCAGCATCAAGGTCTTTTCAAATGAATCAGTTCTTTGCATCAGGTGGCCAAAGTACTGGAGTTTCAGCTTCAGCATTAGTCCTTCCAATGAATGTTCAGGACTGATTTCCTTTAGGATTATTATTTCAAGAAAGGTAAAGTGAAACTTAGATGGAAAAAATTATTTTCACAGTGCATGGGGAAGGTGCTGTGACTGATCAAATGTGTCAAAAGTGATCTATGAATTTGGTGATGAGGATCTCTACCTGGACCATGTTCCCCGGTCCAGTAGACCAGCTGAAGTTAACAATCAAACCAAATCATTAACTGAAAACAGTCAACATTATACCATGAAGGATAAAGCCAACATACTCAAAATATCCGGATCAAGCACTAAAAATCATTTGCATCAGCTTGGTTATGTTATTATTTGTTTTGATGTTTGGGTTCCACATAAGTGAAAAAAAAAACACTGACAGTAGTTCCACATTCCTACTTCAATGTAAAAAATAAATTTGATTTTAAAAACAAATTGCAATGGATGATAAAAAGTGAACACTGGACAATAATGTGGGATGGGAGAGATCATGCAGCAAGCGAAATGAACCATGATTAACCACACCAAAGGCTAGTCTTCATCCAAAGAAGGTGATGTTGTTTTGTGTATATGGCAGGATTGGAAAGGAATCCTCTACTATGAGCTCCTTCTGAAAACCAAACAATTAATTCCAACAAGTACTGCTCCTAGTCAGACCAACTGAAACCAGCAGTTGATGAAAAGCATCCAGAATTATTCAACAGAAAATACATTATATTCCATTAGAATAATGAAAGACTGCATGTTTCTTTGATGACCGAGCAAAAACTGTTAACAGTTTGACTGAAATCCTGATTCATCTGCCATATTCACCAGACATCACACCTTCAGATGTCCATTTTGGTCTTTACGAAATTCTCTTTTAAGGGAAAAACTTTCAATTGCCTGGAAGACTGTAAAATGCAGCTGGAACAGCTCTTTGCTCAAAAAGATAAAAAAAGTTTTGGGAAGATGGAATTATGAAGTTGCCTGGAAAATGGCAGAAGGTAGTAGAACAAAATGGTGAAAATGTTGTTCAATAACGTTACTGGTGAAAGTGAAAAATGTGTCTTCTGTTTTTACTTAAAAAACCAAAAGAACTTTTTGGCCAATCAATATATATTTAACAACAGAGTACCAAAATATGTAAGGCAAAATTTGATAGAACTTCAAGGAGAAATAGATGAATTCACTACAGAGACTTGAACACCTCTCTATCAGTAATTGACAGATCCAACAGGCAGAAAATTAACAAGGATAGGGTTGAACTGAGCAGATTCATCAGTCAACTGGATGTAACTGACATTTACATAGTACTTCACCCAACAACACAGAACACGGATTCTTCTCAAGCTCACACAGACCATTCACCAAGACAGACCACATCCTGGTCTGTAAAACACCCTCTCCCCCAAAGAACAGACATCATACAACACATCCTCTCAGAACACAATGGAATTACACTGCAAAGTAATACCATAAAGACAGCTGGAAAATTCCCAAATATTTTAACATCACACTTCTAAATAAAATATGGGTCAAAGAAGTCTTAAGATAAAGTTTTCAGTATTTTGAAGTAAATGAAAATATCACTTGTCAAAATGTTTAGGATCTATCGTAAGCAAAGTTTAAAGGGAAATGTATAGCACTGAATACACATATTAGGAAAGAAGATCTAAAATCAATAACCTCAGCTTCCACCCTAGGAAACTAGAAAAAGCAGTATAAGCCTAAATTAATCAGAAGAATTAAAAAAAAATAGAGCAGAAATCAATGAAATTGAGAAAGGAACATCAACAGAGAAAAACCAATGAAACCAAAAGAGGGTTCTTTGAAAATGTTAACAAAATTAATAAATTTCTAGCTATGTATTATGATATATCACACAAAGCTTCTGTTTTGGTTTTTAAAATAAATGAATGCTAGTCTTCAACTAAAATATAAAATGCTTCTCCTATTTCTCCCATTTTGCTTAACCTTTCTACAATTCTCCAGCTTTATCTCTAGCACATTTATGTTACAAAAGTTGATCAAAACAAACAAAAAACCTGGATACAATACAACATATGTCTTATCAAGGAGTGGAAAACAAAAAAGCTTACTTTTGTAGCATAACATGAAAACATAACAGACTTTATATTTTTCAACAGAAGAATCAAATAAGTTAATCCACTCCCTGACACACAAGGCTTTTCCTTTTTTTTTAATGAGTTAATCGTTACAGAAAGATTAACTTATTAGAGAAGACCTGAGTAACTTGAGAAAATAATGCCAGGAAGCTGTCCCACTGACAAACAAAATAAAGCACTGCTGCCATCATCATCCAACAGATGTCATCACACGCAACACCCATGTCCTTAGAATTCCTTTAGAATCACCAATTTAATGAGTGGTGGCTTGACAGCATAGGGTAATAGGAAAAAATGGGACTCTGAAATCTCTGTTCAAGTTCCACCTCTACCATTTTTATTAGCATTGTGACCTTGTACAAATTACTAAATCTATGAGAGGATTCAACTGGTTGGTTGCCAGGTACCAAAAATATCATTCCAACCAGTTTATGCAAAAAGCACAACTTATTACAGAGATATTAAGGTGCCTTTTGTAACCCAATCTCAGGACCATGGACAAAGACACTTGAATACAGCCAGGACTCTTGTGTATTTGCTTCTTATTCTTTCTTCAAGATGCCCCTGCTTATATACTTCACCCAGCAAGAAACAAAGCCAGTAACAGTTTCTCAGTTCTGTGTCTTACAGCTTCAGCCACTGGGGAGAAAACAAATTATTCAATCCTCTTGACACTTAGGACCCAGAAAAACCTGAATACCCAGCTCAATACAATGTCTAGAACTAGACCAATAAAGTACAAAAATGAGCAGAATTGTGACTGATCTCTTTGACCCCCTCTAAGCCACAGTGATCTTTTTAAAAGTCAGATTTGATTCAGTGATTACCCTGATTAAAATCCTTTATAACCTTCCCTAATACACTTACAATAAAAATCCATAACTTTCATTGAACCAAAACTTCTGTAGCCTTCCATGATCAGGCTCCTTTTTACCTCCACAACCACCTATCAAGCCACAATCCCTCCTGCTCGGCATTAACAACTTTGGCCTTTTTTGGTTCCTTGAACCTGCCAAGCTCTTTTCCATCTCAAAATCATTTTCCATGTATTCTTATATTCTCTTCCTTTTTCACATAGCTAATGTCCACCAATCTTTCCTCAAAGTTGTCCCTGATTTTCAAGGTAAACTAGGTTACCTGTCCTTGTCCCTTATAGCACCCATCACAATCCAATAATAAACGTGTGCATGTTTTTACTTTCTGACTCTTACCATACTATTAACTTCCAGAGAATCAAGACTTCTGTATTACTTTTTATTCTCTGTATCTAGCACCTAGTTGGCCCCCAACAATTACGTGTTAAATGAATAACTAACTTAGCATGAGATAAACACCACTAAATTGTCAAAATTTAGTGGTGATTGTGACAATCACCACTAACTCATTTACTACTACCTACTACCCTCAGAATTCAGGGTAGTAGGTAGTAGTAGGCAAACAGAATTACTATTATCAAGCTACTAAAATGGCTGCTTTAGTAGTAACTTACTGGGGAAAGGGCAGAGAGTGGTTTCCAGAGAACCTGTGCTTCTGCTGAGCAGAAAAAACTTGTTTAATTCAGTTAACCCTCTTCCTCCATAAAATCTTCATAAGACTATGCTATCAGATAAGTAAGATAATAAATATAACTATCTATACAGTAGCTTGCACATAGAGCAAGCATGCAATGGTGCTTCTTTTCCTCTCAGGAGACCATATTGTTATTATTAAATATTATTAACCTCCAAATAAGAACTTAATTAAAAACCTACAAAATACTCCAGAGTATATGAAAAACAGAGCTGCGTTTCATGACCCCTTTTCTCACAGCATCTTGATCTTACCACCTCCCTAAGAGAAGTAGTTACCTGCTCTTCTGTTGCAATTATATCATCTCAAATATCCATTTAGCTTAAAGAACAAGTACTAGAAACACAGAAATGAAGCAGAGCAAAGCAAAGCAACCAACCAAAACAACAAAACTGTCATGTCCTCAGGGAAGACGACTTTCTCACTCTGCCTCCAACCACACACCACGTGTGCATGAGTGCATGCTAAGTCGCATCCAACTCTTTGCGACCCTATGGACTATAGTCCGCCACGCTCCTCTGTCCATGGGATTCTCCAGGCAAGAACACTGGAGTGGACTGCCAAGCCTTCCTCCGGGGATCTTCCCAACCCAGGGATCAAACTCTCGTCTCTTAGGTTTCCTGCATTGACAGACGGGTTCTTTACCACTAGCTACCTGGGAAGCCCCATACCCACATTCTTGTCCTGCCCAAAGTTTCACAGCATCCAAGGTAAGGCTGCCACATTTAGCAAATAAAAATAGAGTTGTTGTTGTTTAATCACTAAGTCATGTCTAACCCTTTGTAACCCCATGGACTATAGACCAACCAGCTCCTCTGTCCATGGAATTCTCCAGACAAGAATATTGGAGTGGGCTGCCATTTCCTTCTCCAGGGGATCTTCCTGATCCAAGGATCAAACCCACGTCTCCCCACATATTACCTGTCAACTCTATTCTCTGGTCATATGGCATCTCTTTACCTTCATACACCCACTCCACAACCTTCGTTACAATATTTGCCTTCTAAAAAAATTTCTCTGGAGACACACTGGATATGATCTTTCTCCAAAGTATAATTAAAGTATACCTTGACCTCACTTATAGGCTGTCAGTAAAAAACTCCAAACAGGAAAGCAAAGAAAATCATCTTAAATCTGTTTCTTGGTGGTGCTGGGAGTTAAAAAAACAAAAAACACAAACAAAACAGCAACCATTAACAACTTCTTTAAAAACCTAAAAAGTCTTGCTTCCAAGAATAGGTATGTGAGAAAAAGATTAACAGTATAATCTTTTCAGAAGTAGATCCAGAAAGAATAAATTTTCTGACAGAAAGTATATATGCGGTGACATTAGAAAGGGAAAATGAACTCTCAGAACAAAGGGTTACACTTAGCTTCGAAATATCTTTGAATTTCATTTGTAACCAAAAGGAACCGCAGAGATCATCTACCTCAACCTTCTCAATTTATAAATGAGAAAACCAAAGACCTTAAGAGGTAAAATTACTTATTCAACATTACAAAGATGATCCTAGCTCCTTCCAGTTTCTCATACTCTGACCTCTTGCCCAGATGATATAAGGTAGAGGAAGATCTTCTTCATGCTGTGAGTGTCGGAGGACAAGTTCCTAATAATACTGTCGTGTCTAACACAAGGAGAATGTATTCCTAACATTTCAAGGTAGATACTGATTTTCCCACAGAAACATTGTTGTACACAGTATCATAGGGATTTTCAATATTATTAACACAACTTTACAACTCTCTAATATTATTAGTCTACTCCTATAAGTCAAGTTTATTATGGGTTAAATTTGGTGAGTTGTCTGAGAATCTAACCACCAAGCATACTGCTTCAGAGAAAGTTAAGTTCCCCAAGTTCTAAACCATTTCATAAGTTAAAAATATAATAAATTGTATTGGAAGTTAAGAACTACCAATACACAAAGATTAAAAATTCTAAACTAAGTGTGACAGACTAAAAACACAAGATTCTTCAAAGCTCCATACTAAAGGTCACTTAAAATTAGGTATTTGGGCACATTTACCACAGGATACAATCTACATACATCTTTTTATTAATATTTTACTGGAAAAATGAAGTATGTAAAAAAGAATCATACACACTTCTATACTCATATAATATAGGAATTAGAAAAAAAAACCTTTAGTGTACATTTTCATGAAGTGACCTATAAGAGGTAAGAAGAAATTATCATCTCATAAATGAAAGGTTGGCAACGTATACATTATGCAATCTCTAGTGCTAGGTCATGGCAAATAGATGACAAACAGTGGAAACAGTGGCTGACTTTTTCTGGGCTCCAAAATCACTGCAGATGGTGATTGCAGCAATGAAATTAAAAGATGCTTACTCCTTGGAAGGAAAGTTATGACCAACCTAGACAGAATATTGAAAAGCAGAGACGTTACTTTGTCAACAAAGGTCCGTCTAGTCAAGGCTATGATTTTTCCAGTGGTCGTGTATGGATGTGAGAGTTGAACTATAAAGAAAGCTGAGCACTGAAGAATTGGTGCTTTTGAACTGTGGTGTTGGAGAAGACTCTTGAGAGCCCCTTGGACTGCAAGGAGATCCAACCAGTCCATCCTAAAGGAGATCAGTCCTGGGTGTTCACTAGAAGGACTGATGCTGAAGTTGAAACTCCAATACCTGATGCAAAGACCTGACTCATTTGAAAAGACCCTGATGCTGGGAAAGACTGAGGACAGAAGAAGGGGACGACAGAGGATGAGATGGTTGGATGGCATCACTGACTCAATGGACATGGGTTTGGGTGGACTCCGGGAGTTGATGATGGACAGGGAGGCCTGGTGCGCTGCAGTTCATGGGTTCGCAAAGAGTTGGACACAACTGAGCGACTGAACTGAACTGAGTGCTAGTTCAAAAAATGTGTGGGGGTAAAGGAATTATACTGAATAGGTCAGTGAAGTTCAAAGAACTTCCCAATATAGTTTTTTCTTTTCTCTTGAGATAAAAGCCGTATGTGTTCTGAATTGAAAATTCATTTGATGTATCTTTTAAAATGTTTCTACACGGTACACTAAATCAATGGATATTCTTCATCCTCTCATTTTATTAGTCCAACAAAAATTAAATCTATACTATTTGCTAAAGACTATGCTAGCAATTTCAGTTGTTGTTTAGTCACTCAGTCATGTTCAAACCCAACTCATTGTGATCCCATGGACTGCAGCCCCCCAGGCTCCTCTGTCCATGGGATTTCCCAGGCAAGAAGACTACAGTGGATTGCCATTTCCTTCTCCAGGTGATCTTCCCAACCCAGGGATCCAGCCCGCATCTCCTGAGTTGGCAGACAGATTCTTTACCATAGTAATTTCAGATTTATGACAATAAGCATCAGGTCAGGTCCTATCCTCAAGGAGCTTAGAGAAACCTTGAGTTAACTGTATTTATGAAGTAATAATGGCAGCTGAATTTCAGTTGGTCATTTAAGGAAACATTAAAAATGTCATCAAATTATTTCTCAAAAAAGGAAACTATACAGTAGTAACCTTCAAAACATATGAATAGTCTTATCATTTATATGAAATCTCACCACAAATTAAAGGTATTGATTTGGTAAAAGTAATACTGAATTTTAATACCAGTTTCTGCTGTGAAAATTAATTGAATTAACCCCCCAAAAAAGGAAATCAAAAGCTACTACATACTGTAATAATGAAAATAAAGTACCTGGCAATACCTTATTCTGACAATAAAGGAATATGTGTAATTAAATATAGTATTATATTGATACTCTCTCTGAATATATATATAGTTATTTACAAACCTGAATAAAATAGCTCCATATCATACCTTACAAATGATCAATGTATCTTCAATGTATTACAAAGTCAATGTCTTATACTACAAACATCAATGTATTACAAATTCAAAATTTATTTTGAATTGTGTCTTCTGCAAGTTTTTCAATGAAAAAGGTCTAAATGTTTTCTGGAGATTTTCTTTTTCACAAACTTTATTCAATACTCTACTTGTTTATTATCAAATCATGTAACTTTTAATCAATATTAACTAAACCTATACTGAAAACTGCATATATGAACTATTATTACTTTTTAAATGTGCAATTATTAAAAATATGATGGATGAGAAACATCCAATTTAGAGGCATGTTTCCAGAACAAAATTCAACATAAATCAGCCATTCTAACATGCTACAGAAAATCCTAATGACATTTTTCACTGAAAATGAAATATTTTCACCATTCATCAGCTAAAATATGTGAATAAGTATTTTAAAATATTTAAAAGCATCATGAAAACATACACTAAAATGTGAATAAGTATTTTAAAATATTTAAAAGCATCATGAAAATATATATTTACTTAGTTTATGCTACTAGCTGGTGGCATAAATGGACTTTTTCCATTTACATATAAGGAAACCAAGGTGTCCATTTTATAAACTGCACGGTCATTTCCTAACAAGCAACTGATTCTACATCATCAAGTTATACGTGGGCCATTTCCAAGTGCCATAAAACAATTACTGTACCTTAAAACAACTGCCTCTGCAATGCCTATGTGCAAATTCGTTTTACCAAGAGGGTTACGGCAACAATCTAAAACAAGAAAAGCTAGAAAGGGAGGATTACAAAAAAGAAAAATAAAACACTTATTTTTGGTAGGGAATCATTTATTTTTAAATAATGAGATGTAAACAGTTTTTAGCATAATAATCAAATAACCAACAGTTGTTTCTTCCATTTCTAAAAAAGATTTCATCTTTCAGGTAGATCATGCAAAACTGTAGTCTACCCACCCTTGCAGACTGAAGTTAAAAAAATGAGAAGAAATCCTCTGACAAGTAATTAAATACATGACACTGCAAACACAAGAATAAAAAGTAAAATTAGATAAATTTAGGAAATGTATCGTTATTTCAGTTAAAACTCCATCTTAAATATTAAATGCTTCCTTTCATTCAACCCAAGCCTAGGATTAGCAATTAAATAATCCATTACTGAAAAATAAAGATAATACAAAACTTTCCTTATTCAAAACTTGAGAAATTTGGTATCAAATACTGGACAGTAAAGAAAAACACTTTTCCTAACATGAAACTTAAGAGCATAAGGGAAAAAAAAAAAAAAACAGTTCCTGAGAGTTCGAAAGACTGAAACTGTGTCCGTAACTATGATATAGTGCTATCAAGAATTAGGAAAATGAAAGTTATCTCCTATACAAATTAAAGAATATTAGACGGGCTGCATAACCAATAAACCAATTACATCAATTCCTGGACAGAAAACAAGACTTAGCTAACACGTGGATATAACATAAATATATATATATATATATAAACCTAGGCAGGCTTTGCATAGAAAACGATAGAATCAGACTGAATCATGTTCAAGTATCTAGTCTAGTTGGGGATTCTTCAATAAATCGGCTATAAGATAGGTTGTGAATGCTCAGGTCAGATGTGCTTTCTCTTTGCCATTATTCCAGTTCATCACCCGCAAGTGCAAGAGAAGGCGTCCGAGTACCGAAGCTAGGGGGCATGCTACAGCAAGGGGAAAAGAAAAATGGGAAAAGGTGCAATGGATGCTGCAGAGTTGAATAATTATCCCGGTGGCACAATGGGCGAGTCCCGCCGACGTCGGAGCTGGGTGAGCAGCTCCCTAACTCTGCCCAAGGCCCCCTCTCCCCAGAGCAGGCGTCGGAGACGACAGCCCGCTTCGCCTCCTCTTCCAGCGAAGAAAGGGATCCCCGCACTCGCTTTACCGTTATGTTGTGTCTTCACAGACACAGACTCGCGGCTCCAACACGCAAACGCACCAGCTGGCTTTACGGAGCCTCGGGCACGTAGCTCGAGCCTGGCTTCCCGGGCACCCGGCGCCGCAGGCTCCCCCGGAGCGAGCAGACACAGGGGCGGGTCGCGGGGGCAGGGGCGCTCAGGCGGTGGCACCTCAGGTGAGACCCGCAGTCTCCCCGCCTAGAGCAGCCTCGAGGCCGTCCCCGCAGCCAAGAGCCCGGCGCGCCCGCCGGCCGCCGGCTCCCCGGGTCCCCAGCCCCGCTGGCGGGTGGGCGGCCGGAGCTCGGGAAGCCCGCGAATGGGGGTGGGGGCCGTCGCGGGGGAGGCGCGCCCATCCCCACTACCTTCGGCTGGCTTGCGCTCCGAGCGCACCGCTCTCCGCTCTTGGCCGGTGGGGAAGAGTTGCTCTCCCGGTACCCTGACCCCCCGATAAACAATTCCTCAGAGACTCGCGCTCACCGAGAAATCTTGAGGGGCTCTTGCCTTACCCCTTCTTCATGCTTCGGCGGCGGCCGCCTGCGCCCCTCAGCTCCCGGGACTCCACCTAGAGCCTCCAGGAGCGTTAGTCTCCCGGGTGGAACCCGCTGAGGGCAGCGGCCGAGGGACCGGGCCACGGGGAACGCCGCCTGCGACGTCCGCCGGTCTCCGGACCCACCGTGTGCTCGACGCGCGAGCTAACAACACCGCGAGTCGCCGCCGCCGCCCCCCACCCGCCCCCTCCTCGCTCGCGACGCTCCACAACCGGGCGCGGAGACCCGCGCCTGAAGCAGGGGGGAACCGCTGGACTCGCGCCACCTAATCCCCCATCTTTCCCACCAGGAGCTATTCCCCGTCAGTCAACGTCTTCCCACTTAAGATTCTCACTTTCCTCTTCAGCTCTCAGTGCCCAGGTGCAGCTGTGGTGGGAAACTCAGCCCCCACCCACTCACCCATCAGTGGGGATGAATATCGCTCTTCCCCCCTCTTTCCTGAGGCTTATATGGTATTGCCCAATCCTCAGTTTGGAGGAGGGGGACGGAGAGAACAGTGCTGGGCCGGGGAATGAGGGAAGATGATAGCCAATTGAATGAACCAACCATTCAGGGGCGGGGTCAAAGAGGGGCCTGCCTGCCCCGCCCCGCCCCTCGCCCCAAACTACAATCCCCATCGTGCTTCTTCCGCTTCCCGCCGCGCTGCACGCCGGGAGTGTAGCCCTTGGCGGCCTCAAGGTATTTCGGAACTCGTAGTCTTTAATCTAGTCACATAGGTCCCGAAAGTTGTGAGCGATTATAATCGTCTCTGTTTCCCTAGGTAAATATTTCCAAATCCCGAGTTCCATTGTACTTATTCTAGTACTAGTTCATCGATGTGTTGATTATTTTAAAATAGAAATGGTCTCTTAGGAGAGAAAGTAAATAATGTCTATTACTGCAATCTGTCAGGACCTAAAGCTGCTCCTTCTTCCGCCAGGGCCTGGTCTTCACAGATTATCTGTTGCCGTCATGTCGGCTGCGATTGCGGCTCTCGCTGCTTCTTATGGTTCGGGTTCAGGGTCCGAATCGGACTCGGACACTGAGGGCGGGCGGTGTTCCCTGCCAGCCGCGGATTCCCTCATGCACTTAACTAAATCGTCTTCGGATAAGCCCTCTCTGGCAGTGGCAGTGGACTCCGCTCCGGAGGTGGCAGTTAAGGTAAGCGCTTTGGCCGCTGGTGCGCGGCGGGAATTGTCCATTTCTGCTCCAAAATCCGACAGTCACTTGTTAGACCCCGGGTTACCTGTCCCTCGGTCCTGACAGTGGCTGACGCTTGGATTCTTCTCCCTCTTGTAGGTCTTTCTCGGGAGAAGCTGGGAATTGGAAGTTCAGAACAGTCTTCCACTCCCTTCCCTGTCAGGAAGAGGGGGTGAAATTTGAATTTCTGGATTAGGATTTGCCCTGGATAGAGTAGGTGTAACAACACAAACAAACCTAAATCAGGACTTCCCAGACTAAAGTATGTGCCCTCGCTTTAAATGAGCAGCGGCCTGGCTTTGTTTCCTTTCTGAAGTCAGAACTAGAATCTGATCCCAGCTCCACCACTTGTTTGAACTTGGGCAAGTTATACAGCCTCCTCTGTCTCCCCACCTGTACAATGGAGGTATAATTTTTAAAGCACCTACATACATGAGAGGATTATTGTGACGAAATAAAGCTTGTAGCCGAAAGCTCGGTGTCTAATAAAAGTGCATGTATAAGGCAAGGCAGTAAGAAAAGACCTTGAATTTAAGAAATACTGTGCATGATCCCAACTGAGGAAGGTGATAGAAGAAGAAATTGGGTTATACAGTTCCTTTAACAAGTGTTTATTGAACACATGTTACTTCCCAGGAACTGTTCTAAGAGCTGAAGACACAGAGGCCAATAAGCCAGACATCTTTGATACCTTGATGCGTTCCTTTTCGTGGAAAAGGCAACCAGTAAAATGTGAACAAATGAAGTGGTTACAGAATGGGTAGAGTACTGTGAGGGAAAAAAAACAGAACCCCATGAAATAGAGTTCTATAATAGAGAATAAGGTAGGAGCCTGACTTCTCTAGATTGTTTAGGGAGGTCTTCTTGGAAAAGTGGCTTTGAGGAACAGGAAACAGCCAGCCAAGTGCACAATAAGGCAAGTGTTTCCCAGCAAATGGAGGTAGCAAACCTTGAGATGGCAACGAGATGAGTGTCTTTGAAGAATTGAGGAAACGTGTCTGTGTCCGGAGCTGGAGGAAGGCATCTAACCAGTTCGTAGTCCTGGTCCAGTAGAGCCTAATGGGGGTGGATCAGGAGCTCAGGATGTGGTGAGGGGAGGCAGTGTGCAAAAACTCCTTCTAACTATGATATTCCCAAGTCAGGTGCTATAACTTAAGTCTCTTACAGGTTTTTAGTGAGCTAATTATGGATTTTACTTTTAAAGGAACATCAAGTATGAAAGAATACTTGGAATCCTATTTTTATAACAAAACAAACTCCTCAAACTTACACTCCTCCAGCAGCCTCTTGAGTCTTCATTCTTTTCACAGCTCAGCTTTTTGGAGCTCTCCCACTTTATCTCAATGCAGTCTTGCCCTAGCCTCTTGGGAAACTTACTGTCTCTGAATAATGTACTGGGCTTCCAGTTGTCAAGTTCTGTCATCTTGAGTATGTGCATCAAGTGACACTATTAAATAGTTCTTGGAAACTTTCTTTCCCTCTGGCTTCCATGGGTCTATCCTCAGCCTTCTCTTTCCTGTTCTTTTGCCCTCCCTTTCAATATTGATGTTTCCTGAGACTCTTAGTCCATTTTGCATCCCTCATACTCTCCAGGCCTTCAACCTGCAGTACTTCTGATGACTCACAGGTGAATACTTAAATGGTTTGCACAGACTCTGGTATCAAGACTGCCAGAATTCAAATCTTACCTCCATGAGTTACCCAAATTGTGACCTTGGATAAATTATGTAAGTGCTTCGTGTCTAACTTTTTTCTCATCTGTAAAGTAGGGGATAACATTAGTAACTATCTCATAAATCATGTGCCAGGCACACTATCCTTATCCTCTCTAAACTCCTTGCTAGCTTCAGAACTATTAACCTCTCTCCCAGGATAGCTCTTAGTCACCTCCAGTCCAGTGTGTTAAAATATGAGCATTTTCTTTCCCTCAGGATCTGCTTTACCTGTTTTTCCCATTTGGATTAATGATTCCACAACCTACGCATTAGAACAGAGGGGTCTTCCTTTTCCTTCTTCCTCAGCCCTTGAAGCTCATCATTCAAATGGTTCTAACATGTCTGTTTGATTAATTTCTCTCAAGTCAATTTTTACTTCTCTGTTTTTACTGATACAGCCTACTTCGTATCTTCCTCACTTCTCTCAAGTATCATTTTTGACTTTTCTTTCTCTCTGAATTCCTACTATTGGGTAATAGGTCCTGGTAATGAATAGGAACCATTACTCAATAGTGCCTATGTTATCATATCTCTCTTTCCTTTTCTGCTACCACTATTCAGATTCTTATAATTTTATAATTTTTCTTCAAGACAATAATAATAACTTTCTAACTGGACTTTCTACTTCCTCCCTTCTTGTCTCCTGTTCCATACCCCGGGTTTCCCTTCACAGTACACTCAGAATGAGTTTCTAAATTCCAGTATTGTCATATCAGTTCCTTGCCAAAGACACTCTATTGCCTGCCCAGTAATTTCTAAGTTCCTTATGTGAAAGAGGAGAGTGAAAAAGTTGGCTTAGAGCTCAACATTCAGAAAACTAAGATCATGGCATCCTGTCCCATCACTTCATGGCAGATAGATGGGGAAATAGTGGAAACAGTGGCTGACTTTATTTTTCTGGGCTCCAAAATCACTGCAGATGGTGACTGCAGCCATGAAATTAAAAGACGCTTACTCCTTGGAAGGAAAATTATGACCAACCTAGACAGCATATTAAAAAACAGAGACATTACTTTGCCAACAGAGGTCCATCTAGTCAAGGCTATGGTTTTTTCAATAATCATGTATGGATGTGAGAGTTGGACTATAAAGAAAGCTGAGTGCTGAAGAATTGGTGCTTTTGAACTGTGGTGTTGGAGAAGACTCTTGAGAGCCCCTTGGACTGCAAGGAGATCCAACCAGTCCATCCTAAAGGAGATCAGTCCTGGGTGTTCACTAGAAGGACTGATGTTGAAGCTCAAACTGCAGTACTTTGGCCACTTATGCGAAGAGCTGACTCAATGGAAAAGACCCTGATGCTGGGAAAGACTGAGGGCAAAAGAAGAAGGGGACGACAGAAGATGAGATGACTGGATGGCATCACTGACTTGATGGACATGGGTTTGGGTGGACTCAGGGAGTTAGTGATGGACAGGGAGGCCTGGCATTCTGTGATTCATGGGGTCACAAAGAGTTGGACACAACTGAGCAACTGAACTGAACTGAACTATGTATTAATAACATATGAGGCCTGCCATTCTCCCATGATGACCTCTCCACAAAGCCCTCAAAGCATATTTTCTTTTATCTCCCTCAAGATTTTGCTCACAGTAGCCTCTCTGCCTGGAAATCCCTTGCCTCATGCCTTCCTTCTTTCCCACCCTCCAAAACTCTACTGTTGTTCAGTCTCAGCGCATGTTTCTTCTTCTGTCTACCTCAACCCCCTTTCCACACTTAAGTTATATAGCATTTGCCACATTGCTGTGATTTGTTAAATTTTTTCTTTCCTCTGGACCAGACTCTAGAGACCTGAGGTTGTTGTGTATATTTGTTTCATGTTTTTTAATGCCTCGTATACAAAATTATGAGAGATAGATAAGATGAATAAATGAATGAAAGAATAAGTGAAAAAGTCTTGAAAAAGTACGTACATTGAGATTCATTGTATACTGAATGGGTGGGAGTGTGGGGACATCTCTAGAACTCAGTTCAATCATTTCAAGTTACAAGTAAGATAATCCAGGAGAAAAGATTGAATAAAGTATCAGAGATCCATTAGAAATAGGGCTGGGGCTAAACCCCCCAGTGCTCTAGTGTCTGTGAGGAGAGAGTAAGGGATATTGATCATCACTCATTTGTTAATAAGCTTTATTTTAAAAAGCTTATACCTAGTAAATTTAAGATCGAGAAATATCAGGGGAAAAGATGTAAAGCATACAAATACATTCATCTATAATCGTCAGGTTGTGACTAATGGTAACATTTTGGCAAAGTATGAATTTATGCAATGTTTTTTAATCTGTATCACTGAACACTAATGAGAGTTCATATATCTTATTAGTGATTTTATTTTTGAAGTTACTATTGGGTTGTCTTTTCCTTTTGATGTGTAGGAGATCTTTATATATTCTGGGTATTATCCTGTGTCAATTATGTATGTTACAAATTTGTGCCTTGTTACGGAGAAATAACAAGCCACAGATTTTCCTTGTTGGAGAAATTCTTTTACCAAAGCCATAAAAATATGCTCCTATTTTGTCTTTCAAAAGCACTATATTTTAGCTTTTACATTTAAGCCATAAATCCACATGGAATTAAGTTTTGTGTATGGTGTGAATATTTTTAATAATATGGCTTTGATCTTTGTAGGTTGTTCTACCCCCTCACCTCTATCCATTTTTTTTTATTCAAGAATGTCCTGGCTCTTCTTGTCCCCTGTGATTCTACATATGGTTTACAATTAACTTGTAAGTTCTGCTAACATCCAAGTGGGATATTGTTTGGGATTAGATTGAATGATATATCAATTTGAAGACAGTATGCTATCTAATCATTTATTTAGGTCTTCTTTAGATTTTTAATTTCTTTGAAAGTTTATCATTTCCTGCATCAATATCTTGAACAGTTTTGTTGTAGAGATTTCTGTGTGTGTGCTCAGTCACTCAGTGGTGTCCAACTCTTGGTGACCCCGTGGACTGTAGCCCACCAGGCTCCTCTGTCTGTGGAATAGCGGGTTGCTGTTTCCTACTCCAGGGGATCTTCCTGACCCAGGGATTGGACCTGCATCGCATGCATCTGCTGCATTGGCAGGCGGATTCTTTACCACTGCACCTCCTAGGAATCCCCACAGAGATTTCTAGGTGCATCTTATTTTTATGCTAGTATAATAATAAACTGTGTTTTTTTTTCCCTGTTATTTACTTTTTTGACTGATCTTACTACTTTCATAATGGTATATCAGGCAAATTCCAAGCAAAAGAAAACGGCATTGGTTGTATCAGGGTCAATAAAATAGACTTAAAATGGGAAAAGGATCACTTCATAATGATTCAAGGCCCAATTCACAAAGGGGTATATAACAATTTTAAATTTATGTTCATCTAATAGTAGCGCTAGTAAAGAACCCGCCTGCCAATGCAGGAGACATAAGAGACATGTGTTTGATTTCTGGGTTGGGAAGATCCCCTGGAGGATGGCATGACAACCCACTCCAGTATTCTTGCCTGGAGAATCACATGGACAGAGGGGCCTGGCAGTCTACAGTCCATAGGGTCTCAAAGAGTTGAACATGACTGAAGCAGTTTAGCACACAGTAATGTAAAAAGCTCAAAATATTTAAGCAAAAATTTTTATAACTATGAGAGAAATTGACAAGTTTACAATTATAGCAGAAGATTTTAATATACTTCTTTTAATAATTGATAGAATAAGCAAAACAATATCAGTAATGATACAGAAAATTCAACAGAATTAGGAAACTGTGTCGAAAGGGTATAAAGGACATAACACTCAATGTAGAAAATTGTTTTAAGCACTAATAAAACATTTTTTTAAAACTGACCATATCCTAAGCCAAGGATTGGTTAAGGGCCAGATAGTAAATATTTTGGGCTGTGCTGGCCATTGAGCTTCCCTGTTACTTCAGATGTTAGAGAACTCGCCTGTGATTCAGGAGACCTAGGTTCAATCCTTGGGTCGGGAAGATCCCCTGGAGAAGGGAATGGCTGCCCAATCCAGTATTCTGACCTGGAGAATTCCAGGTGGGCTTGGAGAATTCCAGCCTGGTGGGCTGTAGTCCATGGGGTCGCAAAGAGTCGGACTCAACTGAGTGACTCGCATATAACATGCTAGCCACATATAGTCTTTGTCACATCTTACTGTCTGTCTTTCCATCTTTCTTTTTTAAAACAACCCTTTAAAATGTAAGTATCTTACATTTACTTAGCTTGTTGATACCAAAACAGACTGTGGGCTAGAGTTGGCCCAGTAATTGTAGTTTGCTACCCATGTACCAGGCCATAAAATAAATCTCAGTACATTTTAAATCATAATCACATTCTCTGACCACAATGCATCTAAGTTAATCAGACACAAAAAGATAACTATAAAACCCCAGATTTGAAAATTATGAAATTGCACTCGTAACCCTGGCCAAATTTTTTAGAAATAGAAAACATTTTATCTTTTATTATAGTCTTTTTCCTCTGTATTTTTTAAGGGCAAAACTCAAAAGGTATTTTCATATGAATTTCTATTATTTTATCTCAGCCATTTAAGAAGTCTATTCATTTTCAGTTTCTGGGGACAAAAACCTGTAACATAAATTGATAGTCTGTAACAATGCTTAATATTTATGTCCTGCTTTATAGTTTACAACGTGCTTTTACATCCATTTTCTTATTTGTATAACAGCTAAGAAATGTGAAAAGGACTAAAATGTAAAAAACATTTAACTTTATTCTTAAATTATTTTGAATCAACAAAAGATAACCTGTTTAAACTTATTTGACCCGTAGGGTGCCCTTCACTTACTGCATTTTAATTTTCATGGAAAATTGAAGCTGAATAGAAATCCTTTGTAATTCTCTGCTAATTTCAATTGCATGCCTAATTGTTACTGAACTCCTCATGGGTATTAAAACAAGGTTGTGATGTTGTCCAAGTTTTTCTAATTAAATGTAAAATTAATAACTCTTCAGTTTCTGAAGAGTTGTTCAGTTTGTTCTGTAATTTTATTAGCAAGAACCAGAGACTGGGGCCTATTTATATTTGTTATTAGTTGCCACTGTTGCTTCTTAAAAGTAGTTCTTTTTAAATTGTATTTTGTGTTTAAAACTTGATGTCTCATGGTACTCTGTTTAAAGTATTCAAATTTAGAATATTTAAAATACTCTTAATCAGAAAGATCTGGTAAATCATATTATAAAATGGTTCTAGCAACTGTTTTCTAAAAAAAAATCACTGGGGAGATATGAGTGTGGCTAAGCCTCTTGTTCTTTTAAGCAGTTTATCATTATAAGTTGAATATTAAGAGAGAAAAGAATTTAATTTCATTTTTATGCAGCTTAACTTTATGGTATTGTGTTTTGATGGTAAGCCCTATGTACTCTCTATAGTCAATGAAGATTCGGGTTTGCTTTCTGGGGTAATGTATATGTATCACATAAGTAGGTGGCCCAGCTTCAGAGCTCCCCTCCTTTGTAGTCTTAACATCCTTCCCTGCCTCAAGCTGAAAACACAGATTCTCATTCTCCCAGCTCCCTGTTGGCTAAGGCTTAGGGCTGTGATTTTGGGCTGAGACAGATGGATGCACCCACTTAAATTCTAATCTAAAGCTAATCCATGAGAAAGCAAAGAAAGACTATTTTGCATGGTGACCAGCATGATCTAGTTCCTCCAACCACAAGTCTAGACAGCAGCATCCAATGTTTAGTAATCATGTTTGGTAACAGTGATCTTTTGTCCTCGCTGGACTGGTTTTGAGATATGATTGATTTTGAATTATGATTCCATCTATATACTTACCCTGTTTTGGTGCCTGTTCCCCCAAGCTAATTCTCCACCCTTGAGAATTCCAAGAGAAACTCAAAAGGATTCAATATAGTTTAATCAGCCTGTGAGCATTTCACTTGTTTGTAACTAAAAACCCTGACCCATACTCTGCGAGTGATTTTTGTTTGTTTGGTTGCTGCTAATTAGGTATCTTTAACATTGTTCATTGTGGCAACTTTAACTTTTTCCTTTTCTTACTTACTCTTTTGGTACCTTGGGGTTGGTGACTTAAGCTTGCTACTACTTCACAGAAGTGTTGTAAGGATTATGTGACATACTGTGTCTGCCCTGGTCTTGGCACTGATGTTGTTAAATGCGCCTTTTCATAGCACTTACCCTCTTCTAGCAAATTCACTTACTTATTATATCGGTTATTGTCTGTCTTCCCCATTAGAATATAAGCTTTATAAGGACAGGGAGCTTTGTCTGTTTCTATAGGGCCTAGAACAGTGTCTGATACATAATAGGCACTCAGGCAGTATTTACTGAATGAATAAGTGAATCCAGATACTGCCCTTGTTTTTTGAAGATAGCAATGTTCCTGACTACATAAAGAAAATTAAAAGATCATCTGTGACTCCCCAAATCTCCCACCAACTCCAAACATCTATCACCCGTCATTCATCCTTGTTACTATAGTCTCTATTTCATCTCCTTCTCTTTTCAGAGGCTAATTGGCTCTTTCCCGGATTCACTCCTTTCCCACCCCTCTTCAAGAATGACCATAGCTTTTTGATTATTCCATCATTCTTAACATATGTTTCTCCCTACTTGCGCCTTTCCTGTAGCTGATGATTGACTGAATCTTTGGCTTAGCAAAGATTTTCTTTAAAAAGGAAAGAAACAGAATTTTACCGTTAAAATGCTTCAATCTGGCTCCTCATCGCTTGTTTACTGCCAGATGTCTTGAAAGAGCAAAAATTTTAATGTCTTTTCCCCCTAAATCTTCAGTTATACCTCTGCCCCTTGCAACAGACTCTCCATACTTCACCCCATTACCAAAATTGCTCTGGCCAAGGTTTTTTGTGACATAAATGCAGAATTCAGTGATCTTTGGTCAGCCTTCATCTTCTAATTTGTCTACGGATTTGACATTTCTTTCCATTTAACTAATATTTATTGAACATGGACTTAATGCCCTGCATTCTACTAGGCAGTAAGGACATAAAATATAGTAAAAGTCATGTGCAACAAATAATATATCACAAGGTCTATTAGGAGTTATGAACAACATCTCTTGGAACTGTGGATGAAAAACATTTCTCCTGGGCCAAGAGGAGAGAAAGTATCAGGGAAAAGAAGATGACATATTATCAGATAATGAAGGGAAATGCACAAGGACGAAAGTAACATTGCCAACAGCACAGAAAACATGAAAGTGCTTGGTATTTTTAAAAAATCAGCAATTAGTCTAATAAGCCAAAAATGGGGCACATTAAAGCAGATGAGGATGTATTATAATAGACCAGGCAAGATATGATGAAGTGTGCATTAGGAGGTAGAGAATGGAGATTGGGGATAGGGTTGCTGGAGAAATGTTTCATGGGTAGAATCAGTAAGACTCAGTGCCTGCTTTGTTAGTGTGACAGCAGAGTTGAGGGAAGAGTATCTTCTGTTTTGGACACAGCGTTTGGTTCACAGTGTTTGATGCTGTGAAATATCCGTATAATGAGTTTCCATAGGCTGTTAAGTATGTGGATGCAGAGGGCAGGTGTGGTCAAGACTGCAGATAAAAATTAGGGGTGGAGATTGAAGTCAAGAGAAAGGGTAAGATAAAGATGTAGACGATTTTGAAACCGAGAGGAAGGATGTTTAAGGGGGCCAGACCAGACTATATGTTTGTGAAGTCGAGTAGCTAAAGTTGCCTGCTTTGGTGAAGGGTGTTTTAATAGTGACAAAATTTTGGAACCATAACTGTGCCTATAGTAGTATTTTTCCTGTCTGGTTTCTCCCTTTGGTCGTTAACTGGCCTGACCCTACCAGATCTTCATTTGTCTGTGACACTGCTTCTCCAGCATCACTGTCAACTTCATGATATCCTACCTGTCCTGCAAAATTTGCCATATTGCTTTGTATTATCTTTGTGTTATGTTGACAGATATATCCTACATCAGCAAGAGGCCAGCAGAATAAAGATGGTGGTGTGTTAGGGATAGTTCTAGGGGCTAAGGACACATTTGCGTATACAAAGTCCAACTTCTGTAGTTTATACTTTAATAGAGGGAAGCAGACAATAAGTATGTCAGCTGGTGATAAATATAATGGAGAAAAATAAAGTAGGGTAAAGGGAAAATAGAAAAACCGTACAGAGACCTGAAAGGAGAGAGAACAGTCGTGTGGCTATCCAGAGAAAGAACATTCCAAGAAAAGGGAAGAGTAAATGTGGAGACCCTGAAATAGGATTGCCTTTTGGTGAATTCCAGGAATAACAAATAAGCCAGCACGTCTGGAGCAAAGTGAGTACAGGCACAGGGCTGGGTGAAGACAGAGCTGGTAAGGATAAAGGACAGATTATGGAGGGTAAATTCTCAACCAGTTAGATTCAAACTTTTTCATTTTATGATGGCAGTTATAATTTCAGCTTTACTGAAATGCAAATCATATATGATATATAACTTCCTTAAAATTTTCAAAATATAACTTGAATACCCTAATTAAAGGAAATTTGTTTATAACATGTTTGATATGTAAATAGAACATGTAGCGATAGCACGTTTTTAATAGTAAATGCTTGAGGCAGGACAATCCAGGAAGACGGCAGTGCCCTATAAAAAGTACCTTTGGGAGCCATACTTTGTGAGAAAACTTGGTAACGAGCCCTGCAGGCCTTCATTCAGCTCTTACCCTAAGTGGAGAAGCTACCAGAGGGTTTAAGAGTGAAAGAGGAACATAATCTGACTAATACTTTAAAAGACTCACACTGGCCTCTTTATGAAGTGAGGTGTGGGTGGACAAGGGCAGAAGCAGGGACTAGTTCGGAGGGTATTACAATAATCCAGCTGCCAGAAGATAAGTTGGACTGAGGTGATAGTGAAAGAGGACTTTGAAAAGCAGGGGAACTCTGGGTGTTCAGAGAAGATAGAGGATTTGCTGATGGCTTGGATGTACAATGTGAAAGGAAGAAGTCAAGTATAACTTTGGCAATTTTCACCTGAACAGATGTAAGGGTAGAATTATGGTTCATTTAGAGAAAGCTAGAAGGAGTCACTGGAGAAGGACATGACAGCTCACTCCAGTATTCTTGCCTACAGAATCCCGTGGACAGAGGAAGGAGCCTGGTGGGCTCCTCTGTCCATGGGGTCCCAAAGAGTTGGACACAACTGAAGTGACTTAGCAGCAGCAGCAGCACAAGGAGAAAGAGAAGAAGGAGAAGGAGTCACTGAGGAAGGAGAAACCAGAGGCTCCCTTTTTGGGTATATTAAGTTTGAAATATCTATTAGATATCCTGGGAGAAAAGATGTTGAGTTGAAGCTCAGATATATAAATCCGTAGAGTTCAGGGAAGAGATCCAGGCTAGAAGAGTGTAATTTATCATTGTTCATGTGGTGGGGTTACATAAGATAGACTACCAGTGATTCTCTGGTGGAGATGAGATTTTTATGTTCATTAAGTTGGGGGATGAATTTAAGAGTTGACATAGATAATAACACCTAGATTATTATATTTAGAAGTTTTGGGCCTTGTCACCCCCTTCTGTTTCTTCTGCAGTCCCTAACCAAGTCCATCTAGGTACATACCTAATAAGGTGTGCTAAATAAAGAAGGCATGCTTCTCTTGAATTTGGAACCAGAAGATCAGACCTTTTGAGTTAATAAAGACTCTCTTTTGGACTCTCTTGCTTTAAGGCTTTGATTGTTTTTTTTTTTATTGGTTTGAGTGGTTTTGACTTATTTAGAAATTTTAATTTTTTCAGATGAGATAGTGCTTTGGAAGGAAAATCTTTTTGTTATGCATTCTAATCCCTATAACTGTTTATATTATATACTTTTATTAGCCTTTGATTATTAGAATGATTAATCAGAGTATTAGTGTAATCTTCATAAAATTAGTGTTAAGATGGCTTGTGTGACCTTAATGTAATTTCTAAAATATAGTAATTACTTGTCATATCTTTAATGTTCATTTGGTTTTCTTATAGGAAGATCTGGAGACTGGAGTTCACCTTGACCCTGCTGTCAAAGAGGTTCAGTATAATCCTACCTATGAGACCATGTTTGCTCCTGAGGTAAGAAAATGTATTAGATTAAGAGTGTATTTTGCTGAAGTATTTAAATTGTTGTTGCTTTAGTTGCTAAGCCAACTCTTTTGTGACTCCATGGACTATAGCCCACTAGGCTCCTCTGTCCATTGGATTTCCCAGGCAATAATACTAGAGTGGGTTGCCATTTCTTTATCCAGGGGATCCCTGACCTAGAGATCGAACCCCCACCTCCTACTTAGCAGGTGGGATTCTTTACCACTGAGCCACCTGGGAATCCCATACATAGGTAGATAAACAGTTGGTGAATTTTTCAAAGTTTTCTCATGAAAGTACACCGTTTAAACTGTCAGAAAATATCTCCTGTTATATGTTAGTTACATCTCAATTTTAAAAAAAGAAAGGAAAATACATCCTTCCATTCTCCAAAAGTTAAATAGTACACTTTTGTAAGAATATGTCTAGTTCTTAGATGCAGACTTAGTTAACATCTTCCTCTCGGTGTTGATAAGGGAGTGTTACAAGTTAGCCATGAGGGAAAAAATCTGGGTTGATGAGCATCAACGCTTAGTATGTTATGAAACATCGAGTGACAAATGCTGCTGTGTTAAACAGGAAAAAGAGATGCCATGCTGACGTGGTCGTGGCTCAAAAATAGTCACACTGTTCATTGCTTGCTCTGAGTCAGACATCTTATGTATTCTTTTTCTTGATGATAAATGGTGATGGAAGCCCTAAAACAGCTGAAGAGGAAAAAAAAGCAGAAATAGTGAAAATTGTCAGAAAGCCTTTGTAGAAAAGATTAGATTTCTAGATATTTAGCCTTTAAAAGGGAGAAAAAAAATTTTTAATTGATGAAATACAGATGTCAGAAAAAGATCATTATAAAAAGTAATAATAATATCAGTTCAGTAGCAGGATCTTTCAGAGCACTTTAAAGATGGAGATGTGGAGCTGTATCTTATTGGATCCTGGGGGAGAAAGAAGTACTTTTTAATGTTTTTCATTTTTTGGCATAGAGTCATTGTCCTTTTTTTTCTTGATAGGCTATTTCATGTCATTTTTGCCCGCTTACGTTTCCATAGTCACTTAAAACTTGGCAGTGGCGCCGTACAGTGCAGCCAGGGATGTCAGTGCTGGTGCTCTAGCTGTTCTCTTAACTGTACAATAAGCACAGATCTCATTCTCATGCTCTTGAGAGTGGTACAATTTTATTTGATTGCATTATTTCTTAAATCCTTATCACCTGTTAAATTATAGGCTGTTTTCTAGCTCTTGGCACCATTTTAGCTGGTGCTTTAAAGAGAGGTAGTATATTATATATATGCTGTGTGTTTTGTTTTGTTTTTAATGTAAAGTACTTCAGTTTAAGCCACTGAATTCAGAAAATGAGAAAATTTACAAGTGACATGATGTGTGACATTCTTATGTTAGTGTATTTTCTATAAAGCCTGTTTTTCTTAAATTTTTAGATCCTGTGCATAACTAATATATTGCTGTGTGATTATTTTTCAAAACTCAAGAAAAATTCAAAAGGTCAAAAAATTTGGGATGCTATTGACAAGGCAGTAGGTTTATCAGTTTTGAGGTTATCAGTCCTTTAATTTTTGTTCTCCCTCCACCCTATGTTAGGAAACCTCACATTAGATGTATCAACTGGTTTATGCTAGGAACATTTCAATGCTAAATTGTCAACAATTTAAGAAAAGAGTCATGAGACTGAAAAGTGAAGAAAAAATTACAGTTTTACAAAGAAATTGTCTGTGACATAAATTACCAACTTTGAACTTTTTGACTAGAGTCTGAATAACTTGCCAAAGTCTGGAAAGGTGTTACCAGAGCTTTCCTAGATGAAATTCAAGTTCTCATGATTTGAAAAATCCATCATTAGAAACAAAATTTAATCCCTCTCCTCATGCTAGTGTTTACCAGAGAGGCTGTGCCACGTGTTTTTTTGTTTTGTTTTGAAGAAAAAAAAAAAGAGACCAGACTATTTCCTATAGTGCCTCAAAGCACTATTTAGGTTTAAGTTTCATGAAGGTATTTGTAACTAGCAATTTTTTTTTTTAATGAGCAAAACAGTCCAGGTTAACAACATGAGATGTGGGGCTACACAGACCACTTATTAGCTCTTTTGTGATCTTAAATTATCTCAGGTAAAATGAAGATTATTTCTGTGTACTAAATTATAAAGACAAATGGATAATATATGTTGTGCTTAGGAAACTATCTGGCACAGAATAATAAGCATTTAATAAATTATTCAGTTCTGTTCAGTTCAGTCACTCAGTCATGTCCGACTCTTTGCGACCCCATGAACCACAGCACACCAGGCCTCCCTGTCCATCACCAACTCCCGGAGTCCACCCAAACCCATGGCCATTGAGTCAGTGATGCCATCCAACCATCTCATCCTCTGTCGTCCCCTTCTCCTCCTGCCCTCAATCTTTCCCAGCATCAGGGTCTTTTCAAATGAGCTCTTCGCATCAGGTGGCCAAAGTATTGGAGTTTCAGCTTCAACATCAGTCTTTCCAAGTATAGCCTTTATTATTATTTATGTTAATAGTATTGAGACTAACGGCTAGGTAGGCCTTCAGAGGAAAGGTTCTAGGCAGAAGGGAATAGTATGAGCCAAATCACAAAATATAATCAACAGTAGTGTTTTAGTCATTGTTAGTAGGGGAGAACAGACTAAGACTAGAATAGCACTTTGTACAGAAGGTATTGCACAGGCTCTGGGGGGCCAAGATCATGAGTTTGGTCTTGATTTAATAGATGAGTTTTTAGGGAGATTTATTTTAAAGGTTTGCATGATGGAAAAGAACAGGGATGGAGACTAATGAAATAAAACAACCACTTATTACTCTACGGCAGGTACCACCCTGAAGGAATTGTACACTTTATCTCCTTTAGCTCTCTCTATGACCCTATGAAGTACTTGTATCCCTATTTTAGAGTGAGGAATTTAACTGTGAGATTATACTGCCCGTAGGTGCCATATTTGGGGATTTGAGTCCAGCTCATTCTTAACAATCGCTCCATAACTATGAGACCATTTAGAAGGCCACAGTGTAGTTTACAGTTTTGACTGTTATAAATTAACGAATTGCTATTTTATTTTGGATCCACTTAGAGAAAAGTGTATTTGTTAGCTTCTCTAGATTCATATAAAGCCCATAAGCCTCAGAGAGAATTTCAGACTGCTTAAAATAACACTACTTTTAAGAATAGAAGAAATATAAAAGTTTAGAGGGGGGAAATGCCAGTTACTGTTTAAGATCTGACCAGAAGGGCTGCTGTAAATATTAATATTAGAATGGACTTCAGAAGTCATATAGATGAGGACTTTTATTTTACAGATGAAGAAACTGAGGTTCAAGGTCATAGAACCACTAATAAAATATGCTATCGTAATATTTAAACAGTGCTTATGTCTTACAAGATTGAGGTATTCTGCCAATAAAATTGAATTGTGGTGATCTTTTCCACAACTGTAGAAAATAATAATACGGTGAGAAGAGTTTCTCACCTTAAAATTGTTTATAAGTGTTTTATACATTGATTACTGCAATAAATATTCATGAAAAACTTAGCAGCAATCTAAGAATAATTACTTGTTCAATAACTTAGGGTTTTTTTTCCTGTATGTGAACTTAAGGTTTTGTTTCATATAGTCAATTTTTATTAATGAAATGTCTTCATTCCTGTGATTTTATGATATACTGCTAAGGCATGAGTGCTAAGTCGCTTTAGTCGTGTCCAACTCTTTGTGACGCAATGGACCATAACCCTCCAGGCTCCTCTGTCCATTCGATTCTCCAGGCAAGAATACTGGAGTGGGCTGCCATGCCCTCCTCCAGGGCATCTTCCCGACCCAGGGATCAAATCTGTGCTTCTTAGTCTCCTGCATTGGCATGTGGGTTCTTCACCTCTAGCACCACCTGGGAAGCCCCATACTACTAAGACATCATCCCTCAAGTACTCTGGCTGCTAAAGACGTGAGAACCACTGCCTTATAATACAGTCTCTTAGATTTCTCAACTAATGCCTTAAATTAAAAATACTTTTCTCCAAAGTTTATAAATAAAGCACTGCTTTACTCAGATGAGAGCTTACTTACCTCAGAAACATTTTCTTTTTTGGTGCAATGTCTGAATTAATACTTAAATATGTATAGTTTATATGGGAGATTTACAATTGCAGTTGACGACAGTGTACCTCTGTACTGATGCTGGGGAAGATTGAGGCCAGGAAGAGAAGGGAGCAACAGAGGATCTGATGGTTGGATGGCATCACTGACTCAACGGACATGAGTTTGAGCAAACTCTGGGAGATAAGGAAGGACTGGGAAGCCTGGTGTGCTATATATATAGTCCATGGAGTCGCAAAGAGTTGGACACGACTGAGCAACTGAACTGAACAGTGTACTTCAGTATTATCTGAGCTAAAAGCTATAGAATACTCACACCTAATTAACTTGAATATCTGCTTTTAAAAATCATTTGAATGTAACTTTACACTTAAACTGAGTTAACTACCAAAAATTGAAAAGAAGCATTTAGAAATCAGTTTTGTGTATTGTTAAATAGGCATTGTTTTGTTTTTTTTAATGGCTAACCCAGAATTAAGAGTTGCATATTCACACAGACCTGGAACCTCTGGGAGAATAATTGGTAAGAGCTGAACCCAGCTGAATAACATTCTCTGCCTTCCTTTGTTGACATTCAGTATCTTTGAGGTCAGCTCTGATGGGTGCCAGTAACCAGAAAGTTAAGGAGAGCTATAAGCAGGTGAACCCTACGCCAGGCAGCTGCCCATATCAGTGGAAGATTTTATCATTGTTATTGTCACAGCTTAGATATCTATAAAATCCAAGCACATTTAAATTTTCAGACTGTTAAGAACAGCACCACAGCTTTCAGTGGCATATCCCAGCCAGGATCTCATTGTCCTTCCAGCCTTCCAACCCTCCCTTGAAGCCCCTCAATAAAATGGATTGAAAAAAAGAATAGTACCACAAGATATACTTTACTGGAATGTATGGATCTATATTATTATAGAAATCATAGTTCTTAACACTGAGAATTTTTCTGTAAAAGATGGACAATTTGACATGTATGACCTGTAGAAGAATTATTATTTTTGTAAAATCTTAATAAAATTAGACTATAGACATGTACTTTCCTTTTTCAAATCAGAAGTTACAAGCATAATGATTGGTAATTAATTATATGTGATAGGAGTAATGATATGGGCAATGGAGATTTTTATTGTTTTAGAATGTTTTTATCCCCAGAAATATCACATGCTGCTTTGCAGATGTTAACTGACTGTAGCAATTAGATCATCTGAAAAATTTAAGCTGTTTTATTATCTTTAATTTTATGAATGTTCTTATTTTTGTAATAAATTTAATAACTGAATGAAGTTAACTGTAACTTCCAGCATTCAGCAATCTTGATTTTTTTCCCCTTGCATTTCCACCTGTCAGCTCAGGAAGAACTAATATGGGCTGTGAAGTCTTGTCGTGTCCTACATTTTGATTTAGAATAAATAGTAATAAAATCTTTATCGATAAATTAGATTATCTTAAGATTAAATCATTTTAAACCTAGAAATGGAAGCTGTCAGTAGAAAGGAGTGTTATTATTTCTAAAGCAGAAAAAATTACAAGGCAAATCTAACTTTTAAATTCAGACTTTTGTGCATAGTATAATGTTGATATATAGAGAAGACAGCATTCCGGTTAAGAAAAGGTCAGTAGTTTATACTTAGGGCTCTGGAAGTGTATAATGGAAAAGGTGGTTTCTAACGGTAGTGACCTAAGATGTTCTAACATCAGAATCTTTCTAACATCATGGCAGTTGACCTGTATAGTTCTACTGTTTCCAAAGTGGGAAGTTCATTTTATTCTTTATTTTAAAACTGAAAAGAACTGAATTTTCCTAATACCTTTTTAAGTAGCATTAAACAGATTATTTACTCTGGGCAGGTAAAATATGTCATCTTGACTTTTTTTTCATTTCTAACATGAGAAAGAGAATACCTCTCTAACTTTGCAGAATTTGTATACACACCAAATTAAATAACGTTTGGAAAGCCATTCTGGAACTCAAAACATTGTAAACAAATAAGTAATAATGGCACTATTTTGTGTAACATTCAGATATTCATAGTGTGACTTTTTAGAGTAAAGAAGTTGTGTTTACATTTGTAATGTCTTTTCTTAGGGACTTTTTTCAAGCAGTTTACTTTTATTGTCTATTTCTTGTCTTCTTCCCCAAGTCAGATTCCAATTAATCTTTACTTCATTAGTGCTTTCTATATGCCAGGCAGTATGAAAAGTATGAGGGTCTAAGTCTGCACCTTTGAGAAACTCATAATCAAGTAGCAGGAAAACATGTGTTTTTTAAATTACATCACTACTCCAAAAATCTCCAAATCATAGTTTAGATACAACTATAGTGAGTCTCGATTATCCGGAGCAACACTGTCAAATAGAACTTCCTGAAATGGTGAAAATGTAGCAATCAATAATTGTATGTGGCTGTTGGGCTCGTGAATATGGCTAGAATGACTGTAGAACTGAATATTTTAATTAATCTAAACTTAAATAGCTGCAGATAGAGTGAACTGATTCCTCTCCTGTGCTAGTGGCTGACAAACAGTGCTAATAAGCCACTGACTGGTTCTCCTGAATCATGTGAGGTGAGCAAGTCCCCAAATAGGTTAATCGGCCCCTGATAATTTAGAGTTGAAAATACACTGCAATAATTTCTACTCATTCTACTGAGAATTTTTTTATTGTTTTTTTCCTCATAACATTGCAGTTTGGACCAGAAAATCCCTTCAGAACCCAGCAAATGGCTGCCCCTAGAAATATGCTTTCTGGATATGCTGAACCAGCCCATATCAATGATTTTATGTTTGAACAACAAAGAAGAACTTTTGCCACTTATGGTAAGGTGATAAGAGAGTTCAAGTTAAACCTTATTAGAAATGATGTGTGTGTGTGTGTAATAATCAATTTTATCTTCTGGCTTTTTAAATTTATTAATCTGTATGCCTTAAAAGGGTAGTGTGTTTTCTTACACATATCTGTAAATATACCAATGGGAAGGTGCACTAGTATTTTTAGCTGTCATTCTAAATCTGCTCTGATTTCTGAATACTAGAAATATTCTGTGGTCTTAAAAACGGAATGTTTTCTGTTGTACTTTTTGATAGCACTTCTTACTGAATAACTGTTATATGCTGATTGCTGTTGAAATTGGTCAATAACAGGATAGAGTGAAGAGTATTCTTGCCTGGAGAATCCCATGGACAGAGGAGCCGGACAGGCTGCAGTCCATGGGGTTGCAAGAGTTGAACATGACTTAGCAACTAAAGAGAGAGAGAGAGTCTTAAGAGTTATATTTTTATTTTCTTATGTACTGGTTGACTTCACTCTCTTTCTCAAATCTTCTCTCTGAAAATTTTTCTGTTGATTACTGAGGGATGTCAAGAAATGGAATGGCTACAACTTAATGTGCATACAAAGCTGGGAATCCCCTCTGAAAGAAGATGGTCTTTATAATAATGTCCTTGTTGTTGATTCCACAGAACAGAAGTCTGGTCGCTTATATCAAATTTGTTCATATTTGGTGGTGCGTTTTCTTTCTTTTCCTATAATCTACATCTATAGGTTGAGAGATACGTTGATCACCTTCTTCTTTGAAGAACTTTTTGGTAGAGTGATTAAGCAAAGTAACTGAGAATGTTTTTATGCCCGTTGTAGTTATAATCTTTTTTTGTCCTATCTGCCATTAACTTCCATTATTTTAAGGGAGCTCCCCGCAAAAGTTAAGAAAGCAGTATTATGTGAAATATTATGTATGCAGTGATGCTTTTTAATAATAGTTTTCACTAAAAAATAACATAAATTTTAAACATTTAGGAAAGAGGGGAAAAAAGGTTACCTATAATCCTACTATACTAATATGTCTATTTTTAGTGAAATTTATTCCTCCAAGTCTTTTTTATTATACATATTTGTATTATAGAGCTATAATCCTTCTAAACTGAAAATTTTGCAGCTTGCTTTTTTTAAATCAATATTCTATCATAAGCATTTTTCAGTGTTACTTTATAATCTCAAAGCTTATTTTTAAGAGCTGTGTAATACCCACTGATTGGTATTATCTCAATTTACATACTTATTCTAATGTTGGAAAGGGTTTTTTTTTTTAATTTTAAATTTTTTAATTTTTAATTGCAGTAGATTTACAATATTATACGTTTCAGGTGCACAGCAGTGATTCAGTATTTTACAGATTATATCCATCAAATGTTATTTATATAATAATGGGCATAAGTCTTTATCTGATACAATATAAACTTGTTGCTATTTTATAAATAGGAGTTTTTAATCTCTTAATCCCATACACATAATTTGTACTATCACACTTCTGTCTCTCCTTTGATAACCTAACCATTAGTTTGTTTTGTATATCTGTGTAGTTGCTAAGTCATGTCCAGCTCTTTTGAGACCCCATGGACTGTAGCCTGCCAGGCTCCCCTGTCCATGGGATTCTCCAGGCAAGAATACTGGAGTGGATTGCCATTTCCTTCTCCATGGAAAGGGGTTTTTTTCCCCTAGTTTTTAAAGAGTGATGTAAACTGATTCACTGAATTAGTTTAGAGGTTTAGTACAAATAGTCTTAGTTATTTATCCACAATATATTCTTGGAAACTGGTTGTAAAAAAGATTGTTGTATATTAAATTATATTTCACCATGCCAGGGCTATAATGGACTTAACAGGTGACAAAATTCATAGCGAAATACTTTATATTTCTAAAATCTCCAAAAAGAGTTCAATGACACTTCCAGTCCAACAAAATAAATGCATTGTACCTATTGCTTATATATAAGGGATTCCATATAAACCTAAAATATATGTAGTACATAAAAATCAACCCTGTTGCGACATGAATTTATTTTATCCTAGCCTACAATAAAACAAACTTATAAAGATTTTGCATATTGTTTTTTTAGACTTTAGAAAGAAGAGCCTTAAGCAATAGCTTAGATAGCTTAAATCTTTAAAACAAAATAAAACAAGTAAAAAGTCAGTGCAGATACCTACGAAGTTCATACACATACCTACTTTTCCTAAGCTATCCTATAGCAAGAGAAGCATTTCAGCTGTTCAGTTGGCTTTAGACCTAGATTCAGAAATAGCTTATTTGGAGGAAAAAAAAAAAATAGCTGGTATTTTTTTTGCCTCTTCCATCAAGAGAGAGTGGGCTAGGACACAGAATGAACTATTTAGTGAGTTAAAGACATAAAAAGTGAATGTAGGATATCCTATGTTAGGCAGCCTGGAATTAAAATGAATTGTAAATAGAAAAAAAAAAATGGAGTCAGTAATTTGTACTTTTTACCTTTCAGGTTATGCATTGGACCCTTCATTAGATAATCATCAAATGTCTACTAAGTATATTGGTTCTGTAGAAGAAGCTGAAAAAAATCAAGGTAACTTATTTGAAATATTTAATATCAAATACATATAACTATACTTATTGTTTATAGGTTGACTTTGGAAAGTAGGGAAAGAACTAGTATTTAATTTAGCTCCTGATTTTTTTAAACTTGAGACAATAGAGTGATAGAGTTTAGAGCAATGTATTAATGTATTTATATAGTTAGTTTAGAGCTTGCTTTTGCTCCTTACTAGGTGTGCAACCTTGTAGGGAAGATAGGCATACCTGTGGCAGGGAGGGTGAGTTCTTGGCACAGTGCCAGCATTGTAGAACTCATTTAAGAAATGAAAATGCATGTATAACTAATTTTAGCAATTTATTTCTCAACACTAATATAAAGCTCCATTTTAAAAGGGCAGAAAAAAATATCGTTGTGTATATCTGTGGAAATTGGCCTTTAAGGATTGCTTTGAAGCTGAGTTTGGATATGTGTTTTAAAACATATGTTTGTGCCTGTGTTCATTTTGTACTTACTATAAGACAAAGCATCATACTCTAAACGTTTACTTGCCACAAAGCTCATCAGCCCCTTGGAATCTTACCATAAAATGTTGGATAGAAAAAGAATATGCTATTTGTATGAGGGCACTTAGCAACTCTATAGCCTATATGATCAAGCTGCCTTTGGTTTATGAGCTAGACTATTGTAAAAATAAGATTTTAACAACCTTTTGTTATAACACAGCCTAAAGGAAACTGATTTGAATTAATATAGGTAAGTTTTTCTCTTTGTTAGACCTCTACAAGTTACATCTTTATGTAGCTAGATTCTCAGTTAACAGTGAAATTTTGACTGGCTCTGGTAAACCTTTCTTTTTCCAATTTAATGACTACACACAGCATGCCACTTTCTACTGATCAAATGAGAATCCCAACATCCTCTTTTCTTCCTGTTAAGATTTATGATATTAGAGGTCCAGTTTAGATTGAGTTCACTTGGAAGAAATAAAGATTCTTGTGAAACCTTCTTTATATTGTTGCATTATAATATGCAAAGCAAGAGAAGCAAGGGGTAGTTATTAATGAAATTTTATCTAATTTGGCTTTAAATGAGAAATTTGTTTATTCTTGCTTTTCAGAGGTAAATTTTTCATTACTTAACCTTATTAAATTGCTGTTTCTTTCAGAAAGTGGTAAAAATCTGCTGGTAAAGGTCTGTGATTAATTAAAAAGATTGTGTACCATGGCAGAATTACACAACTGAGTCTTTTTTTCACATATATTAGAACTTGCAAAATACTGCAGTTGTAGTAGTAGAAAGCTACTTTGCCCAGAAGATTGAATCTCTCTCTATATAGCGTGAGTCTATATGTCTGGATTCATATAGGTTTTATTTTGTGTTTTAAATAAATCTTTAAAAATATATAAATGTCTGTGTGTGTGTATATCTTTAGAAAATACCCATATTTGTGATCTTTTTTTTTTTCAATGTAGGTTTAACTGTGTTTGAAACTGGTCAGAAGAAAATAGAAAAGAGGAAAAAATTTAAAGAAAATGATGCGTCTAATATTGATGGTTTCTTGGGACCGTGGGCAAAATATGTGGACGAAAAAGATGTAGCCAAACCTTCAGAAGTAAGCTTTGATGTTTTTCACTGCCAGTTCAACTGTATGCTGTGTCTTAGTGAAGGATATCTGTGTTAATAAATGAGGTTGCCTTAGAGAACTAAATGATTCATCAGAATTTCTCAGCCTTAATTGACTGACAAAATACTATAAGATTCCTTTGTTTTTCTTTGGAACAATTTTTGTTTATATTTTTTATTTATTTTATTCCATAATTTTTTAGCTAAAAATACAGTATTGAACAATTGGTAATAAAAATCACCTTGATAATACTATTAAGGTACCAATGTTCAGATGGTAATTACAGAATCAGCCTTTTTATGACTTTAGAATTGCTGATGGGTTTTATTTAATTTTTTTTTAATTTTAACAAAGTAGTATATCTATATATATGTTTTTCATAATATTATGAAGTTTATAAAATAAAACCATAAAACCCTACCTTGCCCCTTTCCACCTCCTAATCCTACTGTCTCTATGAGCCAGTCCCTATTCTAGGTCTTAGGGATACAGCAATGGACAAGATTAAGAGAAAATCCTGTCCTCAGGAGGCTTACTTTCTAGCTCTATCTCATATCCAATTATCTCAGTAATACACATATGCTGCTCTTTATTTATTTTGACTTCTTGGTTACCATAAGGATTTATTACTACCCTATCTTCCTTTTGGGCTTCCCTCGTGGCAGAGTCTGGTAAAAAAATATATTCATATCGGCCTGCAATGCAAGAGACGCAGGTTTGATCCCTGGGTCGGGGAGATGCCCTAGAGAAGGAAATAGCAACCCACTCCAGTATTCTTGCCTGGGAAATCCCATGGACAGAGGAGCCTGGTGGGCTACAGTTCATGGGATCACAAGAGTTGGACACAACAACGACTAAACACCATCCACTTCCTTTTACTGTTCTTCCCATAAAAGTTGTGTCACAAATCTATAGTCATTGCTTACATCCTTATAACTATTAAAAACTGTTTATGAAGAACATTGTTTACTCAAATTCACTGTATTTCTGGTATGTACTAGATTTTCTAATTACCTCATTTTTTCACTTATATAATTAGCATAATACATTAAATTACTCTTAGCTGTTCCAGAAGGAGAGGTTTTGTATTAAATGAGTTTAAAAGTTCAAAAGCACTGTGTGTTAATGCCATTTTGTAATCTGCCAAAGAGTTGAGACTGTTATCCTGGGAGACATACTTGCAGCTATTGCTTCACCAAAAAAAGTACACCTCCTTGTAAAGAATTTATGATCAGCAGTGGCCAGGATGGGGTTCTAGAACATCCATTTTAAAAATTCACTCCTTAATTTCCTTAGGAAGAACAAAAAGAATTGGATGAAATTACAGCAAAGAGGCAGAAGAAAGGCAAACAGGAAGAAGAGAAACCTGGAGAGGAAAAGACAATCTTACATGGTAATATATTTTTTATGCCTCTTCTTTTTTATGATAAACTTTCAGATATTTACTCTGTTCTCTGGTCATATATTAATTGCCTTCACTAATCAGCTGCTGGGAATCATTATATTAAGAATTATATTGGACAATTTGTATCCCAAAGAAATTAGAGCAAACTCTTCTGTGTTGTAATTAGAGATAGCCACAGATTATTTTTTTGAAGTACTAATGAATTTTTTTTAAACAGCCAACATTTATTGAGTACTTATTCTGTGCAGCATGCTACTAAATGCTTTGATACATATTATACTATGTCATTTAATTCTCAGATGTGACTTCATTGTAAATCTGCAAGAGATTGGAAAAGGAACCTGGAAGGGCATAAAGGAGGAAAACAGGGAAAAGGATAGTTGATATACTTTTGTTTTGTTTTAACTTCCTTTTAATCCTGTTTTGCTTCTGATTCTTTGCCAGTGACTCATAAGGCCCAAGTGTTATCTTTTCTTCTCTCAATAATTATACTACAGTAGAGTCTTTTTGTACACGCTACTAAAACTGGGTAAAGGAAGTAAGAGCTTATTTAAAGGTCTGATATTCTTTGGAAATTTAGAAATTCCAAAATACTACCTCTAATTGAAATAATAGCATTGATTTCAGGAAGTTAAATTTTAGCTGTCTCTTGGTCTTAACATCATCAAAACAGTATTACCTAGATTTTAATATGCAATGATATCCTTGTGAATAGTGTTTGTTATTTTAAGAATATAGATTTCATAGCTACAGCTTTTATTTGTTCACTGCTTTCTTTTGCCTTCTTGTTTCAGTTAAAGAAATGTATGACTATCAAGGCAGGTCCTATCTTCACATACCTCAGGATGTTGGTGTTAATCTGCGGTCAACTGTGCCACCTGAGAAATGTTATCTTCCCAAAAAACAAATTCATGTGTGGTCTGGACACACAAAGGTAAATGAATTGGTTGTTTTTATTTGTTGTAATGCATTAATATAACAGTGAAGCCAACATAAATTTTTAGCTGTTGATGTGGGACATTCAATATTTGTAGTGAAGATGTAGAGAAGGGAGATAGAGCAGGGAAGTCATTAAAGATAAACTGGAGTTACTTTGGAGGTACCAACACATGTGAGTCACAAGTGAGTACTCAGTCTTCAGGGTCATCTGATCGGGCCATGACATAAGCATTCATGATTTGGTGTCTTACCCCCTTATCATAGCCCAGGCCTTCATTTCCAAGTTCCTGCCGTTATCTGCTTCCTCTTGGACACCAACTCAGTGAGTAGTGGGCTGATACTAGCACCAAAGTCTCAGTAATTTTGCCTTAGCTCTTGGGGTTATCGCACTTCAGGGAGATTAGATGCTCCCTGGTTTATACACTATGATAATACTTAAACTAATGCAGACAGAGACAAGAAACTTGAAAACTTTGATGTTAATATTCTTTGTCATGTATTCACTGTTCCAACTGATAATGTCCAACTCTTAGCAAGGAAGAAAGGAACTGAGTAAAAGAAGGAAGAGGAGTGAGGGCACAAGCAATATGATTGACTAAGAATTCCCCTGGGTGAGGAAGTAACTGACGAAGGTTAAAAAAATCTTGAAAAGCTTAGTGTCAATATTATCTTAGAATATTTCTGAAGGTTATTCTAGGGTATGAATTTTAAAATGAAAAAAAAGAAGTAAATTATGTGGTTTAAAAATACACTGTCTTTCTCTTTTGTTTAATTTTAGCTGAGATTTTGAATGCTTCTGATTGATAATTGTAATACCTTTTTACAGGGAGTCAGTGCAGTCAGATTGTTTCCTCTCTCTGGCCATTTGTTGCTGTCTTGTTCCATGGACTGTAAAATTAAGGTGAGTTTTCAGTAATAGAGTAGAAGCTACAAAGCTAGTGCTTTGGTTAAATCTATTTGGTTAATTATAAATAGATCTGAGTTTGTTAGGCAATTAGAGGCTAATTATTTTCTCTTAAGCCCTGTGAATGCAGCAGTTTATGAACTGCTTCCAAACATGTTGATTCAGATATGGCTTTGTAATCCAATTGGCTAGGCTCTTTGTAAGCTTAGATAGCTGATTAGAACATAATCACTCACTTTAGCTTTAGGCACATGAATATTTAATCACCAATAATGCATTTTTATAGAGGTGTTGGAAATGTAACTGAGTTCATTTGTTCCTCAGTACCTTAGAGGTAGAGAGGATATGTGATAGAAATCCCATTTTTAGAGAGTAAATAATATAATTCACTCTTTCTTTCTTCCAAATGCTAGTAGCAGAATTGTTCCCAGCCTCTTCTCCCACTTTATATAGTCTTGGGAAGGTCTACCTTTAGTTGATGTTCAGTAATAGTGTGTGGTAGGGAAAAAACTCAGTTGCCAATACATGTCAATTTGATATGGGAAAAGCCTTTTAAAAACTTAAATCTGGTCAAATGGTTTTTATTTTTTATATGTCTTGTCTGGATCATTATACTGGTCAATAAATATCAACCCTATAGTGGTCTTGGAAAGTTGATTCATGAAAAGTTTATCCTTTGTAAATAATTCATGGGCAGTAACAATATATTAATATAAAGGTAGCATTTTTTGATGAGAGCAACAATTTAGGCATTTGTCTTGACCTAGTCGTTTAAAATGACAGGCCGGCAGTTTGGAGTAGCAAGACTCATTTCCTTTAACTTTCAATTTATACAGACTGTGTTAATTGAGATTAAAACCTTCTATTTGCCTAGTTAGAACAGTGTAGAATTCAACTGAGTTCATGTCTAGGTATACTCTATGTACATTTATAATAGAGTATAATAGGTACCTATTATGTACAAGGGACTGAGGATAAAAAATTACTTTGGCACCGTCCCTGCTCTTATGGTGATCATTTCATTATGTTGTAAATGATCCTTGTAGAGGAGGTGTTCTGATTTCAGAGAGGAGGCATACTCCAATAGGAAGTATAAGTAAAGGGTGGCGGCGGGGCGGGGGCAGACACAAGGAGTAGAGTATGTCTAAGAGGAGTAAATAGAATGCATCGGCATTGTGTGTGCTGAAAACTGCAGGTTCTGTGACTACTGGAGTCTAAATCTGAGAGGCATAGAGTGACTGCAGTCATAAGGGGACCAGGTCCAGACGTGTTTTCCTGGTGTGCTGCGGGAACTGAGGCTGTGCCCTGCAGGCACTGGGTGGCCTTCTGTTTCAGATCCCTAGCAACACTGTCCAGGACTGGATTTGAGGCAGGCAAGAATAAAGGTAGTTTCAAAGCTGTTGTATTAATTCACTTTAGATGTAATGAGATCTATGAGCTTGTTATATTTCAGCCTAGATCTTCATTTCCATAACAGCTTTTAGTATATGTGCTGCCAAAGCAAGCACTCATAACAGCTTTTAATAGTTTAATAGTTCAGAAGAGTTTTAAAAAAAAAACTTTTCAGTACCAAAATGTTGCAACATGGCACTTTTAATAACATTTAATTCTTTTAAAGCTAGTTTATCGTATTACATAAGTAGAAACTTTTCATCACAGAAAATGTCAAATACAGAAAAAAAGAAGAAAATGAAAATCACCTGTGTAAGCTCCATCTAAGTTAAGTTCTCTTAATTTCAGAGTTTAAAGTGTGTATGTGTTTTTTTGTGTGTGCGTAATGTGCATGAGTATGTGTATAGTCCAGATAGTGTAACACAGACTAATAGCACCAGTAGTGAAAAAAAAACAAAAAGTGACAGTGTTAGTCACTCAGTCATGTCTGACTCTGTGGCCAGCATGGACTATAACCTGCCAGGCTCCTCTGTCCATGGAATTCTCCAGGCAAGACTATTGGAATGGGTTGCTGTTCCCTTCTTCAGGGGATCTTCCCTACCCAGGGATCGAATCCAGGTCTCCGGCATTGCAGGCAGATTCTTTACCATCTGAGGCAATAGCACCAATGTGTTTAATGATATGTAATGCCTTGGTTAAGTTTCCTGTACACACACAGATATGCACACACACATAGCTGGCATATGACTATCGTTAGTGGCTGAAAATTGTCGTTTTATCAAAGCCTTGTATTAAATTTAACATTTCTATGTGTTGTTGTTTTCTTTTTCCTCCAGCTATGGGAGGTTTATGGAGACAGGCGCTGTCTGCGAACATTTATTGGTAATATTTCTTTTCTCTCTGGCTATAAATCTGTTCGGAAAGACTTTTTAAACTATAGTAACATCATCAACAGTAATTTTACTGCTACTGATTTTGCTACTGATGTGAAGGAAACCCTTCACAGACTTGAGTGAGTCTTGAAGGAGGGGTATGTCTCCCATGTAAACAAAGAGCTAGGAAGAGAGAGCAACAGAAGCTGAAGCAGAAGTGATATGAGAACTGCACTGAGGGAACCACTTGTACCTCAGCATTGTAAGCAGAGAAATACAGTGAGAGATATCAGGGGAGAAAAGCAGTAGAGCTGGGCAGAGTGTGAAACGCCTTTGGTCTATCTTGGGGGTCTTCAAAAGCCAACAACTGAACAGCTCTTGCAGGAAAGCATCATGATCAGATTTGAAGTATACAGAGATCACAATGGCAGTATAGAGGATACTATGGTAGGGCAGGCCTGGAGGCAAAAAAAATGATTTACGAAGTTATTTCATTAGTCTGGATTAGAGATGATGAGAGCCAGAACTAAAGCAGCAGAAAGAGAGGAAAGGAACGATAAAGAGTTAAATAAAAGCAGTGGCTCTTAGTAACTAGAAGTGAATGTACAAAGAGTGAGATGGAGATCTAGAGCGACTCCCCGGTGGCTGGATGAGTGATGGAGCCATTCACCTTAGGAAGATGATAAGGTTTCAGACTGGGATTTGAGCTGCCTTTGAGGTATTGAGATGAAAATGTCTTGTAAGCCATTCGATAGCCAGATGTTGAGCTTTGAAGAGAGGCCAGGAATTGGCTACAAACACAGGTAAAAAGAAAAGATTGAGAGAACTCCTTGAAGGAAAGAAGACCAAAAGGAGGACAGCTTTGTGGCAGACTAGCCTCTCGGTAGATTGTCTTTGTCAGATTTTGCATGAAGACTGGTTCCATTTCCATTTCCAAATTTAACTATACCAAAATGAAACGGTATTTGAATTATATTGGCTCTGTTTTTAGATTTAAGTGGGAGTCCATTCTATAGTGCTTTGTTACTATTTTAGGGCCTCATTGCACAAATAAATACTACCCGAGATGCCAGGGCAGCCCAGAAGACTTCTGGGAAGGCTCGGCAGCATACCGGGAACCTAATGTCCCCTGTGATGTAGGGGATTTGGTCCTCGCCCGTCCCCTCTGCTCTTGCTGCTTTTCACTGGAAAACTGAAAATTCCTACTTAGAAAGATGCTAATAGCTCTGACCAGGACTTCTGCCGTAGGAGAGAATGCCTGCTTGCCATGACTAGAGGTCATCAGCGGTGGTGGTGATTTAGGGCCCCTGTTGACCATTTGTGCCATGTACATTTTGTACAATTGTCTTGGTCATAGTGGGATAGTTAAAAAATAGGAAAGTTTCTGCTTTCATTTAGTCATATTTTATTTACCCCTATAACTTTCAAAAGAGTTGATTGGTCCAGTAAGATTGATTTCTAAGCAAAGCATCTTGAAATTAATTTATTGTCAAATGCCATTTTAAACCTAAATGTAGCTAATATTTGTTTTTAAAAAGGTTTAGTCTATGAGATGCTGAATCCTTTTCTATGAAATTCAGTAATATAATCCCAGAAATATACAGTTATTGAACAGAGGTCACAATTTTCATGAATGTCAGCTTTAGGTCACTTTGTTTTCACATCCGGCTTGGCTAGTGATTTCAGAGTGAACCTTAAAAATGTCACCAGTCATTTCTCTTTCATTGGCAATAACTGGACTGTTACGTTTCCTTAGATTCTTGACCAGTCATCAGCTTTATGTATTACATTATTAAGAGAGTGCCATGAGAGACTTTTTAAAACAAAGTTAGATCTTTTCTCTTGCTTCTTACCTAAACGTTATGCATCAGAATCACCTAAGGAGCTCTTCAAAGGAAGGGAAAACACCTACATTCTGTAGCCCACACATAACATATTCTGAGTCAGTAAATCAGGAGGTAGAGTTCCAGTGATTTTTGACTCACAGCGTGGCTTGGAAGATACTAACGCTGTTTCTCTTATGGTGCTTGTATTTTAAATGAAGACACTTCACCTCATCTCCATTTCTATTGTCTCTGCCTTTAGGTCACAGTAAAGCTGTTAGGGACATCTGCTTTAATACTGCAGGAACACAGTTCCTCAGCGCAGCTTATGACAGGTATCTTAAGCTCTGGGACACTGAGACAGGTAAGAGCTCACTTATACTAACACATATTTACCTTAAAAATTAGCTTTTTAATGAAACAGTGTGAGTGGTCTTCTGTGCCAAAATGGTACCTTCTCTAACTGCTGATTCTCATATCATTGGCCGTCAGCTAATACCACAAAATATTTACAAAGTTGAAACTGAGCTGTAAAAGTAGCCCTTTCAGTATGAAACTTCCTTTCCACGAAATACAGTTTATAAAGCAAATATATTGATAGATAAGGAAATTTGAAAATTTCCATAGACTATTTAATTGATCTTTAGGTTATTCCCTACATAACCTACCATGCTGCATTATACAATAAGAAGCACAATAAATATGTGATGAACAGAATTAAATTTAATTGCCCTAATTGGTTAAAATGTAGGTCTAAACTTCCATGGGCAGATTGGTTTTATATATTCACAGACATTGATTACATTAGCCCATTATAGCTAGTATTATTTTATATAATCAGAGAACCATCTTTCATCCTACTGAGTTTTAAGGATAAAGAAAATAGCTAATAGTTGTTGAACACTGTTAACCAAGCATTATACTAAGCACTTATATTCAGTATCTTGTTCAGCCCTAACAATATCACTCACTATGAATTTAAATACTCTTATTGTTATAGATGAGAAAACTGAGGCTTAAGAGGTAATTTTTCCAGGGTTACACAGCTAGTAATGGTCAAATTGGATTCAAACCAAGGTCTTTCTAATGCTAAACCCCATACTCTTAAACCTCTTTGGCAGTGGTCCTGAACTCTTCACTGCATGTTTTAATTACCTGGAGAGTTTTATCTGCTCTGCAATTGATGATACAGATTTACTTTTGAAAATATTATTTTTAATCATTAAAAATTCTTGAAAAGGAACAGTGTAGTTTGCAGTAAAGAACAAACAGGCTGCCATTTCTCCAAATTTATTAGCAAATGATCTGTAGATCTTAATTCCAGGGTTGTCTTTTAATGGTCAAATTTATTTTACCTACTTTAACTTGGGTCTTTGGTTTTAGGACAGTGTATATCAAGATTTACAAACCGAAAAGTACCCTATTGTGTCAAATTTAATCCTGATGAAGATAAGCAAAATCTCTTTGTGGCTGGGATGTCTGATAAGAAGATTGTGCAAGTAAGTCTTTTCACAATATTTTTATTAAGATTCCTGAGCTTTACATTGTATCAGGGACTGGAATAAGGAATATTAACTTGTTTAATGTTTACTACTTCTAGGGTCTGCTGATGCTCTAGTCTTAGCAGAAAGCAGTAAATGTATAAAAAGATGTTATTGGAGATCTCGTTCCCTTCTCGTTTATCATGATTATGACCTTTCATACATCTGCTCTACTTCTGTCTTTGCCCTTTCCCTTATTTGATATACAGTGGGACATTCGAAGTGGAGAAATTGTGCAAGAATACGATCGGCATTTGGGAGCTGTCAACACCATTGTTTTTGTCGATGAGAATAGGAGATTTGTAAGCACATCCGATGATAAGAGCCTAAGAGTTTGGGAATGGTGAGTTTTTATCAGTAAAAATCTAATTTCTGTAAAGCAAACAACTTGAAATTTTGTAACCAAAGAGAAAGCCTGATAATACACAACAATCTGAATATTTTCACTACTGTGATCTCTGGCCTGTTGATCAAACTGGTTTAACTATTCAAGTATGCAGAATATGAAAATTAAAATTAAGCGTGCTACATTTCATAGTCTTTAGATAACCTATCTAAAGAATATGTATTTTGAGTCAGTTTTCTTATACTAGTTAAAAGTGTATATAGTGCTGTCTTACATTCTTTATTAGGTATTTTATTCATCTTTGCAAAAAGTAGGGATGACACACGTATAGACTGTATTGCTTATGCCAGGGATTGAGTATAAGATCCTATCCTTAGAAAATAAACTATTTTAAGATCTCTTAATTTTTTAAACATCTGCATTTTGATTATTCAAAAAAAACACTTTTCTAAAGTCAAGAAATAATAATGTCACTAAGTATCTATCATAGATCATGTTTTAAAATTGATTTTCAAAGTAGTACATAATCATCTTTTTGTCAGAGTGAATGTTTGGTTGGAACCCAGCTTGTTTTTATAGTTACTTATAAGACATAGCTGAACTGTGGCTGCAGCCTTCAAGGACTGGAAACTGTCTTTCCACCCCCAGAAGTTGTTCTGCTGTAGGCAGTGAGATGTCTTAAACTACAGGCATCAGTTTCCTCCTGAAACTGAGTCTGTTTGGGGACCTGTGAAAAGTAAAAATGAGTCGCTCGGTCATGTCCGACTCTTTGTGATCCCATGGACTGTAGCCCGCCAGGCTTCTCTGTCCATGGGGATTCTCCAGGCAAGAATACTGTAGTGGGTTGCCATTTCCTTCTCCAGGGGATCTTCCTGACCCAGGGATCAAACCTGGGTCTCCTGCATTGCAGGCAGATTCTTCACCATCTGAGCCACCAGAGAAGGACCTGAGCACGTCCGTAAACACATCAGGACAGTTTGGGTAAATGAAGATTTAATGTAATTTAACTGCAATTTCTCCCACACTCCCTCCACATTACCTCCAATTAATGGAGGGTTGACTACTATATACATAGTCTTTGCATTATTCTTAAGGTCCATGATTTGAGACTATCTTTTAACTAAGACCTCTCCTACTTCAGAAATGATGTTATACATGCTGAGGACCTGATTAAGACATCATTTCATATGGGCCACCTTAGACCATTTGTACAACAGAGTAGTTAGTTTAACATACATATAACTGTCTTGTTTTTATGTACTCTTAACAGTTTAATTATACTTAAACTTTGAGGTGTTTGTATCTTCAGATGGTATTTTCAGCTCCATTTGAAAATATGAAGTAGTATAAGAGAAATTGGAGAAGGCAATGGCAGCCCACTCCAGTACTCCTGTCTGGAAAATCCCATGGTCAGAAGAGCCTGGTAGGCTGCAGTCCATGGGGTCACGAAGAGTCAGACTCAACTGAGCGACTTCACTTTTACTTTTCACTTTCATGCATTGGAGAAGGAAATGGCAACCCACTCCAGTATTCTTGCCTGGAGAATCCCAGGGACAGCGGAGCCTGGTGGGCTGCAGTCTATGGGTCACACAGAGTCGGACACGACTGAAGTGACTTAGCAGCAGCATAAAAGAAATTGTTAACTGTTTAAATGATACACACCAGTTACAGGGCTTTTAGAACACTGGTGAGTGTTTCCTAAATTAGAGCATTGGTCAGCAAAATATTTTGATTAAATTAAATGGTGATAGGCTTTTTTTTCCTTCTCAGAGCTTAAGAAATACTCCTAAGAGTCAAAATACTGTTTCGTTATGAATGATGACATCCTGTAGATTTCAGTTCAGTTCTCACTTGCTATTAGAGCCTTCCTAACCAATCCTCACATGAGATTAGGTGCCTCTTCTGTATCATCCCACACAAACAACCCTTTGCTTCCCACAGCTTTTTATTAATAGTGCTTGCTTATTTATTCCTCTTCTCTGACAAGCTCCTTTTTTTTTTTTACAGGGCGTGGGGTATATAGGTATTTTTTAAGTATAGTTGATTTGCAATGTTGTATCCTGACGAGTTCTTAACCATGAGAGAAGGAACTGCCTCAACTCTCCATCTGTCTCCAACACCAGCACAGTGCCTGGCACACAGACTAGATAGCTAAGAAAATCATTATTGTCATAATTATTAATGATATTACATTTATTGAGCTCTTTCTGTGTCCCAGGGACACTAAGCATATTTCCTTTAATGGGCAAACAATCTTATGAAACAGGTATATTTGCTTTTCCTGTTTTATAGATAAGAAAACTGAGATACATTAAGTAATCTGCCCAAGTTCCCATGAAACTTGAAAGGGCCAGAATTTAAACTCAGATCAAGCTAGTTTTAGAGATTTTCTTTATGTTTTTCTCCCCAGTTTTATTGAGATATAAATAAAATTATAATGTATTTTAAATGTACAACATAATGATTTGATATACAGTGTGAAAGAGTTAGAGTTAACTCTTTCACACTGAGTTAATTAACATACCCATCACCTCACATATTTACTTTTTGTTTGGTGAGAACACTTAGTTTGTACTCTCCTAGCAAATTTCAGTTATGCAGTACAGTATTGTCAACAATAGTCACCATGGTATACACTAGAACATCAGACCTTATTCATCTTACAGCTAAGGGTTTGCACCCTTTTGCTAGCCTTGCCTAATTCCCTACTCACCCCTCCACCCATCCCCTGGCAGCCACCATCTACTCTCTATTTCTATGAGTTTGACTTTATTTTTTTTAAAGATTGCACAAATAAGTGATACCAGGTAGTGTTTGTCTGTCTGTCTGACTTATTTCACTTAGCATAATTTCCATCCTCCTGGTTTATCCAAAGGAGAGTTGGTTTTCTTAAACAGTATCATACAAACTAAGACTATTACACAGTTTTAAAGGAGAACAGGAGATGTAATTAGATATTGGGCATCCTGTGGTATCCTATACCATGAGCCGTCATAGGCATGTTTTCTCCCAAAGGCATTTATTTTTGTTAAAATGTTTTTAAAAGAAAATGTGAGAGGTTGGCACTACTCTTTTATCTTTAAAATGTCATACATTTTTGTTAGGTTTTTTTGTGGGGTTTTTTGATGATTTCATTTCCAAGCTGAAGATTATTTGTAATATGCTGTGCTGTGCTTGGTCACTCAGTCGTGTCCGACTCTTTGCGACCCCATGGACTGGAGGCCACCAGGCTCCTCTGAACATGGGGATTCTCCAGGCAAGAATACTGGAGTGGGTTACCATGCCCTCCTCCAGGGGCTCTTCCCAACCCAGGGATTGAACCCAAGTCTCCCACATTGTAGGCAGATTCTTTACCAGCTGAGCTACCAGGGAAGCCCTATTTGTGGCATTATTATTACAAGCTTATTATACTGATTTATAATTTCTAATTAGAATATAGTATTATTAAATAGAACTATACCTAGCATTTTTACTAGTAATTATGAAGTTCATAGGTGTTCAGATTCTTTATATAGAGAATCTCTTGTTGTAGAGCTCATTGTATCAACAGTCCTTGAAATAGGGGATCTATTTAAATTTTTTTGTTTACTTTTAGTAAAACATGGATTGATAATGAACCTGAAGTATTGTTAATTTAATTTACAAAATGCTCTTATTTTTTTAAATCATGTTATAGAATTATCAACTACTAATAATAAATATGAGAAGGGAAAAGCAGTTGAAACTTTTTAAGATTGAAGCTCGTTTCAATATATTTGGATCATTTTGAAGTCACTTCTCACTGTTATTTAGAGGTATAAAGGGTTTAAGATTTGATAAATCTTACTGTTCCTCAGGTTATACCAGAAAATGTTTTCCTCCAACAAAGACTATGACAGAAGTTTTTTCTAGTTGCTTACTTCTTCTGGGGTGATAGATGGATACAGAAAATCCTTACTTAAAAGGCATATTATTATCATTTCATTGTTGTCTTCTAATTAATCAGTCTTTGAACTTGAACCATAGTTTGAAATTGAAATTGGTACTTTATATTCTGTTTTATTCATCAGATTACACTCCCCACACATTGCTCTATAAAAAAAAAAATTTCTGATGTCTCATGAAAAGCAGCAAGATCAAAATCCTTCAGAACTACTGAATTTTTTATTATTATTATTATCATGGAGAATATTAAAAATGAAAGGACACTTAGAACTTTGGATGGTTTTAGATTTAGCTGACTAGTTTTGAATTTTTGTTGTTTTCATTTTATTCGTTTTTATTTTATAATTACTTTTATTCTCACAAGAAAAAATGTTTAATGTTTTTTCTCCTACACTGTACACATTTGGAATACTTGAAAATAGAAGATGTCCAGGTGCTTAATCTGCCAGAAATTTTGAGATTTCTGGATGGGCTCGACCCACTTGCAGATCCCTGTACAGCTTTGCCTACCATCTACTTGCATTGCTGAAGGCTCTTTAGCACTTGAACCTGCTTGCAGAGTGCCAAGTTGTGGTTGATTGGCAGGTAAAAGAATACTTCCCTGCAGGCTTGCCTCAGACATCTTGCTTCTGTCTACCATGGTACATTTTTAGATGACTTCATTATTAAAGAACTTATAATAACAGATTATTTTTTAACATAAAGGGCAAAGTTAAAATCAAATAGCAGTAGAAGACTAAATCACTGACACATGTAATTATCAAAGTCATTTGTATAAGTAAAAGCTTTATAACAATAGAATGTCACTTCATGGTTTTCCTTCCTCCAGGAAGTTTCATGAAACTTTAAATATATAATTTCAAGAGCATCTCATTTGTTTCAGAGATTATTCTTCTAAGAGTCTTTTTAAAAGTTACTATTCTGATATGTTATTTTTAATTTTTAGGGATATCCCTGTGGATTTCAAGTATATAGCAGAACCCAGTATGCACTCAATGCCTGCAGTGACTTTGTCTCCAAATGGTGAGTTAGTAGATACAGTGTTTTTAAATGAGCTTCTAAGACACTGTGTGATTTCTGTTTTCAAAAGAGCCTTGGCCATTCCCTCCTAGGGGAAGTCTATCACAGTGCCATACTTGTATATTAGAAATAATCACTGATTTTCATATATGAGTCACCTCACCCATTCTCTTATTTTTTAAAAAAAGGTAAAAATAAAAGAAACAATGATTTGCAACATTACCCCAGCATCTAAGGATTTCCATCTGAGAATCAGGATTTTTGTTGTTGTTTTTTTTTAATATTTCTTCCAACAGAATCATGTTCAGCAACTTATTTAGTGATTTACTGTGAGCTCTTTTTCTTTTGAGGAATAGGTAATTTTGTTCTGGTTCCTTATATGAGAACACCTTAGCAATTCGCTATAAGCGATTTTCTCAGGCAAAAATTAAAAAGATAAGTCTGCTTAATTAATTCTATGCAGTAATTCATTGCCTTTTAAGTACAAGAACTACAGATATACTGATATAATTTTCCATGAGGATGTTAAAGTGGAGGACCTGATGTTTGGGCAGCATGGTCATCAAAGCCACTGTCAGCTCATGTAGCTCCTATGAGAATAGAGCAAGGAAGAGGGAGCAAGAAAGTTTGCTCTTCCAGTCGAAGCATCTACCATAGGCAAGTCAGTGGACATTTGTCAAGTGTCCTATGATTTTTATGAGAAGAGCAGCCTCACAGGGTACTGTTCTGATAATCACCGTATTGATTACAGTCACATTTGTGCACCTACATTTCATACAGTGTATTTTTAAACCATCCGTCACCAATACTGTGCCCATCTTGAACAAGGCCACTTACCTAGTCTGACTGTGAACATTGTTAGGGTCATCCTTTATCATGTCTATAATATATAGGAAGCAAAGATACTGCAGTTTAGACTCTACTGGTTTTGGTGAATCCTGGGTAGATAAAAGCAATGTGGCCCAAATCAAAAAATAGGCAGAAGACCTAAATAGACATTTTTCCAAACAAGACATACAGATGACCAATAGGCACATTAGAAAATGCTCTGCATCACCAACTATTTGAGCAGTGCAAGTCAAAAACTACAGTGGGGTACTACCTCATACCAATCAGAATGAATGGCATTAAAAAGTCTGTAAATAAATGCTAGAGAGGGTATGGAGGAAAGGGGACTCTTACACTATTAGTGGGAATGTAAATTGGTACAGCCACTATGGAAAACAGTATGAAGTTTCCTCAAAAAACTAAAAATAAGAGTTTCTATATGATTCAGCAGTCCCACTCCTGGTCATATACCCAGACAAAACTGAATTTTGAAAAGATTCATGCACCCCTGTGTTCATGGCTGCACAATACCCAAGGCATGGAAACAGCCTAAATGTCCATTGATAGATGAATGGATAAAGAAGATGTGGTACATATATATAATGGAATACTACTCAGCCATAAAAAGGAATGAAATAATGCTATTGCACAGAATGGATGGATGTACAGATTATCATGGGCTTCCTTGGTGGCTCAATGCAAGTTCAGACTCTGTCAGAAAGAACCCCTCGAGAAGGAAATGGCAACCCACTTCAGTATTCTTGCCTGGGAAATCCCATGGACAGACTAGCCTAGTGGGCTACTGTTCATGGGGTCTCACAAAGAGTCAGGCATGACTTAGTGACTAAATAACAACAGAGATTATCATACTAAGTGGAGTAGGTCAGAAAGAGAGAGACTAATACTATATGATATCACACATATGTGAAGTCTAAAATAGAACACAAATGAATATATATATATATATATAAAACAAAAACATATTTTCAGGTATAGGGAATATACTTGTGGTTGCCAAGGGGCATAGGGGGAGGGTGTGAGAGTTTGGGATTAGCAGATACAAACTATTATATATTGAATGGATAAACAATAAGGTCCTCTGTATAGCACAGGGAACTATATTCAATATCTTTGATAAACCATAATGGAAAAGATTATATGTATATCAGTCACTTTGCTATATAGCAGAAATTAAATGCTACATTGTAAATCAACTATTACTTCAATAAAAATTTTTAAAAACCATTGTGTTACTACAGCATTACTAAAATTACTAAAATTGTTTTACTGATTTTTTTTTTACTAAAGTTACTAAAGATTTTTTTTGATCATATCTTTGTACAGTTTTATTTAATAATCCTAGGTTTTCTCACCTGGAGTTCATCTTTCCTCTTTCTGTAGTTAGTCCTTTTCTCTCCATGGTTCTATGATTTATATTTATTACAAATTCATTTCATTTCTTAAAATCTAGTTTTGTTTTATTAATGCTAAACTCAGGGAGTTTTTGTATATCTTATTTAAACAGAAGAAAGCTTTTATAGGAAAAATGCTAAATGATACAAGAGTTTATGAGCAAAATCCCTTACTCTATAAAATACAAATATTTCTCACTTTCAGCAAATCTGTAACAGTTCACAAGCAGTATGGTAAATTTATTTTCCTAGTAGTTGGGAACAAAATAATATTAATGACTGAACCTACTTAAATAAAAGTCTTTTAAAATTTTCAGTCTTCCTGTAAAATGTCTCATTTATTGAATTTACAGGAAAATGGCTAGCATGCCAATCAATGGACAACCAAATCTTAATTTTTGGAGCACAGAACAGATTTAGATTGAATAAGAAGAAAATTTTTAAGGGCCATATGGTAGCAGGCTATGCTTGTCAAGTAGACTTTTCACCAGACATGAGGTAAGTTTAAACTTTCTCATTTATTCCCATAGTCATATATGATGATATAAACTACTACTATACAAAAAGCAGCACTGTACAAATCACTTTTATATATGTAATTGTATGAGAATTGTTCAGATTGTCTAAATGCCAGATAAAAGACAAGAACAAATTAAGACAGTTAAATTTGCTGCCTTTTTTTTTTTCAGTTCTTCAGCATATCTCTCTACATTGTTAGTTCTGTGCCCTTTAAGCACATAATGAGTCCCTGTCCTGTGGCAATGTCTTTCTTTCTTTCTGCTTTTCTAATCAAGGCTGAGAGGACTATAAACACTATTGCTGTGATTTAATGAGCACCAGAGGAGTTAATCCTGTATTGTGGGGTTGACATTAACAACTTCACTACAGCTTTTCTGTGCTAAAACCTCAAATCCAGCCTCTGAATGTTTCTCAGTCACACTAGATTTTTGAAGCCTAGAGCCTTTCTAAGAGTGAAACTCTGTATTCATTCCACTGTTATTAGCTAAAATATATGGGTATCACTAATTCAGAAATTCCTATAAACCTTGTATGTTTAGCCTGGTAATTGGCACTTAGACTCCTACCTCTGAATGAGTCTTGGACATATTCAGAAACTTTTAGAGCCAAAAATAATTACAAAGATGGTAGAGTCTACTACAGTTGAATTGGGTCTACATATGTGTGAAATTGACCCCCTTACACTGTTTCTGACTGTCTTAGAGAGTCATTGTGATACTGCATTCACTGTGGCCCATGGGTCTCCCAATTTTCCAAGTTGAAAGTAATTTTTCTCTTAGATTGGTCACTCAATGGGGAGGTTTTTTGATAGAAGATTAAATTATAGGCTGCTTTATACACTACCTTATTATTCAAGTATTATACAGTCACATTGATTTTTTTATGTTAGAGTAAGAAATATAAACTCTTTCTCTGTTCCTCATCTTGTTTACCATTTTAAGGTGCTTGAATTATTTGAATTTATTTTTCTTCTCATTACAGCTATGTGATTTCAGGAGATGGAAATGGAAAGTTAAACATCTGGGACTGGAAGACCACAAAACTCTACAGTAGATTTAAAGCTCACGATAAAGTGTGTATAGGTGCAGTGTGGCATCCTCATGAAACATCTAAAGTCATAACTTGTGGTTGGGATGGTCTCATTAAATTGTGGGATTAATGGGATTAATCCTTAAACTATCTAGGATCATTTTTGATCCAATATCATATTTAACTATATTTAATTATTAAAGGTGTTGGATGACAACTTGATTTACAGGTTATGATTTTCTTACATGGCCTTATGAAGTTGAACCATTGTTTAAAAAAAAACTTTGTAAATTTGGCTCATATAATTTCATTAGCAGCTTCGTTTTGTTCTTTACAGATATTATTTATACAGAGAATGACCATTGACTTTATATTCCACAAGTGGTTATTGCTGGCAGGAGGTTTAGGTTTACCCCTATGATGTACTAAAAGGATCTTTTTGGAGCTGAGAAGGAACCCCTAGTGGATTACCTCTTCAACAGAAAGGAAAGAACAGGGATGATATGATTTAATGTGAATCTGAAAGAAGGATAAAAACCACCCACAGTTACTGTTCTCATTATTTTCCATGGGTCAATTCTAATCTTTTGGATTCAGGAGTTCCTCTATTTTTTTATTACTTGTGTCTGTTTAGTTGTAAGCCAGCAATCTTCTCTGACTGTAGCATTCCTCTAATTGTTAAACAGTGTAAAATAAAAATCAGTCCAGAGTTCTTTCCTTGGCTTTCTTCTTGATCAGTATAGACAGGACTATATATAATCAGAGAATCACATTGGTTTTGAAAATGGAACTCAAGAGAATGAATCAAGACTTTGAATTGTATTTGTATTTACTGTCCAGTAAGGACCTGGCTACACTTTCAGAAATCAGGGTCTCCTAGGTCACTGTTTCACAGATGTTACTATTGAAATACTCCTTGTAGAAGATTGGATATGAGAACATAGTTCAAAATATCAGCTTGTAATTTCTTTGAAGCTGTATGTTTTATCTTTAAAATTAATCTGATTTTGCTTATGAAATATATTTAATAGAACTTTTTAAGATTAGAAAAATGTTAAACTTCTTTCCAAATCTTTGGGTAAAATTGCCACTTTGGGAAGATGGCTAGGGTTCCTAATTTGAGAAGCAGGGACTGTGATTGGTTTAAAAAAATTTTTTTTAACTTCAGATTATGAAATAAAGATAGCTTCTTAAATATAGTAGCTAATAGCACTTAAGTTTGACAAGCCATTTCTCCTTTTTTTTTCTTTTTTACAAATCTATGTCAGATATTTGAATATGTGAAATATTTCAGTGCTATGCTATAAAAGATTGGCTCATAGCTTGCTCAGACTGCTGAGTTGGAGACCAGAATCTTGTTGAGTGTTGATATCCTAGGACCATTAGCTCTGAGTCCTGTGCTACCAAGAACAGTCATGCTCCAAGCCCTTGAACTTCCATTTTTAAGCATTAAAATTTAAAAAGACCTGGTATAGATGACCAGGTGCTATAGCCACATATAAATTTCAAATAAGAAAATAAAAAGAATAAAAGTGGCAGAGGTGTATTTTGGACACAGCACTCAAAGAAATAATATACTGCCTTGCTGCTGCCATTTCTGTTTCTTGATCTGCTGGGAAGGGTGGCTGCCATTTCCTGAAGAGGAAAAAGTTCAATCAGGAGCTTTTCTGCAGTCCCAACCACTGGTTTTAACAAATGTGAATTACTGAAATGTGATGGGACAAAGAATTAATCATACATTTGAACTATCTTGTTCAGGACCAGTATTATGTATGTTACAAATCATAACTTCTAAATCTGGGTTTATTTTATTGTGTTTTTAACTGTTTCTAAACTAAGGAACTGTATATAAAAGTTGTCTCTTTTTTAAAAAAGATGGTATTTTTAAATAAAGCATTTTTGTAGAAAATGTTACCAAAATTTTTGTCCTTAGTCTCCTTTTAAGTCTCAACTCTGAGATACCAGATTGAACCATTTGCAGATTTTAAATGGGTCATTTTTCCGGGCTTCCCTGATAGCTCAGTTGGTAAAGAATCTGCCTGCAATGTAGGAGACCCTGGTTCAATTCCTGGGTCAGGAAGATCCACTGGAGAAAGAAAAGGCTACCCACTCTAGTATTCTTGGGCTTCGCTGGTAGCTCAGCTGGTAAAGAATCCACCTGCAATGTGGGAGACCTGGGTTTGATCCCTGGGTTGGAAAGATCCCCTGGAGAAGAGAAAGGCTACCCACTCCAGTATTCTGGCCTAGAGAATTCCATGGGCTCCTTGGGGTTGCAACTTTCACTTACACTTTCGTTTTTCTGGGGAGAAATGATGCTTTAAAGCTGAGTATAGTATATTAGTGGGCTTATCCTGAATAAATGACAAAAATACAAGAGAGTGCCCTCAGAGTACACAGAATAAGTTTTAACATAGTCCATATTTATTCAGTTGGTGCCACTGAGTCTTGATTGCACCTATTTTAGCGTACACAAATGTGTGGGGTTCTTTTCCAGCATTAAAAATTTCAAGATCATATTGTGACTGGAAATAAGTGGTTACCATCTGGCTCTTTTTCCCTCACAAAAGTGCAACCCTTTTGTCACACCCAGGACAGATTTCCTTCCTAAAAGTTCAGGATAGTAATGATGCTTTGGTAAAAAGCTTAATGAATATTTACATAGTGAAGCACAAGCTGGGAATATTTTGTCCTTAATAAGGAGCCAGTTTTAAGATAAGGAACAGGGAGTAGTATCAAACAGGTACTTCTCTGAGTATGAAAGTATAGAGTGATTTCTGAGGATGCATTGTGAGGCTGGTTGATGGTCTTAGCTATTAATTACCTGGAAGAAAACATGGACAGTGAAATAGCAAACCCTTGAATGGTAGGTAGCTGTTAAGAATTGCAACACTAGCAACAATAATAGAGACTCTACTTGAAAAATACTGTTTCTCAGAATGTGGACTGAGAACTACCTGGAGATGGTGCCCCTTACTGAGATACAGAATTCAGAAGAAAGTAGTGGATGATTAGAGAACATAATGAATTCAGGTATGGAAGAGGGAAGCATGAAGTGCCATCCAGGTCAAACTATCCATCAGCAGTATTAACTTTGGGTCTCAAAGAAACCTAGGGAACACTGATGCTATTTTTCATTAACAATGCATGTTTTTCTCATTTTTGTCATCTCTGAAATAGGGCTATATCTTAAAATCAATGATGTGTCATAATTTAATTGGCAGCATTCTTTGTTAATGGATCATGAAATTACTGGTGAAAATACAGTATAAACAAGGCAAATACTAAGGGGACCTAAGAAGAAGAGAAGAGCCAGTGGAAAGAAGATTCCATCATAGCACTTGGCTCAAGATTCATATTATCAAATATTTATTTGATCAATGGGTAAATAAAATGAATGAACTAGCAAAAGATTGCTCTGAGGCTTCACCCCCTAGAACCAGTTTTTTATCTAAAATTTTCAGCTTATGGATTTCCAAATCATGTGATTATAAATTCAATTTATTAAACAGACTGAAGGTTTCAAATTCTTACAACAAACTTTGATTTTCTACAGAGCTATAGAAAGGGTAGACTTCCTTGTGCTTGGAAGAAGGGGGATAGAGGTCCTTTATTAGAACCCTCTTCCACTGATATTGTCACCCTGCTAAGGTCCTGCTGCTACAGGTATCCGTTCCAATCCTGTCCCGCCAAACAACAAGCCTTATCTCTAATGCTCTAGGCCCCCGGCCCCTCACTGGTATACTGAACTCTTAAGACCACTGCAGTGTAGGTTCCTGCTACCTCTCAGGTTCTAGGGTCCCTCTCAACTTACTGTGTCTGAAGGTTTTTTCCTTTCTTGGGCATTCATTTATATACATAAACGTGTGTGTGTGTGTGCATGTATGTACACATGCATACATATATATTCACACATATACATGGAAAGATCACCATGAATATACATCCTTAATCTAGTGTCTTTGGATATTGCCACTTTGTTAGAACATTCTTAAAAAGCAGAAGTATAAGCAAGTGAAGTCTGAAACATTCTGGTCTTTAGAACCTTGGGAGCTTAAGTGTGTTACCTAAAAATGTACTTTACCTAAGGGTACTTCACTTGATGACTGGAGAACCATCATAACGGATTCATCTTTAATCTGGGCCTTTTCTTGTGAATAAACATATCATTTGGATTCTCTTGAATTTATCCTAAGACTTCCCTTTTATAGCACATAAATCAAGAAATTACCTAACCACCATCTAAGCCTTCTCTAATCACAAAAATCTTAGAATAATGAGATTCTTAAACTAGAAGAAACCTTAGAAATCAAATATTCCAACCTAGATAAGAAAATAGGCCAATAAGGGTGATGAATTGCTTGGTATCACACAGCTAGTTAGCAGCAGTATCAGAATCTTTCTCCCTTCCTCCTGCTATCCTGTCTCCTCTACATACTGCCACTTAATTGTGTATTTTGAAATTCTCATATTTGTGTCATGATTTTTGTGGCTTCCAGCTTGCTTTCTCTGAGGTAGTTAATAGACTGTGTTTATTTCATCCTTTAGTAAAACAGAACCTGTAACTAAAGACATTCTAACAGCCTCTTCCACTAGAGTTAGACCAAATGGTAACTGCCGGGAAGGACTTTTCTGACTTCAGTCAGATAGCCTGGAGAACATAATATGCTCTCTCTCCTTTTTACTATGAAAAACTACCTTAATATTTTTTTGTCCTAAAAAACCACTGTGGTTTTAATCACTTTTATAGGAATGCCAGCCCCTGTCCTTGACACAAGTAGCCTAACATCATCATAAATTCTTTCTCTCATAAACTAAAAAATATTCTCCATGGTACTTTGAGTTGTGACCTAATACACTGACTCTTAAAAGTTGTTCTCTGGGAATTGTTTTTTTTTAAAAAAAAAACAAAAGACAATGAGGAATGAGAAAGGAAGACTGAGGTTTAGTATCCTAGGTAACTTCCAACAATAATTGAGCCTTTAATAATTATTGTATTTATTTGATTCAAGTATTATATACCTCTCAAGTCCCCAAGGTCAAGAAAGACCTTCAGGTTAGCATCTTTAATCAGGAATGAGGACTACTGCAAGTAGGGTAATAAACAACCATGTCAAGAAAAGGACTTGTGTCTTAAATTAACAAAAATGAGAGATATTGATTCATCTAAATTCCAAAAATACTTTTAATATCAGAAAAACAGATAATGATGAAACAATTACACTGAAAAATCTTATGTGAAATAGCTTTCTTCAACCCAGATAATCACAATGGTGTGATCACTCACCTACAGCCAGATATCCTGGAATGTGAAGTCAAGTGGGCCTTAGAAAGCGTCACTATAAACAAAGCTAGTGGAGGTGATGGAATTCCAGTTGAGCTATTTCAAATCCTGAAAGATGATGCTGTGAAAGTGCTGCACTCAATATGCCAGCAAATTTGGAAAACTCAGCAATGGCCACAGGACTGGAAAAGGTCAGTTTTCATTCCAATCCCAAAGAAAGGCAATGCCAAAGAATGCTCAAACTACCACACAATTGCACTCATCTCACATGCTAGTAAAGTAATGCTCAAAATTCTCCAAGCCAGGCCTCAGCAATACATGAACCATGAACTTCCAGATGTTCAAGATGGTTTTAGAAAAGGCAGAGGAACCAGAGATCAAATTGCCATCATCCGCTGGATCATCGAAAAAGCAAGAGCGTTCCAGAAAAACATCTATTTCTGCTTTATTGACTATACCAAAGCCTTTGACTGTGTGGATCACAATAAACTGGAAAACTCTTAAGATGGGAATGCCAGACCATCTGACCTGTCTCTTGAGAAACCTATATGCAGGTCAGGAAGCAACAGTTAGAACTGGACATGGAACAACAGACTGGTTCCAAATAGGAAAAGGAGTATGTCAAAGCTGGATATTGTCAACCCTGCTTATTCAACTTATATGCAGAGTACATCATGAGAAATGCTGGGCTGGAGCAAGCACAAGCTGGAATCAAGACTGCCGGGAGAAATATCAATAACCTCAGATATGCAGATGACACCACCCTTATGGCAGAAAGTGAAGAGGAACTAAAAAGCCTCTTGATGAAAGTGAAAGAGGAGAGTGAAAAAGTTGGCTTAAAGCTCAACATTCAGAAAACTAAGATCATGGCATCTGGTCTCATCACTTCATGGGAAATAGATGGGGAAACAGTGGAAACAGTGTCAGACTTTATTTTTGGGGCTCCAAAATCACTGCAGATGGTGACTGCAACCATGAAATTAAAAGACGCTTGCTCCTTGGAAGGAAAGTTATGACCAACTTAGATAGCATATTGAAAAGCAGATAAATTACTTTGCCAACAAAGGTCCATCTAGTTAAGGCTATGGCTTTTCCAGTAGTCATGTATGGATGTGAGAGTTGGACTATAAAGAAACCTGAGTGCAAAGAATTGATGCTTCTGAATTGTGGTGTTGGAGAAGACTCTTGAGAGTTCCTTGGACTGCAAGGAGATCCAACCAGTCCATCCTAAAGGAGATGAGTATCAGTTATCAGTATCAGTTCAGTTGCTCTGTCGTGTCCGACTCTTTGTGACCCCATGAACCGCAGCATGCCAGGGTGTTCATTGGAAGGATTGATGTTGAAGCTGAAGCTCCAATACTTTGGCCACCTGATGTGAAGAGCTGGCTTATTTGAAAAGACCCTGATGCTGGGAAAGACTGAGGGCAGGAAGAGAAGGGGACGAAAGAGGATGAGATGGTTGGATGGCATCACCAACTCAATGGACATGGGTTTGGGTGGATTTCGGGAGTTGGTGATGGACAGGAAGGCCTGGCGTGCTGCGGTTCATGGGATCGCAAAGAGTCGGACACGACTGAATGACTGAACTGAACTGAACTGAGGGAACAATGTTTGATTTGACATCAATCCTTGAAAAATAATATTTTCTTGTACAGATACCTTATTTTTATTGATACAAAACTGTGGTTTCTCACTAATGTTATAGAACTCACTTGGACTTTTGGATATTATATGATATATACCTACCTAGGGGTGATGTCAGAATATTAATGATCAGAAATGTAGGACATAAAGCAGAATAGAAGCTAGATACAGGGACGGGGCAGGGTCCTGGAGACTGCCTATTGTGCTGCGCATTAATTGCTTGATCTTGGGGCAGTCTAAGGGTCTTGTGGGAGGAGCTGCAGTGGAAGAGAACCACTGAGGGACTCAGGACCACAGTCATTGATCAACCTAGCTCCTTGATACATATTAATTGCATATGTGTCATATACATACTAAGCTTCTCTGTTAAAATAGTCTAGATTAGAATTTAAACTTAGCAGGAAAAAAAAATCCCTTACTATTTCAGACAATCTTATTTCACAAAACCAACCACTAAGAAAAACTTAAAATATTTTATAAGAATATGAAGCTGCTAGTTTAACACAGCATTAGTTTTAACAGGTATTTGTTAAGGACTTGTATTTCCCTGTATCGTGCTCAACATAAAGTGTGACAATATTTAGCTTGCTTGATTTACTTAAGGACAGAAATACAATAAAAGAATTTCTATAATTTCTAAATTTAGGCAGTTTAAGAATATATCGAATCTTTGGGTTACAATTTCATGTGGTAAGTTCAAATACCTCTTTAAATGTGAGAAACAGGAACATACTTTAGCATATAATTAAATAATACTAAATTCACAAAGAACTAGCAATTGGCTAGTACAAAAAATAATTATGTTATTGCTTAAAGGCAAACATAAACTTATCTATAACTGAGCTTGTAGGTACCATTGTATGGTCAAGTAGCAATAGAATTATCTGTTTTAGTGAAGCCTTCATTTTTCATCTGGAGAAATATGATGATGAGGCTGGTTCCCTGGTATTAATTCAAGTTTTACAAAATCCAAACATGTTATATTTAGGAAACACATATCTTGCATGGTATTTACTATAATAAATAAAATCTTATAGCCAAAGCAGAAATGCTTATATGAATAACTGATTTGAACTAAACACTGTAAATTCATAAATTTGCTTTTGTTCTAGCCTGATGCAAAGACTAGTGGACCTTTAGTCTAACAGAAGTTTGTTTATGTCTTCCTGGCTCCCGTCATTTGAACATGTTAAATAGTTACAAATATTTATTGATAACCTATTATAACTACATAAAATACAATCATTCTAAGAAAAAGGAGAACGAGAAAATTGTTTTTCCTTGACTTTAATCTCAGATTGTGACATAGACTTCGTGCCTAAAGGTTGATCTGTGACTCTCTTACATCCTCATATGTCTTTCGTCTAAAACAGAATCATTTGATAAGAGCATTATTAAATTTGTATTTTCAGATTCATTTATTAACTCTGGTAGCAGTTAATTAAGAGATGTGTGTCACAGATATTCACATCTGAGTTCATATATCTGAAAGTCAAAGGAGAATTTGAAACAAAGGAAATGCAAGTTATTCTTCCAAGTGACTCGGCCCTTCTTAAAATCCAGGAGCCATGTACTGGGACCAGCCAGGGCCAAGAGTCACTTCCAAGCCTTGCAAGATCTTTTTGGCAACCTGAAATATTGTCACAGAAGCTTTTAGGACCCCATATTTTTTCAGTAAGTCATTTGGTGGACATATTTTAATTCAGTCCACCAATTAAATCGTTTTTAATTTAGTTTTAAATAATTTTAAAACTTAAATTATGTTTAAACCTGCTTGCTACAAAAATGATCCCCACTCTATCAGACCTGCAGGTCTGGTCCTGGTATATTAGTAGACTTTTCTTCCCATTTACTAACTGGGAGGCAAAAATGTGTCCTTGCATTTGTCAAATGCTATTGAAGCAGCCCTGTGGAGGGACCTGCATGGGCTTTGGGATCTGACAGGCTGAGATGTGAACTCCTGCTCCACCATTAGAATAATCTAAATAAGCTACTTAACCTCTCAGTTTCCTTACCTGTGTAATTGGAAAAACTGCACTCCCTTATAGTGTTGTTTGAAAGTTAGGAATAATCTATGCACAGTATTAGGACATAGTAAGCTCTCAGTAAATAGCAGCTCTTGATTCTGCATGTTTGTTTTTTGCATTTTGTTTGTCTTGTTTTTGTGGTGGCCCTGGCCTCCAGGGTGAGGGCCAGGGATGCTGCCCAACATCCTACAAGGCACACAATGGCCCTCCTTCCCTCCCCCAACGAAGAATTATCCAACCCAAATGGAAATAACACTCATGTTTAAAAAAACCCTGGCCCCCACAACAAGCATAATAATTCTAGAGGCAAGGAAACCATAGCAACAGTCAGAATATTCATCACAAACTTCAAACTATCTATGAAGGGAATGAAGGACAGTCTTAGAAAAAAAGCATAAAATTAGTGCAAATAACTATTGAACAGGCTGCCTAAGTAGGTGGGTGTGAGTGGGTGTGTTTGTGATTTATTTTGAGTTTGTCTTTATTTTTTTTCTCAACAGTACATCCATTCTTGCTTCAGATATATATATAGATAGATATAGTGTGATGAAGTCAATGTTCTGTACTACCAATCTGGAATAAATGGTATCTTAAGCTGTACAAAGGGAACTTTCAGTAATGTTCTTAATCTTCAAGACCATGAATTAGGAACCTTGGTATGAGTATGACTACATCTAAAACCTAATCATACTAGACACTTAGAATTAGTATACTTCATGTGTTTACTCACTTCAGTCAAGTCTGACTCTTCATGACCCTATGGATGGTGGCCTGCCAGGCTCCTCTGTCTATAGAATTCTCCAGGCAAGAATACTGGAGTGGGTAACCATTCCCTTCTCCAGAGAATCTTCCCAAGCCAGGGATCAAACCTGGATCTCCTGCATTGCAGGTGGATTTCTTTACCAGCTGAGCCACCAGGGAAGCAGTATACCTCATACCTTGGTGTACAAGAAGGGTTAACAGGTTTAAATAAAAAATATCTACTGTGTTTAATGTATAAAATTTTTATTAAAAGTGAAAGGTAATCTATGATAATAATCCAAACAGGATTAGGACCAAAGTTTACTTTGTTTTGGAGGCTATACCAGGCAAACTAACACCACTTCAGAGTTTTATGGACTTTGTGTACTTTTGAAATACCTAGGGACATTGAAAGCAACTAAACTGCTAACTTATTCAAGCTGGCCCTCTCATGTCAATGACTTTTATTAGTGTCCTGTAAGTTTTAATTAAAAAAACCTCATTTATATTTTTTAAAAAATCATCACTACTAATTCATAAAGTCTTATTCCCTTTTGATGTCAAGTAAGTAAGATGATATAACTCTATTGTATTTGGCTTCTCACCTGAGGAATGATATTTTCAAACCACTGCAAAAAGCAAAGAAGCCAACCCAGGGAATGTTTATAGAGTGGAAGGAGGTAAAACAATGGGGGTAAGGAATTAAAGTCTAGTAGTAATCAGTACTCTATGCTCTCCCAAAATTTCTTAAACAAACAGTGTATGTATTACTGTTCTCTTAGGATATAGAAAATGCCAAAAGATGTATTTAATATATCAAATGTAATAATTTGATTTATTTTTACACTATTTAATTAATTTATTTGAAATAGGATTTTATAAAATCATTTATAGAAGTAAATATCTAATTCTTGTAGACAGAAAAGGTGGAGATCATTTAAACTATTGAGAATATGCACTCTCTGCTTAATTTTTAAAAATATATAAAATATATACAATACGTTTGGTATTACCACACTGTATCTATCCTAGGAAAAAGAGAGTATCTGGCTTACAATGAATGCCAATTGGCAGAAAGGAAAATCTCATGTAATCTTGGAAATAATGTATTAAAAAAAAAATGACACCATAGGCAAGTCTGTAGTTGAGAAATCAAGTTTGAAGACACTCAAATTCTGTTTTGTGTTTAGTTTCTGGGAAGAGAGGATTTAAAGTTGAACATAAAAAGAATCCTGAGTTGAAGAACATGATAGTCTAGTCTTTCTTACTCAGTTACAGAATTTGGTGTGTCTGCATTCCCAGAAACTAGAATCAGTGGTTCTTATAAAGTCACAGCATGGCCTCAGCAAAGGTTGATGAGAAATGATTGAAATCTACAAGGCTGTAAAGAATGTTATTGACACAGTGAACAAGAAAATCCTTGAAAGAGGTGAGTGAATAGAAAATGAAAGGCCCTATTTTAAACAGCAGGCTACATATTTAAGGATCTCATCAACCCAGTAAAAATAGAAGTGTTATATAATTTCTTTTTCATGATGGTGAACTCACGGTTTATAGATACATTATTAATTTTAGGGAAAACTGAGATAAATGGGGGATTATCTTCCAAGCTGAGGTGAGGAAGGACAAGCATTTCCACTCTGTCGGAGGCAAACAGGCAAAGAGCCTGGGTTTGGGCCGATGGAGGTTGACTCCTGTGTCTGTCCCCTCAACATGTATTAACTGTTCCCCTACCATGTGCCAAGCTACATGTACTACAAAGGTAATAACACAACCTTTGCCTCAAGCAAGTCACAGGCTAGTGGGGGACTAGACAAGTAAACCAAAAACCAGAATCATGGGCATTGTCCCTGCTGCAGACATTTCCTTGAGTTCTTGATGAGACCGTGTCCTACTTCCATCTTGTATTCACCCAACCCAGAGTATAACAGCTACTCGCATTAAAAATATCTTTTTTCAGGAAAACCTGAGGTTTAGATAGATCTTTGTAACTGTGAAAAAGCCTGAAATCCTGTAGTTCTAACTCTTTGAGAAGGCTGTACCAGAACCGCACAACAGTGCTGTCACTGCCACCGACCTCAAACCCGGGCCAGTGGAGGTGGATCTCAAGGATGAGCTGTCCAATTTGTTCAAGGACATCTTCCAGAATAAGATTTTCCAAAACTTTCCATTCTGCGCTTTCCAGATCTGCTTTGAGAACATCAATCTGTAACAAAATGATGAAATCAGATTAGCAGGGTCAGTAAACATTGTTAAAAATACCATTGCTATCAGGAGCATCACTATATAGCTGCTTCCCAAGAAAGCAGAAGTTTTCAAATTTTAGAGTTACAAGTCTTTTTCAAATGGCCACTTATGACATGATTTTCTAACCTCACTCCACACACAAATAATGAACTACCAGCCAGAAATCATAATGGACCCTCTTACTCTCTGCCCAGTGGGAATGGATGTCCAAGAAGGAAAGGCTGGAGCATGTATATCTCCATGCCCACACTTTCTCTCCAGCAACCAATATGCTACCCAGGGGAACTCAGTCCTGGCAGAATGGTGGCCTGTAGGGAAGGACTGACAGAGGTCTGCTGCCTACAGGAACCACCTTAAAAACCTTGACAACCCCTCTTCCCCCACTAATTTCATCAGGATTGGAAGCCAGGGGAAGAGGTCTCAGGTCTCTGAATACTAGACTTGAAAAAAAAAGTATTAACATTATTCCATGTTTCAAAAAAGTATATACCAATATAACATTGTAAAAAAAAATGAATAAAACCATTCTCTGTTCATTTAGTGAACACAAGTTCACATTCCAGGTGAGATGGAATACAGGATGAAAAGTAGGATGGGAGAGAGTTTGCCGTTAAGTTATGAGAAGGAGCTCCTTTCTGTTGGCTTTGCACAAAATCCATTAGAATAACAGAATACCAGACACCTCCAGATGGAAAAGGCAATGGCACCCCACTCCAGTACTCTTGCCTGGAAAATCCCATGGATGGAGGAGCCTGGTAGGCTGCAGTCCATGAGATCACTATAAGTCGGACACAACTGAGCGACTTCACTTTCACTTTTCACTTTCATGCATTGGAGGAGGAAATGGCAACCCACTCCAGTGTTCTTGCCTGGAGAATCCCAGGGACGGGGAAGCCTAGTGGGCTGCCATCTATGGGGTCGCACAGAGTTGGACACGACTGAAGTGACTTAGCAGCAGCAGCAGCAGCAGCAGACACCTCCAGAAAGCAATGAAAGCTAATTACTTACCAAATGCTTCTATATCCTGGCACTTTGCTAAGTGATTCACCTTGCAGTATTCATTTACTCCTCCCAACAATTCTGCAAGGGTGTATCCCTATTTAAAGTTGAGGAAACCAGACTCAGAGAGTAACTCATCCTTGGTCACACAGTTGGAAAGACAGTGGTGAAACATGAACTGAGTCTGTTTATATGGCCATGTTCTTAATCACGACATGATATTGAATTCCTATAAACCACAAAAGGAAAATCAGAGCTCCTAAAAAGCTTTTGATTTGGAAAATAAGGTGCTACTGGAGAGGGAGTAAGGGTCACTGAGTCCAAGTATTGTTATCAGCATCACCATTTTACACTGGAAAGCAGAGCACTTTCCAGCTTAAAGAATCACTTCCCCAAATATATTATCTAAGCAAAACAGCCCTCTAGGTAGGCAAGGATTTGGTAAAAAGGACTTTTCTGCTGCCAAGAAATGGGGGGAGGGGGAGTAAAGGGGATAATTTGGCCACACGGAAGAAGGCTGGCACATGCAGACATAAACTGAAATAATTAAGATGGAAGGAATCACTGCAATAGAACAAAGCTGATAGTTCCAAGAGGTGACAACAAAACCCTAAAGAGCTCTCAGGAAGCTGCCAGTTGAAGTCACCAAAGTCCTGCCCATGAAAGTGACTTTTCAGAAGGAGAGACAAGAACCAAGACCAATCCTGCCCCAGCTTCTTCTTTCTGTCAGCGCATGTCTATTTGACAAGTTTCTCACTTGCAGCTGAGACATGAGGCTGCCAGTGGTAAAATTCCTTATGTGATTTCAGAGTTGACTGGAGAAGTTAACATGGAGTTTAGATACAATCGCTCTACGAAAATGATCTTTGCCCAGTATCCTGAGACCCGGCAGGAAAGGTTTTCACTCTCTTGCCTTGAACAGTCCCTCCTGGTCCACCAGGGAAACAGTGATGGTAACAACCCCAAAACTATCAAGAGGCCTTAGAAAAGGCTAGATAGCCATAAACCAGCTTTTTTTTTTTTTAAATTCAATGGTTCTAAAATCAAAGAGAAAAAGTTTAAAAAAATAAAAACAATCTTCTTTTCTAAAAGGAACTGAGCAAAGGCAGGTTCCATGTGAATATACACAGGCTGAAATAATTCTCATGAGTTGGATACAACAGAGCTAATTCATTCTTTTTTCATTTCTGCTGCCCTGGTGCATCCTTGGCTTTGTTTAATCTTTGAAGTTTTAAGCAGAATATTCCTAAATTAGGATAATTAAGCTGCTGAAAGAAATATTAAATCAAAACTTCACAAAATTTTCTAATTTATACAGAAAATATCCAAAACTCAAAGCCAACATTTGTTGTGTCAATTCACACAGTGAAGAATTTCTTAGGTTTCTTATAGATTCATTTTTCACCATGATTTTCTCTGAGTTTGAATATATTGAATGTGATCTATAAATCAAAGTATCAAAGGGGCAGGATAAAGTTAATCAGCCTAAAATTGACCTAAAAACTATACTGGTGAATTATAGGGGAATATGCCTAACATATTTTTTCCAAACATATTTTTTAAATAAGCTATTAATCAAAAGTTTTAAGCAACTGGGGAAAAAATAATTAGGTTAAGTCATAGTAAATACATGCTTTCTTTAGAAATTCAATTTTCATTTACAAAAAGTACTTCAAATATGACCACACTCGCCCGCCCCCTTCTGAATCCAGTGACAGACTTCTCCACTTCAATCGGAATGATATAGGTTGATCTCAGTCACGCAGCCCAGGGGGAACACAGCACTGAGGAGGACACAGCTCTTTCCTATCTTCCAGCCTCAGCGCGCAGACAGCCAAAAGCCATGAACAAAACATGGTCTTCTCTTTCAGTGTGCTTTTTCTACTTCCTGCCTTTCAGAATGTTCTATTACCACAACAATTTTGCAAGTGTAATTTCCATTATTACTGCATAATGCACCCAATATGATTGTTATTATAAGGTGCTAAACATCTCTGAGTAAGATATGACACTTTTAGCATTTTAATATCAGCTTTCAACAATTATGGCACTAAAAATCATGCAAATTATTATATCGGAATAATCAAGTGCCAATCCTAATACAGTTAGGTTAAATCAGGTTTCTTGAAAAAAACAACTAAATGTTAGCGCTCTGTAAACTCTGGAATAACCAAAGACATATTCTCAAAGAAAGTAGATGAAGCAGCCTACTTAGCATAACTTCAGAGGTCCTATCAAAGTTACCTCCTTTTCTTTGTGCCTGAAATCTATAATAAATCAGCTTTAATAGAACTTTATGAGGAAATGAGAATTTTAACTGGATTAAGATGGGAGGCTATCTGACAGCTCCCTCTTCATGGGCACACGTTTATCCCATGTTCATCCACCCAGAACTGCAAAGATGAGAGGAAAGGGGGGTTGGTGGTAAAGTTCATTGGCATAACTATTAGCTTGCTAGATCTGCTATAACAAAGTGCCACAGAATATGCAACTTCAACAACAGAAATGTACTGTCTCAGAGTTCTGTAGGCTAGACGTCCAAAATCAAGGTGGCCAACAGTGTTGATTCCTCTGGGAGCTATAGAGGATGCTTTGTTTCATGTCCCTCTCATAGCTTCTGGTGGTTTGCTGGAAATCTTTAGCAGTCCTTGGCCTCTGCATGGATCTGATCTGCCTGCATCTTACACAATGTTATTCCTGTTTCTGTGTCCAAATTCCCCCTTTATAAGGACACCAATCATACTGAATTAGGGACCCACCCTACACCGTTATGACTTCACTTAAACTAATCAACATCTGTCTTGACCCTGACCCTATTTCCGGTTAAGATCACATTCTGAGGAACTAGGAGTTGCGACCTCAGCATATGCATGTGGCGGCGGGTAGGGGGAGTGAGGGTATGCTATAGAGCTTTGGCAAGGTAATATGTGTTCAGGAGCCCATTTCTGGGGGCCAGTGCCTAGGGAAAGTGTCTCATACCACAGATCTAAGCGCCAGCAACTATCTGAGGGAACTGTGAGTGTTATCCTGTCCATCCCTACCCCAGCTAACACTGAAAGCTCCCATCTTGCTAAATGTCAAACCCAAGGCCGATCAATAAGCCTCCAAAGCCAATTAAAACCATCGTCATAAAACCCCTATGCTTCAGTCCCTGGGTCTTTCTCAGCCACAAGACCAGGCCCAGCAGGTGCAGCTTGTCTTTGATACCTTCCTATTCCCTAACTCATTCCTTTCCCCCCTCTGGAACTCCTTCAAGTAGTCAACTTCCTCGTGCCTACACTCCCCACCTGAGTCTTTTCCCCTTCAAGGGGGCCCTCTTGCAGGGTAGGCAGATTTTGTTACTTGCCTGCAGGCTAGCAAGAGGGCAGAAGTGGAAGCTGCAACATCTTTAAAGGCCTGGGTTTGGAAATCACCAGCATCATTTCTGCTGCATGCTATTGGCCAAAGCAAACGACAAGGCTAGCCCAGATTCAAGGGGAGATGAAACAGATGCCCCTTTTGAGAGGAGGAGTGGCATACAGAGGAAGGGTGAGATGGCATATACTTGACCTAAATCATCAAAAAATATATTATTTTATATACAAATCCACAAATACAGTATTACCACAGATGTGAGCCTTAACTGGACACAAGAAATATTCCAGAAAACTGAATAATAAAGCATTTATTCATCAGAATATTATTAAGGAAAGGACATTAGGGAATTCCCTGGCAATCCAGTGGTTAGGACTCCATGCTTTCACTGCTGAAGGAAGGCCTGAGTTCAATCCCTGATTTGGGAATTAGGATCTACAAGTCACTCAGTGTGGCCCCTCCTCCCTCACAAAAAAAGAAAGACACAACTGAATGACTTCACTTTCTTTCTGACTCTTAGAGACCCTATAGACTGTAGCTTACCAGGCTTCTCCATCCATGGGATTTTCCAGGCAAGAGTACTGGAGTGGGGTGCCATTTCCTTCTCCAGAGGATCTTCCCAACCCAGGGACTGAACCCAGGTCTCCTGCATTGTAGGCAGACACTTTACCCTCTGAGCCACCAGGGAAGCCCCTCCCCGCAAAAGTCAGGTTAATTAAAACATGGCATTTTCTATTAGATCTGGTTTTCTCTGGAAGCTGACAGAGAATCTGGGATATCTAATGGATTAAGGATGACTAACAAAGAAAATTCTGAAAAGAACAGGTATATGTGTAAGTCCTAGATATTATATCAGTCTACTAGGGCTACTATAACAAAAGACCACAGACTGAGTGGCTTAACATCAAAACTTTGTTTTCTCACAGTTCTGGAGGCTGGAAGTCCAGGATCAAGGTATAAACAGATTTGATTTCTCCGGAAGCCTCTCTCCGTGGCTTGCTGATGGCTGCTTCCTCACTGTCCTCACATGGACAATGAGGACATGGTCCTTTCCTCTGTGTGAGCACTCCTGTTATCTCTTCCTCTTCTTACAAGAACCCTGGCCCACTCTAACAACTTCAATTAGCCTTAATTACCTTCTTAAAGGCTCTGTCACCAAACACAGTCATATTGAGGGTGAGCGCTTCAATTTGTGAATTTGGGGACTGGGGAAACAATCCAGTCCATAACAGATACAAAACAGGTACTTTTGCTGTACCCTATTTAGAGGCAACCAGTATCTCTTCAAAAAGAGTTTTAAAATACATCCCTGTTATTGCTAATACAGGCTAGCAGCTGAAGAAAATCAGCAGTTCTTCCTCCATTGTTGTTGTTCAATCACTAAGTCATGTCTGATCCTTTGCGACCCCATGGACTACAGCACACCAGGCTTCCCTGTCCTTCACCATCTCCCAGAGCTTGCTCAGAGTTATCAGTTGGTGATACCATCCAACCACCTCATCCTCTGTCAACCCCTCTTCTCCTGCCCTCAGTCTTTCCTAGCATCAGGGTCTTTTCCAATGAGTCAGTTCTTCGCATCAGGTGGCCAAAGTATTGGAGCTTCAGCTTCAGCATCAGTCCTTCCAATGAATATTCAGGGTTGATTTCCTTTAGGTCTGACTAGTTCATTCTCCTTACAGTCCAAGGGACTCTCAAGAGTCTTCTTCAGCACCAGAGTTCGAAAGTATCAGTTCTTCAGCAATCAGCCTCCTTTATGGTCCAACTCTCACATCTATATATGACTACTGGAAATCCATAGATTTGACTATATGGACCTTTGTTCACAAAGTGATGTCTCTGCTTTTTAATATACTGTCTAGGTTTGTCTTCCTCCATAACTGACAGCTAATTCCAGCGCTGGGTGGTAAAAATATGAGCCACCTCACATTAATTGAAGGCAAGTCATAGATGCTGTGGCAGATTTTATTTTCCAAAGATGGTCTCACTGTTAAATTCCACCTCACATGCTTTTCTACAATACGGCCTTGACCTTCCTCTTACCAACAGATGAAGTTGATGTTCCCTCCCCAGGGATGGCTTCTTGGGTTGGGCAATCTGCACAGTCACACAGGGCCCCACGCTTAGAAGGGCTCAACATTTGGTTTCATGCTCTGCTGTTGCCTTGAATTTCTTAATATGTTTTGAACAAGAGACCCTACACTTTCACTTTGTACTCAGCCCCACAATTATATATCCTGTTCTGTGATCCTGCTCTTGAATATTGATGGACTCATAACCAGTGACTACTAAAGTACGGTAGAAGTGACTCTAGGTGATGATATCCAAGCACAGGCTTTGTTCACTGATACTCTCTCTCTTAAAAACTTCAGCCACAAGGCCAAGTGTCCTAGTGCCCTGAGGCCATCACGCTATGAGTCCAAACTAGCCCTTGCAGAGAGACCACACAAAAGAGACTGAATCAACCTGCAGTGAGTGATGCCCAGTCGCTCCATTGTACAACTACAACCTGACAAGAGACCCTGAGCCAGAACCACCCAGAAAAGCCCTCCCCAAACACTGACCCCCAGAAACTAGGCAAGATCAATGATCAATCACAGTCATTTTAAAAAATCTGAGTTTTGCAGGTGACTCATAATGTAGCAAGAGATAACTAGAACAGAGACCAAGTGCCATTTATGCAAATCTTCTTTTGAAACATTAAAAGTTAATTGCATAGTGTCAAATACTATATATTCCAAAGCTGTGACTTCTAGATTTTTAATGTATACTTAACCAAAAATATTTTCTTATTAAAAAAAAAACCCGTACATATACACAATGGAATATTACTCAGCATTAAAAAAAAATTCATTTGAAGCAATTCTACTCAGATGGACGAAACTGGAGCCCATTATCCAGAGTGAAGTAAGCCAGAAGCAAAAACAACAATACAGTATATTAACACATATATATGGAATTTAGAAAGACAGTAATGAGAACCCAACATGGGAGACAACAAAAGGAACGCAGATGTATAGAATAGACTTGTGGACTTTGTGGATGAGGGTAAGGGTGGGATGAGATGGGAGAAGGGCATTGAAGCATGTTAATTGTCATGTGTCTAATCAATCGCCAGCCCAGGATTGATGCTCGGGACTGGTGCAGCGAGATTTCCCGGGGGGGAGGGAGGAGGGAGGGGGGACCCGGAGGGGAAGCATATGTAAACCCATGGTGATATCATAACAATGTATGGCTAAAACAATAATAAAAATTAAAAAAAAAAAAAAACCCAACAGTACAGGACTTTCCTACCGGTAGTGGATAGGAATTCACTTGCCAATGCAGGGGACACAGGTTTGATCCCTGGTCTGGGAAGATCCCTTGGAGAAGGGGCTGGCCACCCACTCCAGTATTCTTGCCTAGAGAATTTCATGGACAGAGGAGCCTGGTGGGCGAGATACAGTCCATGGGGTTGCAAAGAGTTGGACACTACTGAGCAACTAAGAATTTCACTTTTTCACCAGAAGATCCCACATGCCCTGGAGCAACTGAAGCGCATGCAGCACAACTACTGAACCTACGCCCTAGAGCCCTCAGGCTGTATCTACTGACGCCCGAGTGCCTAGAGCCTGTGCTGCACAACAGGAGAAGCCGCTGCAGCGAGAGGCCAGTGCACCTCGGGGAAGAGTAGCCCCGCTCAGCGCAACTAGAGAAAGCCTGAGCACATCAATGAAGACCCAGCACAGCCAAAAACAAATAAATTTTAAAAAGGTACAAAGTCATTACTTAAAAATTAGAGCTACAGATAAGCAAAAAGAAAAGGAATTAAGATACCTGTGATCTAGAGTTTAAAAACAGTTAACTTGAACACCTGGTATATTTCTTGCTAAACATTTTTCTTTGCCTTCAACACACACACACACAAAACACACAGTTTATAGCCTACATGGGCATAATTCAGATACACATGCTGTTTATAAAATTAGAAATCTAGTTTTAAATTTGCTTTTTAATGTAACAGACCATGAATATTTTTTCAAGCCAACACATTTTCAACTAAAATGTTCTCTCAAACAGCGTCCCTGGGAGCTTTCATAAGAATGTGATGCAGGTGAGCGAGGCCCCTGCAGGATTGAGGCAGATGTGGGGGGAAGAACAGACCCTCCACCTTGGTTCAACAGGAGCAGCTCCCCTTTTCTCTCTTTTATATGCTTGGAATCCTTTGCAAATTTGTGCTTGAGAAAGAGATTTCCTGCTTAAGAAAAAAAAACATTTTTTTTTTGGAAGCCTCTGTCTATAACTTGAGTTTTTAACAACTTTTATATTGGTTTAATTTACTTAATCAAATCCCCCTTCTGACAGTCATTTAGGTTCTTTCCAATTGGATGATGTTGTCAACTGAGGTGTTCAACAAACTTGCAGCTAAATATTTAAGCATGTTCAATTCTTTCCTTAGAATAAGAACACTTCCAGATGAGAACTGGCAGGTTCAAAACATAGGCACAGTTTACACTTTTAAAAATTTTACTTACTAACCAGTAACCCCCTCCTGTCCCTGTTCTCGAGAAACTGAAGACAAACCAGATTGTGCTAAGAGTGAGAATCTGTGCAGACCGACACACCACAAAAAACTCCCCCACTGTTACTAGTTCAGTCATCACTGGCTTGTTTATATTATCCTAAAGCTACATGATACTCTGGAGCATTCCTAAACAAACCTATGCTTTTACGTCCCGGTGATTCACTAGAGTAGACAAAAAACTGCATGCCATTTAAAGAAGAGAAAACAAGCAAATCAATTTTAGCTAAGTATATGTTAAACTGTCTTTATATAAATTTTTATTTAAAACATTTTAATAAAAACACTTTATCTATTGTTCTGTGTGTGTGCGTGCTAAGTCACTTAAGTCATGTTCGACTCTTTGCTACCCTATGGACTGTAGCCCACCAGGCTCCTCTATCCATGGGGATTCTCTAGGCAAGGATACTGGAGCAGTAGTCTTGTACAAATATAAGAACTGGACCATGAAGACTTTTGAACACCAAAGAACTGATGCTTTCAAACTGTGGTGCTGGAGAAGACTCTTGAGACACCTTTGGATAGCAAAGAGATCAAACCAGTGAATCCTAAAGGAAATCAACCCAGAATATTCACTGGAAGGACTGATGGTAAAACTGAAACTCTGATACTTTGGCCACCTCACAAGAAGAGCTGACTCACTGGAAAAACCCTGATGCTGGGAAAGACTGAAGGTGGCAGAGGATGAGATCATGAGATAGCATCATCAACTCAGTGGATGTGCATTTGAGCAAACTCCAGGAGACAGTGGAAGACAGAGCAGCCTGGCATGCTGCAGTCCATGAGGTTACAGCGTCAGCCACGACTTAGCGACTAAACAAGAACAATAAAGAAAAGTTGGTTAAGACAACGAAATGGCAGGAAAAAAAAAACCTTCCAAGACTGTATCACTCCCCTAATAGCCAAAGGCCTGAGAGCTAATCCATGTCAGGCACTGTACTAAGCTGTTTCCCTGAGTTATCTCCAATTAACTCCAAGAATATCTGCTGAGAAAACAGAGTTTCGGTAGCTTCCTCTTATTTCCATTGTTAAACTGTTAATAACTAAGACCCAGAATCAGAACCCAAGCAGATCAACCTCAGAGGCCTCCACTGGGAATCACTGTGCTTAACCATACCAGTCATATCACAGGCCCTCCTGTCTTAATTCTTAAATAAATAAATACAAGTTCAAAAATTAAAAAAAAAAAAAGGATACTGGAGCAGGTTGCCCTCCTCCAGCGGTTCTTCCAAACCCAGGGATTGAACCCAGGTCTCCTGCATTGGTAGGCAGGTTCTTTACCACTAGCACCACCTGGGAAGCCCCGTTGTTCCATATTAAACCTTTAAAAGGAGATAGATTCTTTTTCCACCTATAAAATGTGCATTAAAGCTTCAAACTGGTTATTTATTATTGTTCAGTTGTTCAGTCATGTCTCTTCGTGACCCCATGGGCTGCAGCATGCCAGGCTTCCCTGTCCTTCACTATCTCCCAGAGTTTGCTCAAACTCACGTTCATTAAGTCAATGATGTCATCAAACCATCCAACCAACCTCATACTCTGTCACCTCCTTCTCCTCCTGCTCTCAATCTTTCCCAGCATCCGGGTCTTTTCCAATAAATCAGCTCTTTACATCATGTGGCCAAAGTATTAGAGCTTCAGCTTCAGCAGCAGTCCTTCCTATGAATATCAGGGTTGATTTCCTTTAGGACTGACTGGTTTGATCTCCAGGGACTCTTAAGTGTCTTCTCCAGCAACACAATTTGAAAGCATCAGTTTTTCAGTGTTCAGCCTTCTTTATGGTCCAACTCTCACATTCATACATGACTACTGGAAAAACCATAGCTTTGACTATACAGACTTTTGTCAGCAAAGTGATGGCTCTGCTTTTTAAGACACTGTCTGGGTTTGTCATAGCTTTTCTCCCAAGGAGCAAGTGTCTTACCATCCTTTATAATTACCATCCTAATTAATCATTATATTAATCAAAATCCCTGGATAAAAGCCAAAACTACATAACTCCAATAAAATGTCAATATTAACCATACATCTTATCAATCAACTAACATAGAACAAGGGACTTCTTTTATTTGTGCCACAACTGACCTACAAACACAGCTGCTTGCTTTCAACAACATGGGCAGTCTGGTTTGAAGTCAGAATTATATATTCTGTATATCACATTTACAGATATATCTCACAGTCTGTAAAAGATAGATTCCTTAAAAAGAGTGTGGAAACTGAGTTTTGGAATTAGGCTTTATTTTTAAAATTATTATTTATTTAACTACTCACTGAATTATTCATATTTTTAATTAATTTATCAGCAATTACCTACCACCCTAAAAATAAATGCTACATTCATTCTCCATACTCACTGTGGTTTAGGTCAATACTCAATCATAATTTTAGAATTATTTTATCAATACAACCTCTTTTAATTATGAAAAGTAATTTAATGATTAAAACCAAGCAAATTCAGGCTTTTAAATAGCATCTTCTCAAAGCAAGATATATCTCTGCACCTACAAAATTAAAACCTGAATGAACACATTAGAAAGAGGATCCTGTTTTGTAGAAAAATAGAAGAAATTAATCTATCTTAAATGAACAAGAGGATTAAAAGTGTCTTTAAGAGCCTTAGACTTTAAACACACTAAATCAGGCCCAATTATCATCATTGGCTGTCAGAAATGTAACATTACAGGATATCCGCTACCACTAAGAAACGGGAGATAAGGCTTACCCTGCATAGTATGGGAAATATGAAGGGTCACTTTAAGCTAATGTAGGACCAATTCTGAACTAATAATAAAAGAATAATTTTATGTAGTAATCAGCTCACAGATGTGACCTCTACAGGGAGCAACACTCTGTAAATGAATTTTAAAGGCATTAAGGAAAACATTTACAAACAAAGACTTATTTTGTCAAATATCTAGCCTATTCCACAGGAGCTAACCTGAAGCTGCTGGGCAAGAAACTTCCGGGCTGGGTGAGGTCATATAATGTATAACACCAGAAACATAGGTCAGGGACAGAGATGGGTGAGCCAGTGACATGTTAAGAAGTCAGCAGGGATTCATGTTGCTGTTTGACAGAAAACAACAAAATTCTGCAAAGCAATTATCCTTCAATTAAAAAATAAATTTTAAAAAAAAGGGCTACTGGTGACACGCAACAGCAAGGAACCAAGAAGCACAAATTTAGGCAGGGTCAAAGTGGCAAAAAGGGACCTGGCCCAGGACAGAGTCAGATAGCATCAAGGACAGCACCAGGCAACTGTTTGAATTTCCATCATCATAAAAAGTTCTATTGGATAGGGCTATTCAGAGTGTCACATGCATCAGATACATCGTGATACTTGGAGCATCTCATGTTATGTGATGTATGGATGATATATGTGATGTATGGATCAGCTGGGGGGCTTGTGAACACACAAGTTCTGATTCAGTGGATCTGGAGTAGGGCCTGAGTATTTGCATTTTCATCAGGAGCCCAGGTTGAAGGATGGTGATGCCACTGGTTGAAGGATGACACTTGGAGAACCATTAGACAAACACTTTGAGAATCACTGGACTTGGCTGATGACATTGGTTGAATTTTTATGGTTTTCAAAGGACTTGACCTCAGTACAACTAAGATCATGGCATCTGGTCCCATCACTTCATGGCAAATAGATGAAGAAACAAAAGAAACAGTGAGACACTTTATTTTCTTCGGCCCCCAAATCACTGCAGATGGTGACTGCAGCCATGTAATTAAAAGATGCTTGCTCCTTGGAAGAAAAGCTATGACAAACCTAGATACCATATTAAAAAGCAGAGACATTACTTTGCCGAAAAAGGTCTGTCTCGTCAAAGCTATGGTTTTTCCAGTGGTCATGTATGGATGTGAGAGTTGGACTTTAAAGAAAGCTGAGCACCGAAGAACTGATGCTTTTGAACTGTGGTGTTGGAGAAGACTCTTGAGAGTCCCTTGGACTGCAAGTAGATCCAACCAGTCAATCCTAACAGAAATCAGTCCTGAATATTCACTGGACGGGCTGATGCTAAAGCTGAAGCTCCAGTCCTTTGGATTACTGAATGGAAGAATTGACTCACTGGAAAAGACCCTGATGCTGGGAAAGACTGAAGGCAGGAGGAGAAGGGAACGACAGAGGACGAGATGGTTGGATGGCATCACTGACTCTATGGACGTGAGTTTGAGCAAGCTCCAGGAGTTGGTGAAGGACAGGGAAGCCTGGGATGCTGCAATCCCTGGGGTCACAAAGAGTCGGAGACAACTGAGTGACTGAACTGAACTGACCTCAGCACAGGCTGGGTTCTCCCTCTTCTTATAAACAGATGCAGAAAGTATCTACACATTGGTAATCTTTAGCCTGGGGAGATAAATGTTGTTTTCCCAACACCAGTTGTTTTCTTAATTAGCATACAGTTAGGTCAGGAATTCCTAAACATATCATCAAGGTGTTGGTGAGGCTTGTAACAACTTGCAACTGTGTACAAAAAAAAATGTGTGTTTATGCCCATGAGCACTTTTCTATGAAAATTTAGTTCCTGGGACCTTGCCTCTGAGGCCAGTTGCCTTATCACATTGATCAGAGGAAAACAACAGGACTTCTACTACAGGGCTTTCTTGAGATTAAACAAGAAATATACATAACTCACCATGCACAGCACCTAACACAGAGTATGTGCTCCTTTGGTGTTAGCTATTAATTTTTATCAATTCTTAGTGTAGTCCATAATCCCTTCACGCCCCTCCCCTCAGTTAACATTATCATGTTTAAGCTAACATTAAAATGGGCTTTGCCTGCACTATAGCAGTTATGTTTGGGGAGATGACTCAGGGGTAGAATTAAAATTTTGTACAGGAAATATACAGAGATATTTCAGCCATGATAGTTAAGAATCATCTGTATACAGCACATTGGCAGCTGAAATTGAAAATAGTTTCAACTACATTTCCATCTGACAATGGGCAAAAAAGGTATAATTCTTATGCCTTAGACTGGACACTAAGCTGCATGAAGCCATTAACTTATTTTTTATAATCTTTAGTTTGTATATTTTTAAAATATTTATTTATTTATTTGGCTGCACTGGGTCTTAATTGCAGCATATAGATCTTTGTTGCAACTTGTAGGATATTTAGTTGTAGCATGTGAGATCTAGTTCCCTGACTAGAAATCGAATTCAGGTCTCCTGTACTGGGAGTACAGAGTCTTAGCCACTGGATCACCAGGGAACTCATTTATTTTTGAACCCTCAGGTTCTAGTTCACTACCAGGCACTATCAAAAATAGATGATAGGTGGATGGCTGAACAAATTAATACATAGACAGGTGGATGGATGGGTGAATGGACAAAGGTTAAAGGGACCTCCAAGGATCCAGGTTCTGGAAGATTAGAGCCAGTAGGTATATGTGAACATCTGATCCAACTTTCTCATATTCTAGACAAGGAAAACTAAAGCCTAATGATTTATCCAAGATCACAAATTAATTAATCAGTGGCAGATATTCTACATCTCAAACATCACTCTCCGCTCTGAGTCTTAGATACACCTACACATTATACATGCATACACACACATACCCCATTAACATTCATCAAACATTAATACAGCTTTGAGACAAGTCTACAACCCTAAGCTTCATTTTCCTTGAGACTTAAGGACTAGCGAAGTGTTTTATTTAATGACTGCTACAATATTTGAGAAAGAAGCATGATTCCTTTCTTCTCTCAATCTCTCTCTCTGCCAAGAATCACTCTGCACCAGAAGTACACAGAAAAGCACAATATGGTGTTTTCTAAATTTGCTCCTGATCAATACCAGCTCACCACTAAAAACATTAATACAAATTCATATCCTATGAAATGCTTTCCTCTTAGTAGAGAAAAATAGCAACATATACTATTGTTTAATTTAAAGGGAACTATATAGCATGGCAGAGCTATCACTTGCCCACATAACTATTCATTCTTCTTTCTCAATAACAAAACCATGATTTCTAGTTGATCACACTGCTGCCCAGATAAAAGACTATATTTCCTCACCTCTCTTTTGGCTGTGTGGACATGTGACTAAAATCCGACCAATGAGATAAAAGTAAAAGTGTCATGTGGGATTTCCAGTAAGTTCGCTTTAAGGAAAAGGCTATACTTAGTGTTTCCTCTGTCCCTTTGCCTGGAGTGAGTATGTGATGGCTGGAACTGCAGCAGCAATACTGGACCCTGAGGAGAAGGATTACACTCTAAGAAGGAAGAAGAACTGGATTAAGTTTGGATCCCTGAGAACTATGGAGTCTCTATATAAGACTTGTACTACCTACCTCTAGAATTCTCTTATGTGAGAGGAAGATAATTTTCCTACTGTTTAAGCCAATATAATTTTTTTCACATGTAAATTAACCTAATTTTAAATATATTCAACCTATTATGGTATTCTTAGCTACTGTTGCCCCTGTTGGAAATTTTATTTAGAGCTGAAGTCTTCTGTGAAGAAGTAGGTAGTGGCAGTGAAACAGTCCAGCAACCCATGCCTGTTAGAAGTTAACTTATTCATCACTTACTGAGTTAGTAAGCAACTTTTAAATTCTGGAACTGCCACTCTTCCTGTAGATCCCCTACCTATTTCCTTCTTATTTCCGCCTCCTACACTCAAAAACCATGGCAATTCCTCTCCTTCCAGAATTCTCATGACCACTACACTGCACTCTCCCTTCCTTTCTCAGCTCAGAAATTTACAATGCATTAACAAAAAGGATCTGCAAAAGTCATACCTGGTCAGTCCCTTTAGCCTTAAAAAATCTAGTCTTGAGGCATTATGTTAATGAAGTTAGTACTCTTCTTTATTCTATACATTTGAAATTCTAGTATATGCATAAGAAGCCAGATACTGACTTATTTTGACTATTCAGTGAATTCTACACATCTGTATATTTTTACTGAAAGAACAGATGTTTTTCCTTGAAGAAAGAAAGCAAACTTTAGTCAAGCCTCAAGTGGAACAAGAACATAAAGATTTGATGGTTTTGAACTGTGGTGTTGGAGAAGACTCTTGAGAGTCTCTTGGACTGAAAGGAGATCAAACCAGTCAATCCTAAAGGAAATCAATCCTGAATATTCTTTGGAAGGACTGATACTGAAGCTGAAGCTCCAATATTTTGGCCACCTGATACAAAGAACTGACTGACTGCCAAAGACACTGATGCTGGGAAAGACTGAAGGCAGGAGGAGAAGGGGACAACAGAGGATGAGACAGTTGAATGGCATCACCGACTCAACGGACAGGAATTTGAACAAACTTCAGGATATGGTGATGGGACAGGGAAACCTGGCATGCGGCAGTCCATGGGCTTACAAAGAGTCAGACACAACTGAGTGACTGAATAACAAGTGGAACAAGAAAATAAAGTATCTTTAGTCTTATAATGCTTCCATAATAATATTCACTTTAGGCAATTTTAAGTTGAATGTGTCAAGTCTTTCATCTGCAAAACAAGTGTAACATAATTAGGGTATATCAGATTTTGTTAAGCTTGAAGCTTATTTTATTTGAGGACCCTCTTTAAGAAAAAGAGTACAAAATTGCAAATACAGAATTAGGTAAAAATCATTTCTGCTTATAATCAAGATATATGTTCAGGTCTCAACTCAAGTGAAAAGAGAGGATTAGTTGATAACTATAAATACATGTATGGCTAAAAGCCAGAAAATAAGGGGGAAATGAAGAGTTTTTTAAAAAAACTACAAGAAAAAAATTCAAGCAGTATCAGTTTTTAACTTCCTGCTAAATTTAGGTAGCAATTGCAATGAGGGGAGAAAAAAACTTTATACATAGAAATATCAAGAGCGCCCGTGGTGTCCATGGAGAGAGGTTGAGATGGCCGAGCTCCAGCCCTAGGCACCGGGGTGCCAGGACGGCGAGGATGTCGGCTTCGTTAGTTCGGGCCACTGTCCGGGCTGTGAGCAAGAGGAAGCTGCAGCCCACCCGGGCCGCCCTCACCCTGACACCTTCAGCAGTAAACAAGATAAAACAACTTCTTAAAGATAAGCCTGAACATGTTGGTGTGAAAGTTGGTGTCCAAACCAGGGATTGTAATGGCCTTTCCTACACTTTAGAATATACAAAGACTAAAGGAGACTCTGATGAAGAAGTTATTCAAGATGGAGTCAGAGTGTTCATCGAGAAGAAAGCACAGCTAACACTGTTAGGAACAGAAATGGACTATGTTGAAGACAAATTATCCAGTGAGTTTGTGTTCAATAACCCAAACATCAAAGGAACATGGGGCTGTGGAGAAAGCTTTAACATTTGACTCCTCAGGACTGCTCGGGCTGTAGGCCCCAGGAGAGCTGTGGAAGCTCTAGGGCTTATTGAAGAAACCATGTGACTGTCACATGCTTAAGCTGTGTAATGTATGGCTGCCTCCCAAGGAAAATAAAGTGATGCATTTGAAAATGAAAAAAAAAAAAAAGGAAAGAAATATCAGTGACGACCATCATCCCTAAAATTACCCCTAAAATACCCAGAGAAATCTGCTAGATATTCGGATATAGATTGTATCTGAAGTTTCATCTTAGGGAAAGTGTTAAGACACTAATGTAGAAATAACCATTCATTGGTTCTCACTGGATATTATTTAAAAGCCCGTAACATTTGCCTTAGATGTGCCATCCCTCAAAACACACCTTTCTATCTTATACCTATTGGTAACAAAAAAAGTAACAGCCAACTTTATTTAAGCACTTATATGTGCCCATCTAAGCAGCATGCTAAGCACTTTTCATGCAATGCCCCTAACTCATCCCCAACACAAATGAAATAAGCATTTGATTATCTTCACATTACAGATGGGAAAACTGAGATGTAGGTAGGTCACACAATTTGTAAGGGGTAAAGCCAAAACCAAATCTAAGCAGTTTCCATAGAAATTTGAGTTCCAAGACTCAGAGAGGTTAAACCCAAGGCACACAGCTAGTAAGTGGTGGAATCAGGAATCTAACTGGGTCTCTCATCAAAACAGGCATTCTTAACACTATATTCTTATACCCTCACAATATTAAGGAAACCAAGCACTAAATATGATACTGTAGAGAGTTTGATTTACACTTCCCTTTGCAAAAATGACCTGGAATAATGGGAAAATTTGGCTTTGGAGTACAAAATGAAGCAGGGCAAAGGCTAACAGAGTTTTGCCAAGAGAACACACTGGTCACAGCAAACACCCTCTTCCAACAACACAAGAGACGATGCTACACATGGACATCATCAGATGATCAATACCAAAATCAGATTGATTATATTCTTTGCAGCCAAAGATGGAGAAACTCTATACAGTCAGGAAAAACAAGAGCAGGAGCTGACTGTGGCTCAGATCATGAACTCCTTATTGCAAAATTCAGACTTAAATGAAGAAAGTAGAGAAAACTACTAGACCATTCAGATATGACCTAAATCAAATCCCTTATGATTATACAGTGGAAGTGAGAAATAGACTCAAGGGATTAGATATGACAGACAGAGTACATTGTACATGGGGCAGTGATCAAGATCATCCCCAAGTGAAAGAAATGCAAAAAGACTAAATGGTTGTCTGAGGAGGCCTTACAAATAGCTGAGAAAAGAAGAAGAGAAGCTAAAGGAAAAAGAGAAAAGGAAATATATCCATTTGAATGCAGAGTTTCAAAGAATAGCAAGGAGTGATAAGAAAGACTTCCTCAGTGATCAATGCAAAGAAATAGAGGAAAACAATAGAATGAGAAAGACTAGAGATCTCTTCGAGAAAATCAGAGATACCAAGGGAACATTTCATGCAAAGATGGGCTCAATAAAGGACAGAAACAGTATGGACCTAACAGAAGCAGAAGATATTAAGAAGAGGTGACAAGAATAACAGAAAAACTATACAAAAAAGATTTTAATGACCCAGATAACCACGATGGTGTGATCACTCACCTAGAGTCAGACATCCCGGACTGTGAAGTCGACTGGGCTTTAGGAAGCATTACTACAAAGCTAGTGGACATGATGCAATTCCAGCTGAGCTATTTCAAATTGTAAGAAATGATGCTGTGGAAGTGCTGCACTCAATATGCCAGCAAACTCACCAGTGGCCACAGGACTGGAAAAGGTCAGTTTTTAATCCCAATCCCAAAGAATGTTCAAACTACTGCACAATTGCACTCATCTCACATGCTAGCAAAGTAACGCTCAAAATTCTCCAAGCCAGGCTTCAACAGTACTTGAACCGAGAACTTCCAGATGTACAAGTTGGATTTAGAAAAGGTAGAGGAACCAGAGATCAATTTGCCAACATTCGCTGGATCATCAAAAATTCCAGTAAAACATCTACTTCAACTTCATTGACTATACCAAAGCCTTTGACTGTGTGGATCACAACAAACTGGAAAATTGTTAAAGGGATGGGAATACCAGACCACATATCTGCCTCCTGAGAAATCTGTATGCAAGTCAAGAAGCAACAGTTAGAACCAGACATGGAATAACAGATTGGTTCTAAATAGGGGAAGCAGTACATCAAGGCTCTAAATTGTTACCCTGTTTATTTAGCTTATCTGCAAAGTACATCATGCAAAATGCCAGGCCAGATGAAGAACAAGCTGGAATCAAGATTGTCAGGAGAAATATCAATAACCCCAGATATCCAGATGACACCACCCTTATGACAGAAAGCAAAGAACTAAAGAGCCTCTTGCTGAAAATGAAAGAGGAGAGTGAAAAAGCTGGCTTAAAACTCAACATTCAAAAAATGAAGATCATGGCATCTGGTCCCATCACTTATTGGCAATTAGATGGGGAAACAATGGAAACAGTGATAGACTTTATTTTCTTGGGCCCCAAAATCACTGCAGATGGTGACTACAGCCATCAAATTAAAGACGCTTGCTCCTTGGAAGAAAAGCTCTGACCAACCTAGACAGCATATTAAAAAGCAGAGACATTACTCTGCCAACAAATGTCTGTCTAGTCAAAGCTATGGTTTTTCCAGTAGTCATGTATGGATGTGAGAGTTGGACCATAAAGAAAGCTGAGTTTTTGAAAGAATTGATGCTTTTAAACTATGGTGTTGGAGAAGACTCTTGAGAGTCCCTTGGACTGCAAGGAGATCTAACCAGTCAATCCTTAAGGAAATCAGTCCTGAATAATCACTGGAAGGACTGATGCTGAAGCTGAAGTTCCAATCCTTTGGACACCTGAATGGAAGAACTGACTCACTGGAAAAGACCCTGGTGTTGAGAAAGAATGAAGTCAGGAGAAGGGTTGACAGAGGATGAGATGGTTGGATGGCATCACTGACTTGATAGACACAAGTTTGAGCAAGCTCTGGGAGTTGGTGAAGGACAAGGAAACCTGGCATGCTCCAGTCCATGGGGTCGCAGAGTCAGACATGACGGAGCAATTGAACTGAACTGAACTTGCAAAAATGACACACAGGAGGAACCCACGTATGGAGTGCTTATTAATCTAATACATCTTTGTTGAGCTCCCAGCCTGTGCATGGTCCCCCTGCTGCCATTCTTAGGGGTGAAGTGAAAGGGTTAGTTGTTCAGTCATGTCGACTCTTTGCAACCCCATGGACTGTAGCCCACCAGGCTCCTCTATCCATGGAATTCTCCAGGGAAGAATACTGGAATGGGTAGCTCTTTCCTTCTCCGGGGGATCTTCCCAACCCAGGGATCGAACCCAGGTCTCCTACAGTGTAGGTGGATTCTTTACTATCTGAGCCACCAAAGACAGCAATTAGGCCTGCCTTTAGCCACAGCACCCACATTTTAGCAGTTGCAGCTTATTTTATCATTAGAACTAGTGCCCTCTCCCCTTTGTTCCATGTATTTGTCTAGAAAAGTAACAGTGTTATTATATTCATTGCATAACTTTTGCAAGACCAAAAGGCATAACTTAGGGTTATGGCATTTTCTTTGCCACTTCATGTTTTGTAACATTCTATACAAATTAATATAAGTACATAATTAGAAGAAACCACAATTTGCATCTGTGGAGGCTGAAACAACAGCCACTAGACTGCTGCTCCTGCTGAAGAGGGATCTCCTCCCATTAATTCTTCCCCTCCACACCAAAGATGGGTTGTGAATTCCCTTTAATTCTTAATTTCAGGTTCAGGGCCAATCAAGAGGGCCAGGTCTATAGCCAATACCATGTCACATGCTAAACTGTCCAAAAAAAACTATTTGAACCCTAATATGCCAAGAAATAAATATATCATATTCCACCTACCTCAAGCCTCTCCATTGTCTAGAGGACAATAATTTGGGATGCTATTTGTTTGTATTTATAAAAATAAGACATGCAACTGTTAAAAATTGGGGAAGTACAGAAAGATATAAAGAAGAAAAAATTGTTCAAAAACCCAATCTGAGGTAGAATTAACTATATACTTTTTGGCTATATTTCTGAGAAAAGAACTGAGATCAAACCTTACATATAGTTCTGAAATCGGTTTCTAATGGGGAGTTTTTGTTTTTGTTTTGCTTTAAAAGACCATCTGCTTAATCCTCATGTATGGATCCCCCTTTTTTTCAGGCAAAGATCATTTCAACAGTTTAACTGGAATGTCTGCCAACAGCCCAAACTTTTCTCAGGCAAAATTCAGTGGGCTGTCTTGAGACTTTTTGTGCCATAGAAGTGAAGATGCACCCATTCAGTTTACCCTCCACAGAGTTACATGATGAGAGCTGACCTTTCTGGAAAAATAAAAAAAGAATTGTCATTATCTTTTCATGGTAATACGAGTTTAGTGAGAAATCTGTATTTTTTCATGTTTTACAATGTCTACTGATTACATCAGGCAATCTCTGAATTACACAGGCAGGAAAGATTGCAAATTCAAAAGAAAGGAAGGGACACAGCACATACAGAGGAGTGGAGGAGTCATTTAAACTTTTATCAAGATAAAAGTGTGTAAGAACCTCACTTATTTGACAAGGAGGAGGCGAAAGAAGAGGATGTGAAGGAGGAGAGAGAGGAGACTCAGCTTAATCATCCAACTGCCATGTGCCTTGTAGAGAATTCTACTTGAGATTCTCCTTTCTAACAGCCCTAAAATCTTTTATTTCTGAGTCACACAAGAAAAACAGTAGAATGGCTGTCTAGTAGTTAGAGTGAAAAGATGCCTTTAGTACTTTGTTTGCTATCAATAGACATGTGGGACATTTGACAGATGATCATCTTTGAAAATCACCCAAATCTATACACTTCCAACTGAATCCAAGAGATCAATACATATAATAGATTTTTTTAAGCCTGTGTGTTGACCCAGCACAGACAGAGTGGAAGTAAACATGAAAGTTTTATGGGCTGTCAACGAGGGGCTTCATCATCTTGCCTGATCTTGGTGGTGGCTGTTTATTTTTTATACTTTTCAAAAACGAAGTTCCTAGGATTCTCTACCCTCTTATTCATCTTTTTTCAGCCATGAGGCAATGCAGTTTTATCGGAGCTGGAGGAGCTTTCCAGATGGCATTTTTTCAATAGAAACAAAAGAAAGGGTGCCATTTACCTAGCGTGTGTACACCATTTGTAGAGCTTGGCGACCGGTCCGTTGTTAACCTGTAACCATGAACAACTTCCCTAAAATGGATGCTCTGTATTTCAGAGAGTGGGTGGCTTCAGGCAGATATATTTCAGGCATCGAGGATAGATCTGAATCATGTTGACAGAATGGCAGCCTACTGGCTACTTCTCTGAATAATGTAGTAATAACATGTAAACTTGCTGGAAAATCAAAACTCTTACAAAAACATTTTACTTAGCAAGTTCAAATTCCTTCAGTTACTAGTGATCCTCATACCAGTGTTTTCCATAAATGCTTAAATGGAGACAAAGGTAGTCTAATTGTCTCATTTCTCATAAGGGGAGGAAGAGCAGTACCATCTTGGTTCTTTTGAAGTGCATCACCAAATTCAGTTGAGTTCCTTAGTGACTGGCTATTTAATAAATTCACGCTGAAAACAGCTTCTTAAAGTCTTTAGTTAAGAGCATATACCCTTAATTTGTTGTTTTAAAAAACTGAGAAAGATGAACTATTAATATATCAATTGTAAGCTTCTTGATCTATGTGCTAGAAATTATCAACCAGATATTTTTGAAATTGAAAAAAAAATTTACAGGGAAGGATCAAGAAAAGAGAGACCATAGTTTATTGTAAAAAAAAAAAATCTATACAGTTTATATATTTTTTGAAGTCAGTTCTCAGTTATCTATGGGGTAATTTTAAAACTCACGTTCAAAAGCAGTTATAAGTACACACTTCATAGCTAAATATCAAATATTTATTTTGAGTTATCTATAATCTGGATTAGTCAGATCCCTGGAGGAAAATAATAAATTGTTGACAATGCAAAACCAGCTTTCATTATTTCTGGGTAATGTGACTTATTTCTCTTTTCTTCATAGACAAAATCCTAGTTCAAATTTGTTTATGGCAAGCCCCAGAGCAACTTTAAAATGTTTTAGTAATGAATATTTCTTGTATAATGAATTATTAAATAGAGTCTCAAAATGTTTTGTGCTGTAGCTTTATTTTAGTGCAGTGGAATTTGACTTTTTTTAAAAAAATTGTTTTATTAGAATGGTTGTTAAAAATGCAGCTGGGACAGAAATGTATAAAACAAAAAGTAAAAGTTCCTTATTCCTGCCCACATTTTAAGTTTTGGTAGAGACTGATAGATGTGATAGCTATTGCTAAAATGCCAAGGCTGATTGATGTCACCTTCACCAACACTGGCTCTTATCAATCTTTTTAGTACTTGCTTGCCTAATATTTCTAATTAATTATGGTTGCTCTCAAGAGATCATAGCCTTGAACTGTCCACCTTCCACAATGTTTCCAGAATTATCTGCCTAACTTAAAACCTAATTATTTAAGCCCCCTGTTTCAGTGCCTCTCCTGGCTCCCTACACCTACAAAATGAAATCCAGCCTTCTTTATAGGGCTCACTAGGTTCCTCACAGCCTGGACCTAACTTCCTTTTTATGCCTCACATCCTCCTTCTCTCTGCAGATCACCTTTTGTGCCAGTCATGCTGAATTTTTTACCTTTTTGCAATTCATGATTCTCTTTCTCAAGCCTATACCCTTGCAAATATTATTTCCCCTCCCTCCTACCTCTGACAGCTCCCCATTCAACTTCCAACTGCCAGCTAAAATATCATCTCTTCTGTGATCTCCCTGCATGTGTGTGTGCTAAATTGCTTCAATTGTGTCTGACTCTTTGTGACCCTGTGGATTATAGTCTGCCAGGTTCCTCTATTCATGGGATTCTCCAGGCAAGAATACTGGAGTGGGTTGCCATGCCCTTCTCCAGGAATCAAATGTGAGTCTCTTGTGCCTCCTGCTTTGCGGGCAGATTCTTTACTGCTGAGCCACTAGGTAGCCCTGTATTTCACATACCTGGAGCTGATATCTCCCTGACCCCCTAACAAAAAGGAGCTATGCTTCTCCTCTTCTGCTTCTCTTGTATTAGCACTTAGCACATTTCTAGATAATTTTTGCGCAAATGCTTTTCTCCCCCTAGACACAATGAAGTCTTTGAGGGCAAGGACCCTCATCATTGCTGCCCTTCATTGGTTCATTTCCTGATTCACAGCAGAGCCTCAAAGGGGTTTAGTGAACACCTAAAAAGTGTTCAATAGTATCCAACAAAAGTAAACCACCACAACAAAAATCCAGGCTTTCCTTATCTGTGGCATGGAATACGAAATATTTCAGAGTGCCTAGCACATAACAAGCATTAACAACCTATGGCTGCTGTGCACAAGGAAAGCATGCTAAGAAATAGATGGTGGGCACTTCTACAGTTGCAAGTGAAATGACAAAGAAGGAAATCTATACCTAAGTATTTCTCCTTCCTGCCCTCCTCCTGCTTTCCTCTCTCACCTCCTGTGACTTCACACCCACAGCATTCACTCTCAAATGCCCTCAGGCTGGACAAAGCTCTTTATTACAGAACATTCACCAAACCAGAAACAAAAATTCCCTACTTTTCCACCTGGGCCAACTTCCACTCCCTCTGTCAAGAATTATGAGACACCTACTTGAGAAACAAATAAGATTAGATAATTTAAGAAGTTGATGTTTGGACAAGAATAGGCTCAGTCTTACAGAGAGAGATGCCTTTTTAAAAGATTAGCCAATTAACTCAAGTGAATCTAACTAACAGAATGTACTGAGGAGATACTTTTCGTTGGAAGGCATTCCTGAAGTCCCTTGGACTTTCTGGGTCACTAGACCCCACCAGCCCCAAGATGGAAGAGATGGTGTCAGCAACCAGACCTGCCATTTCTAAAAGGTTGCCAAGAGGCAACCTTATCTATAGGGATTTTGCAGTGTACCTTCCTTAGAGGGTCAGTGCTCAGAAGATCACAATCGCTCAGTATATACACTTTTGGTATGGTGAAAAACAATCATTAAAAAACAAACTGAATTAGGGCAAGAGAGCAAGGGGGAAGAAGGTTGAGAGGAGAGTGACAGATGAGAAAGGATGTCAACATTGGGAGACTCACATAGAAGATAAAATGCCCAAATAGATAGCACAGGGTACTCACACAAAAAAACCTACTGAAAAAAATTAGAAATGCACCCATCTCAACATTAAATTTTTTTTTCTCTAAAAAAAGCTGAGCGTCCTATAACACATTAGCTCAAAAAAAAAAAAAATAGCTGTAAAAGATTGCGTGAATCAGAAAACCCCAGAGCACTTTTCTTCCTGAAATTATGAAAGCCTGCTGAATGGCTGGAAATGACTCTGCTCTACCCTCACTTCTCATGGTACGCATTTCCATCCCCCAATCTGATCTGATTTCCAGGGCGGCCATTCCTCTTGTAGCCACACATGCTGAGATCAAAGGATGGAGAGGCTGTTATGTACAAGCCTAATGTTAGAGAGAGAAGAGTTGGAAAGGGTTCAAACTTCATTATATATAAAAAAATTTCAAGGCATAAAAGCCATTTTCAGAGGAAGCCAAAACCCAAAATAGTAGCAACTTTAAACTTCATTTCAGGAGCATGAGGGATGTTATATCCCTGCATGTGGTTGCCTAGGGAACAGGATTCATTTATTCTTTGCTATTCAATAATTTCTTGGAAATTGCTACCCTATATTATACCTATGATTTTTAAATCCACTCTAAATGGAAAATTCCCTCAAAATGTCGATTTTAAGTTACAGTTCAGGAATCTTTGTCAGGAAAATCCAAAATTCCTATATCTTGCTGTTCCAATACATTAACATTCTTCTACTTGGATAGGAGATTTTCTTATCCATAATATCTTACTCATCATTTTGATTACTAAATGTGGAGCCTTCTTATAAATAAGTGAATTTGCCTTAATTAAATACACTTATCTGAGCATGTCAAATGACATAAACAGGAATAATCTAGTCTGAACTAAACCATGCAAAATTATTCTGACATTCCCCTAAGCACTAATAAAAGGTATCTTTAATAATAATGTGTGAGAAGTGAAAAGAATGATATTTGGTTTCCTATACATGATAAGTGGTTCTTCAACTTTTGTGTGTCATAGACCCAACCATGAGAGAGGAAAGTTTGGGTAAACTGCCATTGGAAAGCTTATTGAAAGTGCTATCCATGACATGAGCACATGTTTGTTTAATGTAAAAATCACACTGCTGGCCAAATCCCTGCCCCTCTACTGCCTGTAACTCTATGAGCCCTAAGTAGTTATTTCACTGAGTGTGCTGGGTCCTTCATTTCTGGTTCCCTGTCTGTTAAATGAACAAAGGACATTCTGAGAGTAGAACCTCCAGTGGGTAGAATATTCCTTCTGTTTGTGTCCCTTGCTCATGTTTTTAGCCTCTCCACATATCAATTTTTACAAGAAAACTAGATGAGGTTAAACTTTTTATCTCCTTACTTTCCTCTTTGAAATAGCTTGCATTAAAACCTATATTATGGCTTCCCTGGTGGCTCAGACAGTAAAGAATCCACAGGCAATGCAGGAGGCCAGGACTCAATCCCTGGGTTGAGAAGATCCCCTGAGAAGGGAATAACTACCCACTCCAGTAGTTTTGCCTGGAGAATCCCATGGACAGAGGAACTTGATGGGCTACAGTTCATGGGGTTGCAGAGAGTTGGACACAACTTAGTGACTAATACTATCACTTTCACTACAAAACCTAGGTTAGGTAAGAAACTGAGACCAATGGCTAAAGGAAGGGGTGACTGTGATTCAGCAACTTCAATTTTCCATGAAATTTTAAGATCCTTATTGTCCTAAAGGACAAATCCTAAAACCAGAGAATGTGTACCTCAAACATAGACCTTCTAGTACAACTGTATCTGAAATGATAGCTATTAGCTGAATAGCAAAGTCTCAATTAACCAGAATCTAATCACAGGGAAAAAAAATTCCTACTTGTCAGAAAATACTGTCTTGGGCACAATGGGGTTTAAAAATATGCCAAAATAATTTTTTATGCAGGTCAATTTTAAAGGATTGAGTGATAAGAGAATAAACTCATATAAGAAATTTTGCTTTTAAAAAAGAAAATCAATTTCCAGGGAGGGTCCTAAGATAAACGCATACCCAGTTCTATCTTTTAGAACTATTGAATAATTTCAGTGCCACAAGAGTGAAGTTCAGAATTTTATAAAATTGCAAAATACCTCACTATGCTCCCTCAATTTTTTATTATTAATACTATGGCTTATTAATGATTGTCTCAGGCTCCTTGGGACAATGGATGGGGATGTTTGAACACTTAAGTGGTAAAGTAGATCAAAAAAGTTAATCAACACAATTTTATCAATTTTAAACTTTAAATTAGTAATGGGCATTTGTTGTTTTATTTGAGAATTTCAATTCTGATACAGAAAATGAGAAATCAAGTGGCTTAGGTGAATTTGTAATATGTGCTAAGTACAGATAAGTAACTTATGAGTCATTGTCAGTAGTGTCCGACTCTGTGACTCTATGGACTGTAGCCCAACAGGTTCCACTGTCCATGGAATTTTCCAGGCAAGAATACTGGCGTGCATTACCATTTTCTTCTCCAGGGGATCTTCCTGACCCAGGGATCATTAGGCATAAATAAAATATACAGATGTGTTGAACATAGGAAGGAATAGAAATGCTGAGTAAACACTAAAATTGTCACTAAACATTAAATATACATGAGGTATTAAAATTGTCACTAAACATATACATGATGAAAACTAGTCACTCAATACTTATGAAGTCATAAATTGGTCACCCATTGGTTATACCCATTCTAGCTCCACAGATACTCTGCCAGATAAAATCCATAACTGCTCATAGACTGGTAAATCAAATCCAACAATATATAAAAAGAATTGTAAGGACTTCCCTGGTGGTCCAGTGGTTAAGACTATATACCAGCAATGAATAGTGGAATTCGAAATTTAAAACACAATATCCTTTATGTTAGCATCCCCCAAAATGAAATACTTAAATACAAATCCAACAAATATGTACAAGATCTAAATGAGGAAAGCCACAAAACTCTGATGAACAAATTCCAGTAAGAACTAAATAAATGGAGAGATATTCCATGTTCTTGGCTTAGAAGACTCAATAGTTTTAAGATGTCAGTTCTTCCCTATTTGATCTATAGATTCAGTGTAATCCTAACCAAAATCCCAGCAATTTATTTTGTCAATAAATTTATCCTCAAGTTTAAATGGAGAAGAAAAAAATCCAGAATCACCAATGCAATAGTAACTGAGAAGAACAAAGCTAGATGATGAACACTAACTGACTTTAAGATTTACTATAAAGCTATGGTGGGGGCTTTCCAGGTGGTCCTAGTGGTAAAGAACCCACCTGCCAATGCAGGAGACATTAGAGATGCGAGTTTGATCCCTGGGTCAGGAATATCTCCTAGAGGAGAGTATGGAAACCCACTCCAGTATTCTTGCCTAGAGAATCCCATGAACAGAAGAGCCCGGTGGGCTTCAGTCCATACATTAGCACAGAATTGGACATGATTGCAGTGATTTAGCACAGCACAGCACATAAAGCTATGATAATCAAGACAGTGTGGTACTGACAAAAGTATAGACAAATAGATAAATGGAACAGAATAATGAGTCTAGAAATAGACCCCCATAAATATAGTGAACTGATCTTTAACAAAGGAGCAAAGGACAGCATTGGGGAAAAACAGTTTTCCACAAATGGTGTGAGAACAATTTGACATCTCCTGCAAAAAAACAAAACAAAAAAACCTGAATCTAGACCTTACACTCTACAAAAATTAATTCAAAATGGATAACAGACCTAAATGTAAAATACAAAACTATGAAACTCCTAGGAGATAACATACAAGAACATCTAGATAACCTTGAATATAAGAATGACTTCTTAGATAAAACACCAGAGGCATGATTCATGAAAGAAATAATTGATAAGCTGCACTTCATTAAAACTAAAAACTTCTGTTCTGTGAAAGAAAATGTCAAGAGAAGAAAGATAAGTGACAGACTGGGAAAAATATCTGCAAAGGACACATCCAAAAATAAAGAACTCTTTGAATTCAATAATAAGAAAACAAACCACCAGATTAAAAATGAGACAAAGACCATAACACTATCTCACCAAAGAAGATTCACATATGGCAAATGAACATATGAAAAGATATTCCCCACCATATGTCACTCATCAGGGAAAAACAAATTAAAACAACAATCAGATACCACTATGCACCTAATTAGAATGACCAAAATTTGGAACACTGACACCATTAAATGATGTTGAGGGTGTGGAGCAACAGGAATTCTCATTCATTGCTAATAGGAATATATAATGGTATAGTTCAGTTCAGTTCAGTCACTCAGTCATGTCCGACTCTTTGCGACCCCATGAATCGCAGCACGCCAGGCCTCCCTGTCCATCATCGACTCCTGGAGTCTACCCAAACCCATGTCCATCGAGTTGGTGATGCCATCCAGCCATCTCCTCCTCTGTCGTCCTCTTCTCCTGCCCTTAATCCTTCCCAGAATTAGGGTTTTTTCTAATGAGTCAGCTCTTTGCATGAGGTGGCCAAAGTATTGGAGTTTCAGCTTCAACATCAGTCCTTCCAATGAACACCCAGGACTGATCTCCTTTAGGATGGACTGGTTGGATCTTCTTGCAGTCCAAGGGACTCTCAAGAGTACAACCTCTTTGTTCTGGCCTGGAGAATTCCATGGGCTATAGTCCGTGGGGTCAAAAAGAGTCAGACATGACTGAATGACTTTCACTTTCACAGCCCCTTTAGAAGACAGTTTTGCAGTTTCATACAATATTAAACATATTCTTTTTATAAGATCCAAAAGAGTTGAAAACTTGTCTTCACACAAAAACCAGCAGATGGATACTTATAGCAGCTGCACTTCTAATTGCCAAAACTTGGAAGCAATCAAGATATCCTTCAATAGGTGAATAGATAAACTGTGATACATGCAGATGATGGGATACTATTCAACACCAAAAAAATGAGTTATCAAGGCATGAAAAGACATGAAGGAAACTTAAGTGCATATTACTAAGTGAAAGAAGTCAATCTGAAAAGACTACATACTGTATGATTCCAACTGTATGACATCTTAGAAAAGGCAACTCTATGGAGGCAATAAAAAAATCCATGATTGCCACAAGTTTGAGGTGAGAGGGCAATGGGAGAGATGAATAGATGGAAACAGAGGATTTTTAGGGTAGTGGAAATACTATGTATGATACCATAATAATGATACATGTCATTATGTGTTTGCCCAACACCAAGACTGAATTACAAACTATGGACCACTCTGGTGGGGGATGTAGATAATGTGGGAGGTTATGCACGTATAGAGGCAGGGAGTATATTGGAAATCTCTGTACCCTATGCCCAATTTTATTATGAACCTAAAACTGCTCTAAAAATTAAAGTCAATAATGAAAGGGCAGATTACAAAATAGCATACACAGTATAATTCCATTTTTTTCTCATGCATTTTTTATGCTTAATTGGAGGATAACTGCCTTGCAGTGTTGTTAGTTTCTGCCGTTCAACAATGTGAATCAGCCATGAGTGTACATATATTCCCTCCTCCCTCACACCCTACCCCCCTCCCACCCCTCTAGGTCATCACAGAGAACCAGGTTGAGTTGAGTTCCCTGTATTGTACAGCAACTTCCCACTAGCTATCTGTTTTACACATGGTAAAGTATATATTTCAATTACTCGCTCAATTTGCCCCACCCTCTCCTTCCCCTGCTGTGTCTAGATGTTCACTGACAGATGGATGGATAAAGAAGTTGTGATGTGTATATATACCATGGAATATTAGCCATAAAAAGGAATGACTCTGGGTCACTTGAACTGAGGTGGACAAACCTAGAGCCTGTTATACAAAGTAAATCAGAAAGACGAAAAATATATATCATATATTAACACAAATATACAGGATCTAGAAAAATGGTACCAATGAATCTATTTTCAAGGCAGGAATAGAGATGCAGACATAGAATATGATGCCAGGTTAATTTTATTAAAATGTATATACAATAGGGAGAATAATATGAAAAAAGTGACTATCTGTATATATCTTAGAGGTAAAATGAAAGGTGATTTTAATTGTCATTCTTTTACTTCCTATACTCTTGTAATCTAAATTTTCTACAATGAACATATGTCAACTCCATAATTAAAAAACACTAAAATAAATGGTTTTTAGAAAAGCTTTGGAAATGAGACAGCATTTGAAATAGGTCTTGAAAGATGAGTGAAAATTTGATTTGTTCAGATACAGAGAAAATATTAGTGATAAAAGGAATTGTGACTGAAGTTACATGGGAAGAGGAAGTTTTGGTAACTTGGAAATGAAATTGACTAGTTATATTTGAGCATAGTGTATCCATAGAAAAGTGGTGGAAAATGAAGAGGTTGAAAACTGAATTGAGACCTTGCATATCAGATGAGGTGTTTATACTTAATACAGTATTAAGTATTCCCCTGTGTTCCTAGAACAGCAGAAGAACAATAAAGAACCTCTGGTTCTCAGGTAGGTAACAAAGCCTCTTTTATTTAGTTAGAAAATTTAGTTACTAAGAATATTCCTTAGAACTTAGTTCACCCAACAAGGTGTTATACTTGATATGTCTCCAAAAAGGAGTCAAAATTACCTAATAGAGGGTTTGAGAGAGAGAAAGTTCAACTTAGAGGAATCTAAATGTCAAAAGGCAAATATAGTCAGAGGTATCAAAGAGTTATTGTTATATAAAATACGTTGAAGACATTAATATTCAAGTGATTTCACAACAGTATACTCAATAAGTTTGTGGGGCTTATACCCAAGAACTGGACATGGGGAAAATGACTGAATTACAAGATTTCTACCAATGGGCATGAAGCAGGTGAACTATTTGAAATTCACACCAATTATATTTATTGCTATCACCATAGAGAGTTCAATCCCAAGGACACTGAAGGGATGTCTTGACATCAGATTTACACTGCTGCTGTTCTAAATACTTCCAAAATCCAATCCAGAATACTGAATCTCTAACAATTTCCTGAGTAAATGGTTAGCTTATTGGAAATACCCTACATATCACTTAGAAAGCAGATGAGCAATCAGTTCAGTTCAGTCACTCAGTTGAGTCCAACTCTTTGTGACCCTATGGACTGCAGTACTCGAGGATTCCCTGTCCATCACCAACTCCAAGAGCTTGCTCAAACACATGTCCATTGAGTTGGTGATACCATCCAACCATCTCATCCTCTGTCGTCCCCTTCTCCTCCCACCTTCAATCTTTCCCAGCATCAGGGTCTTTTCCAATGAGTCAGTGCTTTGCATCAGGTGGCCAAAGTATTGGAGTTTCAATTTCAGTATCAGTCCTTCCAATGAATATTCAGGACTGATTCCCTTTAGGATTGACTGGTTTGATCTTCTTGCAGTCCAGGTCAGTTGAGTTCAGTTCAGTTACTCAGTCCTGTCCAACTCTTTGTGACCCCAGGGACTGCAGCATGCCAGGCTTCACTGCCCATCACCAACTCCCAGAGTTTGCTCAAACTCATCTCCATTGAGTCAGTGATGCCACCGAACCATCTCATCCTCTGTCATCCCCTTCCCCTCCTGCCCTCAATCTTTCCCAGCATCAGGGTCTTTTCCAATGAGTCACCTCCTCACATCAGGTGGCCAAAGTATTGGAGTTTCAGCTTTAGCATCAGTCCTTCTAACGAACATTCAGAACTGATTTCCTTTAGGATTGACTGGTTTAACTTCCTTACAGTCCAAGGGACTCTCAAGAGTCTTCTCCAACACCATGAAAGGTTGTGGATGAAATCACAACAAAGATGCCAGGAATCTTGGCCTCCAGAAGAGAAGAATTCAATCCGGGGCCAGGGACGAGGCTTGATCACTCAGAGCTTTTGTATAATAAAGTTTTATTAAAGTATAAAGGAGATAGAGAAAGCTTCTGACATAGGCATCAGAAGGGGGTAGAAAGAAAACCCATTTGCTAGCATTAGCACTGGAGTTATATACTCTCAAATTAGTTATTACAGTGAATCAAAAGAATGTCTGGAGGTTGTAAAGACCTCACCAGACCCATTCCCATGATTTATATTTTAAGATAACAGGATTAGCCAGAAGGTTTTTTTCCAGACTGTCTTCAAGCAGGGTACATTATTGTTATATAATCCTAAAGAATGTAGAGAGAAAAATAAGTTTGTCCTTTCTTCCTCCTTGAGAATTCCAGACTCCTTGGGGACCCCTAGACTTCTTATCAACCTGCCTAAAAGATGACTCTCTCAACCACAGTTCAAAAGCATCAATTCTTTGGCACTCAGCATTCTTCATAGTCCAACTCTCACATCCATACATGACAGTACTAGAAAAACCAGAGCTCTTACTAGACAGACCTTTGTCGGCAAAGTAATGTCTCTGCTTTTTAATACTCTGTCTAGGTTGGTCATAGCTTTTCTTCCAAGGAGTAAGCGTCTCTTAATTTCATGGCTGCAGTCACACCATCTGCAGTGCTTTTGGAGCCCATGAAAATAAAGTGTCTCACTGTTTCCATTGTTTCCCCATCTATTTGCTATGAAGTGATGGGATCAGATGTCATGATCTTAGCTTTTTGAATGTTGAGCTTTAAATCAACTTTTTCAATCTCCTCTTTCACTTTTATCAAGAGGCTCTTTAGTCCTTCTTCTGTTCTTGAAAGTAAGTGTTACGTGATCTGCATATCTGATGACATGATGATGTGTATTTTTCCCAGCAATCTTGATTCCATCTTGTGCTTCACCCAGCCCAGCATTTCACATGATGTACTCTGCATATAAGTTAAATAGGCTGGGTGACAATATACAGCCTTGATGTAGTCCTTTCCCAGTTTGGGACCAGTCTGTTGTTCCATGTCCAGTTCTAACTGTTTCTTCTTGACCCGCATACAGATTTCTCAGGAGGCAGGTCAGGTTGTCTGGTATTCCCATCTCTTGAAGAATTTCCCACAGTTTATTGTGATCCACACAGTCAAAGGCTTTGGCATAGTCAATAAAGCAGAAGTAGATGTTTTGCTGGAACTCTCTTGCTTTTTCAATGATCCAACGGATGTTGGCAATTTGATCTGGTTCCTCAGACTTTTCTAAAACCAGCTTGAACATCTGGAAGTTCATGGTTCACATACTATTGAAACCTGGTTTGGAGAATTTTGAGCATTGCTTTGCTAGTGTGTGAAATGAGTGCAATTGTGTGGCAGTTTGAATATTTTTTTGACATTGCCTTTCTTTGGGATTGGAATGAAAACTGACCTTTTCCAGTCCACTGGCCACTACTGAGTTTTCAATATTTGCTGGCATATTGAATGAAGCACTCACAGCATCATCTTTTAGGATTTGAAATAGCTCAACTGGAATTCCATCACCTCCACTATCTTTGTTCATAGTGATACTTCTTAAGGCCTACTTGACTTCCCATTCTGGGATGTCTGGCTCTAGGTGAGTGATCACATCATCGTGGTTATATGGGTCATTAAGATCTTTTTTGTACAATTCTTTTGTATATTCTTGCCACCTCTTCTTAATATCTTCTGCTTCTGTTAGGTCCATACAATTTCTGTCCTTTATTGAACCCATCTTTGCATGCAATGTTTTCTTGTTATTTCTAATTTACTTGAAGAGGTCTCTAGTCTTCCTCATTCTATTGTTTTCCCTATTTCTTTGCATTGATCACTGAGGAAGGCTTTCTTATCTCTCCTTGCTATTCTTTGGAACTCTGCATTCAATTGGGTATATCTTTCCTTTTCTCCTTTGTGTTTAGCTTTTCTACTTTTCTCAGCTATTTGTAAGACCTCCTCAGACCACCATTTAGTCTTTTTGCATTTGCATTCTTGGGGATGGTCTTGATCACTGTACAATATCATGAACCTCTGTCCATAGATCTTCAGGCACTCTGTCTATCATATCTAATCCCTTGAATCTATTGTCACTTCCACTGTATGACCATAAGGGATTCGATTTAGGTCATACCTAAAAGGAGTACGTCGAGGCTGCATATTGTCACCCAGAGTACATCATGAGAAATGCTGGGCTGGATGAAGCACAAGCTGGAATCAAGATTTCTGGGAGAAATATCAATAACCTCAGATATGCAGATGATATCACCCTTATGGCAGAAAGTGAAGGGGAACTACAGAGCCTCTTGATGAAAGTGAAAGAGGAGAGTGAAAAAGTTGGCTTAAAGCTCAACATACAGAAAACTAAGATCATGGCATCTGGTCACATCATTTCATGGTAAATAGATGGGCAAATAGTAGAAAGTGAGAGACTTTATTTTGGGGGGCTCCAAAATCACTGCAGATGGTGATGGCAGCCATGAAATTAAAAAACGCTTACTCCTTGGAAGGAAGGTTATGACCAACCTAGACAGCATATTAAAAAGCAGAGACACTACTTTGTCAACAAAAGTCTGTCTAGTCAAGGCTATGGTTTTTCCAGTAGTCATGTATGGATGTGAGAGTTGGACTATGAAGAAAGTTGAGTGCCAGAGAATTGATGCTTTTGAACTGTGGTGTTGGAGAAGACTCTTGAGAGTCCCTTGGACTGCAAGAAGATCCAACCAGTCCATCCTAAAGGAGATCAGTCCTGGGTGTTCATTGGAAGGACTGATGTTGAAGCTCAAACTGCAATACTTTGGCCACCTGATGCGAAGAACTGACTCATTTGAAAAGATCCTGATGCTGGAAAAGATTGAGGGCAGGAGGAGAAGGGGACAACAGAGGATGAGATGGTTAGATGGCATCACCGACTCAATGGACATGAGTCTGGGTGGGCTTCGGGAGTTGGTGATGGACAGGGAGGCCTGGAGTGCTGTGGTTCATGGGGTCGCAAAGAGTCAGACACAACTGAGCGACTGGACTGAACTGAATGGTCTAGTGGTTTTCCCTACTTTCTTCAATTAAAGTCTGAAATTTGCAGTAAGGAGCTCATGATCTGAGCCACAGTCACTTCCCAGTCTTGTTTTTGGAAACTGTATAGAGCTTCTCCATCTTTGGCTGCAAAGAATATAATCAACCTGATTTTGGTATTGATCATCTGATGATATCCATGTGTAGAGTCTTCTCTTGTGTTGTTGGAAGAGGGTGTTTGCTATGACCAGTGTGTTCTCTTGACAAAACTCTGCTAGCCCTTGCCCTGCTTCATTTTGTACTCCAAGGCCAAATTTGCCTGTTATTCCAGGTACCTCTTGACTTCCTACTTTTGCATTGCAGTCTCTTATGATGAAAAGGACATCTTTTTGGGGTGTTAGTTCTAGAAGGTCGTGTAGGTCTTCATAGAACTGTTTGACTTCAATTTCTTCAGCATTACTGGTTGGGGCTTTGACTTGGTTTACTCTGATACTGAATGGTTTGCCTTGGCAACAAACGGAGATCATTCTGTCTTTTTTGAGACTGCACCCAAGTACTGCATTTCGGACTCTTGTTGACTATGATGGGCACTCCATTTCTTCTAAAGGATTCTTCCCCACAGTCATTGATATAATGGTCATCTGAGCTAAATTCACCCATTCCAGTCCATCTTAGTTCACTGATTCCTAAAATGTCAATGTTCACTCTTGCCATCTCCTGTTTGACCACTTCCAATTTACCTTGATTCATGAACCTAACATTCCAGGTTCCTATGCACTACTGTTCTTTATAGCATCAGACTTTACTTCTATCACCAGTCACATCCACAACTGGGTGTTGTTTCTGCTTTGGCTCTGTCTCTTTCTTCTTTCTGGAGTTATTTCTCCACTCTTCTCCAGTAGCATACTGGGCCCCAACAGACCTGGGGAGTTCATCTTTCAGTGTCATATCTTTTTGCCTTTCCACACTGCTCATGGGGTTCTCCAGAGAAGGCAATGGCAACCCACTCCAGTGTTCTTGCCTGGAGAATCCCAGGGACAGGGGAGCCTGACGGGCTGCCATCTATGGCGTCGCACAAAGTCGGACACGACTGAAGTGACTCAGCACAACAGCAGCAGCATGGGGTTCTCAAGGCAAGAATAGTGAAATGGTTTGCCATTCCCTTCTCCAATAGACGATGTTTTCTCAGAACTCTCCACCATGATCTGTCCATCTTGGGTGGCCCTACACAGCATGGGTCATAGTTTCATTGAGTTAGACAAGGCTGTGGTCCATTTGATCAGTTTGATTCGTTTTCTGTAATAGTGGTTTTCATTCTGTCTGCCCTCTGATGGAGGAGGATAAGAGGCTTATGGAAGCTTCTTGATGGGAGAGACTGACTGTGGGAGAAAGTGGGTCTTGTTCTGATGGGTGGGGCCATGCTCAGCAAATCTTTAATCTAATTTTCTGTTGATGGGCGGGGCTGTGTTCCCTCCCTGTTGAATATACCAGATGATCTATGCCATAAATCTCCATTCTAAGTATTTGAATATTGGCCTAAAATAATTCAGATCAATTCACCCCAATAACTATTTAATAAAGAGCTCCTAAAAAAGTGTTAGTTGTTCAGTCATTGTCTGACACTTTGCAACCCCATTGGACTGTAGCCAGCCATGCTCCTCTGCAGGCAAGAATACTGGAATAGGTTGCCATTTCCTTCTCTTCCTGACTCAGAGATTAAACTCAGATCTCCTGCATTGCAGGCAGATTCTTTACAGTCTGAGCCACCAGGGAAGCAATTCCAATCAATTCAACTCAGTAACTATTTAATAAACAGCCCCTATCTGGGGATCAACTGCCCAGACACTGTGTGCTAGGTTCTTCATAGACCTTTTGTCATTAATGCTAACAATCTCACATAAAAGGTACTATCATCCTTGTTTTACAGAAAAATAAAGCATGGCTCAGAGGGCTTAATTTGCTTGTGCCTTTCACACAACCAACAGGAGAAAAGGCTGGTATCAGGGTCCTTTGGGCTGAGACCCCTCCACAGAGCAACATAATCCAAACTTTCACCTGCCCTCACAGAGCATTCAGAAAATGTCATCAGTGTTGTTTTCCATGTAAATACTGTGATCAGAGCAACTGGGAGAAACCCCCTGGATACCTAACTGGATTTCTCTAATACATCAGAATAATAATGCCATAGCAAACAATAAAGCCAATACAAAGTTTCTAAGGAAAGAGCTGTGCCAAGGACTTTTTTTGCGGCCAGCTTCTTTCTCTTCCTCAATTGCTAGCAAAATTAAAAACTCGACAGAATATTAACCATGTTTTTCATTGATTCAGGGATCAGATAAACAGATTCCTTCTGTAAAACTAAAAACCAGAAGTTTAAGTCTCCAAATATAAATGCCTATATAATCTTAAATATCTGAAATCCCCTTGAAAAATCTCAAGAATGAAATTTCAATTTAAAATATCTATAAATAGCACTGAATTGAGCAAAATGTTAGTGGAATGAGAAAATGAGTGAGAGGCCCTTTTGCTATCTTTATAGAATAAAATTCTTTAGGGAATAGAGGCAGTGTTCTAAGAATAGAAAGAACATTTCTCCCTGAATACTCCATGACTTCCCAACACCACTACATTTTCATCTGACGTCCTCAGTCAGCTTTCTTTTTCTCCCCCAAAGAAAAGGCAGGGACATATCTGGTGGCAACATCTCAACATCTCTGAATATTAGACGATGCATAGAATAATAAAAAGAACATTATTGGGGAAATGTTTTCCCTAATCTCACCAAAGAGCAGTAGAGGCAGCCAAGAAAAAGCTAGTAATTTGTTAACAAATGCCCTCACTGACCTCCATTTCCATTCCCATAGGACAGAGGGCAGCTGAATAGCAGGAAGGAAACAAAGGAAAATAGCCTAATCACCAACAGTCTCCACGGCCTGCTCTCCCACCCACCAACCACATATGGAGTTCCCACTGTAGGCAAAATGTGTGTGCACACGTGCACACGCACTAAGTCACTTCATGTCTGACTCTGTGCGACCCTATGGACTGTAGCCCACCAGGCTCCTCTGTCCATGGGATTCTCCAAGCAAGAATACTTGAAGGGGTTGCCATGTCCTGCCCCAACTGTAGGCATCAGGAATACAAAAATAAATGGCATATTAGATTGGATTTCTCTATTAAACACTCCCCATAGAACATTGCACTTCTTTGTAGCACTCATTACAGGATCACATTTCTGTCTTTTTAGACATGTGTTAATCTTAAGATACTTGTTTATGGAAATATAAAATGGTGCAGCCACTATGAAAAACTGTATGGCAGTTTCTCAAAAAAAATTAAAAATAGAATTACCATAGGATCCAGCAATTTCATTTCTGGGTCTACAGCCAAAAGAACTAGAGACACGATTTTGAAAAGATATTTGCACACTCACTGTGAGCATTCTTACAATAGGCAAGAGGTGAAATAAACTCAGTTGTCCACTGACAGATAAAGGGACAAATAAAATTGTGTATATACATACAAAGGATTATTCAGATTTAAAAATAAAGAAACATGCTACAACATGAATGACGCTTGAGGATATTATGTTAAGTGAAATAAACCAGTCACAAAAAGAAAATTACTGTATGATTCCATTTATATGAGGCACCTAGCAGTTAAATTTATTGAAACAGGATGTGGGATGGTGGTTGCCAAGGGCTAGGGGAAGAGGGAAATCCATATTTAATGAGTGTAAAGTTTCAGTTGTGCAAGATGAAAATGTTCTAGAGATTCACAACAATGCGAACATACCCAGGATTACTGAACTATACTTAAAAATAGTTAAGATAGTAAATTTTCTATTGTTGTTGTTCAGTTGCTAAGTTATGTCTGACTCTTTGTGACCCCATAGACTCCAGCACACCAGGCTTCCCTGTCCTTCACTCACTCTCAGAGTTTGCCCAAGTTGGTGTCCATTGAGTCAGTGATGTTATCTAGCCATCTCATCCTCTGCTACCCCCTTTTCTTTTTGCCTTCAATCTTTTCCAACATCAGGGTCTTTTCCAATGAGCTGGCTCTTCGCATCAGCTGGCCAAAGTATTGGAACTTCAGCTTCAGCATCAGTCCTTCCAAGAATAGTCAGGGTTGATTTCCTTAGAATTGACTGGTTTGATCTCCTTGCAGTCCAAGGGACTCTTGAGAGTCTTCTCCAGCACCACAATTTGAAAACATCAGCTTTCTTTGTGGTACAGCTCTCACATTTGTACATGACTGCTGGAAAACCATAGCTTTGACTACATGAACTTCTGTCAGCAAAATGATGTCTCTGCTTTTTAACATGCTGTCAAGGCTTGTCAAAGATTACTTTTCAAGGAGCAAACGTCTTTTAATTTCATGGCTGCAGTCACTGTCCACAGTGATTTTGTATTCCAAGAAAACAAAATCTGTCACTGCTTCCACTTTTCCCTCTTCTATTTGCCATGAAGTAGTGATGGGACCAGATGCCGTGATCTTTGTTTTTTGAATGTTGAGTTTCAAGCCAGCTTTTTCACTCTCCTCTTTCATCCTCATCAAAAGGCTTTTTAGTTCCTTTCCACTTTCTGCCACTAGAGTGGTGTCATCTTCATATCTGAGGTTACTGATATTTCTCCCTGCAATCTTGATTCCAGCTTGTGATTCATCCAGGTCCAGTGTTTCATATGATCCACCCTGCATATAAGTTAAATAAGCAGGGTGACAGTATATAGCCTTGACGTACTCCTTTCCCATTTTGAACCAGTCTATTGTTCCATGTTCAATTCTAAGTGTTGCTTCTTGAAGGAAGAACAGGTTTCTCAGAAAACAGATACAGCAGTCTGGTATTCTCATCTCTTTAAGAATTTTCCAGTTTTTTGTGATCCACACAGTCAAAGGCTTTAGCGTAGTCAGTGAAGCAGATGTTTTTTCTGGAATTCCCTTGCTTTTTCTATGACCCAGTGAATGCTGACAATTTGATCTCTGGTTCTTCTGCCTTTTCTAAACCCCACTTGTACATCTGGAAGTTCTCAGTTCACAGAAGGCTGAACCTAGCTTGAAGAATTTTGAGCATAATTTTGCTAGCATGTGAAATGAGCACAATTGTATGGTGGTTTGAACATTCTTTGACATTGCCCTTCTTTAGGACTGAAATGAAAACTGACTTTCTTCAGTCCTATGGCTCCTGCTGAGTTTTCCAAATGTACTGACATATTGAGTGCAACACTTTCACAGCATCATCCCTTGCACTTCACTACAATTTTGAACAATTTTTAATTAACAAAAGATTTGTTTGTCCCTATATTTTTATTATTTAAGCACAAATCCTTGCATATAGAAGATGGTTAATAAATATTTATTAGACAAGCAGATAGATGGAGGAATAGATAAATGGATGGATGGACTGGACAGATGGGAATGTGAAGAGAAGTGTAACATATAAACCAATCATTACTATTCCATGTAAACATTGAGAAGTGGGCCTTGGATACATCAAGTGGAGAGTTCTTGCTATGGTTGGTTTTGACATAACATTTTTCACATAGAATTACTTTGTTTTATCAACCAACACCACAAAATAGATTCACTTCTATTCAGTTGATTAATTCTTAGTTTTTTCTTTTATTTCTCTTCACTACAGGATAATCTGTCTTCTGACCTACATGATATTATAATAGAAAAATCCATTTTCTGTCACCTTTGCTTTTTATAGCTCCTCTCTTAATCCAAAAGGGTAATATGAAATAAAGCTTATACTCAACACTGCAAAGAGGAAAGCAGGTGATAAGTTGCTTGCCTCTAGGTTGTTAATCAGCTGTCCTCTGGGGCATAGTGTTATGAAGCTGTGCCATGTAGTAAACAGAGGCAAAAAGAATAATCTCCATTTTCTGACTCTGAAGTGCAGGCATGTGCTATAAAACTAAATTGACATCTGTTAGCAGGCTTGTCACATGAACGGTTTTTTCCTGCAGAATCTGGAATAAATTAGATCTTAAAATAAAACTTGGAACAGAGAGGATGCTTTACATAATTCCTTCTAATGTTGTGCTGTGAACCTATCACACTGATTTTAAAGAGAACTTCTTATAAGAAATGTTTCATTATCATTTTAATTGCAAAAATGTTGAATGCCACTCCATGCTAGGAAATTTGTGTTTTTAAAAAGGTTCTTATGTTTTTAACTAAAAAGTGGCTAATGAAACCTTCCTTTTCTAATATCTGAAAAATAAATCAGCTTTTACCTCCAACTAAAACTGTGACCACCTTTCCCCAAGCACTTGAAGCCTGTTTCAAGGGTGGTTTATTATGCATGGGCACCTCAGAGGCTGACATGGCTGTGTCCCTGAGGCAGAAATCACCGGCCTGGGTGTGACCTCACAAATTTGTTCAGGAATCTCTCCCTCAGAGGATTCATTAATATGATAGCAAGTTCTTGGGGCTCTTACTGTCAAAAGGCATTAAGCCTTTTTTAACACACATAAAGTAACTTGCTGAGCTGCCTGACCTAGTGAATCTGAGCTGCACAGTGCCGAATGTAGTAACATCCCTCTGTCGACCTACTGTTAGGAAAGGAAGTCATAAGAAAGGAAACCTTTATGGGCACCTGGAGCTTAAAGCCTCCCTCGCCTCCCTCAGGATTCACTTAGCTCTCATTCCCCAAAGTTTGTCAAAATGGCAAGATTCTCAGACAAATGTGCCAACCTTAGTGCACAGCAACGAAGAAAAACAAATGCCAGCTCTCTGGAGGCTAATTTCCTCCATATGTGAAATTTTCCTCTTTGGTAATAATAACGTGTCCCTCGGAAAGTCTTGAAGGAGCAAGAGACAGTCACAATGCTCTATAAAATAAAGTCCCAAATCTGGCTCCACGAATACCCCTCATTCATCTCTATCACCAGCATCAGTTTATTTGCTAGACAGTCTTCTCAAATGGCAGAGATTTGTACCGCTCACCCTACAATAAGGAAAACTAAGACACAGAGGACATAGAGACTTAGTGAGAAGCTAGGGAGTGAGGCCCCAAAAGCTGACAGGCAGGCTCTGGACCCCCTTCCAGTTTAAAGCATTCTATGCACAGCAGGGGATGAGCGATTTGCAAATGGAAGGCTGAGCCTCTGAAGTCCTCTCTATCCACAGAGGTTTCTTAAACGGTGATCTTCATACCACCTGGGGTAGCATGCGGTGGTGTTGGTTAAAAGTACAGATTTCCTGAGCTCCATGCCAGACTAGCTAAATCAGAATCTCTGAGCTTGGTCCTGGGTCTGGCATCTGAGTCAAGCTCCCTTAAGAAGACTGGACTCTCTGACTCTGGCATGTTGCTGTTACTTTTGGTTTGTTTTCTGGTGTTCTGAAATCTGAGAAGCCCGTAGTTGCACAGGTGGGAGTGGGTCTCTGGATTCCAGAGCACTGTTCACACACAATCTTTCCAGTCATGGTTTTTGGCCAAGGGAGAACACATCTAAAGAAACAAAAACTAGCTCAATCCAGATTCAGTGAGTGGTTTGAAAATCATTAAGAAGAGTCAAGACTTTGTGTTTCACAGCAAATCTCACCATTATAGATGAGTGAATATGGTAAAAAGCCAAAACCCATTTCCTCAATACTGAGCGCACAAGTTCCCGTCTCACGTTCTCAAGACTTGTCCTTAGGGTCCACTGCAGACCGATGGAGGAAGAAAGATGTCTCTGCATTTCAAATTTGCAATTCAGCACCATGAATGACTCATGACTCTTAAATTGCCACTGGCTTATTTCACAGAAACACAGCACCATCATAATTAAATATAATAGCAATTCTGCAAGATGAAGTTGCCTTCAAATACAAAGAAAGATACACACCTCTCTTTGAAAAAAAAAAGGAATATAAACAAGTCTAAGTAGAAGATTCCTCTGGGCCCTAAAAGAATCACCTGGATTTCTACCTTGATCACAGCGTATCTTGTTTCCATGCAGTTTTCCACCCAAATGTTCTTTTGAAATATCAGTGACTAAAGCCTCTGGATGCTCATGCTGCTGCTGATTAATTCCATGGTAGGTTGTAGGAAAAGGTAAATTATTCAAACTTTGATATCCTGCACATTTCATTTAGAAAGGTACCAGGGAGAAAGTCATGTGGGCAAGTATGTATTTCCTGAGCACTTCACTAGGTAGTCAGGATGGGGCTATGTACAACAAAGGGTATCTTGGGTACACAGTTTAGATGGAAGCACACGTCTGAGAAGCAGAGGTCCAGCTGCAGGGTAAAGCCATTAGCCATCTAGGACTCAGGCATGCCTGGGCCTTGCACTGGTATGGCAGATGACCAGGTGACATTTTCGTGAAGGAGAAGAAAAAATTTCTCCTGAGAAAAAATTTGTCCCAGAAAAACAGCATGTGTAGTACAGAAAGCTGGTGCAATAGGCTGGCAGAGCAAGAAAATGGCCTGGAGCACAGCATAGCATCTGTGCCTCACTTCACCCTTGGTAAGGACTCAGGCCAGAGCGAGAGGACATCAGGAGAGCACAGAGTGGCTCAGGTCCCAGCAATGACAACTACTATTAATAGCCTCTGCTCCTGGGTTTCTCAGGTTGTGATACAGACATTGCCACTCAATGCACGGTCCCTACTCGGCAGCAGCAGCATTGTCGAGGAGCTTCCTAGAAATGCAGAGTCTTGGGCCTCACCCCAAACCTCCTAAGTCAACATCTGCTTTTTCATTAGATTCTCCAGTTGGTTCACATACATAATAATATACGAGAAATATTGGTGTAGAATATGATTGGGGGCAATATTAATAAGCATCTCAAAATCTTTTGTTTTATTAAGGCATTTTTAATGTATATAGGAAAAAAACTGGAGCAGTTGACTATTGAGTCCGTGGACACTATTTCTGCAGATAATTCTAAGGAAGGAAGGAAGAAAGGTGAATCAGTTAAAAAAAAAAAAGTGAAGGCAAGATGCACACCCTCCCCATTGTACCAAACACAAAGCAAAAAAGAGAATGATAAGGGAGGCAGGGGACAGAAAGATCAAAGCAGGGCTCAAAAACAAGGTGAACATCTCCAGGGACCAGAACATAGAGCAGTAAGCAGGACTTAAGCCAGGACATGCTGGGCTCTGGCATAAAGCAGGTAGCAGAGGTCCTGTGGTACATCTCCTACAAAGAACAGAAACTAAAAGTGCTCCCATGACAGAGCAACTGAGCCACATTTACTGATTAAATGAGCTGAAGTGGAGTTTCCTGGACTCAGAAACGAGCCCAAAATAAACTGCTGAAAACCACTAACTGGGGCTATGGCTTAAAACCAGTCATTGGTCTAGGGAGGTAAGAGAAGAGAGGCTCATTCTTGCAAACAGTAAATGAGCCAGATCCAGACGATTCAGTAACTGGATATTTCCGTTATCACTGAAGAAGCAGGAGCCCCCAGATGCTTATATAAGACCAGGCCCTGAAGGCTGTTGCAAAATCACTGGGCAGAGAAGGATGGAACCAAAAAGGAAAGAAAAAAGCAAAACCAAACCAAAAACCTTCCACAGAAATTCAGCTAACAAACTGAACTTGAAAATACACACAAAATCAAATGATGAAAACAGCCAACCAAAACAATAACTGGAACATTACTTCATTGAGAGAGTAAATTAATTTTGTTGAACAGTCTGACTAATTAACGGTAGGCTCTCTGCCCAGGGAAGCAGAAACTGGCATTCCCTTCAGAGTCCAAGGTGACACACAACCTTGGGGGCAGAGTCTTGGGTAAAGGAGGACTTAACCCCCAGGGCTGAACAGGCAGGAAGTCCAGCTCCAGCTTCATCACCTGACTGGCATGCCCAGCCACAAGGTCTACATCTGCTCTGTATTACTTCTCAGCAGCTTCCTTCATTTGCATACAGCACAGTATTTACTTTGTATACAGTCGCCAGCAAAGCTGTTTGGTGCCCTGAGTTAGTTAGTTAACAAGAATAGTCTAAGACCAAGTCTGAAGGACCAATTCCCTTCAATTTCACACAAAGATTTCACTAAAAAAAAAACTCTTGACTAGCATTAGGTGCAGTTAGCAATTTCCAGAGAAATCACTAATATATTTTCCCTGGAACTAAGAAAGGTAAAAAAAAGCTTCTATAAAATTTAGTAAAAACTTACTGAAATTATTAGAGGGGTGGGGTAGGGAGGGAGATGAGAGGGAGTTTCAAAAGGGAGGGGATATATGTATACCTATGGCTGATTTCTGTTGAGGTTTGACAGAAAACAGCATAATTCTGTAAAATGATTATCCTTCAATAAAAAATAAATTTTAAAAACTTACTGAAATTAATTTCAGTTTACATTCAAATGACAAATTCACTCCAGGCACTTTGCTGGAAGTTTTCACACTGTGTTCTCTGCTCTAATTCTCAGAAACAATCCATTTAGGTAGGATCATTGTCCCCATTTTATTGACAATCAAATTGAGGGCCAGAAAGGTTAAATGACTTGCCTGAGGACCTGTGCCTCAAACTTAGAGTAATGAGCCTTACAAAGGTAAGCGCTAATGCAGTCCTGTTATTCATATTATTATCAGCATGATTATGACTGAAAATAATTTCTCATTAACCAGCCTGGATCATTTAGGGATACTCTGTGTAACAAAGTCTTATGATTAATATACGCAGAAACCTCAGATTCGCCATTTCTAATCACATTCTGGAAAAATTCGGATGCATAGTTACAGCAATAAGCACTCAGCCAAAAGAAGACAGTTAATCATTCCAAATAATGCTGAACCCATGTGATATTATTCCCTGACAGACTGGGCTTCTCATGCACACGCTTTTGCTGATGTGGCTGCTTCTCACTTGATGCTTTAGAAAGGTTTTTTGATTTACGGTTTGAAGTTTAAATTACCAGAGTTTTAAAAGCAGTATGAAAGCCATATGCATCTTATTGTCACTATTTTAAGACTCTGCCTTTCATTTTTGCCTACATTTTTGCCTGAGTGACTGGAATCTGGGTATGGTTAAAGAAAAATAACCACTTAAAATGGAAAACATCACAAAACTATATGAGATATTATAAAGTCATGAAGTGAAAACAAAACAGCAAAACCCCTTTGGTTTCCATAGTCACTTTCACAAAAAATAAGTGAAGGAGGCAAGGCAAACACGCTGACATTTTTTAGTGTGTTTTTCCTATTTGTTTTCCCTGCCAGAGATACATCCTATTTATCAGGGTCTGTATACATGCTGAAAAATGAAAACAGACCTTGTCTGCTGCAGGCCAGAACTGAGGTTTCCTTTTATCTGGCACCACGTAGCTCCTAGAAGCATGTTCTTAATGGAAGCAATCATTCACCAATGGCTTTAGATTTTGTTGTTTTTGTTTTAAAGCATTCACCCAAAAAAAAAAATCTTTATGAAAGAATATCAGTATCTTTTAAATTTTCAACAAGGGACTTTTTTTCAAAGGGGAAAACACATACGTGGCAATTCTGAGCCAGATCATTTTCATTATTTATGGGGTTTTCTTTCCTCCATTTTTTTTTTATTGTGGTAAAATGCACATGACATAAAATTACCACCTTAATCATTTTTACATGTCATTATTAGTGTTTTCAATAAAAATAATAGCCCTAGGAATATAAAAAAATCCTTTAAAACATTTTTCCTTTTTAGGAATCTCTGTAAGTATTTCTTCCGTGTGAGGAGAAATATTTTATCTACATAATATTTTATCTACAGCATAAAGGTTTGCCCACTGCATCTCCCATGGAGTGAAACAATTCAGGTGCCTAGCTGGTAGACATTTTTCATACAGTCTGTGATATAGATAAATTATATCCACAGATCACTTTTTGAAGTCTCATTTTATTCCCACATTCACCAAATCTTTGCCTAAAATATTATCAAAAAAAGCAAAATGGCTTTGCGTTTCACCTCTAGATACTCAGTCTTTTCTTTGAAGAATAGAGGTGGAGGACCAGGATAAAAAGCATGAAGGGGGAGCAGTAAGACTCCTGAATGAATGCAAAGAATGAGTAGTTAGCTCTTTGAGTAATCTAGAGTTGACATGTCAAAGGGTCAAGGCAATAATCTTCAGCCACAAAAACAAAATAAAAGTCTATGAAGGTAACAAACAGCAAAAACAAAATAAAATTTTGAAAAATGCTCTCACTTCTTTGGGTTCTGTTCAAAGATTTTTATCTGCAAACTCCTATATGTGTTTCATTAAGGCTCCTAACTATTACATGTTAGTTACTCTCAATGGCAAATCAAAATACAAACACAAAATTCAAAACACATGTTAAAAGAACACCAAAATTCTTTGAAGTTGTTATTGAAGAAGTCCCTGCTATCCAATTAAAGAAAGTTTTTGTTTTCTGTTTTTTTGAATTTTTTTAAAAGAGGAAGCTGAAGAAGAAGGAGAAGGGGAGGAAAAAGAACAATGCAGAGGAAGTCTTTTTATTAAAAATCAAGCAGCCAATTCAGATTGCAGAAGGAAATGGCAACTCACTCCAGTGTTGTTGCCTGGAGAATCCCAGGGATGGGAGAGCCTGGTGGGCTGCCGTCTATGGGGTCGTACAGTCAGACACGACTGAAGCAACTTAGCAGCAGCAGCAGCCAATTCAGGTTTAAAATTGAATTCCATATATATACTGTGTCTCAAGAACACCCATTCTGGCATGTCCTAAATTACATGCTATCTCTGGGGATAATAAGCCAAGGGAGGCCAAGCCCAAGAAGGGTTGGCAATCAAATGCAAGACAACTACACTCAGTATAATTTCTCTAGCATCTACCTACAGAATGCAGTTGGTCACATTTACACTAAAAACTGCTTTCAAAAAACTCAGTTCAAAGATTAGGTTTCCTTTTGCTATCTATTCACAGTAAAATATTTGTAGAGATTTGACATCTTTTGATATAACTGTATCAGCTGCAATACACATAATGTCCATTCAATTTTATAAAGCACATTTTAATCAAAGCTACATATATTTTCTGACTTTTAAGAGCCTGGAGACCCAAAATCATTGTTACAACAGTGAGAAACATGATATACAAGCAATCTCTTACCAAACATAAACCTGGTTCCGATTACTTTTTGTATTTGAAGCTGATATAAGTAGTTTACTCTGTCTGGAAATTTAAAATCAATTGCCAAATGGAAATGGTACTCTTGAGCCCACCATCAGAGTTAGTTTCTTATTCTCCTTGCCCAGTCTTGGTCAAAATCTTAAGTACTACTCAACAGCAACTAAAACCTTGAAATCAATTTAAATATCTCTATCCTTGCCAAAACTTTATATCTACAGAGCTGACTCTATAAATAATGATGAGGTTAAAACTGAACCTTCAACTATCCAATCCTTGATTTGCATTAACAAAAAAAAGCAGCTTATGAGTTTGTTCACTTTAACTATTCAATAAAATGAAAAATCTGACCTTGTGATGCCCAAATTCATTTAAAATGGTTCCCAGTTTTCTGGTGTTGCTATATGGTTTTTGGGCAGCAACAGCTGGATGGGGGTCCCGCCAGTCGATGGACAAACGGTGATACCAAAGATGCTCACTTTCCAGAACATGAGCTGATTTAACACTAGGATCAAAACGATGTACTTCACATCCATTGTTGGCCATGCCAACCTCAAAATGGGTATCATCACTTCCTAGGCTGTAAAGAAAGGGGATAGAAATCAATAACAAAACAATATAATGGAGAAAAAGTGTTAACTGACAAAAATGATAATGCCAAGGTCAATTTTCTTAGCCATATCAAGCCTTCTCCTGTTTTAGAAGATGGTTGGTTATATACATTCAATAAACCTTCCTTCACAAAAACCATAAAAGCTAAAAGCTTCTGAATAAAAGAAAGGAGAGAAGTTAGGTGCTAAATGCCCACTAGAGAATCACATGTTCAAACATGTAGAACCATATCAAATTGATTTTTTTTACAGATACAAGCTATAGTATCAATGAAACAAAGACTATCTAGTCATCTCAGAAGATATTCTCAGAATATGTCAAAAATAAAAAGTCCAAGCATCAATTCCCTTAGGGAGTGGTGCATTCTGCTAACGAGGTAATCTGTCTTCCTTGTAATGACCATGGTGCTGTGCATGCAGTTTGACTTAAAACAACAGCTGCTTTCTTTAGAAATGGGGTGCATTTTAAATAGCACAGTTAAAGAAAAAAGGCAGACGTATATGGTTCTACTGAATCTGGTACTCAAGAAGCAAAAGAGGTATATCACCTAAATTCACGTAAGTGAGGGGAAGAAATTAGGAATTAATTGTGCTTAAGTACCCAGTTAGGTAACAGATTGTGGAATATTCATATACTTACAAATTTCTAATTTACTGAGAAATATTTCTTACTTAGTGATGTAAGATTCATAGCTTTGATTAAAGCATTTTGAATGAAAAACATTAAATTAACCAAGAAAGGATGATTTTTTTAACAGTGAGTATGACTTTTCTGCCCAAATACTATATTTAGATGTGATTAAAGATACCAAAATCCCCAAGTATCTATAATGCATCGGCCAATCTTGAACCTAGTGCAGAAATGCATCATTCTTTTAGACTCTACTATTTTAGACTATTTTATTATTTGGAAATATATAAGCTCATTAGATGACAATTTAGTTAACTGAAAAAAGTCTTCAGTACAAAGATCTTCCACCTAGAAATTCTTAATATTCTATTTGCCTTGTTCTTTCTTTCCCTTCATTCCCACTACATTGCTTCATTCTCACTAGACCCATGTCATATCAGCCCTCTGCTATTCTTCAGCTCGAAATCAGCTTGACACTTTTGGCTAGAAAAAGATTCAGCACTCTTCTCACATGTACTCCCATTCCTTCTACCAAAGAGATCCTGTTTCCTATTTTGAACCTCCTACTGAGCCCACATAGCTCAGAACACCATAATCTCTATCTGGGCTTTTTCCCAGTTTGTTCATTATCTAATCTGGGGTTGCAGGCTGACTTGCTGGGCCTGACTCTTCACCCTGTCATTCACACTACTGCCATGCTCATCATGGGTGGAGCGTCCTTTCTTGCCCCTGGATTTTTTGGCTTGACTATGTGACTTGCATTTGAGAAGAAAGGGACATGATGCTAGTCTTGATCCTAGGCTTTGAGCACTTTAGTTTACTCTCTTATATCATTATTGTGATTAAAAAACATTCCCTGGATGGTTTGCTTGGCTCAGAAAAGAAACTAAAAACAAGAAGCAGAGCTGCCCCAGACAATCCACTGACCTTCTATGAAACACAGAGCTGCCCTTAGCCATCTCAGCTTAAAGTAGAGTCTCTTAGCTGAACCTAACCTGGATCAACTGAAATTCAACCAATCTGCAGACATATAAGCAATAATAAATAATGGTTTTAAGCTACTGAGTTTTAGAGCTACTTGTTACACAGCAATAGCTAACTGACAAACCTGGCATTAAATGTAAATCCAAGAGTTGCAATAGTGAAAGTGAAACTCAGTCACATCCAACTCTTTGTGACCCCATGGACTATACAGTCCATGGAATTCTCCAGGCCAGAATACTGGAGTGGGTAGCCTTTCCTGTCTCCAGGGGATTGTCCCAACTCAGGTCCCCCGCATTGGAGGCGGATTCTTTACCAGCTGAGCCACAAGGAAGCTCAAGAATACTGGAGTGGGTAGTCTATCCCTTCTCCAGGGGATCTTCCCAACCTAGGAATTGAACCAGGGTCTCTTGCATTGCAGGCGGATTCTTTACCAACTGAGCTACTAGGGAAGCAATAGATACTGCAAAGCATTTTTTAGTAGTCAGATTTGTTTCTATATAGATCAGAATGTTATAGAAATCACCTGTCCCAAAAAATTTTTCATGTAATTGAATTTATCAAAATTTAGATGAGCAAACGTGTGTATTCATGGAAATATGGAACTCAACAGAAAAATGGAAGTTTGATAACTTTTCTAAGAGATCAAAACACTAGCCAAAAAGTACTCATTAAATATAATTTGTGTATAAATTTTCTAGAGTAAAGAAATGTGAATGATTTATTTCTCTTTGAATTTTCAGAATTTCATTTCAAGAAAAGATCTTCCACTGTAAAACATGTATATATTTTAATCAAGGTCTCAAAAAATTTTAAGAATTAACCATATACAGTTGTATAACTAATTTTTAGTAAGCATTATATTACACATTGATATGTTTTCAATTTAAACTCATTTCTTATAGTTAAAAAAATAACAAATGTATTTTAAAAAGTTCAAGTTGTGTATAAACATATAAAACAAAAAGTAAAAGTTTCCTACCACTAGAATTTTAGCCATCAATTTCCAGAGATAATCACTTAGCAATTTTTTGTATATCCTTCCAGAAATTTTCTACACATGTACAAGGATTCTCTATTAGAAATATCATAAGTACACATGTACATATATAAGTTAGTTATTAGATGATGAGGAACTATTTTGGGTGATATACTAAATAACATGAAACTACTGAAATTTGCAAATTTTTGTTATGCTACTTTTGCTGAATAAAATCCACTTAATTTAAATATATAATATGTACTGTATTGGAAAGTAATAAACTACATTTATTTAATCAATGCTTATAATTCTTATTTTCCTTTATTCAAAAAGTTACTTCTTCACACTTAGTTTAAATTAGTCAAGTTTGTGGCAGGAGTAAAAAGCAAAAGGAAGAACAAATTTGATATACATAGGTGTTGCAAAAAGTAGCCCAGCCAAGACTCAAATTCAATCCAAGCAGATCCAAAGCATGTACTCTTTACACTCTACTTCACTGCAAATAAGTGCAGGACACAGAATTATGGAAGGAATGTTTGTGAACTTGGGGATCTATGAAATTTTTGGCTACTAGACAATAAAGCTCCATAAAGTAAAGGACTGTGTCAATCTTGCTTATTTCTGAATCCTTAGTGCTGAGGGGATAGCTGAATGATGACAGACAAACCTATAAAATGCTGCACTAAGTGAAAGAAAACTTAGGTAGGGCCTGGAATTGCCAGAATATACAGTCCAATATCCAATGTGACATGGAATGGGCTATATTTCACTAACATATTCATGCATATTAGCAAATACTTAACACTTTATATCTTCAAGACACTACACTAGACATCAGAGACAGATAAATTAACCTGATGCTTGATCTGAAGAAATTCATAAGTAGTAAAAAAAGAAATATTTTTGAACAATTATCTATAATAAACTAAAATAAAATTCTTATTTATACCCAAAACGTATTTCATCTATAAGGAAACTATTTTCTGCTCTTATTTAACTGAAAAGAGAATTCACCGTGGAAAAATTTTACTTAATAGAAATTTTTTAAATATATATTTTATGTATATATTATAAATACAGATTATGATCGTATGGCTTCTACCTTAAGGTTTAAGATAGTTGTTCCAGTTCCTGCCATTGTAACTGCATTCCAGCCATCAGGAAAAGTAAAAGGGGAGGTGAAAGTCACATCCTTTCCTCCTCATGGCCTGGCCTAGAAATTGCACTTATCACTTGCACTCATATCATATTGCTAAAAGCTAGTCACATGGCCCCTTGCAGCTGCAAGGAAGTCTAGAATACACAATCTTTGGCAAGGTGACTGTGTGCCCTGCTAAACTCAGGAGTTCTGTTACCAAACAAGAATGAAAGAATGAATATTGGTGGACAACTAGAAATTCCTACTATAGGCCATTTTTGAAACAGGTAAGCAGTCAATACATATATTCAAAGATACAAGCCTTCATGAACACTGTAACCTATCCCTCTATACGGAGGAGAAAATAAACTGTATAACTCATGCTTATATTAACAAATATTAACATTATTCCATATATGTTGACATAAAGGTTTGAGATCACAACAAACTCTTCAGCACAGAAGGGTTGTCAAACCTGAGGGATTTGTTGAAGAAACAGGAAGGCAGGAAGGGGCAAATTATAGGCCTAAACACCCAAAGGTAACAGAATAACGGAGTAACCATCTTGGCCCTCCTCTCCTGATGTCTCAGAGAGCAACAACCAGGATCCCTAAGTGTAGTTGTGTGGGCTGTACACTAAACAACTCTAGGGCACACCACTACCCAATAGATGGCAGTAAAAGTTCTTGAGGGAGGAGATGCCTTTTCCCACATGCATAAAGTGTCCCTTGGATTGCCTACAGTACTGGCAATTGCATGCCCTTTGATGCTACTGAAGGGTAGAAGGGATGTATCTGGCACTTTAAAATCCTTGATTATTCTTTTAAACATATTTCTAGGAGTATTAGGGTAACTGTCCTTTATGTTCCCTAAGTTGCAAAAACTCAGAGTATAAACACATGAAGAGATCAATATCATGAACTAGCAGGGAGAAACAAAATAAAACTATAATGAGATACCGTTTCACAGGTACTAGGATGGCGATACACAAAAAGACCAATAATAGTAAGTGTGGGTGACAATATGGAGAAATTGGAACCCTCATACATTGTTGGTGGGAACATAAAATAGTATATAACCAAGAGATATGAATATATATGTCCACACAAAAAAATCCATATATGAACATTCATAGCAATATCATTCATAGTAGCCAAAAGATGGAAAAAACCCAAATGTCTATCAGCTAATGAATGAATAAATAAAATGTGGTATATCCATACAGTGCAATATTATTTGGCAGTAAAAAGGAATGAAGTACAGATAAATGTAACAACATGGATAAAACTTGAAAGTATTATGCTAAATGAAAAAAATCAGTCAAAACACCACACATTAAATGCTTCCATTTATATGAAATGTCCAGAACAGGTGAAACTATAAAGACAGAAAATAGATTAATGGTTGCCTAGAAGTGGGAGATGAAAAGAAGGAAGTGGGTATGAGGAAATTGGGAGTGACCACTACTGAGTACAGGCCTTTCTTTCTTGGGGTGATGATAATGTTCTAAAATTGACTGTGGTGACTAGAAACCATTGAATCATACACTAAACGGATGAATTGTGTGATATGTGAATTATATCTCAATTTAAAGCTGTTTAAAAAAACAAGTCAGACCATATATAGGGAAAGCTTTTAATTCTCATCATTGAAGACAGAAAGGTTGGAAGAAGTAAGACAATTTGTATTTTCCCCAGGAGTATCAGTCATCTTTTCCTCATTCCAGCAGGAACCAGAGAATCTGGCCAAATAATCACCTAGATCTGTAAACTGCCAACTACTAGAGAGAAAGTAAGTGTGTGTGTTCAGTCACTAAGACGTGTCTGACTTTGCAAACCTATTGACTGTGGCATGCCAGGCTCTTCTGTCCATGGGTTTCTCCAGGCAAGACTGTTGGAGTGGGTTGCCATGCACTCCTCCAGGGGATCTTTCCAACCCAGGGATCAAACCCACATCTCCTGCGTGTCCTGCATTGCAGGAGGATTCTTTTACCACTCTCAGAGAGAAAGTTTTCCAAAGCATAAATGACAATGAATAGTGGATAAAAAATATTTTATAATTATTCATTTTTATTAAATAACATTGCATAAAATGCCAAGATTTCATCTAAAACATATATTCGTAACAGGAATGATATCCCTAAGCAGCGGGGAAAATTGATTCTTGAAATATATGTTTAAAGTATAGATAATACATATGTATGTAAATAGATATAATGTATAGTATTAAAATTTCATGGGGAGGATGATTAGGGAAAAAATTGTCTAAGAAGAGTCCTTGGGACTATGATTTTCTAATTCCTCATTCATATAAAAAGTGAGCTCTTACTGTGTTCATTAAACTATTAAAAGATAGAAATTTTGGCTCTGGAGCTCATTTATTCCTCTTGAAAGGCTCAGGGTAACCAGAAGCCCCAGATTTTCTGCCTAAGATATTGGCTCTTGTTGCCTAAACCACATATCAATTTTCTTGTCTCATGCTGAGACTTATGTCTTAAAACAAAATGGTACACCATGTCAGAAAACTAAAGAAGAGGCAAAAAAGATTTATCTACGTATTATCCCTTCTCAAATTTTCTCCTCTACTCCCACTCCTATCCCTGAAATATAATCTTTGATGAAAAGGATTAAAAGGTGATTTTTCCCAATTCCCTTTAGCTCCCATCTTCATTCCCACACCATCTCCCCACCATCACCCCTCCCCCTCATATACAAGAAGACTTGCAGGGCAGACCCCATCTGAAGTCAAGCAATAGACCAATATTTTTTTAAAATTTAATGTATTTATTTTAATTTTCTTTACATTATCGTGTTGGTTTTGCCATACATTGACATGAATCTGCCATGGGTATACATGTGTTCCCCTTCCAGAACACCCCTCCCACCTCCCTCCTGATAGACAATATTATCACACGACCTCACAGTCTCTTCTCACTTAACCTCTCTTTCCCCTTCTCCATAACATAACCTTCCTTTTCAATGCCTTCCCCTATTTTAATTGGTCTATTCTATCCCTTTTCAAAGCTAAAATGGATCTGCTTTAAATTATCAACTGAACTTGACTCAGAGTACACTCCTAGAAAAATTCTTTTACATTAACTGTAGAATAAAAAGCTATGATTCTGAGTAAAGAAATTTCAGACATCAGAGAGAATGTAGAGGTAATACCTCCTTAATTTCTTGGAGTTGGAAGAAAGGTAAGACACAGATCAAAGGAGGGTATTCAGCCTCTGTCTTCTGATCCCTGTGTCCTGAGATCCTTTCTTCCTCTCACTCCTAAAAGGTCACCTCCAGCTATAGCTTCATGCATTATTCTGAGCTAGGATAGGAATGGCTGAGCATAGCAGTGGCTTGGATGGTCTGCTGCCTCAGCCCTGGGGCTTAGAGCTTGGGCCTGAATGTAGAAAGACCCACGAGCCACTTGCCTCCTGCCCAGCCCATCTATCTCAGAACTCTCCCAACACTCCCAAATGTTTCTGCTTCATTTCAGAACCACCACTTGTGGCCTGGGTCTCTTTCTTCCCTCAGCATCAACTGAGATGTTGTCAGTTAGCTATTTACATTCCCTTGAAGCAAACGATTCACCTGGGAAGATTCTCAATCCTGAGTAATAGTACAATCAACGTAAACACCCATAATCCAACACATTCTTTTGTAGGGCATAAGAAATATTTTATTTAATTTCCAGTTTTCCATTATAGCATTGTTAGGTTTTGAATCAAATGTTGGCCCTTAAAACCAATCCATTTCTTTTCCCAGTAGAATTCAACTGTTCCTATCTGCTCTTTACAAAGTTGATTCTGAATAGTGAACATTTAGATGAAAATAAGAAACTACCTTTTATATGTATTAATCTGAAATCTTACAGCAGAATGACTCTATCTAATGGCTTTGAAGTATAATAAAAGCAAAAAGGAACTTGAAAAATTTCCCCCAAAACAGCTTTCCCAGTTTTGTTATACTCAGTTATATGCTTTAAATGAAATTATTCCAGGGTGTAAAATATTAAGCAAAACATAAAGGCAGTTTGGAGCAAGAAAATAGGACCAAGCTGAGATCTCTAATTTGCATGTAGAACTATGCAATTATTTTTATGACCTACTTTCATACATTTTTAATATGATATAAAATAAACTCTACTGTCACAACTTCCCATTCTTTCTCCAATCTTGCACATAGCTGGTGGGCTCCAAGAAAAAAAGAGCTCTGTTCTAATCAACTGGCTAAGATATTCATTTCCTAATCTTCAGCCTCCTCATTTAATTCATGGCAGAACCAGCTTCCCTCTTGAGTCTTCTTACTTAAGGCAATGTTCATGTACCAAATATATATTGAGTGCCTACTGTGTGCCACGCTACACTGATACACACCATGGTTCTTCGTTTAACCCATAAAACAATGTTTCCATTATCCTGAAACTCTTATTTGAAACCTCCCTTTGTTTGTTTTCTAAATCCACAATAACTACAACTAAGCATTCTTGTTTGGTAAAGTTTGACAGCAGTCGTGATCCTCTATGCAATCGGCACCTTTGGGTGAGCCTCTGTATCACCCAAACGTTGGCTCTGAACCCTCATCATCTAGGAATCTGGTTGGCAGTTGTCACTCATGAGCCTGAATGTAAACTACAGCAGAAATGAAACCTATAGGTGAGGAACAGACATGACACTTGTGAAGGTCCCCAGCATTTTATAAAGGACTCCGGGGATCTTGCCTGAGAAACTAACCACACAGCTTCTAGAGTCAACACAACAGGGTATTCCAAACAAAAAGAACCCTCTTTCGCCTTTTATTTTTTGTGAGATATATATAATTTGTAAATTTTCAGGACTGTTTATATGAATACTGATGCACTGAATAAAATAATCTCATTATTTTATATGTACCCTTTCACAACAAGCCCTCCTAATTTATTTGAACATTTAGGTCATTTTCAGCCTGAATAACTGAATATCAGTATTTCCCACAGTTTTGACAAAACCTCGTTACTTTCACAGGCACTCCCTCTTTTTATATTTTTTTAGTCTAAAAGTATACACATATTTACCATTGGCATAAAACAAAAAAATCCAAGAGGCCATTTGTCCTGGGTCACTCATTGTTAACTGTGTATAAAATTTCTAACATACTCACTGTTAGTTTGTTTTCTAGGGGCATTCTTAATATTTTTCTGTTTCTAATAAGAATGCTCTAATACTAGCTGAGAATCATTGGCTTCACTAAGGAGATCATCGTTAGGCTGAAATGGACGTTGTCGATTTACTACCAACAGAGTGGGAGAGAAAGCGGCCCTGGCCATCCGTGCTCTGCAAGTCCCTAAGGTTATGTAACAGACAGAGGAGTCTGAAATGTCGGCAGGAGAAGAAGCAGAGCACCTGTTAAACCCTGCAACCATTCATAATTTGTCTTGCTGAAAACACCTTGTCTGCCTACAGGAGCATTTTTTTGTTTTTTTGGCTATAAAATGTACTTACCCTAACGAGTAGAGACGGCACTGCTTGTTGCGGATTTGATGAACTAAGCCAAACCTGTCATCAAGACAGGCCGACCAGGGCTTTTTTGTAGGGCTGGAGTTAGTTGCCAGGCTGTCTGTGCTCATGTGATCACACACAATCTGTAAGGATTGGAAATCAATGTGAATAATTTAAAGTACTGGATGATAGATGGCAGGTAGAGACTTACTGCTTTCCCGTCACTGAAAATCATAACAGGAAAGTTATGTCCATCTCCACTGATAACCATGCCCCTCCCCAGGGAATCACAAGATTGCTGTAAAATGTTTGGAGGAATTTCAAATACGAGGTTATAGGTAACCTCGTGGCGAGTAGAGGCAGGTTTGAAGGGAAGTTAAGAACTGTTATTAAAAAAAATAAAAGAACTGCTATAGCCTTTTGCACAGAGTATACAGAGGACAACAAGTCAGGAGCAAGGATGGCAGAGAGGAGAAGCCAGGGACAGAAGTTAAATAAGAGGCTGAGACCAAGAAGGGCATTTCAGACGTGGAGAACAGTGCTCCCAAACCACAGAGGTCTGTCACTCACAGCATTCCTATTAGAAGTTGTGAGATATGGCTGAGGGCATAGATCTTAGAAGGACACTTGATTATTTACTCCTTATCTCAGGCAGACAAGGTTAGGCCAACATGTTCCAAAAAGGTAGCATGTGTTATCAAGGTAAACAACTGATCAGAGGTCAAGTGAGAATAATACAAGCCCACTAACAAGATAGTACTGACTGTCTGTGATACACTTCTGATAAGCTTCCTCCTAGGGGGATGGGCAAGAGCCCCAGATGGGAAGAAGGCTCTTCTTGATCTAGCCAAAGCACCTCTCTTAACTCATCCATCAAAATTAAATAAGAAAACCAAAGGGAACATGTATCTAAGTCAAGCAGAAGGAAGCCAGTTTCTAATTTCAAATGCACATTAAATAAATATACTTAGCGAGGAATTCTGACTCGTGTTTGAGCCTGGCACAGTATGCACGGCTGAGGCTGTTGGAACCAAAGAAAACAAGTTCTGTGGCCAAGGTATTTATCTTACTGAGCAACAGTGTTTCCCTCTAATCCCTCAAAACTCTCATAGTCATCATGATGCCCCATGAATCATGCAGCAGTTCCTGCTGTCACATCACAGACAACAGACCACTCCAGAGGCAAAGGATGTTTTGAGTTTCATTGCTTTAATTCACTGGAAAACATAATAGTAAATGATTTCTTTCTTAAGAAGGTACTCTAAGCTTGCTCAATCCTTTAATTTATTTTCCAAAATGTTAATCTGAAAACAGCATATTATGTGGAGCCAGCAGCCCCCTTACTTTTGCTGTAATCTAGGACTGGCCTGGCAAAATCATCCTAGCACTATCAATGACTGAGAGAGAGCTTCCTGCTAGAATTTGAACCTTTTATAGGAAAGCTTAAAAAGTGAAATCCTAATATTTATTTGTTCTTTTCGATGAAACAAAAATTCAAATTTTAAGGCAATAAAAATTTAAACATAACATTTTATGATCTACCACTCGCCTTGTATGTTCAGACATCTTTGGTGAACTCTTTGTACAATATCAATTTCCTTATAAAGAAGCAACTGGTGCAGAACAGACTGGGTCAAGGGACCTGGGGAAATTCTGGGCCTCACTTAATGGAAGTTCTTAGCTTAAATATGTGCTTAGGACCTTATTGATGTTACTAGCTTTATTACTTGTATTCTATTTTACAAGATTATTATTTCTTGTACTAATAAATGTGTTACTGAGCCTCCAATAAAAGTAATGATGATTAGGCAACTTAAAACTACAGATAAAATATATAGTCCTATAAGACCAAAGATTGTAATAGTATAACTCTAGACAAAACAAGAAGCGTTTCCTAGACCATAATAGACGAGTAAGACACACGGTGCAGAGGCTGATGGTCAAGTCCAGCAGTAGCACACTGAGTAGGCTAACAACGAAATCCTTGACTGACTTGGGAATAAGCATTCCTAGTGCCTTGGGACAAGCTTGCCATGAAATGCCTCCAAAACCTCGATCAAAATTAAGACCAAAAGGGAAGGGATTGTAAAATAAATAATGTTATTCATTATATAGTCCTACAACAATCAAGTCATTTGCCACTACAGTCACTGATCTACAAAACACCTTGAAAGGAATTCAGAGCAAAAATCAGAAAGAGACATTCTGTGCTCTGGAAAAACTGGCAGAATAGAACTTCATACAGATATTTTCAGGGGAAAATGTTTGAATCCAGTTTCCTACATCTTCCCATACTTCAAAAAGCACTATAACCATTAACTAAAATACATGTTTTTCACTATTAATAGTAACTTTCTACCAAGATGTGTGCTTGCAACAGGCACATGCCCTGTTGTCAAAATCATATATCTACTAACCTCCCCACTCAGAACAGTCCTCAGAAGCTGAGAGACCATTTCCAAGCTTTTAATTCTCAATTTGGCTTATAAAATTTTAATTTCTTTCTCAGACTGACTATTGATTAATTTTTGTCAACATCCTCAACCCAGTTTTTTTCTACTTTTCAATCTGCAATCACTGTTCAAAGGAAAAATAATAATAGAAAATGGAATTGAATCTTCTCCCAAGCAACTAGTAGAGAGCACATTTATTAACTAGGTCTCTCAACATGTCAATTTGTAGAATTCATTTCCTACTATTCCCCCACATATAAACGGAAAGTATGTACTGCCTACCCACTTCTTGTCCCCACCCACCCATCCAAAGGAGAGATCATTAATCTAATTAGTCAAAACTCAGTGTTCATCAAGCTTGTTCTTATTAGTAGGTATGTTGTGATGCCTTAAAATTTCATTGGCACTTGGTTCCATGCCCTGCCTCCTGCAGTCAGTTAGACCCAGGGCAGTTTGGTAAGTCCCAAAGGCATGCCTGGATCTCCTAAGCCTGAACCATTTATTCTAAGGTAGCTTCCTGGGGTATCTTCATTAAAGTGGTCTCATTTGCTATTGTTTCTTTTTATGTACCCTCCCTGAGAACCTCCAAAAACAGGGATGTTCATAGCTGTTTGTTCATTGTATCCTCTTAACACCATTTAAACCTAAGAGGTAGCAAGAATACACAGAACTATACAAGAAAGGTCTTAATGACTCAGATAACCACAATGTTGCAGTCACTTGCCTAGAGTCAGATATCCTAGAGTGTGAAGTCAAGTGGGCCTTAGGAAGCATTACTATGAACAAAGCTAATGGAGGTGATGGAATTCCAGCTGAGCTATTTCAAATCCTAAAAGATAATGCTGTTAAAGTGCTGCACTCAATATGACAGCAAATTTGGAAAACTCAGAAGTGGCCACAGGACTGGAAAAGGTTAGTTTTCATTTCAATCCCAAAGAAGGGCAATACCAAAGACTGTTCAAACTACCATACAATTGAGTTCATTTCACATGCTAGCAAGGTAATGCTCAAAATCCTTCAAGCAAAGCCTCAGCAGTATGTGAACCAAGAACTTCCTGATGTACAAACTGGGTTTCAATGAGGCAGAGGAACCAGAAATCAAATTGCCAAAACTTTTTGGATCATGGAGAATGCAAGAGAGTTTCAGAAAAACATCTACTTCTCCTTTATTGACTACACTAAAGCCTTAGACTGTGTGGATCACAACAAACTATGCAAAAGTCTTTAAGAAATGGGAATACTAGACCATCTTACCTGTCTCCTGAGAAACCTGTGTGCAGATCAAGAAGCAACAATCAAAACTGGACACAGAAAAACTGACTGGTTCAAAACTGGGAAAGGAGTAAGACAAGCCTGTATATTGTCACTCTGCTTATTTAACTTATATGCAAAGTATATCATGCGAAATGCCAGCCTAGATGAATCACAAGCTGGAATCAAGATTGCCACAAATATCAACAACTTCAGATATGCAGATGATACCACTCTAAAGTGAAGAGGAACTAAAGAGCCTCTTGATGAGGGTGAAAGAGTAGAGTGAAAAAGCTGGCTTGAAATTCAACATTCAAAAAACTAAGACCACGGCATCTGGTCCCATCACTTCATGGCAAAATAGAAGGGGGAAAAATGAAAGGAGTGACAGACTTTATTTTCTTGGGCTCCAAAATCACTCCGGATAATAACTGCAGCCATGATATTAAAAGACACTGACTTCTTAGAAGGAAAGCTATTACAAACCTAGACAGTGTATTATAAAACAGAGACATCACTTTGCCAGCAAAAGTCCAGATAGTTAAAGCCGTCTTTTTTCCAATAGTCAGGTACAGATGTGAAAGTTGGGTCATAAAGAAGGCTGAGCAATGAAGAATTTATGCTTATGAATTGTGGTGCTGGAGAAGACTCTTGAGAGGAGACCCAACCAATCAATCCTAAAGGAAATCAGTCCTGAATATTCATTGGAAAGACTGATGCTGAAGCTGAAACTCCAATACTTTGGCCACCTGATGAAGAGCCTACTCATTGGAAAAGACTCTGATGCTGGGGAAGATTGAAGGCAAAAGAAGAAGGGGACAGCAGAGGATGAGATGATTGGATGGCATCACTGATCCAATGGACAAAAATTTAAGTAAATTCTGGGAGACAGTGAAGGACAGAGGAGGCTGGCAGGCTGCAGACCAAGAGGTTGAAAAGAGTTGGACAAAACTTAGCAACTGAACAACATCTAGCCTCTCCCTCCATATTTCTCAAGGTGTAGCCACCTACATCTTGATAGATGAGGGAGTACTTAAAAATTTTTGAGTCCCACTCCAAATTTATAAAATCAGAATCCTTGAGTCTTATGCATGTGAACATGCACTTTAATAAACTCTCCCAGGTGACTCTTATGCAGGAGGTCCTGAAAGTTTCCTGGCAGCCTTTTGTAAAGCTCCACTGAAATGTTCCAGATGGGCCTCACCCGTGCCTTAGCAAATTAAGGGAAGAGGCTATGTTTGAGCTAGAGCTTTCAACTGAAAACAGCAGTACCTCCAACCTCACCCCTAACAAAGGGCCAGAGAGGTAACACTACAGTTATCCAGAGGCCTCCCAAAAGTCAGGTAAATATTAATGGTCAAGATTCAGGGTGTTGAGGCTCAGCTGCTCCTCCATTATGACCCTTAGGGAGTGGGATTTTATCCTATTAAGTTAGCACTTTCTTCTTGTTCAGATATCCCTATTGGAAAAACATTGTTTTCCATTCACTATCTGTTATTGTTCCCCTTTTCTCTCCTTGTGCAAACATATAACACAGAAGTTTTTCCATTTTCAGTTCATTTCAGTCGCTTGGTAATGCCCAACTCTTTAAGACTCCATGGACTGCAGCATGCCAGGCTTCCCTATCTTCACCAACTCCAGAAGCTTGCTCAAACTAATGTCCATCCATTTGGTGATGCCATCCAACCATCTCATCCTGTCGTCCCCTTCTGCTCCTGCCTTCAATCTTTCCCAGCATCAAGTTCTTTTCAAATGAGTCAGCTCTTTGCATCAGGTGGCCAAAGTATTGGAGTTTCAGCTTCAGCATCAGTCCTTCCAATGAATATTCAGGGCTGATTTCCTTTAGGATGGACTGGTTGGATCTCCTTGCAGTCCAACAGACTCTCAAGAGTCTTCTCCAACACCACAGTTGAAAAATATCCATTCTTTGGCACTCAGCTATCTTTACAGCCCAACTCTCACATCCATACATGACTACTGGAAAAACCATAGCCTTGACTAGATGGACCATTGTTGGCAAAGTAATGTCTCTGCTTTTTAATATGCTATCCATGTTGGTCATAGCTTTTCTTCCAAGAAGCAAGCGTCTTTTAATTTCATGGCTGCAGTCAGCATCTGCAGTGATTTTGGAGCTCCAAAAATAAAATCTGTCATTGTTTCCATTGTTTTCCTACCTATTTGCCATGAAGTGATGGGACCAGATGTAAGCCAGCTTCTTCACTCTCCTCTTTCACTTTCATCAAGAGGCTCTTTAGTTCTTCTTTGCTTTCTTCCATAAGGGTGGTGGCATCTGTGTATCTGAGGTTATTGATATTTCTCCCAGGAATCTTGATTCCAGGTTGTGCTTCAGCCAGCCCAGCATTTCACATGATGTATTCTGCATATAAGTTAAAAAAGCAGGGTGACAATATACAGCCTTGATGTACTCCTTTCCCAATTTGGAACCAGTCTGTTGTTCCATGTCTGGTTCTAACTGTGGCTTCTTGACTGCACACAGATTTCTCAGGAGGCAGGTAAGATGATCTAGTATTCCCATCTCTTGAAGAATTTTCCACAGTTTGTTGTGATCCACACAGACAAAGGCTTTGGCATAGTCAATAAAGAAGAAATAGATGTTTTTCTGGAATGCTCTTGCTTTTTCGATGATCCAGCAGATGTTGGTAATTTGATCTCTGGTTCCTCTGACTTTTCTAAATCCAGCTTGAACATCAGAAAGTTCACAGTTCATGTACTGTTGAAGCCTCGCTTAGAGAATTTTGAGCATTGCTTTGCTATCCTGTGAGATGAGTACAATTGTGTGGAAATTTGAACATTCTTTGTCATTGCCTTTCTTTGGGATCTGAATGAAAACTGACCTTTTCCAGTCCTGTGGCCACTGCTGAGTTTTCAAAATTTGCTGGCATATTGAGTGCAGCACTTTGACAACATCATCCTTTAGGATTTGAAATAGCTCAACTGGAATTCCATCACCTCCATTAGCTTTGTTCATAGTGATGCCTCCTAAGGCCCACTTGACTTTGCATTCCAGGATGTCTGGCTCTAGGTGAGTGACCACACCACTGTGGTTATCTGGGTCATTAGGATTTTTTTTGTATAATTCTTTTGTGTATTCTTGCCATCTCTTCTTAGTATCTTCTGCTTCTGTTACATCCATACCATTTCTATCCTTTATTGTGACCATCTTTGCATGAAATGTTCCCTTGATATCTCTGATTTTCTTGAAGAGATCTCTAGTCTTTCCCATTCTATTGTTTTCCTCTATTGCTTTGCATTAATCACTGAGGAAGGCTTTCTTGTCTCTCCTTGCTATTCTTTGGAACTCTGCATTCAAATGGGTGTACCTTTCCTTTTCTCCTTTGACTTTAGCTTCTCTTTTCTCAGCTATTTGTAAGGCCTCCTCTGACAACCATTTTGCCTTTTTGTGTTTCTTTTCCTTGGGGATAGTTTTGATCACTGCCTCCTATATAATGTTATGAACCTCCATCTGTAGTTCTTCAGGCACTCTATCAGATCTAATCCCTTGAATCTATTTGTCACTTCCACTGTATAATCATAAGGGATTTGATTTAGATTATACCAGAATGTTCTAGTGGCTTTCCCTACTTTCTTCAATTTAAGCCTGAATTTTGCAATAAGGAGCTCATGATCTGAGCCACAGTCAGCTCCCAGTCTTGTTTTTGCTGATTGTATACAGCTTCTCCATCTTTGGCTGCAAAGAATATAATCAATCTGATTTCATTATTGATGATCTGATGATGTCCATGTGTAGAGTCTTCTGTTGTGTTGTTGGAAGAAGGTGTTTGCTATGACCAGTGCGTTCTCTTGGCAAAACTGTTAGACTTTGCTCTGCTTCATTTTGTCCTCCAAGGCCAAATTTACCTGTTACTCCATGTACCTCTTAACTTCCTACTTTTACATTCCAGTCTTCTATGATGAGAAGGACATCTTTTTTGGGTGTTAGTTCTAGAAGGTTTTGTAGGTCTTCATAGAACCATTCAACTTCAGCTTCTTTGGCATTACTGGTTGGAGCTTAGACTTGGATTACTGTGATATTGAATGATTTACCTTGGAAACAAACAGAGATCTTTCTGTCTTTTTTGAGATTGCACCCAAGTACTGCATTTTGGACCCTTTTGTTGACCATGAGGGCTACTCCATTTCTTCTAAGGGATTCTTGCCCACAGTAGTAGAAATAATGGTCATCTGAATTAAATTCACCCATTCCAGTCCATTTTAGTTCACTGATTCCTAAAATGTCGATGTTCACTCTTGCCATCTCCTGTTTGACCACTTCCAATTTACCTTGATTCGTGAACCTCACATTCCAGGTTCCTATGCACTGTTGTTCTTTACAGCATTGGACTTTACTTCCATCACCAGTCACATCCACAACCAGGCATTGTTTTCACTTTCATTGTTTTTTTCCATTTTAACCATTTATTAATCATCTCATTTATAGACATTAGCTTTTGAAAACAACTAGGAGTACTCAGTAAAATTCAGCTCCTAAAAACTAATTAAATATTGATTTTTTCAAACTTTCTTGTTGAGATTTATGGCCAGGGCTTCAATGAACCCGCTTGCAAGCAAAACCAATGAGAGCAGTAATTCCTAACTAAGCTCCAATTTAGGTAAATATGGGTTTTTTTCCTCCCTCCAATTCCCCTTGTAATTTTAGCCAAATAAAGAGAATTAAACCTGGACAAAGGAGCACAGATTGAAAGAAAAAAAAAGTATTTCCTGAAATGCCTTTTAGTTAATTTAACTTGAAGAGATCTAATTTATTTTCATTTCATTTTGTATCCCAAAAGCCTAAATAGCATTTCTGCCAACCCATAACCAGAATCTGGCAAAAGGAGCCCTTAAATTTTGGGTACGTTGGCAAGAGTCACTTTAATAATCAAATTGTATGTTAATGTAATACATTATTTTGAAAGGTAAAATATCAAGGAAAGAGTTGTATTTTTGTTGCTCTTAACTCAAATTGTGAGTGTGAATGTGTGTATATGTGTGTGTAGTAGTAAATATAATAGAAACTATTGTTTTATTAATTAATGTGCAAAATCTGAATCTCCAGAGCCATAGGTTCTTATGTCATTCTTAGAAGCAGTTAGATGGGTAGATGATTAGATAGATAGGCTGACTTTAAAATATATTTTTTCTTTTTAAGACAGCAACTGTTGCTTATATTAATTTTGTACTGCAAGCCATGCTTCCTGAAGGCATATGGTTTGGGGGTTGCCATAAAAAGCTGAATCTGGAGCCTTCCTTTAGAACAGAGGACTGGGTTTATGATTTAACCATTTCTTGTTAGCAGCAGATCATCTATGCCAGAACTCGAGATGTAATCACAGTCTTTCACACTAGAAAACAATACCTACTAAAACTGAGCTTGATATTCTGCCCACTCTACCCAAATCCATACCCTTTGGTGTTTCATTAAAAAATGCAGGTCCCCAACCACGCCTTTAAGGTCACCACAGTGTCCAAGTCCATGGGCACCTTCCCTACCACAGTCTAATGTCACACTGTCCCATGCTCTGTGCTCCTGTTCCCAAGCTCCCTGGGCGTGGGAAAGCTTACCCACCTATCTGTCCACTCTGTTAAAGAACAACAGCTCTCTTGCTCCCTAGCTGTTTACCAGTGTCGGGGGTGGGGGGATATTTAATTCAAGTTTGACATTGGAAAAGACCCTAATGCTACGAAGGATTGTGGGCAGGAGGAGAAGGGGATGACAGGGCATGAGATGGCTGGATGGCATCACTGACTCGATGGACGGACATGGGTTTAGGTGGACTCTGGGAGTTGGGGATAGACAGGGAGGCCTGGCATGCTGCGGTTCATGGGGTCACAAAGAGTCGGACACGACTGAGCGACTGAACTGAACTGAACTGACATCCCAGCCAGTGCCTAACACCATAGCTTCCTCAGAGCAAGTACTCAACAAATGTCTGCTGAATTGATGACTGAATAAATCAGCGATGAACATATCAAATGCTAGGTTTTGCTGTACAAGCTTGAATATGGATTTGAGGGAAACATATATACATATATTAAACCAGCATAAGAGGATGGAGGTGGAATTTGCTTAAGTACCTACAAAGGTTTTTTTGCTTGTTTTTTTTTTCTTGCCCATTATGACTCACTATTGCTAACTGTGAAAACTTTAGGTAAAAGAGACTCTAATATTCAGCCAGTTTTGTAGGCATTCATTGTCAAGATGAGTTCTAGAAGAGGCACAAGCTTCCAATGCAGCTGAAAAGCTCTGTACTACAGAGAAAAGCAGAGGGAGCACTGGTTAGTAGGATTCCGATTAAACCAGTTAGTGTCATCTCTGATGAGCTCCCACCTCCTGGGCTAGCGACTCAGAAGCACACAAAAGCACAGGACTTTAGCTGGTAAAATGACCTCTGATTACAAAACCATTTGAGGTCTGGAACTTAATCTAGTCCCTTCTAGAGGACGCAAAGCCTTCTAGTGAGCTTCAACAACGAAATCTCTATTATTATACTCCTCAAGGTGAATAATAATTATATGTCCATTTATCTACCTTCCCACCTACTTTGTTAGCCACTCGAAGGCAGAAACTATTCCCAAGGCCTACATTTCTGGTACAGAGTAGGTGCTCAGTAATACTTGGTTAATAATAATTCTACACCAGTCTTATGGTAAAAGCTCAAGGAGCTTAGAAATAATTTGATATGGTCTCTTCCTTTCCAAGATCAGAACAGTCAGAACCAGACAAGCAAAATAAATTTCCCAGGATCACAACATCAGACCACATCTGATTTTTTTCCCTCTCAGTCCATAACTCATGGGAAAACTCCAAGAGGGACTTGAAATGATGCTTTCATGCCTCAAGAGCTTCTTCTAAGTTAATATGCCTTTTATAAATTACAGAACATTAACCTGAAATACGTGTAAAATGGAATTTTGAGGCTTTCACATGGTTAATTTTTGTGTGTTGGGGGGTGGGGCAGGGGGTTAAGCCCACCATTCTCAAATTCAACTCATACCTTTAACACCTTTCTCTGGGGCTTTTACGGGCTTCTTAAAGTCACAGTTAAGAGGTCTAGTTTCTTATTCTTTATGTAAAATCAAACTATAAAATTAAAACTTCAGTATTTTAATTAAGTTGGTGTAAGTCCACCAAATTAATTTGCAGCAGCAAAATAAGATGAAATTATGTAAAGCATGGGGACCAATTTATCATCCCATTACTCATGATGAATTCAACAAGCTTTTACTTCCATGTCTAGGTGACAAGTATTGAAATCTCTGGCTGTCTGACTGCATCATATGAGAAATGAAGGGTTTTTTTACCCTTAAATTAGCCTTCTAAAATTCCAGAAATATATGATCTTCCATGGATGAAAAATGGGTTTGGCCGCCAGTGAGGTTGGGCAGAGAAAGTGGGATGCCAAAAGCCAGTGGGCTGAGGGGAGATCAAAAGGCCCGGGGACCCCTCAGCACCACACCAGCTCCACAGTGCAGCTTCTGGGGCTGCAGCTTCACAGGCGGTCTGAGTTCTTAATTTACTAGCACTCTCAGTCCAGGGCGAAGTTTCCCTCGGGCCTTGATTTCCTTTTCCATCTTTCTTTCCTCAGAATCAGGCTACTTGAGAATGGAACCTCTGATTAATGTGTCAAGAGCCATAGACTCTCCTTAATGAAGGGTCTCTGCCCACTCAGGGCGCCGGGCAGGAGCTGCCACAATGCGTTAAGTCACTAATGAAGGCGGTGCTCAGTAATGATTTAAAGGGCCCTAGGAACAGAGAGCCTTCGGATTCATTAGCTTCTCTTCTGACTGCCTGCGAAGTCTCCTTGGCTCTCTGGCCTAACGCATCTCTGTCTGCCAACCTTCTGTGGCAGAAAAGTGAAAAGGCAGATTTCTCCCAAGTGGGACTTGAATCTCCAGATGATGGTTTTCGTTTGTGACACACTGGACTGCCTACTCAAGGGCAAGAATCTGTCACTTCAAATGGTTTCCCAAAGCAATTTTCTAAAGTGGATCTTTAAAACACATTGCGATGAATCATTAAAACATCTCGGGGTGACGATACTCCTGGAAGGGATAAGACACCAAAGCAGATGGAAGGCACCTATTATCTGCCTCTAAGTGAGTGGATATATTTAAGCAGTAAGGCCTCAGAAACTGTCCCCATCAAGCATCTATCAGGAGGCACTGAGAAACTCCCCAGACCTTTATTGACAAATCCTTTAAAAGGGGCAACTGGCATCTTTTACAATTTCCAAACCCACTTGTGCTTGAAACACAACCTGAATGGTGCTGATGTATCTCAGGAACCGCAAGGCTTCTTCATCCAGGGAGCGAGCAGGGCCTGCCCAAGGCTGGAGGTCTATTTGCCAGCGGAGACCCTGTGAGAAGAAAACGTAGGTTATAGAGTGAAAAGGATCAGGAGGTTGGGGTGGGGGTGGGAAGGATGCAGAGTGTCAGGGAGGTAAGACTGTTTGCTGCCTGCAAAACAAACACTGTTGCTCTTGAGCAGCAGGGAGGTGGTTTGGAGCTGCTATCGTTAAGGCCACATCAGTCACAGGGAGACAAATGAGGCCTGAGAAAGCCCAGCTACCAGCTTAAGCAGGAGACTGCAAAAGCCAGATGGGATGTCTGTCTCGAGCTTCTGATCAAAGGCAAACTCCACTTGACCCCATCAGGCTCTCTCAACCGCAGCTTTGTATTACCCAGAACTTCTCCCCATTGTGGAAAAAACCTCCACGGTCTATGGGTTAGAGCTTCAGAAATGGGTGCCTCCTAAGGGCCAGTTTTGTTGTCATGACACCATAATGCCTGAATCCTCAGGATGCTTGGGTACCCCCCACTCCTAGCAGAGGGAAATGCAGGGGAGGAGAAGGGGCACCACCAAGTATTCCAGACTCCAGTGCCCCTATTGTCTGTCCCATACACCTGCCACCAGACCATGGAGCTTGCACCACCAGGGTTGGCAATAGTGGCCTTCTAGCACCGCAAGACAACCTCCAGGTTTCAGCAGAAGACAAAAGGAGCTCCCAGGAGCAGAGTGATCAGAACCCTAAGCCTCCTTTTGTGGCAAGGGTAGAGTAGATGAAGGGTTGGAGGAAACTAGTGGTGATCTAGAAGAATCAAAACTGGGGATACCTCCAGTCAAAAGGAAGCTCTAGTCATGAAATCCTTCCTAGAGCACAAGTTCCCCACCTATAGTGGTCACCACCTGGAAACCCCCAGGAGGCTCACTGTGATCCCAAGGGCAGAGTATGGTGCAGGGTGTAGGATGGGGAAGGGCAGGGGCCTGGGCAAGGAGGAGATCCAGCAGTTGGCAGGGTGAACATCTCATGTGAGGAAAGACTTTGGGAGTCTTGGCACAGAGCTTCCTGCAAAGTGCTTAGGATGGGCTCCCGAACCCCATTTTAGAGTGAGGAAGGGGGCAGGGGAGGGTTCTTACACAACCCTCCCCTGCCCCCTTCCTCACCATAAAGTGGGGTTCAGGAGCCCATCTTAACCACTTTGCAGGAAGGGTTCTGGGGACAAAACAAGGATCATGTACACACATTGTTCTCCAGTCAGATATTACAATGGTCTGAATGTGTGTCCCCACCCCCAAAATTCCTATGTTGAAATCCTAATGCCCAATGTGATGATATAAGGAGGTGGGATTTGGGGAGGTGCTTACATCATGAAGGTGGGGCCTTCATGAATAGGATTAGTGCTCTAGGTCCCTGGGCCCTACGGCCATGTGAGGACACAGTGAGAAGGCAGCCATCTGCAGCCCAAAAGAGGACCTTCAACAGGATCCAACCATGCTGGCACACTAATCTTGAACATCCAGCCTCCAGAACTGTGAGCAATAAATTTCTGTTGCTTAGAAGCCACCCAGTCTGTAGTATTTTGTTACGGCAGCCAGAGGAGACTAAGACAGGTATTATGGCTAGAACTGTCTGTCACCCAAAAAGAATCATCTAAACAGACTAGTAGTGGGGCACTTTCAGTTCAGTTCAGTTCAGCCACTCAGTCATGTCCAACTCTTTGTGACCCCATGGAATGTACGACACCAGGCTTCCCTGTCCATCACCAACTCCCAGAGCTTGCTCATACAAACTCATGTCCATCGTGTCAGCGATGCCATCCAACCATCTCATCCTCTGTCATTCCCTTCTCCTCCTGCCTTCAATCTTTCCCAGAATCAGGGTCTTATCAAATGAGTCAGCTCTTCCCATCAGGTGGCCAAAGTATTGAAGTTTCAGCTTCAGCATCAGTCTTTCCAATGAATATTCAGGACTGATTTCCTTTAGGATTGACTGGTTGGGTCTCCCTGCAGTCCAAGGGACTCTCAAGAGTCTTCTCCAACACCACAATTCAAAAGCATCAGTTCTTCAGTGCTCAGTTTTCTTTATAGTCCAACTCTCACATTCATACATGACTACTGGAAAAACCATAGCTTTGACTAGGTGGACCTTTGTTGGTAAAGTAATGTCTCTGATTTTCAATATGCTGTCTATGTTGGTCATAGCTTTTCTTCCAAGGAGCAATCGTCTTTTAATTTCATGGCTGCAATCACCATCTGCAGTGATTTTGGAGCCCCCCAAAATAAAGTCTTTCACTGTTTCCATTGTTTCCCCATCTATTTTCCCTGAAGTGATGGAACCAGATGCCATGGTCTTAGTTTTCTGAATGTTGAGTTTTAAGCCAACTTTTTCACTCTCTTCTTTTACTTTCATCAAGAGGTTCTTTAGTTCGTCTTTGCTTTCTGCCATAAGGGTGGTATCATCTGTATATCTGAGGTTATTGATATTTCTCCCAGCAATCTTGATTCCAGCTTGTGCTTCATCCAGTCCAGCATTTCACATGATGTATTCTGCATATAAGTTAAATAAGCAGGGTGACAATATACAGCCTTGACATACTCCTTTCCCGATTTGGAACTAGTCCGTTGTTCCATGTCCAGTTCTAACTATTGCTTCTTGACTTGAATACAGATTTCTCAAGAGGCAGGTCAACTGGTCTGGTATTCCCATCACTTGAAGAATTTTCCACAGTTTGTTGTGATCCACCCAGTCAAAGGCTTTGGCATAGTCAATAAAGCAGAAATACATGTTTTTCTGGAATTTTCTTGCTTTTTCAATGATCCTGCAGATGTTGGCAGTTTGATCTCTGGTTCCTCTGTCTTTTCTAAATCCAGCTTGAACCTCTGGAAGTTCACGGTTCATGTACTGTTGAAACCTGGCTTGGAGAATTTTGAGCGCTACTTTGCTAGTGTGTGAGATGAGTGCAAGTGTGTGATAGTTTGTACATTCTTTGGCATTGCCTTGGAAACGGGGCACTTTAGTACATGTATATTTTTTGCCCCTAAACGGGGCGGCCCAGGTGACTTGGGGTTAAACTGAAAGCAAGAAGAATGAAGGGCAAGCTGGTTAGTCAGTGCCAAGCCAAGTGGGTGGGCTTGGGGAAGCACAGTACACTCTGGCATGTGGGTCTGCGATAAATGCAGACACTATGTAAGTGGTAAAGCATTATTCCAGGTTAGGCATTACAAGACTCATATCACTGTACCAAGTTCTGCGAGTCCACAGTCTCAGCAGCCAGACAGATAGTGGCGGAGCACCCTGCAGTCCTCTGGACTGAAAGAACCCTCACCGATCACCCACAGGCTGCCTCTTCCTCAGGAATCCTTAGCGCAGGGCCAGTTTCATAGGCAAGTCGTACATTCTTAGATGGGCTTGTGTTTGTCACAGTGCTGACACTATCTTGAAACGCTTAATTTTTAAACAAGAGGCTCAACATTTTTATTCTGTGCTGAGCCCTGCAAATTATATAGTCAATCTGCCCTAAGGGGCACCTTTTCTTGGGAAATAGGCTTTTCATATAGCTGTTCTTATTTATGAAGGCTAAGGAGGCAGAGACTCCAGCCAGAGAGAGTCTGAGAACATTAAGCAATAAATCTTCCCTATTAATGACTCCCACCCCCCTATTTCTTTTTTTCTTCTCTAAATAAGTTGTTGATTACCATTTGGTCAAACAATATTTATTGAGCATCAGCCACTCTGTGCCAGGCACTAGTTGGCACCCATATAAATAAAACCTGGAACTTCCTAAGAGGCACTCACATTCTGGTGGGGGAGACAGATATATACAAAATAAGCTTGATGGAGAAATGCTGAAACATTTGGGAAAGCCATTCTTTCCAGGAAATTATTAATTACAAAATCATAAATTACAGACACATTTAAGTACAAATGTCCCTTTGCTTTGCTTGGTTACACTCCTTTTGCATCTAATGACGAAGAGTGACTTTCCAGGTTGCTGCTGCTGTCAGCACAGCAACACAAAGCTGCCTGCAAGTTTGTCCAGGCCTGGGGTTTCAAATTCCCCATGTCAGTCTCCTGAGATCCTGACAGATACCCCAGTGCCTGACCCAGGAGCCTTTTGATGAAAACAATAAAGTTTTCACATTATGGTTTTCCTCTAAATCAGGGATCTGTAAATTTTTTCTATAACAAGTCAAACAGCAAATATTTTAGTCTTTGCAGGCCATACAGTTTCTGTTGCGATTCCTCAACACCTGTTATAGCTCAAAAGCAGTCAAAGACAGTAAGTAAACAAATGGTCAGGACTGTGCTCCAATAAAACTCCACTTACAAAAACAGCTGGCAGGCTGGATTTGGCCTGCAAGGCTGGAGTTTCCTGACCCCTGCTCTATCTGACTCTGATTCGGTTGTAGACCATCCTAGAAGAGCATGTTTACTTGAAATAATGCAAGAGACACAGATTATGATATCTAGGTTACAAAGATCTTTGTTATCTGGGTGAGTTGGGAAACGTCCATCAGGTCCCAGCAGGATACGATGGGAAGAACTTAGTAGAGAAACTATTTACAGAGGTGCAGGCAGAGTTTCAGTTCAGTTCAGTTTAGTCGCTCAGTCATGTCCAACTCTTTGTGACCCCATGGACTGCAGCATGCCAGGCCTCCCTGTCCATCACCAACTCCTGGAGTTTCCTCAAACTCATGTCCATTGAGTCAGTGATGCCATTCAGCCATCTCATCCTCTGTCATCCCCTTCTCCTCCTGCCTTCAATCTTTCTCAGCATCAGGGTCTTTTCAAATGAGTCAGCTCTTTGTATCAGGTGGCCAAAGTATGGGAGTTTCAACTTCAATATCAGTCCTTCTAGTGAACACCCAGGACTGATCTCCTTTAGGATGGACTGGTTGGATCTCCTTGCAGTCCAACAGACTCTCAAGAGTCTTCTCCAACACCACAGTTCAAAAGCATCAATTCTTCAGTGCTCAGCTCCCTTTATAGTCCAACTCTCACATCCATACATGACTACTGGAAAAAACACAGCCTTGATTAAATGGACCTTTGTTGGCAAAGTAATGTCTCTGCTTTTTAATATGCTATCTAGGTTGGTCATAACTTTTCTTTCAAGGAATAAGTGTCTTTTTATTTCATGGCTACAGTCACTATCTGCAGTGATTTTGGAGTCCCCCAAAATAAAGTCTGCCATTGTTTCCACTGTTTCTCCATCTAATTGTCATGAAGTGATGGGACCGGATGCCATGATCTTTGTTTTCTGAATGTTGAGGTTTCACTCTCTTCTTGTACTTTCATCAAGAGGTTCTTTAGTTCTTCTTTGCTTTCTGCCATAAGGGTGGAGTCATCTGCATATCTGAGGTTATTAATATTTCTCCCAGCAATCTTGATTCCAGCTTGTGCTTCCTTCAGCCCAGCATTTCTCATGAAGGCAGAGTTTAGAAAACCAATAAGGAGTAACGCAATACCTGTGGTTAGTAGCACCAGGGAGCCCTTCCAAATCCTGAGCAGGAAGGAGTAGGGAGAAGGGGGGATGGTTGTGGGACCCAAAGAAGGAAATTGTATGGAGAAGGTGTTTAATAGAAATACAGCCAACCCGATCACATACAGTTCTATTAAAGTACATACTCACCCTAACTGTCAAATGGAAGGAGAAGCTAAAGAAGTGGGAGGCTGTGGTTGGTCCACAGGTCAGCCTACTGGGGCATGGAATAGGGGATCAAGATGGAGAGTGGACCTGGAGGGGCAAGTGAAAGGTCTCCCGCACAGCATCCTTTGGAAAGAGGCATTGAGACTTGACCAAGGAATCATTCACTCATTCAGTGGTCATTTGTGCCTCGTGCCAGGATCTGGGTTACAATTTAATATAGGACACAGCTGTGTAAACCAATAAATGCAACAAAGTTCTGCAAGAGTTCTGACTAAAATCTCTATAGGCACAATGGTGTTACAAGAGAGATGAAGGATCCAAGTATCAATCCAAAATAAATGCCAGAAAATAAAAATATAGATTATGGGAAGCAGTCTCCAATGTGAGAAGCCAAAAATTCTCATTAAAGAGACACATTAAACACAGTAGAAGCACTTAACCTGGGCTAACACACAAAGGTAACATTCTGGAACAATAATAGTGAATCTATAGGGGAGGTGACTCAATATGACAAAACTATACAACTATCTTAAGACTCCACAAGCTATATCCATCTTGCTATCTGATATTTCTCAGTTCCACCGAGTGTTGACCATGACAAAGCTAAACACAACAGCTGGAACAGTGAATAAGTTGAAGGGTCTCAGGTGGGGATATAATAGAAATATACAGCAGAGAGATGCCCTCAGAAGTGCTCTGGCTTAATGCTTTAGTTGAGCTGTTTAAAAAACATTTCACATAAAGTAATGTTCTCATTGGAATCAGCCTGACAGCAGTTTGTGATCATTTCCCCAAGGAAACCACTAGCTTTTATCATCTCTTTCAATTATCATTTGTCTTAATTCTCTAGTGCACACATCAATAGTTGTCCTTCAGAAATCCCACAAACAAAGAAAAACAACAACAACAAAAAAGAAATCCCACAAACAGAATTCTCGGAGCACCTTAAAACACTCAAGGCTGGTGTTTACTACAACAAGGCAAAAAAAAAAATCCTTTTCTTTTAAAAAGAAACAATTCCCCAAACACCTCCCTAAATGCCAAAGTACGCTGTTATCCATGTGCTCCAAATATCAAGTGACCAGACAAGGCTATCCCCATCATTCCCAGGAGGTGGGAAGGTAGATTCCTGGTCCCCTCTGTTGCCTCCACTTCCTCTTCAGATCAGTAAAGGAGCAGCTTAAGCAGAAGGTGGTGGAGGTATTGCCACTGGGGATTGGGGCAGATCCATCTGTCCCCAACAGGCTTGAGCTGAAGTGTCAAACGGAGCCTACGCAACGTATTGCCCCAGACAAGTGGTCAGGCTCCTGAGCCCCTGCAGGGGTGGGGCCAGGGAGTTGCTCAATTCCTTTGCAATCCGTGGTCCTGCCCCATACGTAAACCACGAGGCCACTCACACAAAGGAGCACCTCCTTCAACAGTGACAAGCATCCCAGGAAAGGCAGGGACCCAGATTTCTGAAAAAAGGAAGCAGCCCTCACCCGCTTTTGTCTGTGAAGGATTTATCTGGCTCTTCCTCCAGGAAACACGCATTGCAAAGTGAAATGCTTCTTCTAACGAGGGGAAATGGTTTGATTATAGAGAAAAAATGTCCAAAAAATTAACATTAAGCAAAGGAGTCTATACACAGCTAACTCATGTTGTCTGGGGGCTATTTTGCAGACATCTAAGAGTCTCTTCCCAAAGGGTAAAAAGCAATCGCTGAGTCAGCCCAAGTCAGTGCACAGAGATAATGGATCTGGCTCTAAAAACTGCAACAAGCACAACCGTGAGGCTTTCACATATTTTTATAATTTATGACTTCAGCATCAAATTTGTTTCTGGAAAAAGGAAAATGATTCTTTCAAGCCAAAGAAACTGAATTCCAAAATTTCACTATTAAAAGATAATGCAAAAAATAAAGCAATCTTTTAAAATACTCTTTTGCCTACCAGCCTACACATATGCACATAATAGAAATATATTAATTCAAGACCATAAGCCCCAAGGAAAACTTGTCGCATTAAAATATATATATATATACATATAAAAACAGACCCACCCATGACCTGAAAAGAGAATCATCGATTCTGTCTTGTGCAAAAGCTTTCTTTGCCTTGAAATTTGGCATAACAGCTTCCTTCTTCACAAGCCATTTCTCCCACACCCACGAATGACCTCACGTAGGCCACACAGAAATTGTCCAACTAGCAACAGTGCCACCACCAGTTGTACAAGCAAGTTTTAGACAAGCATACATACATATTTTTTACTTTCTTTTGAAATAAAAACCAAAGAAAGAGTCTAATCGTCCATTCCTCTGTGTTTCAATGCTACAGCTATTTGGGGATGAAATTGTATGATAAGTGATTTAAATGATCAGTTTCTTTATTGTGATTGATAATTGGTAAAGTGTCTGGGGTATTTTTTACCAAGTTTCAGTACTCTCAGATTCACATTCCCACAGCTAGTAAGCTCTTGAAAGGTTTTAGAAATAGCAATTTTCTGTTGTGAGTGATAGCTAACAATTGATTTTCTGCATTACGGTTGTGCCTATGGAAAAGAACAAGGTTGTGAGTCCTTGACTCAAACTAAACAATATGCTGAGGGCGTGCAATGAGTTAATGTTGGAAAGCCTAAGCTTTCTGGAAAAAAACAAACTCAAAACAAGCAAAATCTATTTATTTAGCAATTCTGCTACAATTTTGTGCTAATTAAGAGCATCTGTTAGCGGGCAGGAAACAAAGATTGAAGGAAATTGTTCCTTTTTAGAAGGAGAAGGGGAGTTGGAGGAGTTGTTGGGGGAGGGGGAAGCACAGAATGGGACCCGAGCAGAGCAGTCATCCAGACACAACAGGGAGTGTGTGAGCACCAGCCACTGCCTTTCTGGGATGCCCTGGGATAATCATAGTTTCTAGGGCTTCACTCAGGTGTGATTCTCAGAGTCTCGGGTGGCAGCTCACATGTCCTTCCCCCAGCTTCATGTAACTGATCTTTCTCTCAGAATGGGCCCTGCTTCAGAAAGAGTAAGGGTCAGTTACACACATTTAAAATTCAGGTTCCCCATGCAAAAATTTTGTTAAAAAAAAAAAAATCTCAGTTTCAGTTCTGGATAACATGGGTAAGCACACCCCCACTCTGTGTCTGGCAGTGAATACAGCAATAAAACCTGGACAGAATGCACTCAAGCAGCTATTTGAGAAATCTGAAAAGTAAATACTGGCAGGCAGGCTAGGAAAGAAGACCAGAACTCAAGGTACCAGGAAGCAGCAGTGAGGGCACCGCTGCTCTTCTTCTGGCATCCCTCTCATGCCCCCACTCAAGGTGGTCTCACACTGGAGGTGGACATCTGCACAGACCAAGAGCTCCAGAGAAGCCCTCTAGCTCAGGCTCAAGGAGGGAAGGGTCTCCTAATGCTCAGAGAAAGTAGGAGGATTCACTATTTCCCCCTCTCCTTGTATTTTCTTTCCTCCATTCTAGCACCCCAACTCCCAGGCAATCCTACTGTAGTAGAAGCCACAGCAGGAGTCTGCAAGCACCTAAAACTCCTAGGAAAGGGAAATTTCATCTCTGATCTGAGGCTGTGGCCCCAAGAGGGCTAGGGGAAACCCTGTTGAGTATTTTCTCTCTTCTCAAACAGTTTGGCTTTGGACTTGCACATAGTCACAGGAAGAGTGTTGTAACTAAAGTCTAACCTTTCTAGCCAGAGGTTCAGAAACACAGGGAACTAGATAATACAGTCAGCCCTCAATATCAATATCAGCTCTGATAGCTCAGTTGGTAAAGAATCCACCTGCAATGTAGAAGATCCCGGTTCAATTCCTGGATTGGGAAGATCTGCTGGAGAAGATAGGCTACCCACTCCAGTATTCTTGGGCTTCACTCATGGCTCAGCTGGTAAAGAACCTGCCTGCAATGTGGGAGACCTGGGTTCAATCCCTTGGTTGGGAAGATCCTCTGGAGAAGAGAAAGGCTACCCACTCTAGTATTCTGGCCTGGAGAATTCCATGGACTGTATAGTCCATGGGGTCACAAACAGTTGGACACAACTGAGCTACTTTCACTTTCACTTCAATATCTGTGGATGCAGAATCCTGGGGATATTGGGGTCAATGGTAGTACATCACTGTATGAGACGTGAGCATCCACAGATTTTTGTTTATTTGCAGGCGTGCTAGAACCAATCCCCTCCCACCATCCCCAGACACCTAGACACATGCAGACGCATGTGCATCTGTTAGCATATCAAAGACTTGAAGAACCAGGCTAACCAACAGATCTCTACCAGGTCCGAGTCTGGCCACTGGGCGTCATGCATGTGGGACAGATCCAAAGAACACTGCAAAATTTTTTAAATGGAAATGACAACTGATAGTGAAATCACAATTCATAAAAGGCTGGTTGGAACTTGAGACCTGAACCCAACCAGTTCAACTACCTGGAAAAACAAATATTGATATATGGACATTATCTATAGTATTTAAACACAACTCAGAGACTCAGGAGGAGAAGGGGACAACAGAAGACAAGATGGTTGGATGGCATCATCAACTCGATGGACATGAGTTTGAGCAAACGCTGGGAGATGGTAAAAGACAGGGAAGCCTGGCAAGCTATAATCCATGGGGTTGCAAAGAGTTGGACATGACTGAGCAACTGAACAACAACAGAGCCTCCATGATATTATATACACAAAAGGATATAACTCAAAAATATTCAGCATATGAAGAATCAGGAAAATCCCAACTGGTGTGGAGAAAAGACAATTGACAAATGCCAATGACATGACAAAGACCCTGAAATTATTTGACAAAACCTTAAAAGCAACACTCCAAGAAGTAAGAGTGTACACTCTTGAAACCAATGGAAAGATAGAAAGTCTCAGCAAAGAAACAGGATATATAAAGAGCCAAAAGGACATTTTAGACCTGAAAAATACAATAACCAAAATAAAAATCTCAGTGGATGGACTCAATAGCAGAATGAATACATCACAAGAAAGAGTCAGTGAACTTGAACACAGACAAATAGAGAGTATCCAATCTGAACAACAAAGAGAAAAATGATTTGAAAAAGAAATGTAAAGAAGCTCAGGGACCAGTGGGACAATATCAAGAGGTCTAACACTCAGTTATTGGGATCCCAGAGGAGGAAGAGAAAAAATGCAGTACAGAAACAAATATTTAAAGATACAATGGCTAAAAGATTCCCAAATTTGACAACAGACATAAACCTAAAGATTCAAGCAGCTCAGTAAACCCTAAGAGAAAGGTACAAGGAAATCCACGCCCGTACCCATAATAATCAAACTGCTGAAAATGAAAGACAACAACAACAAAAAGCTGAGTCTCTTTAATCTTGTGATAGCCTTCATAGTGAGCCAGGGTCTAAATAGCTAAATGGAAAAGGCAGAGCCAGTCCAGCTCATAAAGGGCTTCTTACCCCGAGGCCCACTCCCCATCCAGGCCCAGTCCCACCTCCCCAAGTCCATCTGCTAAATGTCTCTGGTAGCAAACAGCACACATACTGAAACCCAAATCCAGAGCACATTCTGAATCCTTTCCCCATCAATCTGCCGCCTCTGCAACATTACACAGAGTGTAGGCTGGGAAGCAAGGGAACCAGAAATGAAATCAACTCTGACAAGAAAAAAATGCACTATCATTCAAGCAAGCCCTGATAGCTTTAAGGAAGAAATTTTTCTAAATAAAATAAAAGGACAAGGAGGAATAAATTCTCAGCTCTAGATTTATTCTCTAAGTTATCTTGGTAAGTTGGAAAGAAATGCCAAACAAATTTGAGTTGGGTTTTGTTCTTAAACTGACATCTTTAAATTCACTATGTTTTCTGTGTGTGGCAAAATAGCTCAAGTCTGGGTGAGACTGATACACAGAAAGGGGTACTGAAGAGAATAAAACATATAATGTATTTTAGGTTTTTACCATAGGACAATAGAAAGAGAAGCCAAACTCCTGGAGTAGATTCAGTGAAATGCAGAGGTTTTTATTCATTTTCATGATGGAGAAACTATATAGCATGCGTACACAGTAGGCATGCAAACATCAATCATGGATCTTAACCAGGGTTACGTATCAACCATGAAAAGGAAGGAAGAGTTTCATCTGTCTAACAAAGGTAAAAATATAGATGACTGTTTGTCTAAGAAAGCAAATAGGAATGTAGAAACAGCATTTATCACTTTTTAAGAATTCTCTCTCTCTCCCTTACACGTGTGTGCGCACATAAACACACACACTCTATTAAAAATATGTAAGTTACCTAGACCTCTTGAGATTCAAAGTCCTAGAAGCTTAACATCATCTGAACCAACATCAATCTGTTATGAAGTCATGGATTTACTTTAGTTTGAAAACTCCAGCCAGTTAATATCCCCCAAATATTTACCAGCTTCAAAAACATTAGCATCTCAGGATGGAAGGTCTGCAAGACCCCTATAAACCCATTTCAAGAATCCCTGGATCCTGAGTAGCTGCCAAAGCCAAAGGAGATGTGGAGTTGTCAGAGGGTGGGGAGAAGACTGGAGAAGGGAAACTAGAAAGCTGGGCATGAGAGGGAAAAGGGTTCTCTCCTCACAGCTGCACAGCAATCTCCACACTCCCCACACACTTACCTACGTCCCAGGGTTGTCCATAAAGTGGTACCCGGGACTCTTCAGTGGCTCTCAGTCCACATGAGCTCGCAACCTCGTGCCAAACCACAAGTCTCCCCACAGGCTCCCTCAGCCTGATCCTGCCGCTGACAGTCACACACAAGCAGATGCCCCCTTAGCCGCTCAGCCTTGGAGCCTCTCACAAGGTTCTATGGCACAGTGTCGAGCAGAAAGCCTGTCAGTGGTAAAGCTCAGTGCTGCTGAGCAGTTTCACAGGGAAAGTGTTTCAGTTCCAGAGCCTGAACAAGACATGGTTCTTATCACCACAGAGAATTTAAAACGTGTCACCCAGCATCATCGAGTGCAGTAAAAAGAATGCATCCCAAAGGCCACATCTGCAGCACCCAATAGCCACCCTGCAGGCTGATGCGGGGAAAAGCAGCTGCACATGGCACAACACATGGATGGGACACAAAGCCGTCCCTGAAAGTCAGCCAGGGACACTGGATGATGCTTGGGTCATCCAGTCTTCTTTGGGAAAGGATGGAGCAGGCAAGACAAGATGCTCTGCCATGACTAGGACAGCCAGGGTGAATGTGAGGGGAAAAGAGAGTAGGTTCAGGACACTAGAAAAATCACACACCATGGTCCAAGGGTATCATTAGTTTCCTGATGAGGCTGTCACATCCCACTGTATATAAGCCATTGGTTGCACACATCATATGTATGTGTGTTTATATGTATGTACGTATACATATATGCATTTCTCAGTTTTAAGTGTACGTTCATTCATTATTAACTAACTTGTCACCTTCATATTGTCTGTGTTGCATATTGCCCCTATTGTCATTCTCTGGCCTTGGTCTTTTTGATTATGATATAGTATCTGGTAGCCTGAGTGAATCCTGCTGGCAATTAGAGATAAGACTCTGGTTCTGGGACATTCCTCACATGATTCTATATTTATAGAACATTTTTCTGTCTGAGTGCACTGTAAGTTATAGTGCCTGACAAGCAGAACCAGCCCAAGAAATGTTTCTTTTTCATATGTGGAAGGCTGCCAACAGTATAAAACAAGGCAGAGAGAGAGCTGGCTGGACAACTCTGGAACCAAAAGCACTTTAAGCTTCAAACCTAAATGGAAGGAAAGATCTACAGTCTTTATCATTAAGCGGCCCTTTTCGGGAACATGAAGAATTGCTGAAGGAAGCAGACCTCTCCAGAGGTCAATTGTTGCCGGGTTTGTGACTCTGAACTGAGAATTCTTTGGCAAACAAGAGTGGGACTCTCCAAAATTAGAAATGAAGCTACCAAAGTGTTATCTGACCTCAGCCCTGTCCCCTTTCCCCATATCAGACTGAATAACAAGACGAAAGGGGACAAATTGTGCAAATAAAGACAGCCGATCTAAGCTGATGAGAAATTCTGACTTGATTTCTCAATTGTAAGGGAAAGGAGGACTAACACCTCCTTGCATCAAAGAAGAACAGACATTCACCAACAAGGAGGAGCTTTAAAAGCAAACGGGTTATAGACTTCAGAGGACAGAAACTATCTCTAGCCTTAAATTTCATTTGGTTCATACTAGCAGAGAATCATTGTATTTAAAGAGAACTTAAGGGTGATCTAGACCAACTCCTTTATATTAATAAGTGAAGACAATGAAGCTCAGAGAACTGAAGCGACACACAAGCCACACAGGTAGGAGGGGGGGCTCTAGGCTGCTAGTCACATCCTTGCTCTGCTAGACCATGCTGCCTCCATCCCAGGTTCAAGTGTTTCATCTTCATCACGTTTAGTTTTCCTACTAAGATAGACTCTGTATGCCCAATAGCAACTTTGAAGGGATTCCCAGGTAAAAACCACAATGGGTGTCTTGCACTAACACACTCACTGATGCAATGGGCAACAAACGTGATATTCTTTACCCATAAGATGTGGAATACATTAAAAGCAATTCTCCAGTGGCTCTGTGAATGTCATACATGACAAATATTCAGTGAGTCAAACAGGAGGATTAGAAAAGATTTAGGCCTTTCTGATGAATGGCAATGGTATATCTAAGTTGAGACAAGGGCAGCCTCAGTCTCTGAATGACAGCAAGAAGGTGAGATCTTGCCTCTCATCCCCACCAACCCACACTGAAAACATTGCATGAGTGATAAATATTTTTTCTTTTAACCTATTGAAATTTTGAGGATGCTCGCTACTGCATAATCTAGCCTATCCTGACTGATACAGGTCCCTAAAAGGCACTGGGTAAAAGATGGCTATCATAATTCTAAGTGTATCCCCACACCCTTTCCAGGGCCATGCCATCAGGGACTAGATGATAGGCTAGAAGAGACCATTGGTCTTAAGGAGATTCTCCCAGAAGGAAAGAAAAGAAGTGTAACCAAAGACAGTCCATTGCCAGGACAAGATTCAAGGAAGCTAGGAAATGATCAGAAAAAGACCAGAAAGACACAAACAGATCCTACTCTTTAGTCTGTTTCCTGAGAGCATCTTGTTCCTAAAGTGCCAGGCCAGGCCTCTTTCCTCCTAACCAGAATTCTCTGTTATTCCCTAGTCAGTTCATATTCCACTTACTCGTCAGGATCCAGTTTTAGTCCCACATACTTCTCCCAAATGTCTTAATCACTCAAGCCTCTACTATACACAAAATAAACTATGCAAAGCAGATGCTTTGGCAACTATTGCTTATACTTCTCATTTTATAACTAACCAGATGTTTGTTTGTCATGACAAACCTAGACAGCGTATTAAAAAGCAAAGACATCATTTTGCCAACAAAGGTCCATATAGTCAAAGCTATGGCTTTTCCGGTAGTCTTGTATGGATGTGAAAGCTGGACCATAAAGAAGGCTGAGCACCAAAGAATTGATGCTTTCAAACTGTGGTGCTGGTTAATACTCTAGAGAGTCCCTTGGAGTGCAAGAAGATCAAACAAAATCAACCCTGAATGTTCATTGGAAGGACTGATGCTGAAGCTGAAGCTCCAATACTTTAGCTATCTGATGGGAAGCACCAACCCACTGGAAAAGACCCTAATGCTAGCAAAGACTGAAGGCAGGAGAAGAAGGGGGTGATAAAGGATGAGATATTTGGATGGCGTCACTATCAATGAACTTGAGTTTGAGAAACTCCAGGAGATAGTGAAGGACAGGGAAGCCTGGCATGCTGCAGTTCATGGGGTCGCAAAGAGTTGGATGTGACGCAGTGACTGAATAACAACAACAGATGTTTGTGATAGTTTGTATGTGTATAATTTGTATGTGTATAATTTGAATGTGTCAATCTTGTTTCTAGAAGCAGATTACAAGCCTTGTGAGGACACAATGTGTTTTACTTCTTTTGCAGTCCCTCACAGAAGTGATTCCAAGAGATATTTTTACACTGATTTAAATGCCAGAGCGGAAAGAACATAATAGAATTCTTAAGATTAAGGACAATTTTTTTTTACTACTTTGGAAGAAAGTAGGGAAATTTACTAGCAGGGATTTATAGTAATATCTTAATCTAGCTAAATATAAATACTATTTATTTATTTAGGTGAAAATATACAAGCAACTCCTGCAGCTCCATTCTAGAAAAATAAACAACCCAATCAAAAAGTGGGCCAAAGAACTTAACAGACATTTCTCCAAAGACATAAAAATGGCTAACAAATACATGAAAAGATGCTCAACATCATTCATTATCAGAGAAATGCAAATCAAAACCACAATGAGGTACCACTATACACCAGTCAGAATGGCTGCCATCCAAAAGTCTACAAGCAATAAATGCTGGAGAGGATGTGGAGAAAAGGGAACCCTCTTACACTGTTGGTGGGAATGCAAACTAGTACAGCCACTATGGAGAACAGTGTGGAGATTCCTTTAAAAACTGCAAATAGAACTGCCATATGACCCAGCAATCCCACTGCTGGGCATACACACAGAGGAAACCAGAATTGAAAGAGACACGTGTACCCCAATATTCATTGCTGCATTGTTTACAATAGCCAGGACATGGAAGCAACCTAGATGTCCATCAACAGACGAATGGATAAGAAAGCTGTGGTACATATACACAATGGAATATTACTCAGCCATTAAAAAGAATTCATTTGAATCAGTTCTACTCAGGTGGACAGAACTGGAGCCTATTACACAGAGTGAAGTAAGCCAGGAGGAAAAACAAAAATATAGTATACTAACACATATATACGGAATTTAGAAAGATGGTAACAAGAACCCTGTATGCGAGACAGCAAAAGAAACGCAGATGTATAGAACAGTCTTTTAGATTCTATGGGAGAGGGCAAGGGTGGGATGATATGGGAGAACAGCATTGAAACATGTTAATTATCATATGTGAAATCAATCGCCAGCCCAGGTTTGATGCTCAGGGCTGGTGCACCGGGATGACCCAGAGAGAGGGAATTGGGAGGGAGGTGGGAGGGGGGTTCTGGAAGGGGAACATATGTATACCCATGGCAGATTCATGTCAATGTATGGCAAAACCAACACAATAAAGTAAAGAAAATTTTTAAAAAAGAAAAGAAAAGAAATTGTTATCAACCTTAAATGTCTTTGATTCAAATTAAAGTAAAAGACATGACAAGAAGCTCAGGAGGAATTCTGAGAGAAACTTTGAGAAACATTGGGGAATTTTTTGGTTTTGTTATTTTTTTATTGTTGTTTTGGGTTTGTTTGTTATTTGGACGCATCACTGGGCATGCAGGATCTTAGTTCCCTGACCAGTGACTGAACTCATGCCCCCTGAATTGGGAGCACAGAGTCTTAACCACTGGACCGCCAGGGAAGTTTTCAAGAAAGCATTTTGAAAGAAAGAAAGCAAGCATTGTTGGGAATTTAGGATATTTCTTTCAAAATTAACATTTGTTTTGGGACATACATACAATGAAATATTATTTAGCCACTAAGAAAATGAGATAATGCCATTTGTAGCAACATGGATGGACCTAGAGATTATCATAGCTAAGTGAAGTCAGTCAGAGAAAGACATATATCATATAATATCACTTATATGTGGAATCGAAAAAAAAAAGATAACAATGAACTTATTTACAAAACAGAAAAAGAGTCACAGATGTTAAAAAAAAAACCACAATTACTTAGGGAAAAAGTGGGGAAAGGATAAATTGGGAGATTGGTATTGACATATACACACTACTATATATAAAATAAATAACTAATAAGGACCTACTGTAAAGTCCAGGAAACTACTGATACCCTGTAATGACCTATATGGGAAAAGAATCTAAAAAAGAGTGGAAATACACACACACACACATATATATATATATATATATATATAACTGATTCACTTTGCTATACAGCATAAATTAATAGAACATTATAAATCAGCTATATTCCAATAAAAATATTTAGAGACTATGAAGGTAAAAAAATTAACATTTGTTTTAATATATTAAATGGCTAATAAGTATCTACATATTGGTTATAAAACATAAGTTAAATCTGCACATATTCTGTATCTTGAAATCATAAAGTTAGGTTTTATCCAAATCTATTTGTTAAAAAGAGCACAGAGTTTTTCTATAAAATAGAAAGTTTGTTTTCATAATTCTAAAGATTGCTGGCATGCAGCCTTGAGACTATAAATATTTGTTACTGTAAATTTTGTTAAATGCAGAAAAATTAATGCTTAGATAAAGATGAAAACAGGCTTCCCTGGTGATTCAGATGGTAAAGAATCTACCTGCAATGCGGGAGACCTGGGTGCAATCTCTGGGTTGGGAAGATCCCCTGAAAGAGGGCATGGCAACCCACTCCAGTATTCTTGCCTGGAGAATCCCCATGGACAGAGGAGCCTGGTGGGCTACAGTCCATGGGGTTGCAGAGTCAGACAGCGCTGAGCAACTGAGCACAGCACAAAGGTGAAAACTATGTTTGCCCTGAGGTTTGATCCCACAAAGCCTTGCAGAGACTGACCTTCTGCTCATAACTGACTTGATCTAGTTCTACTCATTCAGTCTATACAGCAATGCTGTGTAGATCCTCTTAAAATTAACAGAATTCCTCATTGTAGGAATTCATTTTATAAATAAACTCCAACATACTTTGGAAGATAGTACAGTTTTGATTTTCGTCAATGTATATCACAGTGGAAGCACTCCTAATGTGTCTATATAACACCAGCTTGTCAAATGAACTGATAATATTTTCTCTACCTGTGTATTCCTGTTGCTATCACTTCAGTCATATTTTTACCAGGAGTCATTTGATTTGTTCCCAAACCAGTTTTTGTCTGTACAAGCTACTGAAATTACATAATTTCATTAAAATTTGGGTAAAATGATGAAATCTGTACCCAGAAAGAAAATGGGTTCTCTTTTCTATAGAAACCAAGTCGAGAAAAAGCTAGGTGCTATTTTTAAATACTGTTGCTTTAAGCATTGGTGAAGTAACTGTAAAAAAGAATAACAGAATCACTAAAATCTAGAGGTGTTCTGCACTCAGATTGCTTCAGAAGTGTCAAATTCTTGCTCTACTTAAGAAACCAAAACTGGAAATAGTGATACAGTTCAAATGGGTTTTTCCAAGAATTCCAACAAGGGGACATACTCACAGCAAAAGATTGGCCAACAAACATGCTTGCTTATGTTTTAAGTTCAAATGGGCTGTGTGTATACTATTCGTGATTCTCTGTTTTAACCATCTTCTATATAACTGACCGATTACCGTGAATTGATGACTATGTATATGGGTCCACTTGCTAATTATATGGGTGTAGAGACTCCATAAGTGCATAGTTAGAGAGTGCAACATTACCAATTAAGTTAGATGCTGGACTAATGTTGGTGCATAGCTGGGGAAAGAGAAACATAAAGCAGGACTGTGGACAAGGCAGAAGACTGGAAGAGATGACCTCTAACATAATAAACATAGCTTCTCAAGAAGCTATGATTTTCTTCTTTTTTTTTTTTTGCTAAAATTTTTTAGCATTTAGCATAGAACAAGCACTTTACAAATAAAATGACATAAAAATCAGTAACAGGGAGGAACCATTGGCTACAATTCTGAAAACAAACCATGAGGCTCTTCTTTAAGATGCAGGTTGAGACCCAGGAGAGCTGACTAGACCATCAGTAGGGTTGCACTTCTCAGCACATTATCTCAACACCAGGCCAGGCCTGGGCTGGTCCCAACTCCACAGGCTATTAACCAGGACTCTGAGCTCTAAGTCCTGAGGACTCAGCCCAGTTGAGATGATTACAGCAGACCAAAGCCCATCACACAGGCACACCTCTCAGTTAGAGACCAACACTAGTTATTAAAATACCTCCTCCCAACTTCAGGAATCAACCGTTCAAATCATAACTGAACCTGTCTTAACCCAGCAGTCACACCTCCCAAGAGAGGGAGTGGTCCTTCACTAGAGGCCTGAGGTGGCAGGGGCGGGGCTTGAGGCATCCATATTCTGAAAACCCCTATGAGTGATTCTGATCCACTCTCAGATTAAGAATTTTTCTGAGGTCCGTGAACCCCCTGAAATCAACTGTAAACAAATGTATACATAAACAGATATTCAGTATTCTGGAACACTTATCCATAGCTTTCATCTAATTGTTTTCATCAGATTTTCATAATTCAAAGAATGTGAAGATTCAACTCAGTTCAAGTCTTCACCAATCTGGTTGTCTACATAAACCAGAGGAAATTTGAGAAGAAGATGAACACAAGCATTCCCTGTACAGAGACTTCCTGTTATATTTCTCTTTTTCGCTTTAGTTTTTTTCCCTCCAAACTCCAATCTGTTCCTATTTCTTCAGTTCTATTTTTAAACTGAAATTTTTTGGTTTCAAAATAACTATAATCTAAAAACTCCTCTGATAAAAGACAGGGAAAATTAAGTTTCCAATTTCACTTACAACCTTTCTCCCATTCCTATATGACTTTGTTATTAAAAAAATTTTTTAAACCTTACAAGCACTTTTGATCTGCTTTTCATATTAGGCTAATAACTTGACCAAACATATGTGTCTTTATTTTAATTAACAGCATCCTGGCTTGCCTATATTTTTAAAAGAACAAATTATACATAGAGATAGTACTTTTTTTTCCTGTTCCTTGTCTTGACACGTCACTATAACAAGGAATGATACTATATTGTATGTGTTAAATAGGCTCCAATCTGTGCTGGCAGTTTGGTTTTATAAATAAGAACATTCTTTGTCCAGGTGGAAGGCCTAGACACTCAGATTTTCCAAAACAGTTCTCTGTATCCAGGGTACCCAAATAAATTCAAGCACTTCAGTATCAAAACTGATGTAGCTGTCTGCTCCTGATTGAGGTTATGTCCTCTGAGTGCACATTAGTTAAATAAGCCATTTTTTACTATTTCTGTGCAAAATGAATATTCACTATTCGAAAGAACATTCCCTATCAAAATTATATAATCAGTCCAAATTTGTTCTTAAGTAATGCAAGGCATGCTTGAAATTCCAACCTGACAAAAAGGCTAAAAGTAAGCTTTAAAATACATTATTTGACTTGGGAAATTTCTAAGAAGACTTTGTATCAAACTCAGTCAACCTTGGTTATAATCTCTATTTACCTGAAACCAATTATTTAAGCAGACTTCTTGATGGAATGGAAGTAACAGCCACCTCACTCATAAAGATACTATGAGAACCAGTAGGATAACATCAGAGCAAGCCTGTGGAAGCTGGGGAGGGTTACGAAGGTAAGATAGCATAACTGCTGTTCTCTTTAACACAAATGCCCTCCAAAATGTATAGGATGCGTCCTGCACACAAGTCATCATGAATGAGGTGACAAGTGTCCTGTGGGTGAAAATGAAGGCAAGAAAAAGAAAGAGCCCGGGGAGCTGAAGTCCTTAAGCAGAAGCACTCACTCATAGAAGAGGTGCAGTGGTCCGACCAGTGCCTGACCATTTCTTTTGACAAACACCTGGAGCTCTGAGTCAGAGCTCTATGCAAAAAAACGATGCACTAAGAGCCAGCAAGCTCACAGTGATGGCAGCTGGGGCATCCCCTTTACCTGGCAAACGGACAGCTCCTGCGTTCCTGATGTAGAGCTGTACGTGCCTGATACTACAATGCATCTTCCAGGCTTGGGGCACTGATGAGAGAGTGAGCACCACCCAGTTCACCAGTAGCCAAGTAACCAGACTGAGACACCAAGCCAGGTGCTTCCTAGGAAAGCAAGCGTGTGGACTCCACCTTCCTACTGAGTGTGCCCATGCCCAGAAGTGAGCACCATCAGACTGGGGTCCCAGGGCTCTTGCACAATTAGTTTATCTTTATCTGGACAGAGCAAAGCATGTGGTTTCACACCTGCCATTCATTCCATGGGCTTCTGAGAATTTTTTTTAACTGAGATATAATTGACACACCATAAAATTTACCATTTTTAAAGTGAACTATTAAGTGGTGCTTGATATAGACACAGATTAGGCAACCATCACCACTAAGTCCAGAATATTTTCATCACCTTGGAAAAAAATAAAACAACATTTCCAGTAGCAGCCATTCCCCATTCCCCTTTCCCTCCTCCCTCTCTAGCCCCTAGCAACAACTAATCCATTCCCTGCCTCTATAGATTTTCATATTCTGGTTATTTCATTAAAATGGAGTGATGCAATGTGTGGCCTTCTGGGACTCTTTTCTCTCACTTATCACAATATTTTCAAGGCTCATCCAAACTGTAGCATGGATCAGGACATGCACAAGTTTTGCACAAACATGTTTTCAATTCTCTTGGGTATATACCTAGTTGGGTAATTTCTAGGCACTCTTGAACCCTAAAGTTCATGTTAGCACTCTCTGTGTAAACTAACTTCCATGGCAGACAGAAGGAAATACAGTTCACGAGAGATCCCAAAAAGCCAAAGGAAGTAATGAAGACACATGTGAAGGATAAAGGAGGATATGCATGAAACAGTATATTACTGTTCCCAAAATGTCACTAGTAATGTATTTCCCCTCTATCACAAAACAGCAGTAGCCATAGCCAGGATGAGGGGAACAGCACTGGACCTAAATGGGCACAGTCAACATGCAATGAGTGCTAACTACATACATCCAAGGCACTATGCTGAGCACTTTACACGGCTTGTCTAATTGTAGAGAGCATGTAGGAAACTTAATTTTTGAAAATAAACACTGATTGCAACCAATTCTGCCTTCCTGCCAGAGTGGCTTAACTCATCCCAATGCTGGGCCTAGATGCAGAGGAGAAGACTAAATTGCCTAAGTAAGAAAATGACATACATTTAGGATTTGTTTGCTGTAAGCGCAAGAGAACTAGATGGGGAGTGATGCTTTGAAGGCTTGAAAGATGGAAGAAAGGGACTGATGTGTAAATAAGAGAAGGCAAGATCAATGGTATAGGAGCCTAAGAAGAAAAGACAGCATAAGAAATTCCCAATGGGCAAGAAATCCTTAATCAATTTTATGTTGATTTTTGTTTTGAACTTTATTGACCTCTCCCTCTATTACCCTGAGACTGTCAGTAATGCCTAGATCATTCTAGAGGATAAAAGAAGCGGGCAGTGCCAAACGGAGAGGAGATGGCAGTGGCCAGAAGTGAAATACCAGCTAGGAGAGTGATCAGAAAATTTAAACGCTAGATATTACCAGAAAATTGAGTGGAGGAAAGGTACTGGATCTCTCACAGCACACATTTTAAGTACTAAACAAAGAGTAAACTCAGAGCTGGAAAAAAAAAATGGGTTCATCTGACTATCATAATAAAATCTAAACAATTCTATACGTGCATTAGAAAAGGTGGGTAACCGGAAAACAACAGGGTTTAAATCATTTTAACATTCACTGCCTGGAAATGGCCTCAGAACAAAGACCTTGGATGACTTTATGACGGCACTCCCATGAGTGATTAGAGAGGACTAAAGCATGTCTTCATGCTGTGGAAAGCCTGTGGAAAGCCTTGGCCCATTCTTCTCATGCTGCAGATAGCAAAAGTCTAGCACGAGGGTCTCGAGGACTAGATTGGGGCCACGGTAGGTCACTGGTCTCCCCCACAGTCACAATCATAGTTAGGTGGCCCTGAGGCTGCTCCCAGAGCAGGGGTTGGCAAATATCTCTGTAAAGAGTCAGACAGTAAATATTTTAGACTTTGTGAGCCAAAAGACAAAATCAAGGATATTAAATAGTTTATTACATAATGAGAAGACAAATTTCTACATTTTTATTGAAGGAATTAAAAATATAATAAAAACCGTAAATTTTTATAATATAGATATATTATTTTTGGATAGCATTTTGCTTCATTGGAGTTCAAAGTCAGTGTTTCCTAACATCATATCAATTGCAAATATTCATCTATAAAAACCATTCTTCACTCATGGGCCATTACAAAACAGGTACAGGCTGGATATGGCTCCAACTCTCTGTAGTCTAGTCACTGTTGTCTGAAGCAAAGTCCACGCTGGGAGCTCCCTTCCAAGAGTCTGGGTGTAAAGCCCTGATCCAGAAATTGGAGACCTGGAGGGGGTTTTGGAATAGCTCTTGAAAGATCCAAATGTTCCTCAAACACACTGGTCTAGTACCCCAGAGATTGACATAACCAGTTTTTAGCCCTATTTACTAAGCACCTGCTTTGTGCTGGTGCTATCATAGTCTCTGGGGATAGAGTGGTGACCAGGTCACATGAGCCCCCCACCTTTACAGGGGATGCGACTGCAAACAAGAATTAGAGAAAGAAAAAATGTCAGAGAGTGGGAATGCCATAGAGAATATAAGAGGAGGTATCAGAAGGGCAACTGGGATAGGGAGCTACTTTGGATAAAGTAGTTTAGTAACGAGTTCCTTTTCCTCACTATTCTTCAGTCTTTATCAGACATTATATACTGTTGCCAGTATGATTTGGGGGATAGTAAAACATAATCCCATTGTGCTTTGATTTGCTTCTTCTGCTTATTGGTAGGATTTATCAACTCTCTGTACTCACCTCTCTCTTTTCCATATTATAACTATTATATTATCTAGTAATTATATATATGTGTAATCTACATAATATATATATATTTTACATATTAGTCTTTCAGATTTCCTCTTCTATTAATTCCTGGTTAAGGCTGTTTGTTTTTCTGTTCAGTTATTTATCTTTTTTTCTTATTGTTTTGTTTTTTAAAAAACTTTAGGGTATCAACCCTTTATTTGTGGTGATGTGTGTGCACAGTCACTTAGTCATGTCCAACGCTTTGCAACCCTTTGGACTGTAGCCCACCAGGCTTCTTTGTCCATGGGATTCTCCAGGCAAGAATCCTGGAGTGGGTTGCCATGCCTATCTCCAGGGGATCTTCCCAACCCAGGAATCAAACCCCCCGCATCTTCTGTGTCTCCTGAGCCACTGGGGAAGCCATTATTTATGATATGCATTGCAAATAGTCTCTCCCAACCTATGATTTGCCTTTTAACTTTGTGTCTTTTGTTTAAAAGAAGATTTTAATTTTCAGGTGGTAAATAATCTACTTTACATATGATTTGGTTGTCCTTTGCCCTTTTCAGTGGGCAAACTGAGAGTCATGGATAGAGTTTACACCTTCATCTCATTGCTTTTAGCTGTATCTTACCCACATTTATTAGCGTCTCTGAGCCTCAGCTTCCTCATCTGAAAAATGAGGACAATTTCTACCTCACAGATTTTTTGTGAAAATTAAATGGAAAGATACTAATATAGTAGCCCCCTAACACCTCACTTTAATTGTAAGCATTTTGACGTCCTTATAGTATGCAAAATACTATGTGCAGGGTGAGTACTTAGATTTAGTTTATCATGTTGGTTGAGTTTGTCTTTTAAATGAATATAAAGTGCCAAGTATAATGCTGCTGCTGCTGCTGCTGCTAAGTCACTTCAGTCGTGTCCGACTCTGTGTGACCCCATAGACAGCAGCCCACCAGGCTCCCCCATCCCTGGGATTCTCCAGGCAAGAACACCAGAGTGGGTTGCCATTTCCTTCTACAGTGCATGAAAGTGAAAAGTGAAAGTGAAGTCACTCAGTCGTGTCTGACTCTTAGCGACCCCATGGACTGCGGCCTACCAGGCTCCTCCATCCATGGGATTTTCCAGGCAAGAGTACTGGAGTGGGTTGCCATTGCCTTCTCCAAGTATAATATGCACTTAATTATTAGACTAAAATGTGGAAGACGAAACCAAAAAAACAGAGCAATTATTAGCTCCTTAACCCAAAATTACTCCAGTGGACTCCCTTAAACTAAAGAAGTAGCAGAGTTATAGTAAGTGGCAGTATTAAATAGGTGATTTGTAAACATTCTTTTCAGAAAAATTGTATTTCAAAAGCTTGGAAACACATTTCATACTGTCAGCCCTAACACAGGCCAAAATTATTTAACAGAAATATTGTAAATGACATTTATAATTGGTTTTGAGGGGAAAAAAATCACAAACTGATATGAACATGTAAGCCCTAGCAATGTTATAATAAATGAGTTACATGAGGAATAAGTTTATAATTAAAATGCTAACAAAAAGTTAATATTTACTTCCATCTTTTACTTAAGATTAACACTGGAAATATTGATAGTTGAGCATATTATATATGCTATAAATTTCAAGAACAATAAAAGGAATATTAAAAATTTCAATGAATATTGTGCTTCATACCACCCAGTTACATGGTCCTACATGTGTTTGATGTTCAGGAGCCAGCATCACAGCCAGCAATACAAGGTTGAACAGAGACAACTTAATTTCCAGAACTGTTTCCACAGGCCAGGCATTTTCACCTACACACTCTCCTTTAGTCTTCATGAGTTAAGTACTACTAATTTTTTACAGAGGAGGAAACTAAAGTTCAGACAGGGTCTGTCACTTGCCCACATTCAATAAGTTGGGGAATAGAATTTAAAACTTCTGACATCAAGTGTAAAATTATGAGCCCATCTTATAGGTGAGGATGCATCATAATAAAAAGTTTTCATGACATTTGCAAATCCATGTAAATAAGTGCCCTAGGATCTCAGGTGTTACTTGGCTTCTGCATATTCTACCCCTAAAACTGCTGAATGAAGAAGCCTCCTTTCATACGTAATCAAATTATTCTGCACTCAACAGATAGGTGTTGTTGCTAACTAGGATTTTTAATTAATTTGTTATGCACTACTGTGGTGCTGAAGAAGACTCTTGAGAGTCCCTTGGACAACAAGATCAAACCAATCAATCCTAAAGGAAATCAACTCTGAATATTCATTGGAAGGGCTGTTGCTAAGCTGAAGCTCTGGTACTTTGGCCATCTGATGCGAAGACCCAACTCATTGGAAAAGACCCTGATGCTGGGAAAGACTGAAGGCAAAAGGAGAGGAGGCAGCAGAGAATGAGATGGTTAGATAGCATCACCAACTCAATGGACAGGAATCTGAGCAAACTCCAGGAGTTAGTGAAGGACAGGGGAGCCTGGCATGCTACAGTCCATGGGGTTGAATAGTCAGACATGACTTAGCGACTGAACAGCAACAACAACTCAAAGTAGATGAACAATTAACTAAAAATACTTGTTGTCTTATTGTATGCAATAATAAACACTATACAACATGAATACTGTCTCTGATTTGTGGCCAGATTCTGAAAACATGCTTGGAAGTCTTTCAGCTTGCTATGACTAAATATAAATAAGTGATTGCCATGAAGATGCATTTTAAACATGAAGTTTGATTCACCTCACCAGAGGCCTTTGTCTCATTTACACTTATTTTATTTATTCAAATATTTTGCCTTTTTATCCCCATAAAAAAAGACCTACAGATCATCACCCCATCACTGCTCTACACAAAGAATGTAACATAAACAATGTCAATGAGAATCACTGTACTTAACAAACTCCAGGGCACGCTACAGCACTGTTTGTAAGATGTAAATAGCGTCTTGTTTTATTTCACTGTTCTGCTAAATTCAGACATCTGCTTCATTTTAGATCTACGTCCCCTGAAAAGAGCCTCCCATGCTTTATTCAACACTGCCAAACGTGCAGATTCAGCGAGGCATTGGAAACAGCAAGCATGAGACATGACCTAGATGATGTCCACTTAGATGTGGGTGATTAGAGGGTTACCACAGTGTGGTGGCCATAAGTGCTACTCACCAAACAGTTCCTGCTCTCTGACTTCTGAGCACACAACAGAGCTCTGGCCCCCTGCATGGGTAGGGCCCAGTAACCAGCTCTAGTCATTGGAATGTGAGCACAAATCTGGCTTCCGGCCAGGACAGATTTAATAATGCCACACAAGAGCCTCCAGAGCAGTTATCCCTCTGCCGAGGTGACAGGCAATGTTCCAGCCTGGGGTCTAGAGAGGGGATGAAGACAGCACAGAGCAGCACCCCACCCCTGCCAACCCGCAACAGATATGCAGCAGAAGCAAGAAACAAACCTCTGTCAGTAAGAGCCCTGAGATTCGAGAGTTGTTTGTGATCACAGCAGAAACTGGCCTCTCCTGCCAGATACCCCAGACAAAGAATGCAGTGAAAAAGAACTTGGTGTCTCTAGTGATAAGTTAGCAGATTTGTATGATTTAGTATCTGGCACTAAATGTTATTATCTTGTCAGGGAAAGGTCCATTAGCCCATAGTTATTCAGACCCCAATCATCATGTTCCAAAATCTGAATCAAATAGAGCAAGCAAACTTGAAGAGGGAAAGCTACAGTTGTAACCTTCCAAACTGCCAACTCTAATTTATTGATCTGCCAGGGTTCTTGGTTGTAAACAATAGAAACCACTCTGGCTAGTTAAGTAGAAAAGGAATTGACTAAAGATTTATTAGCTTACAGAATCTCAAGGGCAGGAGGAATACCACCAAGGGCACCAGTGTAGCCTGCTCTGCCCCACCACTGGGCACAGACACCACTGTCCATTCCACTACCCCAGGCACTGGATGCCTCCACTAGAACCAGAGGTTCTGTGGTCCTTGTGCTCAAACTTGCTTCTTCAAGTCTCTAAAGCACAATCCAAATTCTCATGAAGGTGTATGGGAATGGTGAAGCCTAGATCACAAGAATGCACCTTAGAGCCAAGGAAATTATTCTTTACCATTTTTCTTAAAGGTGGAGAATTCCTCAAACACAGGAAGGGAATTCAAAGGTATGGCCTAGAAGAATGATTAATACCCATTGGTTGTGCTGGTTTAGTCGCTAAATCATGTCTGAGTCTTGCAACCCCACGGACTGTAGTCTGCCAGGTTCCTCCATCCCTGGGATTCTCTAGGCAAGAATACTGGAGTGGGTTGCCATTTCCTTCTCCAAGGAATCTTCCCAACCCAAGAATCAAACCCAGGTCTCCTGCATTGCAGGCAGATTCTTTACCAACTGAGCTATGAGGGAAGCCCAAATACCCCATTATACATTTGATAATAGGTAATATCTGAAGAGGAGAAGGGAAGGCAACCCACTTCAGTATTCTTGCCTAGAGAATTTCATGTACAGAGGACCCTGGTGGGCTACAGTTCATAGGGTCACAAGAGTCAGATAAGACTTAGCAACTAAACCACCACCACAAATGGGTAACATGGATAACCAATGTCCTCAATACTCATTTTAGTCCATAATCAAGTTCTGAGAGCTGTTCTGGTTTCTGCAGGTCTTTCTTCAATTCTACCCAAGTGCACTTCCAGTGAATCCCTGTTTTTACTAGCTTCAGGTGGGTTCTGTCATTTGCAATCTGTATCAGAGTCTTGATACAAAAGTAATCATATGTTGAAGAATCCCAAACTAATCACAAAGAGGACTGTAAATATTCAGATGCTCTGAAGAATTTTTCAGATTTTTTTTGCAAAGTAACTCTCTGAACTGACAGACAAAAGAATCAAACAAAGAACATAAAATCCTAACTTTGGTTTGAGAACCCTAGTAGGGATCATGAGCTGAATACTGATTATATTTATGATCTCCACAAAAGTCCTCACATATAATGTCTTACTTAAAAAGAAAAGAAAAAGAAAAATATTGCATAGATATAGATCTTGTATATATATACCAAACTGAATAAAAAATCAGAAGTATGCACAAGTTACCAACTTATTAATGAGTGCTACTTGGAAATAAGTTTATCTCTAACAGTTCTAAATAGAGAAACTGCTAACCAATAAAGAAATACACAAAGGGAAAGGCACAGAAATTATTATATATAAAAAAAGACCTATGCTCTATTTCCAGTTACACAGAAAATTTCCTCTTTCTCTAAGAATGGCTCCCTGGATGGGGGAGGGGGAGGTGCAGTTTGGATACTGGGCTAGGTTTGTGGCCTGTGGCTAGTACTGGCTGACCCAGGGTGAGTAACGGACCCAGCCCAGGAGTCGAGGGAGGTGAGTCCTTCTCCAGAGGGAGAAGGCCAAGGAAAGCTGAGATTTCCAGAGTAACCTTATTTATTCCTCCTCTGCTCAACAACATAATCATTTGCCTCTTCCTACAATTCAGTGATAAATTCCCAAATTTTCTCAATAAATTTAATTCTTTTTTTTTTTGCTTAAGCTAAGCCAGAGCCTTTTTTTTTTAATAACCAAAAGAATATTGTAATAACTAAGTACACTCCCCTAAACCTTACTCTCCCCAGTAGCCAGCTCCAGCTTTAGGTTACTGAACTCTCTTGACTAGGAATGACATAAAAGGATCCTTAGCGTCTGTGTATTCAGTATTTATGTATCAAGCTGCCACTGAGCTTAGCAGCATTAACCTGGTTTGTCACTTTTTAGGAAAAGTAATGGCAAATTTTGACACTTGGCTCAGGGGTTGAAACTTCAAACACCTTTACAGATCAGACAGATAATATAAAGGCAGACAGTGCTGAACTGGACTCCACTGGGCACTATATGCTGCATCTGAAGATGTTTATGTTTAGTTACTTGAAACACTGTGTGGCTCAAACAAAATTCTGCACAGGCCAAATTTACCTCCTTGAGTCATAAATTAACAGACCACTTTGTTATTAGTTTAAATTACATATGGTCATAGACTAGAAAGCTCATAAAAGTCAATTTTGTTTCAATCATTTAAGCAGGATAAAAATGCTTCTTGGACAGCAAATTTTCCCACCCTGTTTTAGCAGAAAATTCTACAGGCCATTAATACGATTGATGTGAGGTATCTAAAAGAATTCAAGGGCTGCTTTTAAGAAAAGCTTATCAACGCTGGTAGATAATATGCCTCAGTGTGAGTCTCATGGTAATGAAGCAGGCACCTATTACTTCCTATGAATCACAGAATAAAGAGTCAAACTACTTATAAGCACAAGGACTCCGAAGGTGTCATAACACAGATGGAAAAAAATCAAATGTCTACCATTCTTAACAGTCTCCAGTTGAACTACACAGCTCTGATTCTCTTTACAGATCAAAAGTGAAATCCAATTCGAGAAAACTGCTAAGGCTTCCTGTTTCTTGGAGAAAATGAACTGGACGAATTGCACACAGAAAACCTAAAATCTCCACCACCAATTGTTGAAAAACAGTGGGGTCTCCATTAGCAGTTCTTTGGCCCACAGAATGCTCTCAGAGGGGCTGTGAGGCTTGGAAGGAGAGCAGAAAGCCTACTCTCCATCAAAGTTTTCATCAGAACCTGCTTTTTTTTTGGCAAAACTAAGCAACTGCTATTTCATACCCACATATTGCTGGAATCCATTCAGTTACCCTCAACGAGTGCTTAAAATGAAAATGCTGTACCTCCTGAGGACAATGAGAGAGGATTAATGAATGTTGCTCCTGAAGGACAGACGTGAGGGAAACAGCAGAAACCTAAAGAAGCTGGAAACTACTGCTGGGCCTTATTTTACAAGCAATTCAAACCTACCTTCAAGTATTTTGTAAAGAATAATAATGTTTAAGTTGGTTGGATATATCAAGGGGCCTACTATGCCATTTTTCCTCCTTCTTCTTGATGACAATCATGGAATGAGAAAACTAAGAGGACGACAAGAATTGATGAAGAAAAGACAGAACTTGGCCATATGGTTTTTCAGGAGAAGAGGAAACAGCATTTTTCCCTCTGACACACTGTTCCGAAGGATCTGTAACTAACAAATCAAGCCAGCACTTTGCTGGGTTCTGTAGCTCTGTGACTCAGAAGTCACTTTTCTATCCAACATATTAAATGTCAAGCAAAATACCTCCGGATAAGAGAGAAGAAATTTCTTCAGGAAGCTTTGCGCCTGTATGACTTCTGATGAAACAAAATTCATATTTTAAGGCAAGACAAGAAAAATTTAAATAAACTTTTTCTCTCTGCCTGTTTGGACCTCTTCCCTCCCTTCTAGTGTGCACTGTGCATCTGCATTATGCATTAATCAGACTGCCTCAATGGCAGAAAGATCAGCTTAACCATAAAGATCAATTTTTTTTCTTATGGAACTAACCATGTAATTTCTTAGAAGGCAATGTTCCTTTCTCAATCCTGTAAAACGCCACGATGACCCACCACTCAACTTATCCACGCGGACCTTTTGGTAACTTTATGTACAATGCCAGTTTAGAACTTCCCTAAAGTTGGCTTAAAGCTCAACGTTTAGAAAACTAAGATCATGGCAGCCGGTCCCATCACTTCATAGCAAATAGATGGGGAAATAGTGGAAACAGTGGCTGACTTCATTTTTGGGGGCTCCAAAATCACTGCAGATGGTGACTGCAGCCATGAAGTTAAAAGACATTTACTCCTTAGAAGGAAAGTTATGCCCAACCTAGTTCAGTCGCTCAGTCGTGTGTGACTCTTTGTGACCCCATGAATTATGGCACACCAGGCTTCCCTGTCCATCACCAACTCCCAGAGTCCACCCAAACCCATGTCCATTGAGTCAGTGATGCCATTCAGCCATCTGATCCTCTGTCGTCCCCTTCTCCTCCTACCCCCAATCCTTCCCAGCATTAGTCTTTTCCAATGAGTCAACTCTTCGCATGAGGGGCCAAAGTACTGGAGTTTCAGCTTCAACATCAGTCCTTCCAATGAACATCCATGACTGATCTCCTTTAGGATGGATTGGTTGGATCTTCTTGCAGTCCACAGGACTCTCAAGAGTCTTCTCCAACACCACAGTTCAAAAGCATCAGTTCCTCGGTACTCAGCTTTCTTCACCATCCAATTCTCACATGCATACATGACCAATGGAAAAACCATAGCCTTGACTAGACAGACCTTTGTTGGCAAAGTAATGTCTCTGCTTTTAAATATGCTATCTAGGTTGGTCATAACTTTCTTTCCAAGGAGTAAGCGTCTTTTAATTTCATGGCTGCCATGACCAACCCAGACAGCATATTAAAAAGCAGAGACATTACTTTGTCAACAAAGGTCTGTCTAGTCAAGGCTATGGTTTTTCCAGTAGTCATGTATGGATGTGAGAGTTGGACCATAAATAAAGCTGAGCACCAAAGAATTGATGCTTTTGAACTGTGGTGTTGGAGAAGATTCTTGAGAGTCCCTTGGACGGCAAGGAGATTCATCCAGTCCATCCTAAAGGAGATCAGTCCTGGGTGTTCACTGGAAGGACTGATGTTGAAGCTGAAACTCCAATACTTTGGCTACCTGATGCGAAGACTTGCTCATTGGAAAAGACCCTGATGCTGGGAAAGATTGAAGGCAGGAGGAGAAGGGAACGACAGAGGATGAGATGGTTGGGTGGCATCACTGACTCAATGGACATGAGTTTGGGTGGACCCCGGGAGTTAGTGATGGACAGGGAGGCCTGGTGTGCTGTGGTTCATGGGGGTCGCAAAGAGTCGGACACGACTAAGATACTAAACTGAACTGAACTGAAAGGAGAGTAACTGCTACAGAACAGACTGGGTCAGGTGAGCTGGGAGATACTGGGCCTCACTTAATGGGAATTCTTACCTTAAATACTCACTTAGGACTTCATTAATGTTACTAGCTATACTATTTGTATTCTACCGATTTCACAAGATTATCATTTCTTGTACTACCAAATGCATGATGGAGCCTCCAATAAAATTAATGATGATTAGGCAAGCTTAAACAATTAACCAAATATATTGTCCTGTAAGATCAAAGATTATAACAACTTAACTTTAGATATAAGAAGATGCAACAAGAGACATTTCCTAGACCATAACTGACTGGCAAAACAGATGGTCCAGAGGCTTTTGACTATTGTTAACAGGGCCAAGTCCAGTAATAGGGCTCTGAGCAGCCTATCAATGAAATCCTTGACTGACCTGGGAATGAGCATTCCTAGGGCCTTGGGACAAGTTGGTCATGAAATGCCTCTCAAACCTTGGTCAAAATCAAGACCAAAAGGGAGGGGATTGTAAAACAGAGACTGTTGCCTACTATCTAGTTCTATAAGAATTAGGTCATTAGCCACTACATTCACTAACCTACAAGACCCTGAAATTCAGGGCAAAATCAGGAGGAGGCATTCTGTGCTCTGAGAAGATAGCCCTTCAGATAGTTAGATATTTTCAGGAGAAAATTCATGAACCCATAATTAGAAAAGCGCTAAAACCTTTAAAGATATCTGTTACTTATGAATAACAATAACTCTTCATCAAGCTGTGTGCTTGATTGCCCTACCCTTTCTAGAGAATCACTTATACTGGCCTCCCCCTTTACCTCTTTGGAGCAGTTCTCAAAGTTCTCTGAGAGATTGCCTCCTGGGTTATAATACTCAGTTTGGTTCAAGTAAAATTTTCCATTCTGTAGGGCACCTCACACGTGCTCATGACAAGATGGCGGCTTGGCGGAAATCAAGAGGGTGGGACTCAGGCTATTTACAAAAAAATGCGATTGGCCATGGCTAACTTCCTCTTAACAATGCCAGACGTGACCAGTATACATTGGTGCACGGCCTCCTGGATACGTGACCTTTACAGTGATTGGCCAAGCTCCCGGAAAGCCCCCGTTTGAAACCCCCCACCCCGCCATTTGCCTTCCCACGCTGTTTGCCTATATAAGCTCACCCTCCAGCTCAATAAAACAAAACTGCTTTGACAGAACTGCCATCTCGTCTGAGTGTCTCTCTTCGGGCGAGGGAGGCTGTGGGACGGGCAGTCCACTCACCCCCTCCTGGGGCCGATCTTCCCGAGGCTCCCATCCTCGGGAGATAACTTTGGAGGGTCCTTCTGTCCAAGACAGAGGGCTCGCCTGGCTTTCTGACTCCCGCCCTGGAGCGCTACAGGGCGGGTTGGAGAGTCGGAGAGAAAAGGAAAAGAGAGAGGCCCCACACATTCTTTCTTAGATTGACTACTGATTAATTTTTTTGCCAACAGTACTTCTCCTGGGCATATGAGCCATATATTTTGCTGCTTTTAGGTAGACTGCTAACTTGTAAAAGAAACATCTACCCAAGATTGTAGAAAAAAGTATAATCAAGGAGACCATCATTAGTCCTCTGTTTATGTCCCCCAGAAGAACTTTTAGCCATGTAATCATAGTAAATGTCTAAGATAGAAAAGCCAGAAAGAAACACAGACAGAAAATAGAGAGAAAGTAAAAGTATAAAAATGAACTACAGTGATATTTGGATGCTTAAAGTTTCTGTAATATACAAAAATGTGTGGATTCTAGGGGAGTCCTAATCTCACAGGGCAGTGTTTATCCACCATGTATCATTTGCCTCCATTTCATAATGCTGTAAGACTAGAACCTCTGATGTGAAAGAGGATTTAATATTTAGAGCTATTTCTTGTATAGCTTGTTGAAAGAAGAGGATAAGAAAAGAGGAAAAGAATTACATGAGGACTACACATCATTTCTCTTTTTTATAACAGATTATTTGCTTTAAGAGAAGCATAAGCTATGATTAAAGTGGCAATATAATTGCTGAATTTTTGTGCCTCTAACACCTGCAAAGGAAGCACATTGACAAGAAACACTTGGCAACCCAATTATTTCATGCAGGTTTTCATCCACCCAGAAAGCCATCCTCAAAATAGAATGGAACTTTTTCTCCTTCACCAATCTGGTAGGTGCCTACGGCAAAGTATCCAAGAACCTAAATGATATTGTTTATCATTATCCTCAACAAACAAAATTTAAATGAAATAGGATCCAAGGAATTTAACACATTACTTCCAAACTTATTACATTAATTAACTGGGTATTCAGTTTATATTTCACCTTGTCTCAATGGGAGGCTAAAAAAGAACAAGACTTATCCCTAGAGAGATAGGGGACATTGTACTCTGTTCCCTAAACTGGGGAACAGACTAGATAGCTGCTCTTTCCAGTTTTGAGGAACATTTTAATTTGACTATGAAATAACAGAATGAAACAAATTTAAGATTCCCACTATCTAGGAATTTGGGAAACTCAGACTGTATACCCTGAAAATAAGAAAATAACTAACTAGCTAGGGAGAAGAAACTCCAGGGAAATTTTTTTCTTTAAGAAGCTAAAACCTAAAACAATACTGAAAAAATAGTTATTTTAATTGCTATGTTCACTCAATTATTTCTTATATATTTTTAACCAAAGACATTTATAGTTACACATAATAGGTTGAAATAATAAGATTCTTATTTTTTACTTATTGGTGTCTTGGGAATAAACATTTACTAAGGGTCACTGGGAAATGCGACCCTTTCCCTCAGGAACAACTAAGCAGACAAAACATTCAATCTAAAATAGATTATTGGGTCATAACACGTACAAGGCAACTCACAAATCAGAACGCATTTCTGGTGAAAGATTAGCAAGGAAGTAGGAATGATGAAAAAAGGTTTCTGGGCCACAATCCTTGACCTGAATGTTCAATGATGGAAAGGGCATGAATCATAGGATGGGGGGGTAAGAGAATCAGCATAAACCAAAGGAGTGGAAAGAAGTTATGACAAATGATACTTAGGGAATAGTTGAGGCTAAAGACTTGGGACAGATTAGTGAAAATTAAAGTGACCATTATTGAATGCTTACAACATGCAAGGTTCTATGCAAATATTTCCTTTTTTAAATTTACTTTTAAAACTGAGCCCCAGGGCTCAGACTTGCATCTCTGTCTTTGTTAGCAACCCTCACTGCCCAGATGATCTCCTGCAGTCTCACAGCTTGTACACAGAGGATTCCCACATCTCTATCTTCAGCCTGGACATTTCCTCCAGTTTCAGACTCCTATGTACAACTGCCTATGTGATATTTCCATATGGATGTCCAAAGGATAACTCAAGCTCAAGATGTTTAAAACAAAACTCCTGATTTCCATCCACTCCCTGGAAAACACAAAACAACAAAAACTACTCCTTTCTCATCTTCCTGCAAAATATATCCAGTGTTGGACCACTTCTCACACCTCCACTTAAACTAATCTAAGTCACCACTGTCTCCAGCAGGAATCACTACAGCAGCCTCCTAAAGGAAGCAGATGTGAACTTGCCCTCCAGAGGCCCTTTGAGTCTATGCATTCCAAACCTTTCCATTTGAGGCTGCAGATATCGATTCTGTTGTCTGAAGTGCAGGCTAAGATTTAAGAATAATGTCTTCAACAGGTAAAAGAGAAACACTGGAGGCTGAGAGCAGATGTGAAATGGTAAGTGCAAGGTTGCATTAGGAGTGCCCAGGATGGAACATTTGAGACCATCCAGAGGGACAAAAGAAACTGAACAAAGCAATATCAAGTCCTGAGTCAAATGTCCCTTCTAGGTTAACCTTTCTTGACTCCTCAAGCAGAGTTCAAGATCTTAATTATAGCATTTGTCACATTATTGGATGTCTGTGCTCTGTGACTCCACTACTAGACTCTGAGCTCATGTTGTGCCCCCAGCACCTGATGCAGCATGGTCATCAGGATTGTCCTGGTAAGCCCTTGGCAAAAGGGTGTTTAAAAGCCTTTGGCAAAACATGGTATCATGGGAAGTGCATTAGAAGAATGAAGGAAGTGACTACATTGTTCTAGAAGAGCAAATTAAGACTTAACATAGGAAATGAGGTTTCAGATGTCTGAATTTATCCAGGAAGATAACACTGATGGATTAGACAGGGACAGCAGCAGTGTGGAAAGACAGAGGTCAAGGCTTGAAGAGGAAGTGAGAGAAAGGAATACAGTAGAAGAAACTGGCAGACGTGCCACTGAAAAGTAGGTTAGAAGTTAAAGAAAGCAGCAGAGTCCAAGGAAGAGTTTTTCCCTCTCCCCAGTAGATGGGGGATGTTTAAAAGGAAAGAGGAAAAGCAAGGCAACAGAAAGAAGTTGCCCCAAAGGATGTGGTTAGGGTTGATGGGTATAAAGACCAGGCAAGCTCAGACCTTCAGTTCTTAATCTTTTCATTCCCAAGTAGCAAGTAAATTACTGAGCTCCAAGAGGTGGAGAGGAGGCCAGAGGCTTAAAACTCAGAGGTCAAAATTGAATAAAACAACTACTCAATGCGTGAGCCAAGAAGTTAATGAGGTAGGGAGACCAACACGGTTGGTGTTGTAAGACAAATCCAGGAGATTACTTCGGTCCTCCAGGTCCAATTAACTTTCCATTAAGTGGTGGTGGGGGCTCGACTTCTCACCCTGCACTCACCACCCTGCCGACGACGTCTGCGGTGGAACTCAAGAAAAATTCAGACTGAGTGGATCTTCACCACTGCCGTGAAGGTAGAGTGGAAAAGCGATTCACAGTGGCTACCCACTCAGCTTTGTGAAGGCCTCACGGAGAAAACCAGGAGGAGCACAAAAGACAAACAAAACCACAACTTCTTTCTTTCCCTTGCCTTGTCCACTGCTCCCACCCTCTGCCCTCCTCCTCTCAAAAAGTAAGCTCCTTGAGAGCAGGGCTTGGGCCTTCGCTGCTGGATGCCCGCCTAACAATGGGCCTGGCACACAGTGAACGCTCAGCAAATACTGGTTTGAATGAACCCAGCTCCCACTTCATCGAATCTGGGACCTGAAGGATGCCACCAGTGGTGCTGCTTAAGAGAGCGCAGAGATAAGAGAGGAAGCAGAAGTTTGGTTTTTTTGTTTGTTTGTTTTTTTAAGGTCGCGGTTTGGGCAGTTCGCGGAGGCCTGGAGCTGAGGGCTCTGTAGCGAGGTAGGGAGGGGGATCCCGGTCTAAAGACCAAGATTGCATCTTTTGCAACTGACCTTCCGGCGGGGACGCCCGCGCTGGGCGCAGCAGCCAGGCTCCGGCGTCCCACTCCTGCCGCCCCCAGCCGGCGCTCGGCGCCCGCTGCGCACGTAGGTCACCTGCCTCCGGCTGGCGCCGCGCAGCTGGCCGGACGCAGGCTGCAGGTGCGACCCGGGCGGTCGAGGGGCCTGGCCTGGCGGGGAGCTGAGGGCTGGGGGCTGGGGCCCGGCGCGCTGCAGCTCCGCGCAGAGCCGCAGGCCGAGCAGCAGAGCGGCGGCAAGCAGACAGCGGCGCAGGGCACAGCAGCCCCTCCCGGGCAGCCTCTCCCGCGCCATGGCGGGCCGCACCCGGCCCCGGGCTCCGCTCCGCCGCCCGCACGCGCCCACCCGCAGCAGGGATGTGGCCCCACGGGCCCGAGCTGCCGGCTGTGGGAACTCCCCCGCGGGCCTGGGCGCGGGCTCGGATCCGCCTCTCTTCCTCTGTCCAAGGAAGCCTCGGCGTAACCTTATCCAGCCCGGCTGGCAAGGGCGCGCTGAACGGCGGGCCAGGCAGCGTCCCAGGGACGCAGGAGGCTCAGCTGAGCCAGACTCGGGCCCAGCCCCACCTCGAGGGTCCCCGAGGAGGCGCCCTCCAGCCCAGGCTCCGGAGCCTGAAAACTACATGGCCAGAAAAAGCACAGTCCTAACGGGATCCTGGGCCATAACTTCCTTTTCTAGTACTAGTGTTGTTGAAGAAACACAGGAGTAGGATAGGTGAGCTGCCAGGTTTTGCTGCAAGGAACAAATTCTGATTGTCAAGCAGCTTGTGCCATGAAGCACATTGTAAAAATACATCACACTTATATGCTCAGGTTTACAACTTCTCTCCCTCAAGAAAGAAGGGAAAGGGGGAGGAGAGAATAGTGCTGGATGCAGAATAATCAAATTAAAGTTATTCCATTTCTAAATTTTGCCTGAAGCCAACCCGTGCTTTCTCCTCGTGTTATGAAATGTGTGGGGGTGAAGGAGGAGGGGTGGGGGGAAAGCCAGCTAAGACATCTGACAGCAGGGAGAGAGAACAGAAGTTACCATGGCATGATGTAAATCAAATTAATTTAGCTCCAAACACACACCTCCCTGCTGTCTTGCAGAGATACAGAGGAACAAATTTATCTTTCAACAAAATGCTCCCCAGCTGGTATTTCCATCACCACCTTGACCTTAATTAATCAGGCTGAATGCTCACAGCCTGAAGTCCAGGGTTGACTGTTGCTTTTCAATTGTGAGTAGACTTCTTTCTCACAACCCACTTGAGGTTTGGGTTTGAGTTGGTTTTCTTTAGCTGTGGCATATTTTTTGATATTCTGTGCTTGCATTTTCCATGCTTTTATGTCAGACTATCCTCGCTGACCTGCCCTCTGCCTTTGGCTGCCTATTTGTTGTTGTTCAGTCTCTCAATTGTGTCTGACTCTTTGCCACCCTATGGACAGCCTATAGCATGAACAACAGAGAACAAATATGGAAGCCCCCAGCCCCTAGGTGGGAAATTACACTCTTCATTTCAATTTCAGGAATTTTCTATAAGGAGCCCTCCTTTCTAAAATCCTCCTGGCTTAAGAAAGACCCAATTGAATCTTTGTCACTGCACAAAGCACTTGGGCTATTTTTCTGCATGTAACAAAACTTCTCAACCTGATACAGTCCACTCTTGGAACTCTCTAGGTCCTCAGGCTCCTGTGGGTTTCATTATGGTTGGATTTTGGTTTTTTTCCTAGATGTAACTCTCTGGCTATTGCAGATAGGCTCTGTTTTAAAGATACCAAGCAAGTTCATTCTTCCTGACACAAACTCTCAGACAAAACACCACATCCCTTGACTACTTAAACAACATGAGCTGTGGTGTTACTCCTGAACTGAATCAGGTGCACTGAATCAGGACCCTGCCCTTCAGAAACTGTGAGACTTTGGGCAATATAACTTCTGTGAGTCTCAGTTTTCTCATATGTAAATAGACATGTATCTCACAGGATTACAAAGATTGCCTAAAAATTAAATGTTCAGTCCCTATATAATGCATGGTTATATATAAGCACTATTCAATTAATAGTGATTATTTTTATTAATTACATTAAAGAAAACCCTGGATGTTATGAAAAACAAGCTTTAAGCATTAATTCCAAAGGAAGAAGTAATTTTGCCTCCTAGAAGACAATTGGCAATTTCTGAAAACATTTTGTTATAGGCAGTGACAGTCAGGGGAGGATGCTCCTGGCACCTAATGGGTAGAGACCAGAGATGCCTCAAAATATAAGAAAATATAATAATTTTTAAGATATTTATCTTACACAGTATCCTCTGAATTAGGAGTACCCAACAGTTGCTAGAAACCACTAAAACCCAAGATCTCTCGATTGCACTCTTAAATTATATAATTGTGTGAAGCTATTTAAAATATGATTTGTCTTGTGCTTGTGGTGATTGTGTATCACCAATGTCTGTTACAGACTTTCTAGAAGTTTTAATTTCTATGCTGCCAACATACTGCCACTAACAAAAGAAGTCATCTTTTGAAGCTTATGATACCACTAACTTATACCTTCTGCTCATCTGTTGAATTCTTCAAGGGGAAGCATGAAGAGTATCCTATAATATTAAAATGGGGATATTTAATGAGATTCTGAACTAGGAGTGCAGGAGGGGAACACAGAACACTGTAGCTCTTGAAGAGAATGGGCAAAATGACCTCATGTTTTCCCTTATCTCATATCTGTGGCTCTCTAATAGTGTTTCCATTATGGGGGGAACATATTTACTATCCAAATAATATGTACTATGTAAAGGCCCTTTTATCTTTTACAGCTGTCTCTATGTGTTTATTATAAAATAAAAAGGAACTGTTTATATGGATGTAGCATCATTAATTTTCTAGGAAGGAATCTCCTATTTTAAATGTCTATACAGTATTTCCATGTGTTGTTGATGGTAATGAATCAGGAAATGGGTTAGTTGGTAGGCTGGAGAGACGAACCTGAATGATCACTCACAGAGCTGACAAGCAATTTTTCACCTTTGCTTTTCTTATAGACTTGAACTTGTCTCAGTCATTTCTGGATATGTTTCCAAAATGCGGATAATCATTAACCACTGACTTGTAGGTTGGTTAATTAAATGTGGAGGTCAGTAAACCACAAAAGCAGCTTTCATCAGATCATAAATTATATCCTCCTTGAGGTTTCAGCCAACAAAAAGGTGTGAAACAGAACATGTTTACTGCTGATCTCCTAGATACCATACATTTCAACTTACACACATGCTGCTTGCAGTGCAGTGGTTCTCAACCAGGGGTGATTTTGCCTCCTAAAGGACAATTGGAAATTTCTGCAGACATTTTGTTACAGCTGGTGAGAGTCAGGGGAGGATGTTACTGGCTTCTAATGGGTAGAGACAAGGGATACCTCAAAACACCCTTCAATGAAAAGAATAGCTTTCCACAACAAAAAAAATTATCCACTCCAGAACGTCAATAGCGCTGAAGTTGAGAAACCCAACTGTAGCCATGGCAAACAGAAAAAGTAGAAGCAGTGACAGACTTAATTTTGGGGGCTCCAAAATCATTGTGGACAGTGCACGCAGCCATGAAAAGACACTCCTTGAAAGGAGAGCTGTGATAAACCTAAACAGCATATTAAAAAGCAGAGACATCACTTTGCCAACAAAGATCGATATAGTCAAAGTTATGGTTTTCCAGTAGTCACGTACGGATGTGAGAGAGGGACCATAAAGAAGGCTGAGTGCCTAAGAATTGATGCTTTCAAATTGTGGTGCTAGAGAAGATTCTTGAGAGTCCCCTGGACAGGAAGGAGATCAAATCAGCCAACCGTAAAGGAAATCAACCCTCACTATTCATTAGAAGGACTAATACTGAAGCTGCAATACTCTGGCCATCTGATACGAAGAGCCAACTCATTGGAAAAGTCCCCGACGCTGGCAAAGATAGATGGTAAAAGGAGAAGGGGGCGGCAGATGATGAGACAGTTAGATAGCATCACCGACTCAATGGACATGAATTTGAGCAAACCTCAGGTGATAGTGAAGGACAGGGGTGCCTGGAATGCTGCAGTCCAAGGTGTCGCAAAGATCTGGACATGACTTGGCAACTGAACAACAACTGGAGCCATGGATGTTAATGTAGCAACATTTGATTAGAGGCTGTCCAGAGAGAACGCAGAAGCTGACTAACTAGGATCCTCACCTCCACTAGGTGGCGGTAAGGATTATTTATTATTTCTGTTTCACAATGTGAAGTAACCAACCTAAATTAATCAAATTTAGAAAGATTTGAAAGAGCTATCATTAACATCTTCCCCCAAACCCCATTCTCTTTTCTCCATGTAATATATGTTCACTGTGGAGAATATATGCAAGCAAAAGAAGATATCAACAATCATTCATAATATCACAATTCAGATATAGCTATCTTGTCAGATTTTTTCCTATTCATATATATTATAATACAACTTATGAAAGTGCAAGTGAAATTGCTCAGTTGTGCCCAGCTCTTTGCAACCCCATGGACTGTAGCCTGCCATGCTCCTCCGTCTATGGGATTTTCCAGGCAAGGATACTGGAGTGGGTTGCCATTTCCTTCTCCAGGGATCTTCCTGACCCAGGGATTGAACCCCAGTCTCTTGCACTGCAGGCAGACTCTTTACCATCTGAGCCACCAGGGAAGCCCCAATACTATATATATATATATATATACACATATACATATACATATATACATATATATACATATACATATATACATATACACACACACACACACACACACACATATATATATTCCATATGTGCATGCATGCGTGCTAAATCGCTTCAGTCATGTCCAACTCTGTGCAACCCTATAAACTATCCCGCCAGGCTCCTCTGTCCATGGGATTCTCCAGGCAAGAATGCTGGAGTGGTTGCCATGCCCTCCTCCAGGGGATCTTCCTGACCCATGGATCGAATCCTCATTTCTTATGTCTCCTGCATTGGCAGATGGGTTCTTTACCACTAGTGACACCTGGGAAGCTATGTATATAGTATATAATATATGGGCTTCCCAGGTGGCTCAATGTTAAAGAATCTGCCTGCCAATATGGGTTTGACTCCTGGGTCAGAAAGCTCCCCTGGAGAAGGAAGTGGCAACCCACTCTAGTATTCTTGCCTGGGAAATCCCATAGACAGAGGAGCCTGGTGGGCTACAGTCTATAGGATTGCGAGAGAGTTGGACATAACTTAGCAACTAAGCAACAACAATATATACATATATGTGTAAAACAAAAGTGAACTTGTATTTCTTTACAATCTGTATTTGTAACATAATGTTAACATTTGCATATGTTAAATAGTAAAATAGATTATTTTATAATTATATAATATTTAAATCATTTTGTCACTTTAAATTACAATGATATTTTACTTAATCACAACATTTGACACTTCAAAACAAGATACCACTAATAAATAACAAAAATGGGAATACTTATCAAAGTTACAACAGACATGTTTAGATGAGAATCACTTCAACAGAGTAAATCTCTAAAAATATCAGACAAACCAATACTTGTTTGGAAGAAGATGTACAACTTTCTTACTGTACAGGTGAGGCCCTGGTTCCATGTGGTCAGGGTTATAGCAAAACATATTTAAATATGTAATTTATCATATAATACATAAGATGATGTCTAGGATTTGTTTGAAAACAATCCATTGGAGAGGTGAGAGATAAGCAGGTATGTAAATGAAGCAAGAATGGCTGTGGGCTGATGATTGTTGTAGCTGGGTGATGGGGATTCTCAGCTCTCTATTATGGAGTATGTTTGAAATGTCACTAAACATTTACCTGTTAACCTACAGCATCATCTTTAATGGCTGCATGTACCGTAATTTAGCCAGTCTCGCTGTTGAATGATTAGATCTCTGTCAAGTTTTCATTTTATAAACAATGCTGTGATGAACATTTTTGTAGCTAAATCTGATGGCTCAGAGGTCGACTGTGAGAAAAAGAAAGAAGTCAAGGAAAATTTCAAGGTTTTACCTGAGTAATTAGAAAAATGAAGTTGCCATTAACTGAGAAGGGAAAAAGGCTCAAGTAAGAGTCATGTGGGGTGAAAAATCAAGGGTTTGATTTTTGTGGTCATGTTATATTTGGGAAGCCATTCAAATGGAGATGTCAAGGAGGCAGTTGGATTTGAAAGACTGGAACTCAGAGGTGCAGTGAAGCCTGGGAATATAAATTTGGATCATCAGTATATTGATATTGAGAGAAGGAGGGAGGGAAGCAATATTTGAAGACTTAGCTCTGGGGTTGACCAATTTAAGGTCAGGAAGATGAAAAGAATCCATCAAAGGATTTGGTGAGAGATAGGCAGTGAAGTAAGAATGTAGTGTCCCAGAAACCAAGTGAAAAAAGTATTTCTGAAAGAAAAACACTGAGCAGTCTAATAAAACGTGGGCTGAAAACTGTGAATGAGATTTGGTAACACCATGCTTATTACCTGCCTCTTCCAACTAGAACATAAACTCTATGAGGTCAGGGACTTTGTTTGCTTTGATTATTGCTATAACCTCAGTTTTTAGAACTGTACCTGGCTTGTAGTATGTGCTCAATAAATAATTGTCGAATGAAAGAATGACTAATAAATTAAATCTGTGTGTATTAATGATTATTTTATTATGTTAAATTCTTAAGAGTAGAATTGCTAAGTAAAAGCAAAATTGAAAGTCTTTCAATGTGAAAGGCTATTATTAATTTTTCAGTCCCTCAAAAAAGACTGCATTAATGCCATTTAAAGCCCATCAAATACTTCTTTGTTATCAGTGGGAAACCTCAAAGGATAGCTTGAGCCAGCTTCTAAGATGAACTAATCAGTTTATTTTTAGTTCCCTCCTACTTCTATCTCTAGAATCACAGGTTATTTCCCTTTCAACGCCCATCTCAAGCTGCAGCTTAGATAGGATTTCGTACCCTGAACTGTCAATTAGTTTCCTCTTCTCCACCCTAAGGATGTAGCTAAATAAATATCAAGATATTAGTTCAGCATGACTTAGGCCTCATGAGAAGTATCCACCTTAAAGAAAGAAGTCATCAAGAAGAAAACTTTCAAGACCTAGAAGAACAAAGTTATAATAGAATGACAGACATTGGAATCACTCTTTGGGGCTGGGAGCTCTGTCTAAAAGTCACACTACTGCCTAGTCTACAGCCTAGTAAAGTCAGCTCTGGGCTAGTCTTATGGAAAATGCCCAGAGGGTGTCTCTATGCCCTGGCCTGCTTGGGAAAGAACTCTTCCCTGCCTCTTTTGAATCCCCTAATGCTGTGTTCTCTCATTCTTGGTGTTTGTCTTATTCAAGCAGTTTGGACTTGCTTTATCCTTCCTCTACACAGGAGGTGTGGTGCTGGAGAAGACTCTTGAGAGTTCCTTGGACTCCAAGAAGATCAAATGAGTCAATCCTAAAGGAAATCAACTCGGAATATTCATTGGAAGGATTGTTGCTAAAGCTGAAGCTCCAGTACTTTGGATACCTGATGCGAAGAAGCCGGCTTGTTAGAAAAGACCCCGATGCTAGGAAAGATTGAAGGCAAAATGAGAAGGGGGCAGCAGAGGATGAGATGGTTAGATAGCATCATTGACTCAATGGCATGAATTTGAGCTAACTCTGGGAGGTAGTGGAGGACAGAGGATCCTGGAGTGCTATAGTCTATGGGTTCATAACGAGTTGGACACAGCTGAGCAACTGAACAAAACATCAGGAAGCTAAGTGACCCGTACTATTTCAATTCTGAGGCCCACTGTTAAAAATCAAAAAGTGAGAGGTGCCCCAGTTCCTGGAAATCCCTACTCCCCTCCCCAAAATAGTTGGAATAATACTCCCACTCATTGTTTCTTTTAGTTGCTAAGTCACCCCAGACTCTTTTGCAACCCCATGGACTGTGGCCTGCCAAGCTCCTCTGTCCATGGGATTTCCCAGGCAAGAACTCTGGAGTGGGCTGCATTTCCTTCTCCACAGGATCTTCCTGACCCAGGGATGAAACCCACATCTCTTGCATTTGTAGGCAGATTCTTTACCACTTAGCCACCAGGGAAACCCTTAAATTGGTCTATGAAATTACCCAGCCCATAAAAATTAACCAGGCCATATTTGGGGGCAACTCTCACCTCCTGAGATGGCCCACACTCTGTCTGTAGAGTGTGTTTCTCTCTAAATAAATTCACTTCTCGCCTATCACTTTGTCTGCCACTGAATTCTTTTTTGTGATAAGACATCAAGAACCTGAGCTTTGTTAAGTCCTGAAACCAAATGTGATCTCAGTTAAAAGACCATAGGTCCAGTCCAAAGCTTGGTTTTGGATGGGTTCAAGTCCTGGCCACGTAGGTTCAGCTCCAGCCAGAGTTACGGTCTCAGAATGGGCCTCAATCAGACCGCATGGGCCTAGAATGGGCCTAGAACTGCTGGCAGACAACAGACCCCAAAACCAACCCTGCTGAAATCAGATCCAATAAAATACATTTCTTCCAACAAATCCTGGTGCTCATCCACCCTAACCAATAAAATCGTTGTTGTTGTTCAGTTGCTTAGTCATGCCTGACTCTTTGCAACCCTGTGGACTGCAGTATACCCGGCTCCCCTGTCCTTCACTTTCTCTCAAAATTTATCATACTCAAATCCATGTTGGATGGCTCACGGGTAATATTTCCAACCTGGTTCCTTTTCCCATCAACGAACTTGGGAAGGATCAGGGAATGCTTCACACAAGTCATTGGTAAAAGAAACGTGTGTTGGGGGGAAGAAGTATATGGACAGGGTGAAAACTATGAAGGCTGATAGCTCTAGGCCTGGACAGGAAGTTCATAAAAGACTTCACACACACACACTTTCCTGGATTCTGAAAACATATCTGAAGTTGTTAGATAGGTTTATTTATGGACATCAACTCTCATGATGAGACATTCCTGGATTTTGTGACAATAAAGCAGCTTAAGTTAAGAATGATCAAAACACTGCCTGTGCCATAGGACCAGGACCACCTGGGAGCATTTCCCCTCCCTCACTCTCAGCTCATCTTATCATTATGACACATGCCAGAAATAATCTCCCCACTACAGATCACTTTGAAGTCAAAAACATTCCTGGTTGAAACTTTCCTAAAGTCAAGGGCTTAAAAAGCCTTTTAAGGTCAGAAAAGATCACCAGGGAACTGACAGGATAAAGTGAAGCACAGCATGCCCAAAGGCAAACATCTCAGGGTTCTGTCATTTCAGCTTAGCTTGTGAATATATTAAAAATCCTGAGGTCAAAAGTCATTTTGCTTTTTCATCACATCACTGCTCTAGCCCCAGAGAGAGCAGAAGAACTAACTATACTGCTTTCAGATCACAAAGCAGAGGCTCTTAAACTTAAGTGTGAGTGAGAACCACCTGGGAGTTATTTAAAATGCAGGTTCACAAGCCCCATCTCCAGAGATTAACTCAGAGATGAGTTCTTAAAGTCTTTCTTTTAACAAGTTTTAGGTGGTCTGTGACAAAATCTTTAAAAGCCTTGACATGGAGATTCCTCAGCCATGGTGATGGTTGAGGGGGATGAAGGGCTTGCAGAAGGTTGGAAGAAGTTATTACAAGGTGTCCATGAACACATGGAATCACCAGATGGCCAACACCGAAATCAGACTGATTGTATTCTTTGTAGCCAAAGATAGAGAAGCTCTATACAGTCAGCAAAAACAAGACCAGGAGCTGACTGTGGCTCAGATCATGAAATCCTGATTGCCAAATTCAGATTTAAATTGAAGAAAGTAGAGAAAACCACTAGACCCTTCAGGTATGACGTAAGTCAAATCCCTTACAATTATACAGTGGAAGTGAGAAATAGATTTAAGGGACTAGATCTGATAGACAGAGTGCCTGATCAACTATGGACAGAGGTTCATGACATTGTACAAGAGACAGGGATCAAGACGATCCCTAAGAAAAAGAAATGCCAAAAAGCAAAATGGCTGTCTGAGGAGACCTTACAAATAGATAAGAAAAGAAGGGAACGAAAAGTAAAGGAGAAAACAAAAGATATACCCATTTGAATGCAGAGTTCCAAAGAATAGCAAGGAGAGATGAAAAAGCCTTCCTCAGTGATCAGTGCAAAGAAATTGAGGAAAACAATAGAATCAGAAAGACTAGAAATCTCTTCAAGAAAATTAGAGCTACCAAGGAAACATTTCATGCAAAGATGGTCACAATAAAGGACAAAAACGGTATGGACCTAACAGAAGCAGAAGATATTAAGAAGAGCTGGCAAGAATACACAGAAGAACTATACAGAAAAGATCTTCATGACCCAGATAGATAATCACTATGGTGTGATCATTCACCTAGAGCCAGACATCCTGGAATGTCAAGTCAAGTGGACCTTAGGAAGCATCACTACAAACAAAGCTAGTGGAGGTGATGGCATTCCAGTTGAGCTATTTCAAATCCTAAAAGATGATGCTGTGAAAGTGCTGCACTCAATATGCCAGCAAATTTGGAAAACTCAACAAATAGGCCACAGGACTGGAAAAGGTCAGTTTTCTTTCCAATGCCAAAGAATGCTCAAACTACCGCACAGTTGCACTCATCTCACATGGTAGTAAAATAATGCTTAAAATTCTCCAAGCCAGGCCTCAGCAATATGTGAACCATGAACTTCCAGATGTTCAAGCTGGCTTTAGAAAAGGCAAAGGAACCAGAGATCAAATTGCCAACATCTGCTGGATCATCGAAAAACCAAGAGAGTTCCAGAAAAACATCTATTTATGCTTTATTGACTATACCAAAGCCTTTGACTGTGTGGATCACAATAAACTGTGGATAATTCTGAAAGAGATGGGAATACCAGACTACCTGACCTGCCTCCTGAGAAACCTGTATGCAGGTCAGGAAGCAACAGTTGGAACTGGGCATGGAACAACAGACTGGTTTCAAATACGACAAGGAGTACGTTAAGGCTGTATATTACCATCCTGCTTATTTAACTTATATGCAGAGTACATCATGAGAAATGCTGGGCTGGAGCAAGCACAAGCTGGAATCAAGATTGCTGGGAGAAATATCAATAACCTCAGATATGCAGATGACACCACCCTTATGGCAGAAACTGAAGAGGAACTAAAGAGCCTCTTGATGAAAGTGAAAGAGGAGAGTGAAAAAGTTGGCTTAAAGCTCAACATTCAGAAGACTAAGATCATGGCATCTGGTCCCATCACTTTATGGCAAATAGATGGGAAACAGTGGCAGACTTTATTTTGGGGGGCTCTAAAATCACTGCAGATGGTGACTGCAGCCATGAAATTAAAAGACGCTTACCCCTTGGACGGAAAGTTATGACCAACCTAGACAGCATACTAAAAAGCAGAGACATTACTTTGCCAACAAAGATCCATCTAGTCAAGGCTATGCTTTTTCCAATAATCATGTATGGATGTGATATTTGGACTATAAAGGAAGCTGAGTGTCAAAGAATTGATTCTTTTGAACTGTGGTGTTGGAGAAGACTCTGGAGAGTCCCTTGGACTACAAGGAGATCCAACCAGCCGATCCTAAAGGAGATCAGTCCTGGGTGTTCACTGGAAGGACTGATGTTGAAGCTGAAACTCCAATACTTTGGCCACCTGATGCAAAGAGGTGACTCATTTGAAAAGACCCTGATGCTGGGAAAGATTGAGGGCAGGAGGAGAAGGGGATGACAGAGGATGAGATGGTTGGATGACATCACAGACTCAATGGACATGAGTTTGTATGAGCAAGCTCTGGGAGTTGGTGATGGACAGGGAGGCCTGGTGTGGTGCATTCCATGGGGTTGCAGAGTCGGACAGAACTGAGCCACTAAACTGAACTGAACAAACCCATGGGTGCAAATGTTCTCCCTCAATCTTCTAAGTACAGTTAGTAACAAACTTTTAGGCATTGACAAAGGGTCAGAAATTCCCTTGGCTGCTGTTCTTTACTTCCCCGTGACACCTGATGGGAAGGTGTAGGGAGTTCAAGAGGAGAGTTTTCTTCACCTATCTGCTCTGGGAATTTCTGAGAGCTCTGGAATGAAACGAAAAGGAGCTGGGGTCACCCACAGGAATATTGTTTGGGCAAAGCTGCTCCTTGCTTTCTCTAACTAAGTGATAGCACCTAGAAATCTGCAAAGCCCTTACTGGGACACAATGCCCTTCAGCTTACTGAAGGATTCCAGAGAATTAAAGAGAGATGGATTCCAGAGAGTTAAAGAGAGATGGATTCAGGAAGACAGGTAAAGGAAACAAAGTCAAAAGATCAGGTGAAGATCAAAAGACCAGGTGAAGCAGAAGACTCTAATCTAAGCGTTCAGTTCAGTCCAGTCACTCAGTTGTATCCGACTCTTTGAGACCCCATGAACTCCAGTACGCCAGGCTTCCCTGTCTGTCACCAACTCCCAGAGCTTACTCAAACTCATGTCCATTGAGTCAGTGATGCCATCCAACTATCTCATCCTCTGTCATCCCCCTTCTTCTCCCACCTTCATTCATTCCCAGCATCAGGGTTTTTTCAAATCAGTCAGCTCTTCACATCAGACGGCCAAAGTATTAGAGTTGCAGCTTCAACATCAGTCCTTTCAATGAATATTCAGGACTCATCTCCTTTAGGATGGACTGTTCGGTCTCCTTGCAGTCCACGGGACTCTCAAGAGGCTTCTCCAACACCACAGTTCAAAAGCATCAGTTTTTCAGCACTCAGCTTTCTTTGTAGCCACTCACTAGCAATGTCACCCTATGCAAGTTACTTTACTTCTCTGTACCTCAGTTTCTTCATCTATAAAACAGAGATAATACTAGTAAATTCCTCATAGGGTTGTTGGGATGATTAAATGAGTTAATGTATTTAAAGAACCTAGTGTTCCTGTCCTACGGTAATTCCTGTCATATGTAATGTGTTGCTGTCATTCACAGTAAGTCAGAAAGGACTTTTGTTTTAGTTTTACACTAGTTTATATTCTTTTTGCCTTTAGGTTGGATTGTTCTTTTGGGGCTTGAACTTACTGAGTCTTTACTGACATAAGAGGGGAAACAGGAACCACACTGTTGCTTCTGTTGTTACCACCCAGCCCATTGTCTTTTTCTTTCAGAATCACCACGGCCAGGGTATATCTTCCTAAGGTTTCCTTTGTTTCTGGGAAAGCACATTGATGCAATTTAACTAGCGGGTCTTTTCCTTCCCACTTCGACCTGCAGTATTGTAAGCCGTGTCCATTCTTCCTCTTATTTCTAACTTCTGTGGGTTTGGTGTGCCATGGATGCACACCACTGTTCCCCTTTAACTCTCTCACCGTGTTCGCTTGCTCACTTTTACACTTTCTCTTTAAAGCATGCTCTTCATATTGCGCCAGCTCAGTCACCTCTGACTCCTTTTCCCCAGCCCCTGAGAACAGCCACAGCCCTGGTCCCCAAATATTTGCCTATGGTTTGCACCATCAAGCAGATACCAACCCAACTGCAGAGCACACCTCTCCCCACACCGCCTTCAGGAATGTTCACAGTGCAGAAGCCTCCTGAGCGTTTCCAGAGAGCTGCTCTCTCCCAGGAGGGAGCAGAAAGCCAGGAGCTACCCACCCCCCTTCCCCAGTGACTTAGAGGGTTGCTCAGAGAAGGAGACAAATGCTGTCTGTAAGAATGTTGCTGTTGCTAGGAGAGAACGCAGAAGAGATAGTTCCCGTCACAAAGGGCAGCTGGCAGAAAAGAAAAGAACAAGACTACAAACAGCGGGGACAAGTTTCTGTGTCTTGCTAATACTTGCGGGTGTGTAGCTACCATTAGCTGCTTCAGCCGCAAAGTATGAGGTCACTGGAATGGGTTTTTAATAGCTGCAGCCTTTATTTTGATGTCTTTGTGGGTTTTTAATTCAGCCTTTAATGTGGGCAAATAGTATGTAAAAACCAGGAAACAAATTCCCATTATTGCCATAACTTTGGCCCATCAGGTATCACAGCACTTAACTGCCCCTGCAGCTGCTTTACCACTCTAAGCCCTACAGTAGAGGAGGGATGGCGACATGGATGATGAATTATTCATTTTTGCCTCCCTGCTCTAACCAGTCCCTGGCACGAAAAAGAGTTCAGTAAAATGAGTGTATTAGAGGGTTTGAAGAACCCTTTGATACCAGACTTGGTAAAAATGGACCCAACCTTCAGGAACCCCACATTCCAGCCAGGAGCCCCCATTGGCTATACCCCAAACACCCACTCTGCTTTCCTGTCTCTGGACCTTTCCTCATGCTAATTCACCATGTCCTAGAGACAGGAAGGTCCTGGGAAGGTTTGGAAAGAAGCAGGCTGAACAGTTGGGATTTTATTAATTGGAAATGGGGGTTTCTTGATGGTTTTTGAGCAGAAGACACTGGTATAGGTTTAAGGTAGAGCCTGATTAAGACTTCCATAAACCTCAAGAATGCTGATTGTGGATCCCAAACCCCCATCTATATAGTTCAAAATTAAAACAGTACCAAACAGTAAAATACAAAACATCAGATACATTGATGATGAAAAAGTTTTGTTCTACATCTTCAGAACATAAAAGACTGAGTACAATAACAGAACCCTTTTCTAGGTCTTTCTCTACTTCTCCTTATCACCCAAGACTGGAATGGACCTCTTTCTTTACTATAGATCACACACTTAGAAATGTATCGAATTTTATAAGGTTTGAACCCAGAGATCTAAGAAAAATAGAGTGGTCATTGTCCAACTATACATTTTCTTCACATGAAATTAAACAATGGCAAAGCATAATTATTTCCAAACAAATCCTCTCACGTTTTCAGCCTCATGGAATGCACTGTGAGTGGCCTCATAGTATATGTCATGTGTTTTTCTTGAAGCTCTTAAAAGCAACACTGGTGAAGTTTTAAGTGAATCTTGATTTTGTATATTTATTACATTAGATGAGAACCTTCCTAAATTTTGTGGACGATAATGAAATTAGTTTGCAAGTCACACAGTCATATTCCAGCATTCAATTTAAGCATAAAGGGAGCTAGTCAGCATTAGGCATCTATATGACCGATCAAATCCTTCAATTTGCCTAATTCTGCTTTAAAAGCAAAAGGGTGTTGTTTCACAAGGGTCTTTCAGCCCTAAGCTTTTCTTAACAGTGAAATTAAATATGAAAAGAAAATATCTTAAGGTTTCATTGATAGGAAATAAAAATCAAAACTAAATCCACAATCTGTCTTTAAAACAAGAGAAACTTCTCTTTAACACAAAGGTCTCTATCTTGTTGACCACCAAGCTCTAATGAAATACAGCTATTTTTATGTAGCCTGTTTCAATCCTATTTTAAACAAAGAGGAGAGTTTTCATTATCTTTCAGGCTTTAACATCCCAGGATAAATAGGCTGTTCGTCTATTATTCATCCACTGTTGTTAGAAATTAAGTCTTTGTTACTGACAGGGGTAAAACTTAGCGGAACAGATTGATAGAATTATTTCTACAATAATAGAAGGTAGGAAGATAATGATTAACCATGTCTTTTCTTTTAATTCTGCCTTTCATTAGTAGTTCATGCTCCAGGAAAGGCTTTTTGAGTTGCTAAATAAAAGCTCCTAAGGTTCAACAGCTTCATGTACCAGAGAATTTTTCTGTAGCTCTGAAACCTCTCTAAGAACCCAGCAAAAAATTAAAAAGAAAAAGGAAAGCATATTTTATGCACAGTCTACTCTCAGAACCAAAGGAAAGCCTTCATAATTAACACTCTTATGAACCCGTTATAGGCTGATGCTAATCCCTGCATTAAGCTTCTCAAGTGGCTTAGTGGTAAAGAATCTGCCTGCTAAGCAGAAGGTGTGGGTTTGATCCTTGGGTCAGGAAGATCCCCTGAAGTAGGAAATGGCAACCCACTCTAGTATTCTGGCCTGGGAAATCCTATGGACAGAGCAGCCTGGCGGGCTACAGTTCATGAGGTCGCAGAGTCAGGCACGACTTAGGGACTAAACCACAACAAAAGCCCTGCATGACCACACTGAAGGCCCTCCATAGCCATCAGATCAGAACAGAAATAAGAAAGGACAAGCATCTTGTTTATCTTGCTGAACAAGATGCTTCAGCGACAGGAAAGACAGCTCTGCTCTCAGAAGGCTGACTGGTGGGACTGGCTTCACACTTTGGCCCACGTGGTTTCTTCGGAAACTACTTGTCATGAAATTTTATCATCTGTTAAAAAAAAGTGCAAAAATATTCCTTACCTACCTCACAAGGATGTTGGAAAGATTAAAATTAGATAGTTGTGAAAGTGTTTCTAATTCTCCTAGGAAGGACTGGAGAAATGCTTTGTGGATAAACTTGTTCATTGAAACTTTGAAATAGTCATAATGATCCCATCTCACAGCCTTCTCCCATTAAAAGCCCAGGATTCTGCTTACCAAACAGTGAGTTACCTTGCCTCTAAATAACTCCTTAGAATCATTCCACTTGAAACTCAAAAGTATTTAATATGTGATTGACGAAAAAAAAAAAAAAAAGAATTGTGCTACCCACTCCAAACCCTTCTTGGATTAGTCAGAAGAGAAATTCCAGCAGCTCTACCTTGTCTCAGAGTAGGGACACTCCCATTACCCCCTCCCTTCCTTTCCTCTAAATACATTTTCCTTTGTCTGCTTCCAAGTGTGTTTGTGTGTGTGTTCAGTCACTCAGTCATGTCCGACTCTTTGCGACCCTATGGACTGTAGCCCGCCAGGCTCCTCTGTCCCTGGGATTCTTCAGGCAAGAATACCGGAGTAGGTTGCTGTGCCCTCCTCCAGGGGATCTTCCAGACCCAGGGATCAAACTTGCAGTGCAGGAGACCACCTGCAATGTAGAACACCTGGGCTGGATATCTGGGTTGGGAAGATCTCCTAGAGAAGGAAATGGCAACCCACTCCAGTATTCTTGTCTGGGAAATCCCATGGACAGAGGAGCTTGGTGGGGTACAGTCCATAGGGTTGCAAGAGTCTGACACGGCTTAGCAACTAAACCACCCACTAGGGAAGATCTACTTCCAAGTATGTGTGCATGCTAAGTCACTTCAGTCATGTCCACCTCTGCCACCCTATGGACTGTATCCCGCCAGATTCCTCTGTCCATGGGATTCTCCAGCTAAGAATACTAGAGTGGGTTGCCATGCCCTCCTCCAGGGGATTTTCCTAACCCAGGGATCAAACCCACGTCTCTTATGTCTCTGCATTGGCAGGCGGGTTCCTTATCACTAGCACCACCTGGGAAGCCCACTTCCAAGTATAAGAACTAGCAAATGTGTTGCCCACCGTTTACACACCCTCTTTACATCTGTCCATACCAGCATATACTATTTTTTCACTTAAGCTCTAATGGATAAATGCATGACCACTCTCAGCAAATGTATCTTCAATATCTCCATGCTCTGCAAACCAACTCCCTATGTAACAAACACTTCCAACTCCAGAAGAGATCTGAGAAATGTGAATTTCCCAAGCATTTTCACTTTTTACTCCGTGACTCTCCCCAGCTCCAGCTCTACATAATCAAAACCAGATCTCAACTGAGACCTATAACTCATGCACATTAACATGAAAATCAACAACATCTGCTTAAGGAGCTACACCTTCCCAAATAATTTTACTTAGTTTGCATCTCCTTTTGACTCTGATATTCTTCCCTGCCCATCCTTCATAGATATTTACTCCCACAACCTATCACTAATGACCACAGAGGAGCAATTTCATTAATGTTAAAAATCACTGTATACAATAAGAGTAAGTCCAACATGGGTGTGATGCACATAGGAATAACTTAGAGGAGGTGGGGGGAAGGTTTTAAAGAAATGAAATCCTAAGAGTGGAATTTCAGATGAAATCTGAGGTCAGTAAACTCAGGGAACAGAGGGCATCCCCTGAAGTCACTTGAATTGGGGGCTACCTATTCTATCTACAGGCTAACCTAACCCTGGTTACTGGACTGCATGGTTTTATGCACTGAGAACTGGGTGGTGAAGAATATAGCTTCTCAGGCACCTGGCATGGTTGGTATATAGCTTGAAGACAACAGATGCTACACTTTAATGTAAGCAGAAAACTGAAAGGCAGAGAAATGGGTACTAACTGAGCTTCTAAGAACTACACCCAACTACCTCTTCCAATTTTGAAAAAGCATCTGCCATTGCTGTCGGGTGCAGCGGAACCAGAAAGTGGCCAATGTCGAACCATGATGCCTCTGCCACCATCTACTCCAGCATAACTGAAGTAGTTGTTTCTGGCCCTACCTCTTCCCACCCTTAACTCAGTTTCAAATCCAAGCTTCATGCAAATACACAAATTCAAAAGACTCTAAACCACATATGGTACCCTAGCTGTAAGACAGTCTAGGAAACGTAGATCCACCCCTCCTTGATCCCCACTGTACCAAGTTGCTTCTGGGATCATAGTTCTCTGACCGGGGATCCAACTCCCACCCTGGCAGTGAAAGCACTGCGTCCTAACAACTGGAACACCAGAGAATTCCCAAGGAAATGTAGCTTGTTTTTTTTTTTTTTAATTTACGGTGTTTTTTAATAGAAAGATAATTGCTTTACAGAATTTTGTTGTTTTGAACCTCCCTCCCATCTCCCTCCCCATCCCACCCCTCTAGGTTGATACAGAGCCCCTCTTTGGGTTTCCTTTTTTAAAAAAATTTATTTATTTTAATTGGAAGCTAATTACTTTCCAATATTATAGTGGTTTTTGTCATATATTGACATGAATCAGCCATGGGTGTACATGTTTTCTGGGACATACAGCATATTCCCATTGGCTATCTATTTTACATATGGTAATGTAAATTTCAGTGTTACTCTTTCCATACATCTCACCCTCTCCTCTCCTCTCCCCGTGTCCATGAGTCTATTTTCTATGTCTGTTTCTCCATTGCTGTCCTGCAAATAAATTCTTCAGTACCATTTTTCTAGATTCCGTATGTATGTGTTAGTATATGATATTTATCTTTCTCTTTCTGACTTACTTCACTCTGTATAATAGGCTCTAGGTTCATCTACCTCATTAGAACTGACTCAAATGTGTTCCTTTTTATGGCTGAGTAATATTCCATTGTGTATATGCACCACAACTTCTTTATCCATTCATCTGTCGATGGATATCTATGATGCTTCCATGTTCTGCTGCTGCTGCTGCTAAGTTGCTTCAGTCATGTCCGACTCTGTGCAACCCCATAGACAGCAGCCCACCAGACTCCTCCGTCCATGGAATTTTCCAGGCAAGAGTATTGGAGTGGGTTGCCATTGCCTTCTCCAGCTTCCAAGTTCTAGCTATTGCAAACAGTGCTGCAATGAATAATGGAATACATGTGTCTTTTTCAAATTTGGTCTCCTCAAGGTATATGCCTAGGAGTGGGATTGCTGGGTCATATGGTGCTTTTATTTCTAGTTTTTTAAGGAATCTCCATACCATCTTCTACAGTGGCTGTATCAATTTACATTCCCACCAACAGTGCAAGAGTGTTCCCTTTTCTCCACACCCTCTCTGGCATTTATCATTTGTAGACTTTTTGATGATGGCCATTCTGACAGGTGTGAGGTGATATATACTTGTAGTTTTGATTTGCGTTTCTCTAGTAATGAATTATGTTAAGCATCTTTACATGTGTTTGTTAGCCATCTGTATGTCTTCTTTAGAGAAATGTTTGTTGATCTTTTTCCCACTTTTTGCTTGGGTTGTTTGTGTTTCTGGTATTGAGTTGTATGAGTTGCTTGTATATTTTGGAAATAAATCCTTTGTCAGTTGTTTAATTTGCTATTATTTTCTCCCATTCTGAGGGTTGTCTTTTCACATTGCTTATAGTTTCCTTTGCTGTGCAAGAGCTTTTAAGTTTAATCAGGTCACACTTGTTTACTTGTGTTTTTATTTCCATTACTCATAGAGGATCTTGCTTTGATTTATGTCATCGAGTGTTCTGCCAATGTTTTCCTCTAAGAGTTTTATAGTTTCTGGTCTTACATTTCGGTCTTTAATCTGTTTTGAGTTTATCTTGTGTATGGTATTAAGAAGTGTTCTAATTTCTTTCTTTTACATGTAGCTGTCTAGTTTTCCAAGCACCATTTATTGAAGAGGCTCTCTTTGCCCCATTGTATATTCTTATCTCCTTTGTCAAAAATAAGGTACCCATGGGTGCATGGATTTAGTTCTGTGCATTCTATCTTGCTCCATTGGTCTTTATTTCTGTTTTTGTGCCAGTACCATACTGTCTTGATGACTGTAGCTTTGTAGTATAATCTGGAGTCAGAAAGGTTGATTCTTCCAGCTCCATTCTTCTTTCTCAGGATTGCTTTGGCTATTCAGGGTCTTTTGTGTTTCCATACAAATTATGAAATTTTTGTTCTAGTTCTGTGAAAACTACCATTGGTGGTTTGATAGGGATTACATTGAATCTATAGATTGCATTTGGTAGTTTAGTCATTTTCACAATATTGATTCTTCCTACCCAGGAACATGGAATGTCTCTCCATCTGTTTATGTCATTTTTTATTTCTTTCATTAGTGTCTTATAATTTTCTGTGTACAGTTTTTTTATCTCCTTAGGTAAGCTTATTTCTAGATATTTTATTCTTTTTGTTGCAATGGTGAATGGGGTTGATTCCTTAATTTCTCTTTCTGAGATTTCATTGTTAGTATATAGAAATACAAATGATTTCTGTGTATTGATTTTGTATCCTGCAACTTTGCTAAATTCACTGATTAGCTCTAGTAATTTTCTGATACTATCTTTAGGATTTTCTACGTACAGTATCATATCATCTGCAAACAGTGAGAGCTTTACTTCTTCTTTTCTGAAGAAGATTCCTTTTATTTGTTTTTCTTCTCTGATTGCTGTAGCTAGGACTTCCAGAACTATGCTGAATAATAGTGGCAAAAGTCAATACACCCTTGTTTTGTTCCTGATCTTAGGGTGAATGCTTTCAGTTTTTCACCATTGAGAATGTTTGCTGTAGGTTTATCATATATGACCTTCACTTTGTTGAGGTAGGATCCTTCTATGCCCATTTTTTGAAGAGTTTTAATCATAATTGGGTGCTGAATTCTGTCAAAGGCTTTTTCTGCATCTGTTGAGATTTTCATATCGTTTTTAATCTTTCAATTTGTTAATATGGTGTATCACATTGGTTGATTTGTGTGTATCAAAGAATCCTTGCATCCCTGGAATAAACCCAACTTGATCATGGCTTATGAGCTTTTTAACATGTTATTAAATTTCGTTTGCTAAAATTTTGTTGAGGATTTTTGTACCTATGTTCATCAGTGATATTGGCCTGTAGTTTTCTTTTTTGTGTTGTCTTTGTCTGGTTTTGGTATCAGGGTGATGGTGGCCTTGTAGAATAAATTTGGAAGTGTTCTTCCCTCTGCAATTTTTTGAAAGAGTTTTAGAATGACAGGCATTAGCTCTTGGTCCTGGGCTTTTGTTTTTCAGGAGATTTTTGATTACAGCTTCAATTTCAGTGCTTGTAATTGGGTTGTTCATAATTTCTATTTCTTCCTGGTTCAGTCTTGGAAGATAGAACTTTTCTAAGAATCTGTTCATTTCTTCCAGGTTATCCATTTTATTGCCATGTAGTTGTTCATAATAGTCTGTTATAATCCTTTATATTTCTGCATTGTCTGTTGTAACCTCTCCTTTTTCATTTCTGATTTTGTTGATTCAATTCTCTTTTTTTCTGATGAGTCTGGCTAAAGGTTTGTCAATTTTGTTTATCTTTTCAAAGAACCAGCTTTTAGTTTTATTAATCTTTGCTATTGTTTCTTTCATTTCTTTTGCATTTATTTCTGCTCAGATCTTTATGATTTCTTTCCTTCTGCTAATTTTGGGGGGTTTTGTTCTTCTTTTTCCAGTTGTTTCAGTTGTAAAGTTAGGTTGTCTATTTGATGTTTTTCTTGTTTCTTGAGGTAGGATTGTATTGATATAAACATCCCGCTTAGAACTGCTTTTGCTGCACCCCATAGGTTTTGAGTTGTTGTGTTTTCATTGTCATTTGTTTATAGAAATTTTTTGAGTTCCCTTTTGATTTCTTCAGTAACCCGTTGGTTATTCAGAAACATATTGTTTAATCTCCATGTGTTTGTGTTTTTTAGGTTTTTTTTTCCCTTATAATTGATATCTAGTCTTATAGCATGTGGTCAGAAAAGGTGCTTGATATGATTTCAAGTTTCTTAAATTTACTGAGGCTTGATTTGTGACCCAAGATGTGGTCTATCCTGGAGAACGTTCTGTGTGCACTTGAGAATAAGGTATATTCTGCATTTGGATGGAACGTCCTGAAGATACCAATGAGATCCAAATCATCTAATATATCATTTAAGACTTGTGTTTCCTTATTAATTTTCTGTTTTGATGATCTGTCCATTGGTGTGAGTGGGTTGTTAAAGTTCCCTACTATTATTATGTTACTGTAAATTCCTCCTTTTAAGTCTGTTAGTGTTTGTCTTATGTATTGAGGTGCTCCTATGTTGGGTGCATAGATATTTATAATTGTTATGTCTTCCTCTTGGATTGATCCCTTGATCATTATGTAGTGTCCTTCCTATCTCTTGTAATCTTCTTTACTTTAAGATCTATTTTGTCTGATATCAGGATTGCTACTCCAGCTTTCTTTTGCTTTCTATTTGCATGGAATATATTTTTCCATCCTCTCACTTTTGGTCTATATGTGTCTTGAGGTCTGAAGTGGGTTTCTTGTAGACAGCATATATATGGCTCTTATTTTTGTATCCATTCAGCAAGTCTGTGTCTTTTGGTTGAGGTATTTAATCTGTTTACATTTAAATAATTATAGATATATATGTTCCTATTGCCATTTTCTTAATTGTTTAGGGTTTGATTTTGTAGATCTCTTTCTTCTCATGTATTTCTCGACTATATAAGTGCCTTTAACATTTGTTGTAAAGCTGCTTTGGTGGTACTGAATTCTCTTAACTTTTGCTTGCCTGAAAAGCTTTTGATTTCTCCATCAATTTACTGGCTAGAGTAATCTTGCTTGTACATTTTTCCCTTTCAGTACTTTAAATATATCCTGCCATTCCCTTCAGGCCTGCAGAGTTTCTGCTAAAAGATCAGCTGTTAAATATATGTGGTTTCCCTTGTATGCTACTTGCTGCTTTTCCCTTGCTGCTTTTAATATTCTTTCTTTGTGTTTAATCTTTTTCAGTTTGATTAGTATGTGTCTCTTTGAGTTTATCCTGTATGGGATTCTTTGCACCTCTTGGACTTGATTGCCTATTTCCTTTTCCATGCTGGGGAAATTTTCAACTATAATCTCTTCAAAAATTTTCTCATACCCTTTCTTTTTCTCTTCTTCTGAGACCCCTATAATTTGAATGTTGGTGCATCTGATATTGTCCCAGAGGTCTCTGAGACTATCCTCACTTCTTTTCACTCTTTTTACTTTATTATACTCTTCAGAAGTTATTTCCACCATTTTATCTTCCAGCTCTCTGATTCATTCTTCTGCTTCAGATATTCTGCTATTGACTCCTTCTAGAGTATTTTTAATTTCAGTAATTGTGTTGTTTGTCTCTGTAGTTTTATTCTTTAATTTTTCTAGGCCTTCGTTAATTGATTCATGCATTTTCTCCCATCTGTTTTCAAGTTTTTTGATCATCTTTACTATCATTATTCCGAATTCTTTTATTTATTTGGACTTCTGTGTTTCTAGTTTTTTCCTTCATTTGTGTGGTATTTCTCTGCCTTTTCATTAGTTTTTTTTTTTAACTTATTGTGTTTGAGGTCTCCATTTTGCAGTCTTCAAGGTTGAATTCTTTTTTCCTTTTGGTTTCTGCCCCCCTAAGTTTTGTGCAGTGGTTTGTTTAAGCTTCAAATTGGATGAGATTTATGCTGAGTTTTTGTTTGTTTGTTTGTTTGTTTGTTTTTCCTTTGATGGGCAAGGCTGAGTGAGGTGGTAATCCTGTCTGCTGGTGACTGGGTTGTATTTTTGTTTTGTTTGCTATTTGGATGAAGCATCCTGCACAGGGTGCTACTGGTGGTTGGGTGATGCCAAGTCTTCCAGTGGTTTTCTTTATGAGGGTTCTCACTATTTGATACTCCCTAGGGTTAGTTCTCTGGTAGTCTAGGGTTTTGGAGTCAATTCTGCCACTCCAAAGGTTCAGGATTTGATCTCTGGTCAGGAACGAAGATTCCACAAGTGGTTTGTTATGGCATTAAGTGAGATTAAAACACATACCCAAAAACAAGAAACCAAAGATGAACTCCAGACAGATGGCAGTTTAAAAATTAGGCAAATAATAATTAAAATAATGGAATATACACATATACATACACATCCATAGCAAAACCAAAACAGTCCAACAAAAATAAAGTACAGTAGATTGACCCAGTAAACAAAGGAAACCAAAAATTATATCTACCAGCTAAGAACAAAACTAACTAAAGCACAAACTGGAAAACAAAACTAAAGCAAGGTGCCAACTGGGGAATAGAGCAATGAAAACAAAACTAACAAATGTGTTGAAAGGAAAGGAAAGAAAAGAAAGAAAGAATAGATATGCAAAGTTAAATAGAGGTAGATAAAGAAGATTTATATACAGTAAAAATTAACTGCAAGGGGAAAAGAACAGCAGGAAAGGCAAACAAAGGAACAAATGTAAAAACAATAATAGGTTTTAAAAAATTTTTTAAAGAGAAAAGAAAGGGAAAAAAAAGGAAAATTCCACAGAACTGCAAAAGCCCAACATAAAGGTAGAGGTTTATGACAACAATAAAAAGTATGATTAAAAAAAAAGAACTCAAAAGCTTAATTAGATTTCATAGTGCCAATAAAATGGACACCTACAATGGTGGTGTGGGGAAGGGGAGAAAAGGAGAAAGAGAAAGGAAAAAACCCAAAAGAAACTACAGAACAAGTCAAAACATAAGAATAATAAATGTTTTTCTTGAGTCACTGCTGTCAGGATGCTTTTCCTTGCTGGGAGTCACAGTCCACCTCACCTCCCTAGGATGCCCTTCAGCACTGCGCTGGTCTCTGGACCTTCTGTGGAGGCAGCTCAGATTCTAATCTGGTCTGACTCCTGTGTGTTCTTGCTTCCAATGTCCACAGCTATCAGAACTAGTGCATTTTCTTTTGTAGGAGATCTCAATGTCCTTTTATATATTCCGTAGACAGAGTCTGCCTAGTTGATCGTGTGGATTTAATCTGCAGCTTGGACAGCTGGTGGGGAGGTTTTGGGTCTTCTTCCTTAGCCGCGCTGCCCCTGGGTTTCAACTGTGGTTTTATTTCCACCTCTGCATATGGGAGAAGGAAATGACAACCCACTCTGGTACTTTTGCCTGGAAAATCCCATGAACAGAGAAGCCTGGTGCAGGCTACAGTCCATGGGGTTGCAAAGAGTCGGACATGACTAAGTGACTTCTCTTTCACTGCATGTGGGTCATCCACTGGGGTTTGCTCCTGAGGCTGCTGTGGAGGACTTGGGTCTGCCCCAGTGAGGGCCAGGTGCAGAGTGATATAGCTGCTTGGATCACAGGAGTTCTGGCAGCACCAGGTACTCAGGGGAGTTGGCAGCTAGGGCAGCAGGAAATATAGTGCCCTAGAAGGGTATGGCAACAAGTATTGGCCAAAACACTCCAGCATTCTTGCCTAGAGAACACCTCTGAGAGAGAAGACTGGCAGGCCACAGTCCACAGGGTCACAAAGAGTTGGACACAACCAAAATGACCCCACGTGCACAGATGCAAAACTTTTTGCCTGTGACAGCTCTGCCCCAGTGACGGTAGAGTGTGATGATGGCGCAAATGCTTGGGTCACAGGGAGCAAGTGTTCAGGGATATGGACTGCCTCAGCTGTGGACTTATGGCCCTATCAGTCTTTTTTGGATCTTCCGGTAGGTGGCGATCAGAAGGCCTCTTTGGCTAGTCTTTCTTTAGCTCTGCCCGTTCAGGCACTTGGAGGGCTCCCTTGCCTGGGGTCTTTCTCTGTTGTTCAACATGTCAGGCAGGTAGAGGAGCCCCCCTGGCTGGGGCCCTACTTTGTAGATTGGCACATCAGCCACTTAAAGGGGCACCCTGGTCCTACTCTGTAGTTCCCTGCCTCAGGCACTTGATGGGCCAGCCTCTCTACTGTTGAGCTGCTGATGCTGGCGTGTGGGGAGAGAGAGGCTATGGTGATAGCTCCACCCCCTATGCATGACTCAGCAGTATTGCCTTGCTTCCATGGCTGCCTGGCTTTCCTCCATAGGCATCTCCCACCTCAATCTCCTCTCTCATGTCCCCTCGGTCCATCTCTCCACAGTCAACAGCAGCCGTTGCCCTGGGATTGCTCCACAATCCCTATACTCCAGCCCCAGCCACTTCACCTTCTAGGGTACTTGAATCCCTGTCCCAGGTATGTATGGCTGCGGCAAGGACTGTCTGATTCTCATTCCATTTGGGCTGCCACAGGTCAGCTGTTTCATTCTCAGCCTTAAATGTTTCTCCTCTGACTCAGACAATTGCCCCAGTGTGGGGATCTTACCCCTGCTTCAGTTCCCCCACCCACCAAAGGCAGGTCCGGTCCTAGTAACACTCCTGTTTTTTTCCCCTAGTTCCTTTGTCCTACCAAGTTTTGCATGGTTCTATATATTCTTTCCTGCTAGTTAGGTACTCCTGTCCACTCTCAGCTGGTGTTCTGCATGCACTTCTGTGTCTCAAGATGTATCCATGGAGAGAGATATACTCCACATCCACCTACTCCTCCGCCATCTTGTTCTCCCCGGAAATGTAGTTTTTAACTTTCAAGACTCTGTTTCACAGAAAAGCGCATTATAAGGACACAGAATGAGTTTTGACCAATTCACAGAATCTGTGAAAGCCCAATAACAATTCCCCAAAAATAAAATAGAATATTGGTCACAAAGTCTAACCTTTCTTCCCCACACTTTGAGCTTTGTCTAGTTTCACTTGCTCATAGAGTACAGTGTGCAGAGACTTCGCACCCGTCACTTCAGAATTAAGTTCCTAGTGTAAAATGTCTGCATCAAACACCTCAGCTAGGCGGCTGCACACACCACCTGAATCCAAGATGGCAGTGGCTGCTGGAGTGCAGAGACACTGTGCCGCTGTGCAGCTATGGGTATGGCCTGGAGCTGTGCCCTCCTGGGAGAACTCTGCCCCTCCCCCTACCCACAGCCCCGCCATGGCTCATGGCGGGAGCTTGTGCTTCAGTACAGGTTTGCATCTCTCCATTCTCTGTTCGGAGCTTTCCTTTACTTCTGGACAGAACTCAGTCCCATTCTACTGGCTCCGGTAACAGTGGGCAGAAGGACTCCTGTTTCGGCCCGGCTCAAAAGGGCCTTAACGAGTCTACTACATTGTATTCCTGACTAGTGAAGTTCCAATTAAACTGAAGGCCAACCTTGAAGTATTAAAATGCGTTTCTCTTAACTATTCTCTGTGAAACATTTTTTCCACTTTGCCCAGCCTCAAAAAAATAAACACTAAATGCAATTTATTTTTCATCAATGACCCCCAAAATAACCATAAACATTAATTACTGTGCTTCAAATAGCACACACACATATACACAAACATATTCGTAATAAAATAAAGGGAATACTGATGATAATTACAGTCCTTGTTTCTATTAACTGGTCACATGGAATTTCTAACTACCCTCTTCGGCTACCCATTCTGTACTCCCTTTACCTTCAGCAGCACCCCAGCTGGTTGTGGTTCTTCACCTGCTGACATGACCCAAACCTTCATTCCTGAAGTATCTAGGCCATTAGCAGTCCTGCCTTGATTGGGTTGTTTAATTAACAGTTTCCCATTGACCACCGGGTGTGGTGATAATGACACTAAGGCCAGCCCTAGGGATCTCCTGTACTCCCTTACCTCCACTGTGAAGTCCAGTTTCCCCACAGCAGTCAGGCTCAGTCACCTCAGTCCACACTGGGACTCCCTTATTTGCCTTGTTGATTCAGAGGCTTGAGGGGCCCAAAGCAGGTGGTAGATCCGAGCGAAGTGCACCACCAGGTGCACTGCCCAAACCTGGGCCCACTGGGAGGGTTTCACGTCACCACTGTCCTGCAGGGCTGTCCCCAGAAGGTGCTCTAGTGCTGCAGCTGTCACTTTTGGACGGTGCCTGCCTGCAAACTGTACAGAACCACCTGTAAACCACACCCAAGTTTTCTCTTCCACTGATCATACAGAACTCCATCTGTGTTCACAGGCACCGTGAACACGTGCCTGGGAGAGAGAAGGCAGTGTAGCAAGAGTGGAGACCATGGGCACCTGGGTCACTTCTTCATGTAGCTTGCTGAATGCTAAGTCACTTCAGTCGTGTCCAACTCTGCATCCCTATGGACTGTAGCCCCACCAGGCTCCTCTGTCCATGGGGTTTTCCAGGCAAAAATACTGGAATGGGTTGCCATGCCCTCCTCCAGGGGATCTTCCCAACCCAAGGATTGAACTTGTGTCTCTTACATCTACCTGCATTGACACGTGGGTTTCTTGCGTGTTTAGGGTCTGCTTGGATCCAACCACATACATATCACTCCCAACTGAATGTAAGCTCCATAATGACAAGACCTTTGTCCAGTAGAATGACGCCAGTGATATATACAGACTTGATTGGGGACACAAACATTATGGCTTGGCTCCTAAGAAAATTTTCTTCATCTTAGTCTTTATAGCTGGTGACATAATTCAGCCACCTGAGAATCCAGGCCATGAATGTATTCTCTGTGATATTCTCAAACTGTGAGATTTTAGTAGTACATAGATTTTCACAATTTTTAAGGAGAATCAGTCAGAAAGCCAACAGGAGAGATTTGTTTGTTTGTTTGTTTGTTTTTCAAATTTAAGCTGGAATAATCTGTCTTTTGTTGTCACATTGGTAGTTTACTCATCAAGTCAAATGTTTACCAAGTAACAGACCTGGTATTTGGAGGTGGGTATAAACTGTTAAACAAATCAGATATGTCCCTGCCCAAATGGAGTTTATAGTTTAGTGCAGAGCAAACTACAGCCTTTAGGTCAAATCTGGCCCTCTACCTGTTTTTGTAGATAGCATTTTATGAGAACGTAGCCATGCCATTGCTTACACATAATCTGACTGCTCCAAGGTTATAGTGGCAAAGTTGAGGAAGCTGCAATATAGACTGCATGGCCAGCGAAGCCTAGAATATTTACTATTGAACCCTTTACCAAAGCATTTTGCCACCCCTGGTCTAGTGGCTAGTAGAAATCTGTTTTCTCATCCCAGAGATCCACTCATTTTTTTTAATAAGCAGACTTAGATAAAAGTCTTTGGTTGAAAGGAAAGAATCTACTTAATGGGTTCAAGGGAAAAGGCAGATTCTGATAAACTACTTCCCCACTGAATCCATGGACAGGAAATGAAATATAGGTATTACTCCTATAGTAGTACAAATTGGCTTTAATTCAGTTATATTAACTAAAGGAAAAAATAAGCATCACTAGGAGCTCCAGGATTCTTGCCTGGAGAATCCCCATGGACAGAGGAGCCTGGCAGCCTACAGTCTATGGGGTCACAAAGAGTTGGGCATGACTGAGCAACTAAGCACAGTACAGAAAGAACACCATTGTTACAATATGATCTTGACCAGGGACTGATAATATATTCAGGAAGTAGGATAGCACCAATGTAAGAACACAAGAGCTTTGTTTGAGTAGTTTCAACTTTGTCTATCTTAACAATGGGTGATGACAACTATAAAGGAGATAAGGATATAAGGATATGTAAAATGTCCCTGTTTGGGAAAAGAAGACAAAATTTTTAAATAAGAGATAGAAATCCGCAAATGCTGGATTTGCTCCATTATATTAAGATCTTACTGTTATAGCTATGAAATGTATTCTGAATTGCTCCAGGAATAGTTAACTTCTTTTGGGAGGAATCTGAAACCCTCCAGCTTCCATCGTTTTTCTCATCTTTTTTTCTTTGTGGTTTTGCTGCAGGGCAAGTGGGATCTTAATTCCCCAGCCGGCGATCCATCCGCTGTCCCCTGTGATGGAAACATAGAGTCTTATCCCCTGGACCTCCAGGGAAGTCCCCACTTTCTCTTCTCAATACAATAATGTTTGAAAAGCAGTTTTTAAAAACGTGAGGTTTCTGAGGAGTGCAGAACTGACTGTCCAGTCAGACTTCAAGAGAAATGGAACTGGATCAGGACCTGGGTCATTCCTGATGCTTCCCCAGAAGGACATGTCCCCTTGGGTGTCCTTCTTACCTTTTCTGCTTGTATCTGCCTCCTCTCTCTTGCCTGACTTCCTCTACATAAACCTGAACAATCTGCACTGTTGGTCCAAGTCTACGTGTCTCCAGAGCCTGCTGTTATCAGGATTTAGAATCCCTTGGTACAAATTCTTAAGAATCTGACTAGCTTAATCCAATTTATAGTTTGATACTTTTCACAGAGCCTGCTGAAACCTTGACTTTTACATTGCTCACCAAATCAAAAGACTACACCCCCAGCTTCACTTGAATCTAGTGTAGGATTATGCAATAAGATACAAGCAAGATTATTGTGTGAGTCTTCAGGAAAGTTTCCTTGGGGGTGGATGTGATGATGGGATAACTTGAAACAGCAGAGTGTGAGCAGGAAGAGCCTGGATCACTGATGAAGTTTCCACAGCAGCCCAGGACTGCCTAAATCCAGGCTTCTACCAAGTAAGAGAGAAATGCACGCCCATCTTATTTAAGCAACTACTTGGGGGATTTTCTGTTACTTGAAACTGAACCTAAACACAACCAAAAGTTTCCTCTGATCCATTAACTATAACCAGAGAGACAGGGTAATAGGGATTCTACAGAGATAATGAACTCTCAGGTTTGAGCAGATTTCCCAGAAAAGGGGAACTGGGTAGAGCAGACAAACCATTTAGAATATTCATTACAATATTCCATTAGCTTAGTTCCATTGTCAGACCACTTGGCTTTGTATGGGAGAGAAATACTAGGATGCATGAGAAGTTTTAGGGTAGACTGATATCTTAGAATCAATCAGGTATCAGATTGGTGTCTGTGTTGTGACACCATCAGAGTAAAAACTGTAATTCAAGGGAAATTTGGGCTCTGGGTGGTGGAATTGTGGGTAACATGACTTCAAGCCAGGTCTGCAAGTGCCTTGCCCAGGCAGAAGTCAATTGTTCTGCTAATATTGAAGAAACACTGGTTACATTTTTTCAGAGCGCTGGTTAACTCATTTCCTTTAGCCACTAGGGTGGTGATTTGTAGATGGCAAAGTCACTTAGGGTAATAAAGCCCCCAGGCCTGGTGGCAAACTGCAGAGATTTTTCAGGAGGAAAGAGACCACTTAAACATCTCCACTGGCTTTTCATAAGTGAATGATACCCAGAGGAAACAGGTTTCAAATGTGTCTCCATCATTTACATACCCAAGAAGAAAGATGAGAGGAATCAAGAAAAATAGTGAAAGTGTTGCTACATTCATTTCAACTATCTGACAACTTATGAGAGTCCTGAAACAGGTTTTCCAGAACTACAACTCCCAGAGGACACAGGTCCCACCATCATTTTCTTCCTTTTCACTAAAAGCTCTTAATGGATTGAGAAAAAGATGATTTGACTATCAGTTGGTTTGAATGCATAAACAGGGATGTAGCTCAGTGGTAGGGTGCACGAGGCCCCAGGTTCAATCCCTGGCATCTCCAGGCCAAGAGGGTGTGTTTATTTGTGGCTTCCCTGGTGGCTCAAGAAGGAAATGGCAAGCACTCTTGCCTGGAAAATCCCATGAACAGAGGAGCCTCGTAGGCTACAGTCCATGGGGTCTCCAAGAGTCGGACACAACTAAGTGACTTCACTTTCACTTTCCCTGGTAGCTCAGATAGTAAACAATCTGCCTGCGATGCAGGAAACGTGAATTCAATCCCTGGGTCAGGAAGATACCCTGGAGGAAAAAATGGCAACCCATTCCAGTATTCTTGCCTGGAGAATTCCAAGGACAGAGGAGCCTGGTGGGCCCCAGTCCCTGCAGTCCCAAAGAGTCAAACACGACCGAGTGGCTAACACTTTCACTTTAACATTCAATAAAAGGAACAATCTATATCGTTTTTCAAAATAGCCTTTTTTCTGTATAACCATGTCCTATTGGACTGTAGCCTTTCTGTTTAACTTCTTTTCTTCCAAAGCAAATAAAATCCTCAGAGTCTGTACATAACCTCCGTCTGCTGAAGAAGCATTATACCTGCATGCTAGTGAATACCTCAAAGCTGCTGTATCCCTCGGGGTCACAGGCACAGCAGGGCCTGGCTCAGCCACAAATGTCAGGCACTTGAAGAAAGGGATTTGAGAGGGAAATCTGTTGTTCTCTATGTTCAGAAAAAGTTTTAAATGGACTGTAATAGAAAATGGGGCCCATTCTTGGCCTTAGCATAGTGATCTAAGACTTCAGCTTACAAAACAGGAAATCTTTGTGGAAACAAACAGTAAAAAAGGCCAGCCAAAAGAGAAAAAACAATGACTATTTATTCAGAGCTTGCTATAGCAAGGGAATTAGTCACTGTCTCTCCAAGGAAGGCAGAAGTGTGGGAAAGCCTTTTAGTGACCAAAGAGAAGACTTCAGGTATGCCCTGAATGGAGGCTCTGGGTGTGGGGAAGCTGTTGGCAGGCTATTAAGAAGTGGGGCATCCTGAGGTCCTGCCTGGTAACACAGTGGTAAAGAATCCGCTACGGGAGAAATGGGTTTGATCTCTGATCCTGGAAGATCTGACATTCCACAGGGCAACTAACCCCCGGCTCCACGACTACTGACCCTGCGCTCTAGAGGCCTGGAACCCTAACTACTGAGCCGAGGCATTGCAACCGCTGACCTAGAGCCCGTACGACACAAGAGAAGTCACCATAACTACAGAGTTACGGTGCTCCTGCTCACTGCAACTACAGAAAAGCCTGCACGGCAATGAAAAAAAGAAAAGCACTAGAAAGAATGAAATAATGCCATTTGTAGCAACATAGATGAACCTAGAGATTGTCATACTGAGTTAAGTAAGTCAGACAGAGGAGAAATATCATATGACATCCCTTTCCTGTGGGATCTAAAAAGAAATGATACAGATGATCTTACTTACAAAACAGAAAGAGACTCAAGCTTAGAGAAGCACTTACGGTTGCTGGGGGGAGAATGCAGGGGAGGGATAGTTAGGGAGTTTGGAATAGCCATGGACAAGCTGCCATATTTAAAATGGATAACCAGCAAAGTCCTACTACCTTGCCCACGAGTGTCTAAGGACACACCTGCTTATGTGAGCACATCACCCTTAGCTCAGTGCCCCGAGGTGCAGAGGAAGAAAGGAGAGAAGAGTGGTGACAGTAGTGACAGGGCCCAGTGAGGAGAGGAATGAAGCAGTGCTCGCAACCCTCAGTCCCGCTGTTGGATAGAACTCTGTGGGTTACGAGTAAATACTGATGCCAAGGCTCCACCCAACCCCCATGATGCTAAATTATTAGAGAAGGGCTTGAATCTTTAGTTTTTCAAAACTTCCCAGGTGACTATAACATGTAACCCAGCAACTGACCAAAATAAACATTCAAGGGAAGAATCACATATTCAACAGTTAGTAAAAATGAAATCAGGGCATGTAGCCATGACCACTTTCTCCAGAAGCCTCTAATTTTTCAGTCTTATTATGTTAGGCTTTAGGAATATAAAATGAAGAGTTAAATTAGAGTAATTGCTTAGACTGTTGCAAATAGGCAATGGTCATAGAGTATGACCCTACCTACAGGAAATGAAAATGCTGCAGGATCTAAACTGTGGACATAAGGAACAACTGAGTACAGTTAAGATTGCTGTAAAAATGACCAAAATCCACCTGTTTTGAGCAATTTCATTTTTAAAAAATATTTCTATTTATTTGTTTATTTCGCTGCATCGGGTCTTGGTTGTGGCATGGGAACTCTTAGTTGCAGCATGTAGGATCTAGTTCCCTGACCAGGGATCGAACCTGAGCACCCAGCATTGAGAGTACAGAGTCTTAGTCACTGCACCATCAGGGAAGTCCCATCATTTTCGTTTTTAACCACTAAAAAATTGTTAAATGCCCTCTTCAAAATGCCATTTTATCATAACATATTATTTCTCACAGACCATGTGTAGTGAGTTCTTGTGTGTATGGATGGGTGTGTGTGTATGTGTGTATTTTCAATCTATCTGAGCTTGTACATTTCTCAAATACTCTGAACAAAATTCAAAAAAAATTGAAATCTGGGCATAGAAACTCTAAAACCTCAGAAGAATCACCCACATACTCCACACACATCCATAGCCAACATTTATTTCTAACCATTTCTAAATTTTCAAATGTACCAGTATATCTGAACTTGATACCACAACGCCCCCTGATGGAAATGCATAGAAAAGAATCTACCCTTGATTTAACGGGAATTTCATTACTGCAAGGTGATCAAGGGCACTGCGTGCATGCTCTCTATCTCCATCTTTGTCTCTTCCAGCATAGGTTTTTTTTTTTCCACACAAAATCACATGCAAAAGTTCAATGAACAAAACAATAAGAATGGAGCTGTGCTGGGGGCTCTTTCCCATTCTGTTTGCCAACCCCACAGTCCCCCCCGAGATGTCTAAAATAGAACTTATTGTTACTAAACATGAGAAATATACCCTCAAAATTAGAATTACGTATATTTTTTTATCTTCATGTATACACTTTTCATACACCTTTTTGACAATAACTACAGCATAAACACCATACACATTATATCTTATTACAACTATTTAGGCCCTATATTTAAATTAGATATAGTCAAACTTAAAGATTCTCCAATGTTAAAAAATAAATAAAACAGACTATTCTCACTAAAAACAATTTCATATATTTCTCCTAAGCTTCCTTATCTTAATGAATAGCATCCCCTTTATCATTCACTCAGCCAAAAACCCTCATGAGTATTCACAACTCACACGAACAGATTAAAGACCAAGCCAAGAATCCAGATTAGATTTATTAGTTCAGTAATTCCAAAATCATTGTGTCATGAGACATACTCCCACTCCTTCCCCGTACTTTTTAACAACTTGCAGAAACCTCTTTGGTTATATTTCACTCAGAGTGATTGTTCCATCTTAATTAGCAAATTAGCTCTTTGGCTGCACATGAAATTCAATCTTCAGAAATGCTTAGGCAAAGTCAACCACCCAATGAGCCACCTCTCAATCATTTGTGGTAATGGAAAGTACACCCCTTAGGTGGCTGACCCCAGACAGCAATTGAGTTGATGCCATACCTGTAAGCAACACATCATCACTGTCTTCTACCATCTGCCAGCTGAGGGGAAGTAGAGGTTGCCATTAATACTAGCAGGAATCATCCTTTGTCTCCCACTAAATGGAATGAGCCTGAGTTGTATATCGCCACGTAATTTTAAAGGATTATGGTATTCACTTGACTATGAGCTTCATGGGCAGCTCTGCGACTGACAGTGAGTTAAGTGTTTTCCATACATTAGCTCCTCCTGTGGATTTATAAGCCAAAAAAAATATATCAAAGTTCTTGCATCCATGTGAATTAGCATAGATCCTTGGACCTGAGGTCTAAAAGAAATCTTTATAGCAAGTATTTTTTTTAACAAAAATAGAACTTAATGCCTTATGTCATATCTAGTACTAACTAGTACTAAGTTAGATCAGTAGTAGGTTTAAGTCTGATACCTATTGCATCAATTCTAATTTTGAAAACAAAATCATGTCTAATTAAACTTTCATTCACTGGAAAAGTTACTTGAATCACTTCTGGTACTTAGTTAGTTACATTTTGATTAATAGATTCTGGGGCCATTTGCTATCATTTCAGGTCACCTACAGCTTTGATTTGGTAGCAGGAGTCCTAAGAACTTGGACACACTCGTTCACCAGCCTGGTGGCCTCCAGAGCAGTGCCCCAGTGCATGGCGATGCCCCCACTTCCATGGCCATAGTGATGGACCACAGGCAGCCTCTGGCTGCCCTGGGCTAATAGCTCTTTCTCCAGCCGTATGCCTGGCCTAGAGGGCCTCAAACCCACTTTCTCTCTTAGGTTATAGGCTCCATGGAGAGAGGGCTCGAGGGCACAGCATCGGGAAAGAATCTCTTTGCTAATTTCTGCATCTGGGGACAAATTCCAGTCTCCTTTTTGCCTAGTGCCACCCAGGGTTACATTGGATACACCAGGGTAAATATATGTTAGCCCACTGCTATCTCGGATAAAGTGCTTCACCCAGGGAGCCTGCACTTTGAGTACTTGGCCCCTCACTGGGAAAATCTTTTCATCTCCAGCAAGCTGCCTGCTTCCAAGGCCTGAACAGTTGACCACGATGTCGAAGGACGGGTGAAGCTCCCACAGGTCTTCTATTCGTCGGGTGAGTATCAGGCCCCCACTTCCTTTTACCCTAAGGAGAACAAGAGACCGTGAGGCCAGCCTTACCAGCGTCCTGCTCAATCCCTTACAGAAGTGACAGACAGGAATTTGGAAACAAAACTGAGGTGACCGTCCAGGGAGCAAATACCTCCAGTACTTCGAGGGCCCAAGGAGGTCAAATTCTGAGGGCCTCACATCTTTGCAAACCAGAGATTCCTAAAGTTGAACCTAAATAAAAACCTATTTCAGAAACTTAACAAAGCAAACTATATGCTTCATCCTTTTTATGTTTAATGGAGTTCTTATATCATTCTCATGCTTGTGTGTACTCAGTTGTGTTCTACTCTGAGACCCCATGGACTGTAGCCCGCCAGCCTCCTCTGTCCAAGGAATTTTCCAGGCAGGAATACAGGAGTGGGTTGCCTACTCTAGGAGATCTTCCTGACCCAGGGATCCAACTTGTGTTTCTTGCATTGGCAGGCAGGTTCTTACCACTGCACCACCTGGGAAGCCCTATATTATTCTAGATGCTAAATAAATATCAGGCCTGAACAGCTGACATTAACCTGATGTATTAAAAAAAAAAAACCCAAGCACTTTTGGCTTATGCCACATATTTAGCCCCTAGATTTACCACCTCCAACATTTTTGTCTCGTATTGTTAACTCTTGCCTGTTCCTTTGTGATACCCTCAACTCCCTAACAAGATGGTTAGGCTCACGTGCACCGTCCCCCACTTACATCTCCCGCAGGGGTGCCAGCATGAGAGGAACACAAAATATTTGCAGCTGATGGACTAACAGTTGTGGTTGTTAATGATTTTTCAGACCAAGTCGTCAATAATGAAAAGAAATCGTTTATCTAGGTTCTATGATCTTTTTTAATAGTAGTAAAATACACGTAACACAAAATTCACCATTTTGACCATTTTGAAGTGTACAGTTTAATACACTGTTTAGTGTGTTAAGTTTAATACATTCACATTGTTGTGCAACCTCCACCGTCATCCAACTCCAGAACTTTTTTCATCTTGCAAAACTGAAACTATGTACCTATGAAACAATGACAATCTTATTCATAGGTCACTGGTAGAATATAGAAGATGTAATATGAGAGGAAGACTGTCAGCAGCTCTGTACAACAGATGCAGGCTGAATGCCTGTGTGCAAGATACTGCTTGGAGGCCGAGTGCCCTTCCTCAAGATTGAGGAAGGACCTGGGAGACAGACGTGTAAGTGCTTGGCAGAAGGAAGGAAGTTCCACGTGAGAGGTGATATAGAATCAGAAACTAGGGGATTAGGTCCCGGTTGCCTCACATTAGCTTAGCTTTGAGGTCTTGAACAACTCATCTCACTTCTCTGACCCTCAGTTTCCTTATCTGTGTTACAGAGGCGACACCTCCCTTGCCTGCTTCAGAGATGGTTGTGAAGTTCAGATGAAATAATGGGCATGACAGTGCTTCACAGGGGCTTTCCCTGGTGGCTCAGCTGGTAAAGAATCAGCTTTGCCTGCCGATGCAGGAAACACAAGAGACTCGGGTTCAACCCCTGGGTTGGGAAGATCCCCTGGATAAGGAAAAGGCAACCGGCGCTGGTATTCTTGCCTGGAGAATCCCATGGACAGAAGAGCCAGGTGGGCTACAGAGCATGGGGTCACGAAGAGTCAGACACGACTGAGCGACTGAGCATGCACATGCTTCACAAGGTACAAACACGACAAATTCTAGGAGACCCATACCAATAAACTAAAAATTTCTCAAGAGGAGAGACAATGGCTTATGCTTCTCACTACACCTATGACCCAGCTCAGCACCCAATACCTAGTGAACTTGACATGAATGTTGGGTAATACTGAAGACAGTATGCAATCCTGGTTTGGGTATATGCTAACTAATTCTGTTTTGGCTTGACCCCACCATGGAGGTACCCAGATACTTAGTCAAACATTCTTTTGGGTGTTTCTATGACTATATTTTGGATACAATTAACATTTACATTGGTAGACTGAGTAGAGTAGATTGCCCTCCTTCATGTGGGTTTCAACCAACCGGTTGAAGGCTTGAATAGAACAAAGAGTCTGACCTCCCTTCTGCTGGACTGCATTCAGACTGGGATGTCAGCTTTTTCCTGTCTTCAGACTCAGGCTAAAACATTGGCTTTTCCTGGGTCCGGTGTTTGCCAGCCTTCAGACTGGAACCATACAGCATTGGCTCTCCTGGGTCTCCAGCTTGCCAACTCAACCTGTAGATCTTAGGACTTTCAGCCTCCATAACTGTGTAAACCAATTCCTTATGATAAATCTCTTTATACATATAAATATATATTTTGTCTATTGGTTCTGCTTCTTTGAAGAATCCTAACAGATGAGAGTGGTACCACATTGGCATCCTTGCTTCAAGCCTGAAACAGGACACTTTATTAACAGCAATCAGAAAATTAACTATTTTCAGTCCATTTGTATGAAGACAAGGAGAAAAAAACTAATGGAAAATCTCAGTTGGCAAATAATGCTATGCATATAGATTCATGGGGAAAATCCACTGTTTATTCTTAGAAATGCAATGTAGCTATTAATATATTTATAATATATGTTATATATTATATTTATAATAATATATAATATGCATTATATATTATATAAATTATACATTATATATATGATATGATATATAATATATTCTGGCATCAGGAATATAAATATATTATTTATAACATATTTAATATGTTTAAAATAATTTATCACAGTTAGAATTTTTTAAATGCATTTTAGGTTTACAAAGCAATTAAATATATAGTGTATAACTCTTTCTCCATATATATTCTAATTTTAACCTGAAAGTTTTAACCTCATCCAATGACCATTCCTACTGCTCATTCATTCTGTTGCAGTGCATATTCTAATAAAATAAACTGCGATAAGTGGGAAATAAATTCTATCTCCCACTTCTCAGAAGGTCCATCTCTGCCTTGTCCATGCCACAGACTTGTCTGTTTTAATTGACCTAAGCCCTGTTCAGGCACAGAGCAGCTTCTGATCCCTTTATGGAGGAGACCTGAGGTTTCTGTGGGCAGAGTGGTCCAGAGGGGAGCAGCTGGGCACCCTTAGTCAGTCCAGCAGGTGGGGTTTTCCTCCTGCAACTGGCTTAGGGCAGCGACTGGAGGCCCAGTGGAAGCCCCCAAGGCCATTGCCCCATATCTCTTCCCTGTTGACCTTGTTGCCATCATCAGAATAAATAAACATCATTTTCCACTTTCCTGGCTGGTGCCCTCCCACCTCATCTTGCATAACCAGGGAGAAAGCCTGGGGTGGAGGGCAGGGAAGGAGTGAAACGTGCTCACATTAGACCTGTATCTGAGGCCAATTTTTGCCCATGGCTTGTCTGGTTAGGGGCCAGCAGCCAATGCTCAGAGAAGGAGGAATTCTCTAGAGGCCTGGAAAAGGAAGACTGTGCTCTAGCAGGCACAGGGTATGCTGGATGTGGAAGCAGGAGTCCACAGTGCACAGGAAGGGACCTTTGCGAGCGGGACACTTGTAAGGCAGAGACGACCTGTCTCCAGCCTGACGTACAATCCGCATTTCTGTCCATCTGCTGAGGGAGTTGTGTAGGCTCTGCTGTCAGTCAGGCCAAGCAGGAGAACAGAAGCCGTAGGAGACGCGAGACTGGAAAGTAACAGAGAAGACTCCGTAGAAGAAAGAGTAGGAAGAAGCTCAGTGTAGTTAGTGCTGTGCTCAGTGCCGGGCACAGAATTAAGGCACGGCCCCCTGGAAAGAAGGCAATGCATCAAAATTACAGGGCCCCCAGTACTGAAATGGGGCCCCCACCTCTTGAATGCCGCCCAAGACAGGACCATCCTGCTCCAGCTGGGATGATTTATTTAGGTAGGATGCCTGGAGAAGAGACAGGTTCAGTTGACGTACTGCCTCTATGATTCATTTCCTGGAAGAGCGAGTACAAAGCAGCAGAATATGACTCCACTGGCCAACGATATAAAACATGATCTACATGACTGATTAACCTTCAGGAGGTTTTGTTCGTTTGTTTGTTCTGGGTATTACTGGGTATAATTTTTTTCTTTTTAAAAACACTAAAGATCTAATTTGTGGTTAAGAACAATTTTTTCTTTCCTAGAAATGAATATTATTTCAGAAGGATAGAGCTTAGATTGCTGTGTGGCTTGCTGAGTGAAATGCCCATTTTTGAGTCAGAATGCTTTAGGCTGAACACTCGCATTGTGCAGCAAGGGTGTAGGAGGCAATAGAACAGACCCTGGGCGTGAGGAACAAGCAGGGATTGTGTGGCTCCCCAGCTGGGTCATCCCCGTGGTAGAGAGTGGGTGGCAGCCTACAGTGTGAGCCCTACAAAGTCTTCCTCAGGTATGACCCTCCTCCTCCTCCACACTGGCCTTCTGGACAGGTGCCAGGGCCTGAGGGAAGGGGGGAGAGCTAATCTTACAGAGAGGAGGCCCCTGCATGCCCCCTCACTGGGGGCGGGGGGAGTATGAGGAAGCATGAGGTATTACAGGCCTAGAGGGGTCAAAGTGGCAGGGCTTCCCTGCAGCGGACAGCATGGGCTGTCTGCCTGAGGCACTCCTGTTCCCACCCACTGTCATGGTCGAGGTGTGTCTCAAACAAATAGACCTTAAAAGGCCTCCCCAGGACTCTCTGGGGCAAGAGCAGCCCCTCGGGCCTCTTCTCCTTGACTCTGTCACCTAAAACCAGACAGGAAGCAGCGTGCTCCAAGGCACGAACCCCAGCTGGCTGGTCACCAGGCCCGATGGTGCTGCAGTCAGGAGGTGGCTCCCACTGGCACAAAGTGCCGCTGTTATTTTAAGTAAGGCAAAATGCTGACAGCAGGCTTCCAACTAATGAGAGGGTATCAGGATTTTCCCCAGGCCTTCAGATCCCACATTTAGTTCTGAAAATAAGGCTATAATGGAAATAAGGGGTCAGCTTTCTAGAAGGGGATACATTAGAAGCAGGCAGAACAAATTGTTCAGGTAATATATGTCGTCATGTGAAACTAATTGAGGGTGGCCCAAAATAAATGTGTCTGTCTTGACAGTTCAGTTCAGTCGTTCAGTTGTGTCCGACTTTTTGTGACCCCGTGAACGGATATATTGACAGTAAAGCTCTGTAACTTCTGGCTTGCCTAATAATTCCCCCTTAATTTTATTAAGATAAGATAAATGATACCTTAACTAGGTATCAATAGCATTGGCACTTCCAATGTTCTTTTTCTAGGCATTCTTAAAATAAAGACAAAAGCGCAACACTACATAACCTTGCCACTCGGAAAAGATGGTGATGCCCTGAAAACTGGAATGTTGGCTGATGGGTAACTCCATCACATGATGGCGCAAATATTCATTTATCAGCTGATATACAGTGGTTTAAATTTCACATATAAACAGGGGTTTATGGGCCAGCAAACAAGGCACAAAAGTGTAGGTTTTATGAAACTGGAACTTTAAAAAAAAAAGTCCTATATAAATTGCTAAGAGGTAAAAGTGAGACAAACACTTACAAAGCTACAAAAATATATCGTGATGTTCCCAACATGTACCTAACAGATTTAGTTTCCCTCCTCTATGCTCCCAATCCACCCTCATTAATTTATATTTAACACTCATGATACATGTTACTGTAATTGTTAATTAATGTGTATATCAATACACTTACACACACATACACCATCACCCTCAGTAGAATTGACTAGCCTCTCTTACAGTGCTAGGTATACACAGAAGCTCAACAAAGAATTGTGGAATTAATCATTCCATGTAATTATCTTATATCCTACATCTGGACTAAGCCATTGTTGCACTGCTTATCTCAAGTCACTTTTCCATCTTTTATGTAATAATTTGAATTATTCCTATGCATCTACCAATTATACAGATTCAGGCACTGAAAGGGCCAAAGTTCACAACTCTCGACATGCTTGCAATTTCCAGATGAAACAAGAGAGATTTATTAATGTGTCTTAAATAATGATACCTTTGATGTGTTTCCTAACCAACTGGAACAGGAAGTCCTGAAAACCAAGCCAAAATACAAGTTCTTGGAATTTGGGCTGAACTTGGTCAGGAAGTAATTACCTAATTTAGATAAGCCCTCAGTTTTAAAGTCCTTGTTAATAAAAAAAAATAAAATAATGGAGTTATTTTCTTTTTCATTAATGAGAAAAAAAATAATGTATAATAAGCCTAAGAGCCTCTAAAGAACTAAAGTAAATGCTATCATTTTATAGCTGGAAGCATATTCTCCAAACATCTCACTTGACAGATGAGTAAACTAAGATTCTGTTTCAGTGAGGGTGTCTTAGTGGTGGGGAGAGAGGGACCAACCCTTGCATCAGGGTGCGCAGGGAAGTAGAAAATGGACATGTTACTAACTTGGGTGTGACTCACTCCTTGTGACATAGTGTCTCACAGACTGTTTACTAAGCCCTGGCCTTTAATGCACAACAAGGCACAGTGCACAGAAGCTCTGAGGGACAACAGAGAATTTTCCGTCTCTATGTTATGAGAAGGTATGAAGGTATTTGTGGGTAGGACAGACAAAGGAAGCAGTGGAGTGCGCTTTGACCAACCTTTTCTGCAACCACGGGAGGTAGGCAGGGCCTTCACATTTGAGTGTTGTAAAAGCGTGACCGAACACATGTTGGGGGAATTTCTTCAGCTCATCCTTGGTCATCTTTCGAAATCCTAGCACCACGTCAGCCCAGTATGGCACCTCTTCAGTAGGAATACTCCGAAATATCTGCCAACTCAAACAAATTAAGTGGAAAAATTTCCTGAAGTTTTATGAGATTTCTAGTAAAACCCATGTGACATTCTCTAAAGCATTTTAAAAACACACTTTGTATGCCCGTACAGAGAAAATAAATCCATTCTTCTGTTCACTTAGGTTCATATAATTCGGTAGCTAAATTTAAAATGTTTGGGGGAGGGGGAGGGCAGGCATTGGCATAAGACATTTAAAAAGCTGTGTATCTTTTAAAGATTGAATTTAATTCTCTTTTTCTAAAATGCTCTTGCCCAAATTTTTTTTCTTAATTTATGGTGATGCATTGGGGAGGGGGGGAGATTTTTCTGTTTTGCATAATGCTTTACATAAACTGCAAACAAATCATCAAAAGTTTAAATGTTGGCCTCAGTTTTAAACAAAATATATAAGTTAGAATAAGCAATGGGGGGAGTGCAGGAGACAGGGGTGCGAATTATGAGTTAAGCTGTAGATGATCACATTAAGTCCTTGATAAGAGAGGCCAGGATTTGACAGGTGAAGCCCTGTATCCTTTTTTTTTTAATCGGAGGCTAATTACTTTACAATATTGTGGTGGTTTTTGCCATATGTTGACATGAATCAGCCACAGGTGTACATGTCCCCCATCCTGAGCCCCCTCCCACCTCCCTCCCCATCCCATCCCTCTGGGTTGTCCCAGAGCACTGGCTTTGAGTGCCCTGTTTCGTGCATCCAACTTGGACTGGTCATGTAGTTCATATATGGTAATATACATGTTTCAACATTATTCTCTCAAATCATCCCACCCTCACCTTCTCCCACAGAGTCCAAAAGTCTGGTCTTTATATCTGTGTTTCTTTTACTGTTTTGTGTGTAGGGTCATCTTTACCACCTTTCTAAATTCCATACATATGCATTAATATACTGTATTGGTGTTTTTCTTTCTGACTTACTTCACTCTGTATATTAAACTCTAGTTTCATCTACCTCATTAGAACTGATTCAAATGTATTCTTTTTAGTAGCTGAGTAATATTCCATTGTGTATATGTACCACAATTTTCTTATCCATTCATCTGCCGATGGACATCTAGGTTGCTTCCATGTCCTCGCTATTGTAAACAGTGCTGCAATGAACATTGGGGTACACATGTCTCTTTCAATTCTGGCTTTCTCTGTGTGAATGCCCAGCAGTGGGATTGCTGGGTCGTACCCTGCATCCTTAAGTCATGGTTGGATCTGATGAGGCTGGAATGATATCAGCTGCTCATAAGAAGCCTATAATCATGCTACCAATAGCTGCTAGGCATATCTTCAGACATATAAGTACTGGGTTCTTTACATCAATAGGAATAAATGTTGTAAAGCATGGCTGCTTTAAAATAGCAAGGAAAATCATTTGAGGCTATACATGGTTGCTAATGGTATGGTCATTAAGGTACTGGAATTTATATCTCTAAGTGATTCATTCAACACAGGTCCTGTGGAAGATGTAAAGATTGTTTGCTGCAGGTCTCAATACCAGGCTTTCTTTCAGTCTCATTCTGTACACACTCCTGGACTAGATCACCCACTTCCCTCTTTTCATCTATAGGCCAAACACTCAGAAGGCTACATCTCCAGCCCTCTTCTCTCTCCTGAACTCCAAAACCAGATCCAGACCCATGTTGCCTACTCTCTGTCAGATAAGTTTACCTCTGTGTCTCAGACGTTTACCTCATGCTCACAGCAGGTACTCAGTAATATTTTCTGTTGAACTCTAAAGTATGTTAAGATCATTCTAAATTCCAAAATAATTTCAGATTTCCTCTCTTACCCAGACACCAGAATAACACCAGCATCTTCAGCTTCTGCAGAATTGACTATTGCAAACAGGTGATCAAAGGTCTCTTTGAACCACTGCTTCTGCTTCTGGATGGCTGTGTCTGTGATGGTGGAGAAAAGCAAAGCAGAACAAAAAGGGAAATTATGACAATGCCTGTGCTTCAGAGAAGCTTCTTCCTACAAACTGGCAAAAACTAAAAAGGCAGGGAGAAACATTTAGATAAAGTACCACATTGTGGTGAGCAATGAGCAGAGTTTTGAATACTGACATGCTCTATCAGAATCCGTTCATATAATGACTAATTAACAGAGGGGAAATCAACGAATGAGGGCAAAATCTAACACACAGACCATCTACAAAGGGGTCTGTGGTACTCAGCGTATTCCAGAGGCCCTAGAAATGTCCATAACCAACCTGAGCCAAGCTAGCTGATCTGGCTGAGGCAAGCAGCTGGCTACACAGTTGAGATGATGAGAGAAATAACCCAAGGCCTCTTTCCTGGAAGCTGAAAACACAGCAGGAGACAAGGGGAGATCTTTGGGGCCTAGGTCAACCAGGTCGAAGAACAGACAGCATATGAGTGGGAAATCCAGGTTGCTCACCCTCCTGATACAAGGAAAGGAGGCCTGCACTGTGAAACTGAGTCCCTACAGTCCCATTCAAACCTCCATCCCCCTCCACTCCATGGAATCACAGACCAGCTTGGAGTAGCATTCTTGGGGTCACCAGGGGTGTGTAGGGATCATGCCACGAACCCCCTCTCTGTCAGGATCCTGTGGACCTGTGTCCCCTACCCCCCAGGCATCCTTGCCACTGCACAAGGGATTGGACTTGGACACAGCTTCCGGAAGGGTTCCAAGCCTGCCAGGGAGGAAATCAAGATCAGGGTTCAAGCCTCAAAATAATAGTGCCCAGTATATGCACAGAGAGCAAGCCTGACCCAGAAGCGTAGACAAATTTATGGATGGAGTACTTGACCATCTGATCCCTGATGGAGGGTCATGAAAGAGAGTCCAGGGTCAGGACAGGGACTGAGGAACAGTAATCCCGAGGGGCTGAAATGTGGGGGAGCAACAGAGCAGACAGGGGCAGCAGAGCAGAGGGGATCTTGGGTTAGCTTTGCTTGGAGAGAAGTCCCTAGAGCTCACTGAAAGTAGAGATGGAAAGCCCCTAGAGGCATCCTGCTTCCAAGTGAATGGGGGCATTTCCTTAGTAGGCTTTAAAGCAATTCACTTGTTCAGGAGCCAGGAAGTGTTTCTTTACTAGTGGATCTCTGCTATTGTCTTTAAACGTGTGACCATGTGAATGCATTCTCAAAACTGCAGACTGGAACTGGTTCAAGAGATAAGCAGGAAATTATTAGCCACAAAGAACTGAATTAGACCTCATATGGATTACACCCCAACAATCTAAGGCAGTGCCTGGGGACATATTGAAATGTACCCTCCTTTCCCACTCCAAACTTGAAGACACAAAATAGTGACTGCTACTCGCAACACTGCAAAAGTCATCTCAAAAGAGCAGGCAATCCCAGTTTAACAGTGAGTAAAGCAAATCTGGTGACCTAATTCATGTTCAAGTGCTGGTAAAAGAAGACTGTAGCCAGACTAGCAGTATTAACAGTAGAAAATGTCAACATACAGAATGACTGCCATAAAAAAGTCTACAGACAATAAGTGCTGGAGAGGGTATGGAGGAAAGGGAACCCTCTTACAATGTTGGTGGGAATGCAAACTAGTACAGCCACTATGGAGAATAGCATGGAGATTCCTTTAAAAACTGGAAATAGAACTGCCATATGACCCAGGAATCCACTACTAGGCATACACACTGAGGAAACCAGAATTGAAAGAGACACGTGTACCCCAGTGTTCACTGAAGCACTATTTACAATAGCTAGGACATGAAAGCAACCTAGATGTCCAACGACAGATGAATGGATAAGAAAGCTGTGGTACATATACACAATGGAATGTTACTCAGCTATTAAAAAGAATGCATTTGACTCAGTTCTAATGAGGTGAATGAAATTGGACCCTATTATACAGAGTGAAGTAAGTCAGAAGAAAATCATCAATACAGTATATTAATGCATATGAATGGAATTTAGAAAGACGGTAATAATGACACTGTATGCAAGATAGCAAAAGAGACACAGATGTAAAGAACAGACTTTTGGACTCTGTGGGAGAAGGCGAGGGTGGAATGACTTGAAAGAACAGAATTGAAACATATATATCATCATATGTAAAATAGATGACCAGTACAAGCTTGATGCATGAAGCAGGGCACTCAAAGCTGGTGCTCTGGGACAACCCAGAGGGAGGAGGGAGAGGGGTTCAGGATGGGGGGGACACATGTGCCCCTGTGGCCGATTCATGTCAATGTATGGCAAAAGCCACCACAATATTGTAAAGTAACTAGCCTCCAATTAAAATAAATAAATTAATTTTAAAAAAGAAAATGTCAACATAGCACTTACTGTGTCCCAGCACTGCTCTAAATGCTTTACAAATATTAACTCATTTAATCTTTATAAAAACCCTATGGAACAGGATGATCCCATATGGTATTGACATCTCTAGGGCTGATCCAAAAGAAGCTCAGGGAGAACACCAAAGTCTATCGGCAGCACTAGAGAGAAAGACCCTGATCCAGGAGCCCTGACCAGCCAGTCAAAGGGTAAGCTGGGCCTCCATGGGCTGAATGAACTCCCAGGTGAGCCTCCTTCTTTGAAGATGATTCCATGATTATCAGGCAGCCTTCTCACCACTCACATGGGCCTGATGCAGGCAAGGAAATGCCTGGAAAATGGACACTAGGACTCTGGTCACAACAAAGGTGTCCAGAGTGAACTAGCATTCTGTACACACACCAGGCTCCTGTGCTTGTCTCCTGCAAGGCAGGTCCTAGGAGGTACACCAGCCCTGCTGACAAAGCCAAGTTCCTAGATGGCAGGGCTGAGGCTACAGCCCTTCCTACCCTGGCAGAAGATGGGTTTATTCTCTGTTAGGTGAAACAGGGGATCTTGAGGGATGGAAACCCCAAGCACAGTCAGAGGTCGGGATACCATAGTAAAAACAACAGTGTTGAGGGAACACATGCAAACTGGATGCCTAGACCCCAGACCACTTCTCCTCCTGCTTCTAGAATGCTGCCAGCCAGGCCTTCACCCACTCCAGCTAGGGGACATAAAGCCTCTTCTCTGGGGAACATGACCTACCCAACAATGGAGACTAAATACAAGGATATCAGAGGTTCCCCAACCAAACAGCTTCCCCATCTCAGTGCAATGAGTCTCAAGATAACAAGCGCTATACAAGGCTCAGAAACTCCTGTCAGGACCCTGCTCCTAAATGCCAACAGACAGGTAAAGATGACCACAAAGCCAAGGAAAACCTGTAACATGAAAAATGAGCACATCAAATAAAGTCACAACTTGGAGACAACAGAAACTGTGCAGGGAGAAGAAACTTAAAACCATTACTAATGTCTTCAGAAAGATAAGATGGCAACCATACAACATGAATAGTATGTTAGAACACAGGGAAATTTAGAGACCAAAAAATAGCTTTGGAATATTGAAACACTGTAGGAGAAATAATAAATCCAACAGCAAGGGAAAAGAAAAAATTGAGAAAAATCTCCCAGAAAGTAAATAAAAAGAGGAAGAGAAAAAAGCTAAGAGTATGGGAGGATCCTACCAGGAGGCCCAGCATAACAGCAAATCCAGAAAGAGAGGCGGAGACAGCAGGAGGGAGGAGTCAGCAGTTGGGTAACTCAGAGATAGTACCTTGAACTAGAGACACAAGTTTCTGGATTTAATAAACATGGCAATAGTCCAGATTGCTGGGGCAGTTGGTGGGAGCGGTGGTGGTGGTAATAACTTATAACCATTCGACTACTTAGACTATGTGCTTGTATAACTGATGCAAAAACAAAAACTAAAATTAAAGGGGAGAAAAGAGGGTGGAAATGAGGAAATGGAGACAGTAGGTATAAACTTCATTAGTTGCAAAGTGATTTTGTTTCCTATTAAATTCTGTTTCCTCCTCTTCTCATTTCTTATGAAGAATACAAAATAGAAAAGATGAATGGGCATGTTTTTAAAAATTAATGCATTTTTAGTCCTGAATACATATTGACCAATTTTTTTTATACTGGCTTAGAATTGAGGATAATGTTAGTTTCATTACAAGTATTTTCTGAGTTGATGGTCATTACTATTATCAGCAGAAAGATTTAGAGTTATCAACTGTGGTAGCCATTAGTGCTGTTTACCAAATACTTCTGTCTGTCTGCCTTCTAGGAGCCTTCTAGAATTGTACTTCCAGGCTTCCTTCTAAAGAGTGGGAGCTTGTGACTAGCACTGGCCAATGAGCTGTCATCGTAAGCGGTGAATGTTGCTTCCTGGTCAGAGCCTTTAATTGCTAAGGCAGGAGCCCCAGAGCTCTCATCCACCCAGCTACAGGTACTGACTACCTTCAAGACTGTGGCTGCTTCATCAGCTTAGGCCCCTGGGTGCTAAACAGAACCCTTGCTGATATTCAATCCACATATAGTATGAGTGAAAAATAAACCTTTGTGCTTTAAGCTGCTAAGATTTGGAGGTTCTTTCTGTCCTGCAACATAACTGAATCTTTCCTAATAGATGAACCAACAAGATGTCAGAGGCACACGTTTCACTTACACACACGTCCAGCTGTCTTTGTCAACAGCAGTCCACCAACATCCACACCATTCTATCTCACATCTATCATACCTGACAGAGGAGCAAAAATCCCTCTCTCACCTGGATAAGTAGGAGGAATAAGCATTCCGGCTGCCACATCACTCGTGGTCTCAGGAGTGAATTTGTCTGAAATGACTGTAATGGAGCATCCTGGGACCATTTTGGAAATGCACACAGCAGTAGAAAGCCCCATCACACCAGCCCCCACAACTGCTATCCGTACTGTATCCATGGGCCTGTGAGGAGGCAAAGCATGAGCTGCAAAACCTTGTTTTAAGAATTAGTCCATCCTTGGGAATTCCCTGAGTGTCCAGTGGTTAGGACTCCATATTTTCCTTGCTGAGGACGTGGGTTCAGTTCCTGGTTGTGGAGCTAAGATGCTGCAAGCTATGCAGCATGGCCAAAATAAGAGAAAAAAAAAAAAAAGAATTATTCCATCCAGAACAAAGTTTGGCCCTGAGGGTTCTTTCCCTAGGTCCACAGCCTCTTCAAATCTGACCTTTCCTGCCAGCATTTCTCATGGGATAAGGAAAGCTCCTGTGCGCTCTCTTCCCATTAAAAGTGAGGGCAAGAAGGTCTCCACGGAGTTTAGACATGAGCCCCAAACCAGCCTGGAGTTGCCTTGAGAACACAGGACAGGCAAGTAGGTCTGCGTTTGGGAGGAGATTTCCACTCATTCCTAAAGCATCTTCCCTGTGGGCACGGCCAAGGGAAGGTTGGTGAAGTCAGTGAGGGGGACAAGAACAGCAGGACTGTTGCGTCTGCTCCCAGAGACCTCCTGAGGAGCAGCCACTGAAAGGGCATGGCTCACAGGCAATTTAGAACTCAGCTATTACTGTTTACAAACTGCTTTTTAATTGTAACGATGTGACACAAGGTCTGAACCATCCAACCCAGCATCTCCTCTCCTGTTCTTCACTCTTAACTGGAAACCAACTCCCCTCACCCACACCCCAACCCTCCACTCTCCCCAACATTCCAGTCCTCAAACTTCACCCTCTAAGAGCAGGCTTTCCAGATAAGGAGTCTGGATTCCTTCACAGATTTGAGTTCTGATTCTATAACCTGGAGCAAGACCATGGACTCCTCACCTCAACTCCCTCATCTCTAAGCCAGGCCACATGAGTTCTTCATTAGCTCTTGCAGGTGGTAAATAAGGGATGCACTGAGGTTGTCTCATAAACGAGACTTCTGGGAGTCCATATGGAAATACAGGAGACAGAAGTCCAAGGCCTGGGCTGGGCATCCTGAGACTGTCTTCCCAGGGTAGAAACCAGAGGACTGATGAGGACTCAAAGCCCTCCCATCCCCTTGCCTCTGAAAAGCAGGAGTCCAATGAGCCCGGTCCACTGTCAGCTCCCGAGTCCCCCTGTGCTTCCCTGCTTGTCCCCCTATGTCTCCCTGCTTATCTTTCCACTTCTGGTTCTTGCTAACTTCCCCTAAATAGGTCTCAGGTGGAACCTCCTGAGAGAAAAAAATGCAATTAGTCCAGTTGGTCATCATCATCCCTATTAAACAAAGCTCTAGCCCCAGCCCAGTTTATCAGTCTGAGAGAGCCTCTAAATCTGACCTTGGCACAATTGCCTGCCCTTATCCAATCAGCAATAGCCAGGGCATCAGGTCACATGGTACAAATAAATCATGGCCACCTGCACATAAAATTCACCTTTTCTCAGGAGGGGAAGGGGCAGCTCCTTCCCTGTGAGCAGGGCAAAGGCAGTCAGTGCTCGCTTCTCTCTCTGAAGGTCTCCAGCACTGAGATATTTCAGTCTTCCAAGGTGGTTTACTGCATGTTATTTCGGTTTCTCAGGCCGTATGCGGTTTCCTCGGCCATACATTTATCTGATTGCTCCCCAGTGGGCTGGCTAGCTGAGAAAGAACAGGATTGCCAGGGCAGAGGGAAGAGACGGGAAGGGTCCCAAAGGGGACCAAAGGGGCAAGATTTTGAAGCGTAGCCCCGTGAACGTCCCCCCAGAGGCAGAAGGCGGACACCTGTGCCCTTACCGGCTTTCTTATTTCACCATGGCCTCCCCTTCCCAGAAACTTTCTTAAAATAGCTCAAATAAATTGAGAGGGAAAGTAACCCGTGGCTGAGAATATCCAGCTACCAGGAAAGAAAAAATGACCCAGCAAGGTAGGTACCTTCTGGCCCAGTGACACGTGAATCACTGTCACCTGACCCCATGGAGACACACCCCAAACTCATGGAGTAGGTCCAGAACCACCCCTGAGCCGAAAGCAGGGAGGATTCAAGTACCTGTCTCTGAAAAAGCAGCCTTGGAAGCCACAGAAGGCTCTGGCACCGGCACTGGTTTCCCCAGCTAGTGGCTGGTCTAGCGCCCTGAGGGCCAGGAAAAGCAAAACTGCTTCCCATTGGGGAGTGTATTAAGGACATTCCCTCCATGCTTAAGCTCCATTGGCCCATTCGCCTGTGTCTCTGTCACTTATTCTCCAGAGAAATGAGCGATTGACCTCCTCTCGCCCGTGGAACTGCAGCTCTGCCTTTCCCCTGGAAGCCGGTCCATGCTTGGCAGCCCCTCTTTAGTTTACAAACCCTCTGCCTTGCCACAAATCTGGTATTTCTCCAGCTGATTTGTAAGCATGGTAAATAAGGGGTGAACCTGTCCAATTTCCAGCAAGTCTCGAGCAGAAGCAGACACTGTTTTCCCCGTTTGCTGCCCAGTGTTGGCTGCCCTCTCCCGCTGGTGCCTGGCTCTGCTGGGTCAGCTGGTGCAGGGGGAGGTGGGGGGGTGGCGCGTGAGGGCAGAATAATGTTTGTTGATCATTAAGTCGATGACCTGATTGCAGCTGGAAAAATGATTCAGAAGGTAATCTAGGATACGAATCAAATGATTCTTTTTGCCTGTGTATTCAAATATTTGCTGAGTGTCCATGTGCAGTAGACACTTTGCAGTCAACAGGTTTGTTTACAGGGAAGCAGTCTGAAGTATCGAAATAGTGATAATAATGTTGTAACTAATACGTATTTAGCACTAACCCTGTGCCAGACACATGCATGACACCATATAACGCAATCAGCCTATGAAGTAGGTACTGTTATTATTAATATTACTCCCATTCTATAGATGAGCAAATAGAGGCTCCAAAAGACTAAGGACAGGCCCAAAGTCTCTTTAGTGGCAAAATTTCATATGCGTGTTAGATTCCAAGGCTCAAATTCTTAACGAAAGCATGTACTTTGGTATGAGGAGATCTGTCTGTTTTACCTTGAACAAGCTACCTTACTTCTGAGTTTCAGTTTCCCCATCTGAAATCAGGAATGAAATAAATTTTTTGAGCACCTGCTGAATTAAGATGTGTAAAATTCCTTCTTCAAATAACAAATGCTAGAGAGGGTGTGGGAAAAAGGGAACTCTCCTACACTATTGATGAGAATGTAAATTGGTGCAGCCACTAGGGAGAACAGTATGGAGGTGCCTCTAAACATTAAGAGTAGAGTTGCCTTATGATCCAGCAATCCCACTCCTGGGCATATGTCCAGACAAACTATAATTTAAAGAGATAACATTCACCCCTGTATTCACAGCAGCACTATTTTCAATAGCCAAGACATGGAAGCAACCTAAATGTCCAGTGACAGAGGGATGGATAAAGAAGATGCAGTATGTATATACAATGGAATACCATTCAGCCAAAAAAAAGAATGAAATAACACCATCTACAGCAACATGGATAGACCTAGAGATCTATTCATTTATCATACTAAACGAAGTAAGTCAGAAAAAGACAAACATAGTACAATATAACTTATGTGTGGAATCTAAAGCATGACACAAATGAACTTATCAACAGAACAGAAATAGATTCACAGACATGGAGAACAGACCTGTGGATGCCAAGGGGCTGAGGTCCAGGAGTTTATGTTATCTCCCTGAGACTGTAGGTGAGGTCAGCTTCATGCTCCTCTCCAACAGTTTTTCAGCCCAAATTTACTTTGGGCTCTGGAGGTCCCCAAAGCTTCATCTGTGTAGTATTTTGAGGGCCTTCCTGCCCACCAGCTCCTCCTGCACTGCTCGAGACATGTTAGCCTTGCTGGTGTGTTAGTTTGCCAGGAAATCAAGGACTTTAAGCCAAGAGAACTTGAACTCTTTGGAGGTTATTGAGGAAGTGAGGGTCATGGGACCAGGGATTCAGCCTTGTATGGCTGCAGATTAGGGCAGGAAAGCATGGAAGGGGTGAGTTTAGGGAGATTCAAGCCTCTGACACATTGGCTTAGCTCTGATTTGGACACAGAAGGAAAGCAGAGTCTATGATTGAACTCTTTCTTCCTTATAAATAAGATTTTTAAGACTTAACTGTACATCCAAGAAAATCTCTAGTATTTGGTCCAGGGAGTAGGCGGGCCCAGGGAGAGGCAGGGAATGAATGAAGAGGATGGAGTTACTTTAGGGAACTAGAAACTGTCATTTTATACTGGTGCAGTGTGGACTTCAGAGATAAAATGAGCAGCTGTTACTGACTTCTGGCAAATTCAGATAAGAACACCTACAACTCCCAGGCACTCAGTTTGAGGAGTAACCATCATTAGCCATAATTACCGTGGCTTCTAAGTCATCATTCACAATCTTAAATAAGGAACGTTCCTCCTAACCACTCACAAGAATCTAAGTACCCTCCTTTGGATGTTGCCATTTTACAGAATGAACTCTTTGTATTGAGTATGTAAATAAATACTTGATAAGAGTGATCAAAAGGGGACAGGTTAGTCCCTCAGAACTGACCATTCAATTAAACACATTCAGAGTATATTTTTAATATGAACTTAAACTTAACAACATGGCTTTTAACAGAGATTGGAGGGGTTGGGGGAGGAAGACAGATTCAGCTTTTGAGGGATCTAAAGTTCTACAGTGTTAAAAACTCTCTTTTATGTCTATACACAAAATCATTAAAATAAAAATGTCTGTGACCACGTTGATGCTATCTGATAGAGGTGACCTGTTACAGAAGGAAAAGAGTGGAAAGAGATAGCAGTCTTTGCTGATTGCAGTAACTATATATTACTTTTCCAAAATTTATAAAATTTACCCAGATTTATGACCAAATATTGCTAAGGTCTTTCTCAAGAGCCTGTGCAAGTGAGGGAAGTAAGTCTGAAATTTGTTTATTAGCCTCACAGCAAATCTTCCCTGCAGGCTTCCCAGCTTAGTGGGTAAAGAACCTCTCTGCAATTTAGGAGATACAGGTTCAATCCCTCGGTTGGGAAAATCTCCTGGAGAAGGAAATGGCAACCCACTCCAGTATTCTTGCCTGGAAAATCCCATGGACAGAGGAGCCTGGTGGGCTACAGTCCACAGGGTCACAAAGAGTTGGACACAACTGAAGTGACTGAGCAAAGCGTTCTTCACTGCAGCTATTATGGGCCGAAACTACCACCAGAACCATCTAAACTGCAGAGTCCTCAAGGGAGGAATGTATATTGTAGGACACAATTGATTCAGAACAGGGACAGCATGACAGGCTCCAAATGCTGACCGGCCAAGACCAAGGCTGAACAGGACACCTGCCACACTCTCCTTGACAGCATGGTGAAATCAGACAAAGCACATAGAGAAACGGCACAGTACAGTATCTGGGCTGTGCATTGCGGCATTAAATGATGTAGATATAGTATCTTGGTGACCTTATTACCAGTTCAACGTAAGTGTGGTCCATGCATCAACTTGACCTCAATAGGCAACGAAGTGTAAGGGGCAGTGGAGATATGTGGATGAAGAAGTGATGTTTTAATATGATCCTGAATTTTCAAATGAAAATACTGAAGCAGAGAGAAATTGATTTGCCCAAGTGAGAAGTCTGATGGCCAGGTTTACTTTGTTTTGTGTTTTATCCACGTGCCTCCACTGGTAATAAGATCACCTGCCTGAAGTTTACCTACTTGTATGCGGGCTGTTCTCTGAGCTTTCCAATTCTGTGGTAAAGTGCTCCTTGAAATGTTTACAACGATAGATAGATTTAATGTGCTACAAACATGTTCAGGTTCCAACGATTATAAATATCTAGAGTAGGAAACGACAACCCACTCCAGTATTCTTGCCTGGAAAATTCCATGGGCAGAGGAGCCTGGCAGGCTATAGTCCATGGGGTCACAAAGAGTCAGACACAGCTGAGCACACACATTATTACAGATATACAAAACTACTCTTTTTCAAGTATAAAATCAGAAAGCTGTACATATTAAGAAATGCTAGAGGAACAAAGTGTGTTTGGCTTTCCCTATGACTAATATTTATGAATTGTTATGCTGTGTCTTCTCCTTTCCTTTGGCATTAATAACACTTTTTATGAAGGTTGAGACAGTAGCATACAAAAATCAAGCACCTTCCTTTATGTTAGCAATAAGCAGTGGAAAATAATTAGAAACTTAAGAGGAAAACAGAAAACTCTGAGACATTTCAAGTAAGGGGAAATTTAATATAGGGCATTAGTTATAAAAGTATAGGAAGGATTGGTAGAATAAATGGAGGAGAAATCACCCAGAGATCAGGAAGTCACTGCTATCACTGGGCTGCGAGGCTGACTCCTATATTGCCTGCTTCCACTGCCAGTGCAAAATTTGATTTTGATGAACTGGACATTGGCGGCTCAGAGGTAAAGAATCTGCCTGCAATGCAGGAGGCACAGGAGCCACAGGTTCGATCCCTGGGTCTGGAAGATCCCCTGGAGGAGGGCATGGCTACCCACTCCAGTATTCTTGCCTGGAGAATCCCATGGACAGAGAAGCCTGGTGGGACTACAGTCCATAGGGACGCAGTGTTGGACATGACTGAAGCAACTTTACATGCACACACCAAACACACACGTGAGTATTATGGACTAAATGTAGAATTCAATGAGGTGATAAGAGTGGGGATTAGCACCCTTATAAGAAGGGGAAACAAAACACCAGCTCTCTCTCTCCCCCACCACCCTCTGTCTCTCTTCCCAAATGAGCAAAAGGGGTCATAGGAGCACACAGCAAGATGCTGGCTGCCTGCAAGGCAAGAGAAGAAGCCTCAGAGCAAAATCTACCTTGCCAACACCTTAACCTTGGAGTTCCAACCTCTAAAACTGAGAAATAAGTTTCTGTTGTTTAAATCACCTTGTCTGTGGTACTTTACCTAGCAAACTAACCCAGAACATAAAAAGAAAGTCAAGAAAATATCAAATATTAAAATGAAAAATCTAAAAAAAAAAATCTGACAGTAGAACAGGCTGAGTTTGAAGGAATAAAAAGCAGACAAAATAAGATGACAGAAAGGATTTTAAAATGTCTTCCTCCTTTCTCCTCATAGCCTCCTATTTGTTTTTTCTTTTCTTTTACAAAAGGAAAAAAGTTTTTGGTTTTATTTTTTATTTCACAAGCAGAAGGCCAAGTGAAGAACTGAGTGATTATCCAGGGAACTGAATTAATATAAAAAGTCTAAATAACTCAAGTCAAATCCCTTTTTTTAAACTATAGTATCTCTACAATTGTCTAAATATTTCTTTCACTTGGCTCTACAGATAACACTAATGCTGCCTTAATTTTAATATACTGGACATAAGATGTATCCAACAGCTAAATTTCAAGAGCAAAGAAAAAAAAAATGAACTTCTGATGAAACCCAAGTAAATAAAACACCCAAAACCTATGTACAACTTATATGGGATGCATACTCCTATAAAAGATAATACCCTATGCCATATTTCTGCAGTCAAAATGTTTAGGATCTTAAACTGTTTTTGCAAAATATAAGTGAAGCTGAGGAAACAAAATTTATTACTTTAAAAGAAAGTAAAACCTTTCTATAAATTATTTTTAAAAAGTAACAATACTTAAAAATTATTTTATATTGGGAACACATCCAGATGTCAATTTCCTAGAAGATCTACAAAGTTAAAAAATTTGCAATACTTTTGCAACACCAAAATGCCACAGCTTCTATGCACAAGGAATGAGACGTATGCAGAGAATTTGGTAAATTTAGGAAAAACAGGAAATTCAGACAAGAAAACTCACTTCTGGCCCCTAACATGTGTGAGTCCCTTAAGCAGACCAAACATAAGTATATTTGTCTGTACATTCAAGCCCTCGGGATGCTGGAAAGCAAGAAAACTATAGTTTTTATAGTTATACAAGTGTATTTTGATGGAGCATTTTTTAACAAAACTTGAATTTAGAGCTATGATTCTCCTAAGAGAGGAAGGAATATCATAAATAGAATCGGCAAGTGGCTTTGTCAAAAGAAACACACTCTCACATGCCCCCTCCTCCCAGTCAACAGTCCAGGTGATGGGGGGGAGGGGGCCCCGATACCGAAGGGAGCAGTGTAGCAGTCCCGCAGTCCTGCAAGAATTAGTGACACAAAAGAACAAACACGGAAAAATATTTTGTGGCAATAAGAAAGCAGTATAAAAAAAGAGAATTCTCATCTTGATTTTTATTTCTTCTACTTTTACAAAACAACTGTTTTAAAACTTTCTTACAAAAGCTTTAAAAAGACACATATACATGACATGCAGGAGATGAGAATAATGTTCCTCTAATATAAAAGCATTAAACAACATTTTGGGTGCTGGACAGCACTTCTGGCGTGTTTATTTATTAAGACTAGAATCCTCAGAGTTCTCCACTGCAGTATTTTCTAACACAGTATTACTGGTTGCGGAAAGTAATTTGCCTGAACTGCTCTCTTTTTCAGTCTCCTCCCAAGTAGTTGTCAGAGGCCTCCTGAGGGTTTCCGGAAGCAAGAATGTTAGAACTCCACTCACTAAGGCCAAAGTCCCAACCAGCAACTAGAAGGAAGGAAAAAAAAACAAAAGTGACACATCGAGAAAGAAATGTACCCTTCAGAGAATAATCATTTCTGAACCTTGTTCAGAGGGCAATAGAATTGAAATTGACATAACAGCTGGCATTTTTGTTTCTCAGTAAGACCTTTTTGGTTACTTTTAATTCATTGACTAAGCTTAATCTGATCATTCATCAACCACCGTGGAGCACCTACTCAATAAATCCCAGTTACTGCCTGCATTATTACTCTTGTAGGCACAGTCCTAGGAGCTACACTGAGGAAAAAAATCAAAAAACTCCCTGCCCTGTCTTGCCAGGCTCCAGAGTCTTGTAGGAGAGCCCAGCATCTTGGATTTGGACTTGATGGTCAGGGACTGTCTTAGTCAACCCTGCTCCTGCCCCCAATAATGGACATGCTATCAGCATTCAGTAAATGGTGGGGACTGAATAAATGTATGCATGCACATATAAACAGTTCAATGAACCAAAATCTGTAGCATTTAGGGGGAAACAAAACAGAGGCAGTGGAAACTAGCTGCTACTTTGTGTGTGGGGAACAACAGTTTCCAAGTGATTTCCTATAAAAATCCAGTATTTCTTTACCTTCCAGGATTTGACACACAAAAGTCAAACTTTCAGACTACCACCAAGGTGTTTGTCAAAAATGAAAATCACATTAAAAACTAAAGTCTGCATATCTCTTCTCTGTTGATCACTATGAAGACATGGGTGGGTTTTAGAACTAAATCTGGATATAGTCTGTAAAAACTCTGTCTTTAAATAATTTAACTCCTTTAGCAAAAAGTACCGAGAAGAGGCAACAAAAATAAATTAAGGCATGGGCTTTCTGATAAATCTGCATATTTGGTACTTTTATAGGCTCTGAGATACAGTGCAAACTGAGACACGACGTGAGGCCACATCAGCTACAGATGTGACCTGGGAAGACAGTTCTTGACTTGTTTTGCAAAATACTGATACCCTAAATCCAGAAATGCATAAGTAAGCCAAGAAACAGTAACAGAATCTAAAGTTATACTGCAAAGGACGTAGAAATCCCAAGAGAGCCCTCTGTCAGGGTCTGAAAAACATTGAACAAGTCTAAACAAGAAATACAATCAAATGGACAATTCGAAATAAGACTGGATTTTCTTTTTTAACTTGGTAGTGAGAATCAGTTCAGTTCAGTTCAGTTCGGTTGCTCAGTCGTGTCCAACTCTTTGCAACCCTGTGGACTACAGCATGCCAGGTCTCCCTATCCATCACCAAAGAGTTTGCTCAAACTCATGTCCATTGAGTCAATGATGCCATCCAACCATCTCTTCCTCTGTTGTCCCCTTCTCCTCCCACCTTCAATCCTTCCCAGCGTCAGGGTCTTTTCCAATGAGTCAGTTCTTCACATCAGGTAACCAAACTATTGGAGTTTCAGCTTCAACATGAGTCCTTCCAATGAATATTCAGGACTGATTTCCGTTAGGATGGACTGGTTGGATCTCCTTGCAATCCACGGGACTCTCAAGAGTCTCCTCCAACACCACAGTTCAAAAGAATCAATTCTTTAGCACTCAGCTTTCTTTATAGTCCAGCTCTCACATTCATACATGCCTACTGGAAAAACCATAGCTTTGACTAGATGGACATTTGTTGGCAAAGTAATGTCTCTGCTTTTTAATATGCTGTCTAGGTTGGTCATAACTTTTCTCCCAAGGAGCAAGCATAGTAGTGAGTAATGAGAATAGTCAGGCACTGAACAAACAGAACCTTGCATCTCTCCTTTCACTCCAAGCAGGTCCCCGACCCCCTTGGCCAGCCCTCACTACCCCACAGAAGCACCCCAACAACCCCCTCCATCCCACCTCTCCCTCTCCCTGGCCAGGAGGATCCTTTGTCCCCTCTCACCTTCTCCTGGGGGTGGGTGGTGGAGGGGTGGGGTGGGGGTGGGGTCTTCCCCCATCAGTAGATCCCCCTTCTGTCTCACAAACTTTTGATCTTTTCCTTTCCACTGGCTAGTTTCCCTCAAAATTTCTTGAGCCTCTTAGAATCTCTGTACCCACTCTGCCTGGGAACTTGTACTTGCTACCTGTGTGGCCCTTGGCAGGTGACTTAATTTTTCTGCTCCTCAGTTTCCTTATCTGTAAAATGGAACTAATAATACCACCTGCTCCCAAAGGGCTGTTGAAAGGATTAAATTAAATAACACATTTAGGGCACTTAAAACAGTAACAGTTGAGGAGTCAATAAACGGTAGCTGTCATTACTACTCTCTATCTTTTGAAGCAAGCAAAAAAGACTCTCCACCTCAGCCCACATCCACTGCAGCCCCCACCCACCTTCTCCACAGCAGTCCCTGCTTCTCCTTCCACCCTGCGCACCCCCTGCCTCCCCTGCCCCCCCAGCAGCATGGCCCTCACCCAATACCCATGGACGCTGCTCTTCCCAGGCCACAGATTCCTAGCTGCCAAACCTGACAGCTGTTTGCCCGTTCTGCTTTTCTTAGCCACTGTCCTGTTCTGCCTTCGTTGCCTCCCCTCCTCCTTTGGGGTCCTGGTCACCTCCCCACCTCCCTTGCTGCTGCCCCTCAGTTTCCGCCCTGAACCCCTCTTCCCATCAGGTGCTAAATGCCACTGTTTCCAGGCTTCTGCTCTTCAGTCTCCCTCCCTTTGCCCTCACCCTTCATAAGCTGACTCTCACGTCTGTACCCCTCAGAGTTCCAGACCTGTAAGGGCACAAGCCTCCCACCTACCCCCGACCCCGCTGCGCCCTCCCCAGCCATCAAGCAGGCACCTCCCACCCCTCACCCACAATTCAAGTGCACCGTTCCTCCCCACCTCAGCCTTGTTCCTCCTCCTGGAGTCCCTACAGCCCTGAGAACAACCTTTCACCCCTCCAGCTGCCCCCTCTCCACCATACTCAACTTGTCACGAGTCCAGGGGGTAAGACTTTTCCATCCTGTCCTCTCCAACCTGCCTTTAGTCTGATATTCTGATCTCCTTTGAGATCCCTGCATCCTTTCACCCTTACCTCCCGACACCTACAACCCACCCTGGGTGTTAGCAGCAATGCTTGCACCCAGACCCAAACTGGCCATGTTTCTTTTCCCCTCTAAGTTTCTGCCTTTCTGTTGCCTCTGCATGGAATTCCATTATCTCCTCTTCCACCTGGCTGACTCACCGGCCCCTCCAGACACAGATGAAAGGCCCCTCCTGCAGGAAACTTCTTCTCTGGCCCTAGCTGGGCTTGGTAGCCCTCTCCTGCAACCCCATAACCCCAGCATTTCCCTACCCCAGCCCTCTTCTCTGGGACCTCTGCCTTCCATCCTAGTCTGGACATCTTTCAGGACAAATGCTCTCTCTTTCATCTCTGCTCCTTATCACCTAGCAGGAAGCCTAATTCAAAATCAACGCTCAACCTCTGCCAAATGATTTCAAGAATACAAAGATTATGTGAATTAGGTATCCACTTCTTTCCTTGGATTACTTAAAAATAATAGTTGAAAATAAAAGCAACAGAAGGAATGATGCTCAGGTGCTTCTTTTGGAAAGAGAAAATATAAACTTATCTTCTAGATTATCACATCTATTCCTCAAAAGGAAAATATTGGCTCCCTGGGCAGTTTGACACCCACAAAAAACTTGAATGAGAAATTTAATATTTATATTTTTACTCATTAAAAATAACAGGCAACATCTGCTACATCCAAAGGAAGCACACTTACAGAATATTTTTGCAAATATACCCAAGACCCTGGTGACAGAGGTGGTCCTGGGGAAGGGGGATGAGGGTCAAGGTGGAAGAACTTGTTTCTCTGCATCCCCTTTAGGACTGTTTGTTTAACCTACAAAAAAGGCATGGTGTTTGGATTCAAACCCAAGTATGTCATTTAAGGGTTCCCCTGGTGGCTCAGACAGTAAACAATCAACCTGTAATGTAAGAGACATGGGTTCGATCCCTGGGTTGGGAAGATCCCCTGGAGGAGGGCATGGCAACCCACTCCAGTATTCTTGCCTGAAGAAACCCCTTAGACAGAGGAGCCTGGCGTGCTACAGTCCATGGGGTCACAAAGAGTCAGACATGACTAAGCAACTAAGCACAGCACAGAACATGTCATTTAAATAGTGATAGCAAAAACAGCACCTACATTCTATAAATGGAAAAGACCCTGATGCTGGGAAAGCTTGAGGGCAGGAGAAGAAGTGGGCTACAGAGGATAAGATGGTTGGATGGTATCATTGACTCAATGGACATGAGTTTGAGCAAACTCCGGGAGGTAGTGAAGGACAGGGAAGCCTGGTGTACTGCAGTCCATGAGGTCCCAAATAGTCGGACACTACTGAGCAACTGAACAGAAACATTCTATGAAGACTGCTTTTCGTAAAGCAAGTAAAATAGAGCTTGTCATATAACAAGCACTATTAGACTAGCTGTTAAATAAAATTAAAAATCCCTTTTAACTTTATAGTCTGTAGTGGATCTTTATGGATGTCCTTAAAAAAATCTTTATTTAGTTTTAGTGACTTTATAGCAGTTTGCTTTTATAGATTTATCTATCTTCTTCTATGTGTTTTGGCTAATTTTTTAAAAACATCTTTTCCATTTTCATCTTCTATTAATGAGGAACATAAAGTGCTAGCACAAAGGAGATGCTTCTGGAAAAGTCCATGCTCTAAGAAAGAGTAGTGAGCTCTCAAAAACCTTTTCCTGTATAGACCAGACCCAACTCCCCCAATTAAGCACACTTGACTGGGTGCCTGTTGCTGGGACACGGGGGAGAACCACGCTGAACCAATGATTCCCAAAAAGTAGATGCATATCACCTGTGGGTGCACAGTGATTTTTTTTTTAAGGTCATCTCAAACAATTTATTACTCCTAGGATTTTGCTAGTGTATAAGACATATAACTAGTATGCATGAGTCATATCTGACTCTTGGCGACCCCATGGACTGTAGCCCATCAGACTCCCCTGTCCATGGGATTTCCCAGGCAAGAATACTGGAGTGAGTTGCCATTTCCTTATCCATGTAACTAGTATGCTGCTGCTGCTGCTGCTAAGTCACTTTAGTGGTGTCCGACTCTGTGCGACCCCACAGACAGCAGCCCACCAGGCTCCTCTGTCCCTGGGATTCTCCAGGCAAGAACACTGGAATGGGTTGCCATTTCCTTCTCCAATGCATAAAAGGAAAAGTGAAAGTGAAGTCGCTCAGTCATGGCTGATACTTCGCAACCCCATGGACTGCAGCCTACCAGGCTCCTCCTTCCATGGGATTTTCCAGGCAAGAGTACTGGAGTCAGGTACCTAGTATAACACCCATGATTTCACTGTTACTGTTGCTTAGGGCAAAACTAAATTATAAAAGCCAGTGTATCTGATTTAAAATATTAAATATTATAAATTATAACATGAATGGCACACAAAGTAAAAGAAATGCTTTGCTGGACCCAATTGCAGCGATACAAAATGCCCTGTCCTACGAGAGCTCAACGGTTTAACTGGGAGACAAAGACAGATGTGCACATGTTACAGCCAGACCGCCACAGCGGGCTGTGGAAAGGTACACACGAAACGCTACACAGACCTGGGAGGGGGAGAGACTGGGTCACTGGATCTGGGTGGCCTTCTTGAAGAAGTGGGGTTTGCTCCATGTCTTAAAAGCTACCAATACACAGGGGCTGCCTCCTCTACACCCCTAGAGCATTCGGGCCCCACTAGTCATCTGGCAGAGTCGGCGCAGGAGGACAAACTGGGAATGAGACAAGTGGGCCCAGTTCTGGTCTCGGCTCCCCAGCTGTGTAAGTCACAGCCACTACAGCTCCAGGACACCATCATCCAGAAGAACTGCTCTCCGCCAAGCCTGGGAAGATGCTGTGAAAGGGACCTCACAGGAGTACTGGAGAGAAATCGCGGCCAAAATGCATCTTCCAGTTCTGGGAGCCCTTCACAGTTCTGACCCAGAAGCAGTGCCAGCTTCTGAGGCAGCCTAGGTCCTAACAGTTCTTGGATTTACCTCTTAAAAAGGAAAAAGACAAAAGGTCTATATCTATCTACCTATCTACCATAAAACACAAGTTTTAAATGCATAAAACAAATGCACAGTTTAAGAAATAATTATAGTACACAATGCTATATTTAAAACAAATAACCAGCAAGGACCTATTGTACAGCACATGGAACTCTGCTCAATGTTATGAGGCAGCCTGGATAGGAGGGAGTTTGGGGGGAGAATGGATATATGTATATGTATGGCTGAGTCCCTTCTCTGTTCACCTGAAACTACCACAACATTGTGAATAGGCTATAGCCTAATACAAAAGTTTAAAGTTTGAAAAGAAAAGAAAAAATTACAAAGCAAACATATCGTGGTCTTGATCACCCATAAGAAAACACTGCTTGCACCCCAGAAGCCTGTCCCTCCCTCCTCCACAGAAGGGGGTCCTGCTTTAGTCAATTAGTCCCATCAATTTTTCTGCTTTTAACTTGTATGGTTACAGAAAGTCTGTGGAAAAGGGGTCTCTTTCTCTTAAGAAAAAATAAAGGTACATGAAAACTTGGGGGAGGTGGGCAAGAAGCACTCTCTGCAGAGGGAATGTTCCAGCAAAGGAGGTGGGGCAGGGTATCAGTGAGAGCAGGGTGGGTATGGAGAGGCGGAAGAAGTGTGTGAAGAAACAAAATAGGGGAGATGGGGAGGGGTCAGTCTGGAAAGGACATGAGGATCAGGCAGAGCTGGGGTTTGTTCTGTAGGTGAGGGGCAGCTGGACTGGAGTTGTGGGTTCAGCAAACTACTCTGATGGGGTGGGGTTGGAGTGAGGGTGGGGGTACAGTGAGGGGAGGGAACCTGGGAGGCAGGCAGTGCTGAGGAGCTGGACTGGAAGCAGGTGAATAGGGAGGTTTTGAGCAAGGAGGAGGATTTGTGTCATGATTGGGAGGAGCGGGGAGGGGGATAAAAGCTGGAGCTCAAGTGTCATGTGGAGGCCAAGGACTCCCAGCCCACAGGGGAGACTGGAGGAGGAGGGAACATAGCCAGCCAGGTTTGGGAAATGGTGAAGTTATAAGATGCCCAGGGAGGATATCCACAGGGCTAGTGAGTCTGCAGCTTGGAAGTGAAGTCAGCACTCAGGAGCAGTTATGCAGACAGGGATTGGGAAAGACAGCCAGGATGGCTCTTGGAGAGTGAGGCAATCGGAAAAAGAGAAGACAGAGAGCGAACAGCCTAGAGAGAGCTCCAAGCAGGAAGTTCCAGAATGGGAGCCTGGAGGAGGAGGGAGAGGATCAGCACCCCCGCCACCCCCACATCCCCCACCGTACCCACCTCCCTGCCCCCCACCTCCCATCACCCATCTTCCTCCTGCCCCAGTTGTGTAACAGTGCTCTGTATGCCTTCCCAAACTCATAGCCGGGCCAGGAGGAAATCTGCAAACTGAGCAGAAGCGCCCTCAGGCTTCACAAGCAGGTGAACAGCTCACACGGCCAATGCCAGGAGGAGGCACACAGACAGCCCCGTCCATGAAGAGCCCCTCAAGTTTCAGAGAAGCTGCAAACCACAGACCCCTACACCTCTCCACCAGACACTACCAGATTCTTCCGGGAGCAGCAGCAGCCTCCAGAACTGGCCTTGATCAGACATCACAAAGGCTGGGGGTGGGAGGCAGCCAGTGGATCCCAACGGAGGAGCGCAGACTCATAGACCACAAACCAGAGTTCCTAGCTTCGTGATGTGCTGAGAGGCCCTACTTGAGCTGACCAAGTTGCAATGAACAGCTTACAGTGGGGAGAGGGGGAAAGGCAATCAACAAACAAGAGAAACAGCAACCACCACCCTACTTAACAACTGATGAGCTGTTAACAAGGATGCTAGAAACCCTCAAGCATTATAACTTGGAGCCTAATAAATAAAAATAGAGAAGGCAATCAGCTGCTCTGCCTCACCGCTATCTCAGTCAATTTCTATAAATTGATGAACACCTGTGGCATGAAGATCCAAACGCTGGAGAGATAAATGCACAACGGAGCCACGATGCTTCCCACACGGCCCACTGTGCTGCCACTCCCCACAGCCAGAGACCTGTAAACACAGAGAGAATTAAGACAGCAGCAGGAACAGAAGACAAGGGACATGTGATACAGACAGTGAGGGAACGGCCGCCCAGATTCCCGTCCACCCTCCCCACAGAGAATAAATAATAAAACTCAAGTCAGCTTAATATACTTGGAAACTAATTTTTCAAGAATTATTCATGATTTTCCCTGGAGGATGAAAGGGCAACCTACTCCAGTATCCTCGCCTGGAAAATCCCATGGACAAAGGAGCCTGGCAGGCTACAGTCCATGAGGTCACAAAGAGTCGGACATGACTGAGCGACTGAGCACACATGTTCATGATCTATATTCACGTTCTGTTAAATATCTGTGTCTACAAACATGCAGATTATTCAAGACAAAAGAAAGGCAAACCGGTCTTCATCAACTATGCAGATGAAGCTCTGACTATACTCATTCAGTCTAACGTTGAGGATGACATCAGTCTTCTATCGCTGAAGTTTATTTAGAATAGGAAGTGAGGATTTGGGAAACCAAAAGATTTATAGCTATGGATCATTCTATTTCAATTTTTTAAAGTCAAGCAATATCTTAATATACTTTCCTTTAAAACTTATTTATAGAAATCTTATGGAATCTCTAGTAGAAAGCAAAGAATGTGCTTCTACCACGAGTGTGCTGTGCTGAGTCATCCAGTCATTCCGACTCTTTGCGACCCTATGGACTGTAGCCCACCAGGCACCTCTGTCCATGGGGATTCTTCAGGCAAGAGTACTGGAGTGAGTTGCCAGGCCCTCCTCCAGGGGATCTTCCCAACCGGGGATCAAACCTAGGTCTCCCGTATTGCAGGCAGATTCTTTACCATCTGAGCCACCAGGGAAGCCCTTCAACATGAGTAAGTATCTTTTATTAAGCCTCGGAGAGGAGCCCCAGGAGAAACCAAACATGCCAGACTCCTTCATCTCAGACTTCTAGTCTTCACAACCATGAGAAAACACACTCCTGTTGTTTGAAGTCCTCAATCTGTGGTGTTTTGTTATGGCAGCCCTAACACAACTGATATCAGGACATTAAGAGATACATCCTTAGAACATTAGCCCTGGGTTGGTGTAAGTCAACTGTGTTTGAGATTTAAAATGGTATTAGGACAATACAGCATCATTTCAAAACAAATTCTCTAATATCCTTGCTAATGACGTATAGACAAAGCCTCTGATTCAGAATTAGCATCATCATGTAATCTTCCCACATCTCGGAGTTCCCATACTTCTACAAAAAGAAGGCATTTATACTCAGAGACTAAATGTAAGGAAATGACACATAAGTGAAAGATAATAAGAAAGCAACACAAAAATAAGTAACTCTTACCTTACAATGGTTGGATACAGCTCAGCTGTATAAAGGTATAGAAGGCCAAACGCTGCCCCTATGAAAAATTTTCCAGCCATACTTGCCACCACTAACCAAAAATGGTAATCCTGAAAATGTATATATTGACAAAACAGACCATCATTTTGTCATCAAATAATATTTTTAAAAGAAAAAGAGAAAATCCTTAAAATTATTACTTAAAACTTTCTAATCTTCCGATGTCTTTCAGAACAGTAAGTTTCATTTTTGTTTGAATCTATTTTGTAAATTCTGCTCATGGTCTGCAAAAGCTTTCCTTCTTTATGAAATTTAGAGAAAAGTTTTACTGTGCCTCCTCTGCCTCGGAGAGTTCAAGTTACCAATTAAGAAAAGCCACTTGGGAAGAGACACTGTGGAATAAGACCCTCGCAAATAGTTTTTGCTGTCATCCTTGACGTATTCCACAAGCTGAAATAGTCCTCAGAGACTTCTCACGGTCCATCTTTTCTCTTCTCCCGTCTGCCAGCTGGGTATTGAGCCTCAGGTGACCTTGGAGTTCACGCATTAGGGGTGGCAGCACCTGCGTCCCTGAGTGACTCCAGGGAGCCAAACTCCCCCTTCACCACCCCTCCACCCACCAGCGAGGTACAGCCACACCAGACTTTCTGTGAGCAGAAAATAAATGTCTCTGATGTGAAGTCACTGAGATTTGGGGGTGCCTGTATTAAGGCAGCCAGTGTCACCCGTCACCTTAACTACTTTGCATTCAAGGTTTGTTGAATGAATTAATGGAACTTAGGAAAATTATATTGTGTTGACACTACCATTTGGAGAGAAGTTTTATTAGAGGGGAAATTTTTGTGATTAAGGGGTAGTACTCTGTTTCTAGAAATGCCCATCAGCCACTTTCCAGTCTTCTGGTTACTGCTGGGGCTTAACCACCATAGAGATGAAAGGTTCTAGGGTTCCCCTAAATGCTCACTGGCTCAAAGACAGCAGCCATCAACTCAACTAATATAACTGCAAGCTACTTAAAAACACATGCAAAAAAGGTATGGATGAAGATCCCTCAAAGTGGCCAGTCTTAAGTGCCTCCAAGTCTTAAGTAATTTTAACTAATGTGAATCAGTTGCATGTGTCAATCACCTGGAAATTTCAATCCATAACTCATTTGATTCACCAATCATTCACTGATAATTAAGTGAAGCATTAAAGGAAGTCACTGGTTAGCTTAAAATAGATTTCAGACAATATACAATACTTAAAGTGCCTTGATCTAAATGTTGAAATACTATTGCTTTGTAATTATATAATCACTATAATTATATATATATATAATATAAATTATTTTAAAGTATTGTTATGGTGACCATATTTTCTATATTGAGAATGAAAATACAGGTTCTAGTAACATTTGGGGTGAAAAAAGGAAGAGTTCTTCTCGGTGCAAGAGGTATTCTAGGCCAAAGAGTTTGCCAAAATACAGGAATGAGGAAGTCATTTCAGTTGTTTATAGCACTGTTTCTCACTAAGAAATTGCATTCTTAGAAACAAGATCCTTAGGAAATGCATGCACACTAGAAATTGGAAACTACTAACCTACCACAGTGAAAAACTGTTTAAATCAAAACAGTTCTGAACATAAGACTCATAGTATCTTTCATCTGTCCCCATGACTCCCTTGCTCCTTCAGATTCCTGACCAAATGTCACGTTCTCTGAGCGGCACACAGTCCTCAACCACCTTAGATAAAATAACAGGACACATGTGCGTTCCCCCTCCAAACACAGTCATTCTCCATCCCTCATTCAATTTTTTCTTCATTTTACTCAGAGAAACTTGACTTACTACACATCTTCAGAACCTGGCACATACTAGATGCTGGATAGAACTTTTATGAGTGAATAAAAGTTTCAGATGATGATACTCACTGGAAAGTGCAATCTACTCTCCTCACTCAAGATTACCATGTTTACACAGTACAACACTGACCGTCTCTGGGAAGTGGAATTTTGGGCTTCGCTCCCACCTCTCACATTTCTTTTTCCCTTAAATTTTCTATTTATTATAACAGAGAAGGAATGATTTTTTAAGAAAGCATTTAAAATATTATGTATATAATCTATCCCTATGTCTTATTTCATCTTCATATTCATAAGCTGAAAATGTCCCCATCAAACTGTCACAGCATAACTAACCATTCCCTAAGTAAAACATAAAAGAACTCACCTTGGGGATCACCATAATCACACCATTGGTTGCTGCGCTTGACAGAAGGGAGAAAATCAGAATGTTTCTTCTCCCCACACGGTCCATCCCAAAGCACACAAGGACATAGGCAGGAATTTCCACCACACCTGTCATGGAGCAGAATGACGCATCTCTGTAAGTCAGAGCATCCAACTGAACAGGGGGACCCTGCCCTCTAACCCAAAGGAATGGTCAGCCCTCTCTCTGATCTCAGGGACTTCCAAGAACTACCTAACAACTGCCTGAGAGGAAGCAAGGCCCACGACTTTTAAACTCACTGGAGTGGGGAGGATATTCGCTGTGATGTGCACTAATGCTTACATAATCTGCTTAGCACTTATCATCTCTCCTCAGAATCTTATCCCCAACGAGGCTGAAAGCTCCCAGGACACAGCACAGTGCCCTGGAGGGCAGGCTGGTGGAATGAACAAATCTGTAAATTAATAGACAACCCTGATCTTTTCTGATCTTTGGCTTCTTCTGCTTGACAGAACTATGGGGAAATGTTTGTATCAGTAACTTCGAACTGAGAAATTAAGGTAGAAAATTCAGTGCAGCTAGGTACATAAAGTAATGATAACTGTTTTATGGATTTTAAACCTAAAAATAAAGCTAATATGAATCCCCCACTGAGCAAGGACCTTGTCTTGGATCTCCATTTACTCCCCCTCAACAAAAAGCAAAGTCCAGAACTGACTTAAAAGCCCTTCCGTTGAAGAATTGAAGTTTGAATCTTAGATCCAGAACCAAAAAGTTTTACCTCTATCCCCCAGAACGCAACAGGGAGCAAGCAAGGTTTCTCAGCAAAACTAAGCAAACCCAGGAGCCTCTGAGAAACTGTCACTGCTTATCAGCCTGGACTGTCCACGTAATTCAAAGGTCTCTTCTTTCGACCCTCTGCAGCCTGCCTAACCTCAGGACACTACCCATCACTGCCTTTGAGGACTGGCGTGCCCTTGCCTGTTTAACTACAGAATGCTATTAGCGCCTGGACTGGCAGGTCTGGGTCTACATGTCTTCTGTGGCTTTGGGAATATGTCACTGCAGGTGGATACATATTTCCTGAGTTAACATTCTTAGCAGTACATCAGAAATTAAACTCTGCTGAAGCTGCTCAGAAGAAAAAAAGGCTGGGCAAAGACAAAAAATAACATTCTGAGCCCTGCTGGAGAGATGGGTCTCCCTTCTTTTCATTAACATGAAAAATAAATAACTCCAGAGAAAACGCCTCCCCTTCACAGACCCTGCTGTAATTCTGGTGCCTCTGGACCAAAACAGTAGGTTCATCTATTACTCTACTCTTTTATTTTTTTAAAGGACTTTTCAAGATCAAATAAAACAATGATTCTCAAAAGAACCTCCTGGGAATAGGCCTGGATTATCACCACCACTTTCCAACTAACACTAAATCAGACGACTAACACTAAACACGACTCGCTCAGTCGTGTCTGACTCGTTGAGACCCCATGGACTGCACAGCACTCCAGGCTTCCCTGTCCATCACCAACTCCCGGAGCTTACTCAAACTCATGTCCATCGAGTCAGTGATGCCATCCAACCATCTAATCCTCTGTCGTCCCCTTCTCCTCCCACCTTCAATCATTCCCAACATTAAGTGGCTTGAGCCAAATGAGTAAGTTACAGCTCAGGGACTGGTCTTTGGGAGCCAAGCCTTTCCTGCCAACCCCCTCCCTCACGTCTGATTCCCTCCACATCTGACTGGGGGCTCTCCTCTCTTCAGCACTGTGTGCAAGGCCACCAGCTGAATTCCTGGAGCCTAGCAAAGCTGCACAGCTACTGGGAAAGCTGAAGAGACCTTTTCAAGTATATTCCACCTTGATTCTTCTTGAATTGTAGAGATGCTGCGTCTAAATTTTTTACTTGACTACGTCTGGGTTAGAAATGGTGCAACCAACGAACCCTTCCGGGATTAGGACCATGTGCCATTATTTTCTTCACTTTTATAATGGATAGTCTCTCTAACCACTCAGACCCCATTCTGATCCTATCTCCACGTAACCCCAAAGGTATGTCCTGAGGCTACTGCAGTATTCATCACCTGCAAGGAGCACAAAACCTGAGCTGAAATCCCCACCTATCTCAAACCATCTCAGGAGTGGAAAACTTGTTCAAAATTTGCACAGCACAAAAGTACTGACTAGAAGTGCTTGACAAGCAGAGGGCTACTGCCAAGGATCATGACATGAAAAAAAGCAAAGGCAGTAGAGACTACGTGTGTGCTCAGTCGCGTCAGTCCTGTCTGACTCTTTGCAACCCCATAGACGGTAGCCCACCAGGCTCCTCTGTCCATGGGATTCTCCAAGCAAGAGTACTGGAGTGGGTTGCCATACTCTCCTCCAGGGGATCTTCCTGACCCAGGGATCAAACCCCCATCTCCTGCATTGCCGGCAGGTTTTTTACTGCTGAGCCATCAGGGAAGCCCAGTGGCTAGAAAACAATGCTGTTTGTCTTAGAAACATTTTTATATTTATGAGACTGCCTGTTTTCTTGAGAACTGATATATCTCCATCAAATTTAACAGACTATATCATAAAGATTTAAAATCCCCAGCATCCTAAACTTCCCCATGTCTCACCCCACCCCACTTGATTCTGCTACCATTTGCTGCTGTGTTCTAGAAATACTGCCTCCTTTCTCAAACTGACACATAGAATGCGTTCACTTGTTCACTGTTTATAAAATGTGTTTGAAGTCAAGGTGGGCTCTTTTTATAAACTTGTTGGTCTGTCCCCCCTAAAACAAGAGTAGTCCTTTTTTTTTAATGACATAATTCCTTTGTGCTATAGTCAACAAAAACAGGTGTCTCATCAGAGTACTTTAATGAGAAAGGATGATATTTATGTATAACAATTTTAAAGCAAACCTTTCTGGCGATAATATCAAATACAAGTAGCCTACACAGAAATAACCAGCTGCATAAATGCACTTCTGATAATTCTCTAATGTCTGGTGTGAATTTTGGTTAGGAGTCACACCTCAGGCTACCACAGCTTCAGAGCTATTTTAACCTGCCACTGAATTAAAAGAAGCATGACATCATAAACTATAGTTGTATGTGTTTAGGTTATTTTACTGACTAAAATTCCTAAATTAGAAGGTAGAAAGGTGCCAGAAGATCTCCAAGACATGTTAAATTTTAAAAGGAATGCAACTTGCAAAGACCAATATGTAGTGAATTATCTCATTTATGTTAAAATATAAACCATTTATCGCTATAAATATATGGAGAGGCATAAAAAGAAATCTGAAAGTACAGGCCAAAGGTTATAGAAGTTACCTCTGAACTACAGTTCTGAGATGGCAATGGGCTTGAAGGAAGGAAGCAAGCAAGGAGAAGAGGCAGGAAAGGAAGGAGGGACTCAAGTCTTCGATTTTGCATTTTTTAAAAGAAAATATATGCCTGTGTAATACTAAAAGGGGCTTCCCTGGTATCTCAGATGGTAAAGAATGTGTCTGCAATGCAGGAGACCTGGGTTCGATCCCTGGGTGAGGAAGTACCCACTCCAATATTCTTGCCTGGAGAATTCTGGACAGAGGTACCTGGAGGGCTACAGTCCATGGGGTTGCAAAGAGTCAGACACGACTGAGCTACTGACATACACACACACACACACACACACACACACACACACACAATACTAAAAAAGACCATAATAACATAGCTGGCAGTGTTGTTCCTGGTAGAAATAAGGACAATAGAAACACTCTCAAAACTTGCTAGAAATTTCACTTCGCAGCTACACTTAAATATAGTTTAACCACTTACCCATAAGGAAGAGATTTAAATATTCACTGCCTCCCAAATGAACAGAATTCAAAAAGAAGGTGTAGAACCCCAAACACCCCGTGAACCAAATAAGCCAAAGAATAACTGTCCTTGTTCCAATACTGCAGTCATAAAACAGTTCTGACAGGGTGTGCTTCTCAACTTGAGAGGGCTTATTACCAGCAGAACCATCATGATCCAGTGATAAAAGTTCTGAGAGTTTACAGGATCTCGTCCTATTCCACTTGGCCATCATATCAATTACTTTTTGTGCTTCTTCGTATTTTCCCCCTGAGATAAGCCAAAAAGGTGTCTCTGGGAGCAGCCAACAGCACAGGATAAAGGGAGCAGTCACGGAGGAGAGGACTATCTGATAGATCCACCAGGTCCTGACGAAGTAGCCCGTCAAAGCCACCACCATGGTTCCAAAAGCAAAAAAGGAATGCAAGTGGATGGACGCCCATGTCCGAGACTTCATGCCGACAAATTCTGTCACATAGACAAACACCACCACGAGATAGCCACTTCCAGACTGCAAAACAAAGCAGGGAGGGTGGGCCAGATTTAAGGTCACACACATAACTACAAAGGAGTCTGACCCCTCTGAAAATCACACCAGAAAGAAAACAAAGCTTTGTTTTCTGAAACCCATATCACATTCATACAGTGGAATTTAACCCAATCCATCCTTCTTCTTAAAATGTGTCCTCTCATCTTCCCACACCCTGTCTACCCCAAATGGCAAAGCTTGAGTGGTTCTGCATGATACAAATGTTAGACACTGCTTTTTGCTTCATTTAAATATTCCTTTACAGTGTGAAGTTATGTCTCAGTTCCTTGAAAAGATGTGTATTAATTTATCTATGTAGAAAAGAGCCTTTTTTTATTAAATCCTAAATTCTAAATGGGGAAAAACATTTATAGTAATTAGAAGAAAAAAGATTTGATTAAAATTTCATTTTGACATTCAACAACAACAACAAAAAAAACAGACAAATTGGACTTCAGGGAAATTCAAAACATCTGTGCATCAAAAGACACTATCACTAGAGTGAAAAGGCAACTTATGGAACAAGAGATATGGAAATCATACATCTGATAAGAGACTAACATCCAGAATACACAGAGAACTTCTAAAACTCAACAATAAAACAAAACCTTACAGGATATTTGGTCCTGTCAGAAACATCCATAAAACATTCAGTCCACACCAAAAGGTCCTGGAAATTTGGGCCTATCTAAAAGACCTACTATAAGCATATTTGGTCCAAGCCAAATGGTTTTGGATAAGACCAGATATCAACTACCTTTTGGTATGGACCAAATGTCTTATGGATGGTTTGGATAGGACCAAACATCTGCTAACCAAACAAACAATCAAACTGAAAACTGGTATCAGATTCCTCTGAAGAAAATACAAGAATGGCCAATAAGCACACGAAAAGATGCTCTGCATCACTAATCATTAGGGAAATGCAAATCAAAATCATGATTTGAGATGCCACCTCATGGACATTAGGATGGCTAGTATAAAATAAAATAAAGTAAGTGTTGGTGAGGATGTGGAGAAATCAGAACCCTTCTGCACTGGTGGCAGAAATGTAAGATGGTACAGCCACTATGGAAAACAGTAAGGGGAGTCTTCAAAAAACTAAAAATATAATTGCCTTATGATCCAGCAATCCCGTTTGGGGAATATACCCAAAAGAATTTAAAGTGAGATCTCAAAGAAATATTTTTACGCTTATGTTCATAACAACATTATTCACAGTAGCTAAAACACGGAAGCAATCCAAGCTCCCATCAACAGCCATCCATCAACAGAGGAGTAGATAATACACAATGGAGTGTTATTTAGCCTTAAGAAAAGAATATTCTGACATATGCTCCAACATGAACTAACTTTGAGGACATTACACTAAGTGAAATAAGCTAATCACAAAAAGACAAATATTGTATGATTCCATTTATATCAGGCATAGTATCTAGAGTAGTCAAATTCATAGAGACAGAAAGTAGAATGGTGGTTGCTAGGGGTTGGGGAAAAGGAGTATCGGAAACTACTATTTAATGAATATAGACTTTCAGATTTGCAAGACAAAAAGAATTCTGGAGATGGATGGTGAGGATGGTTGTACAACAGTATGAATGCACTTAATATCACTGAGGAGAAGGCACTGGCACCCCACTCCAGTACTCTTGCCTGGAAAATCCCATGGACAGAGGAGCCTGGTGGGCTACAGTTCATGGGGTCGCGAAAAGTAGGACACGACTGAGCGACTTCACTTTCACTTTTCACTTTCATGCAATGGAGAAGGAAATGGCAACCCACTCCAGTGTTCTTGCCTGGAGAATCCCAGGGACAGGGGAACCTGGTGGGCTGCCGTCTATGGGGTCGCACAGAGTCAGACACGACTGAGCAACTGAACTGAATATCACTGAACTGTAGATACTTAAAAATAGTTATGATGGTAAATAATGTGATGTGCATCTTAGCACAATAAAAAGAATGGAGGAAAAACTTTCTTTTAAAAGCAGGCCTATATTAAATTTAAAAAAATTCAGATTATAATAACAATATGTGACTACTCATAGAATAAACAAAGAATGAAACAAATGGATTTTTTTGTGAAGGAAGGTGGTAGTGAAAGGACTAGAAGTTCTAGAAAATTATTTCACATTTGACTTTCATTAATATAAATTAAGTTGTAAAATTAACTTTTGAAAAATTATTCTGGGCACCACTGACTTCCCCAAAGGCCTCTCTTAATCCTTTGATATTCAAGTCATACTCTTTTGAAGGCTTGTCTTGTCATTATCTTTATGGATATTCATTTCTTCAAAAGTTAATTGGTCTACCTCTGCCAGGTCCCAGTTGGTCAAGGGATCTGCATAGCATTCAAGCAGTTTTCTCCCACTGCTTTCAAAGACTCTTTGTAGTTTAGCATCTTTTGTAAGATCCGCAATTTCATTTTGCATCAGAGTTGGAAAGAGGTTAGCCTAGTAGCAGTAAGCAGAGAGGTGCTTGATAGGGATGACTGTATAAATGGCCAGTTCCACATTTTGAGCTTTCATTTCCCCATACAACCTGGTAACTGCAAGACTCAGATAATGAAGCCTGATAATGAGGCCTCCCATATTGAAGAATCCAGTGGTTTAGTAAATTTAAACCTTCAAATACTACAAATTTCCCCTTTAATTCCCCATAAGGTAATAAGCTATAACATCAGTCCTCGAGATGTTTTTTTCAAGGCCAGTTCTTTTGGAGTTCCCTCTCACTTCCTACCAGTTACTTCTGTCACTGGGTTCAAATAGTCCATGCACAACTGCCTGAATAATTCCAAAAGACTCCTTGATCCCATCTGTACCTGTCACCTCCCCTAATAATACTCAATTCCTCACATCTACCCTGACCCCACCCCGGACACAGCAGTCAGAGTGACCACTTCACCTCTGAATTCACTGAACCCCTTCAGAGGACTCTCCTTACCTCTAGGAAACCAGGCAAACCCTTTGTCATCTTCCAAGGTCTGCCTAGTCATCTCTCTCCTTCAGCCTCACCATGCACTTCGCCTTCTCTCTATTCTCCAGGTATCTAGACCTTCGGTTCCTTCACATCCCTGGGCCTTCTCACTTGCTACCCCCTCTGCCTCTAAGGTTCTTCTCTCACCCATCCCTCAGACTAAAAAGACCCTGACTCTCTAGCCTCCCCACCCCATCCCCCACTGTGTGGAGCCCCTCCCCCCACTGCCAGTCCTCATTGTCAACCCTGGATTTTTTACAATGGTCCATCAGCATCTTGCCTTCCTGCTACACTGTAGGGTTATTGAAACATCCTGGTCAGGTTTACTTAGCATGACAGTCTGTAGGTAGAGCAATAAATGTGCTGAGTAAATGAATCTGCCTGCATCTTCTCTAATCAGAATTGCATCACAAATATATTTCCCATAAAACCAAAGGAAAGAGCCACAGAAAATTAAGACATTTTACAGAAGTATTCTATGGGTGGCTGTCTGATTTTCTTGGCTCTGGAAATCAACTCAAGGTATTTTGCAAGACCAAAAAAAATATTTTTAGAATTATCCTCTTAATTATTTCAAAAGAGGACTTCACACTCTCTCAAGACCTATCTTGGCCAAGACCTATCTTGGCCTCTGTTGTACAATCATTCCCACCAGAAGGTCTAATATCAAACCTTACCCTACAGCTACAGAGTCATTTCCTCTCATTCTGTCCTCAGTGGACAGACAGAACTTCTGGTTGTTATCTTTTGTTTAAAAACTCTCTGCATTCCTAAAATTATTACACTTTTTAAAGATACAACACCTTCGATTCTCCTAAACTGTTTTTAATGCATCCTTCTATCCTTGGCCATCTAAGTGTGTCTTCTTAGGGACCCTTCCCAGCTGTTGATGAAGACTCCAAAAGAGAATAACCACCTTCGCCCTTGGAGGGGATACAGTGACCTCTTCTTCTGAGGTTGAAGTCCTTGGCTTCTCCCCAGACCCTTGGGCCATCTGTTCTGATGAGAGGGGATGCGTGCCCTGCTCTGTGTTCAGCAAGATCACAAGCTCCTCCCTAAAGGAAAACTTCACTCTGTTATTCTTGAACGGTGACCTCAAAGAGAACCGCTGTTGCTGCTATTAGATAGTGTGAACCTGTTCGGAAGCCTCAATGAGTGTGGAAACTCCCTGGTCCACTTCCAGCAACAGTCAGCTTTGTAAGAAGTGCCTACTCCATGCCGGGTACTGAACTGTGGACATTTCCCTGAATCTCAAGTGAGTCCTGGTAACAACCCAGTGAAGTAGATATTCTTTTCTACAGTTTACAGATCAGAAGTCAAGGTTCGAAGAGGATGAGGCATTTGCCCAAGGTCACACAGCTAAGAAGCCAATATATGACAATGCTGGGATTCAAACACATGCCCTTTCTGCTTTCCTCCCCTGTTCCCCAGAACAAAAAGGTCTGAAGCTTTGTTTTCACCCTTCCTGCACATTATACAAATGACGTTCTTAACAATATGCCTTAACTGTCTGTTTGGCTCATGCATATAGAGTCTATCTCGACTGACATAACTGCTCAGAAGTAAAATAATTGGTAGCTATTATTTGAAATGGGTATAAACAATGACTTTTTTCCTTTGTGCCTTCTTCTCTCCCTCTTGTTTTCCCTGTCTCTTCTCTATCTTTTGCCTTACAGTATTGGCTAGAATGGGTTTCCCTGGTGGCTCAGAGGTAAAGAATACACTTGCCAGTGCAGGAGACAAGGGTTTGATCCCTTGATCAGGGAGATTCCCTACAGGGGGAGGAAACAGCAATCCACTCCAGTATTCTTGCCTGGAGAACCCATGGGATTCTCGTGGTCAGAGTCACAAAAGAGTCGAACACGACTGAGCAACTAAACAACAACAACAGTTGGCCAGAATCCCCAGTAAAATGCCAACTGGAAGTGATGTCTCACAGACTCCTGCTGCTAATAATGGTGCAATGTGGTCAGGCACAGAGTCAAACAAAAAGTTTCAGCCTACTAAGCAACAGTTTTTCATTTAACAGCTTCCATCCTAAGCATAGGGCACTAATATTCTACAGAAAGACTTGGGCAATGAACAAAGATTAGACCTTGATCTCTATCTCACTAGATTCTAAATGAGCACAACTAAGAGTTAAGGTTTAATATAAAAATACTGCAGTGGAGTTAAAGAGGCAAAAACAAACAAACAGAAACCCCAATAACAACCCAACTCACGATAGCAAGAAGAAAGCGTGCGACTATGAAGCTGTAATAATCAAATGTGAATGCCGCCGCTATGCCAAACAAAAATACACCGGTGCTTGTGGCCCACAAGACAAGTCGTCTTCCTGCCCTGAAAAATAAGAATCACACGGTGGAAGGAGCAAGGTGTGGCTGCAGCAGTTTAAAACATCCACTCTAATTCAAGAAAGATAAATTTTACCTATATTTTTAGTAGCTTATGTTTTTAACTTATTTATTTTGGGTAAATCATGAGTTAACATACAATTTTTTCAAAAGGCCAGTTTTTCAGTGGCCATGTCTCCACCTGGGCTGCTAATATATGCACACAATCACTCTGGGTGGTCCCCAAAGAACCTCCTAACCTGGGATTAGGAGGAAGGAGAGGGAAGATCTGTCCTTTCCCTGTCAGGACCTGCTCTGTCACCTGTTGGATCATCTTCCCTGTTGGGCTGACTCTGCCCACCAAGGGGGAGGCAACTCTTAATAAGCCCCTCTAAAAACAGAAGTCTAGTGACATTCTGCTAGTAGAATAAGTTGCCTACTTGCCCTATATTTTCATAATTGGGAAGGGCATTTCCCTCTTTAAAAAGCACACAAATAACAATTACATGCCTGCAGATATACAAAGTGAGATGTAATTCACATGATAAAAAATCCAACCTTTTAAAGCAGGGATCCCTAACCTCCAGGCCGCAGACCTGTACCTCCTGTCAGATCATAACGGCAGCAGCATTAGAATAGAAATAAAGTGCACAATAAACATAATGCACTTGAATCATCCTGAAACTGTCCCCCACCTGCCCTGGTCCATGGAAAAATTACCTTCCATGAAACCAGTCCCTGATGTCAAAAAGGCTGGGGACCACAGTTTGAAGGTGTACAATTCAGTGGCTTTTTAGTGGATTCACAGAGTGGTGCAACTCATCACTATCTACTTCCAAGACATTTTCATCCCTCCAAAAAGAAAGTCTGCTCCCAGGAATCATCATTTCTTATTCTCTGTTCCCTCTGTCCCCTAACAGCCACAGTCTACTTTCTGTCTTTATAGAGTTGCCTCTTCTGGACATTCTATATAAATGGAGTTGTACACTATAAGACCTGGCTTATTTTATTATGCTTCCAAGGTTCATCCATGTTACTGTACTTCATTCCTTTTTATGACTAAGTAACATTCCACTGGAGAAGGGAATGGCAACCCACTCCTGTATTCTTGCCTGGAGAATTCCATGGACAGAGAGGCCTGGTGGTCTACAGTCCACGGGGTCACAAGAGAGTCAGACACGACTGAGCGACTAACACACACAACATTCCACTACAAGGCTATACCATGTTTTGTTTATCCATTCTTCCCTAGATGGACATTTGGACCTTGTTTCCACTTTTTTGGCTATAATGAATAATGCTACCATGAACATTTGTGAACAAGATTTTATGTTAAGTTATATTTTTAATTCTCTTGGATATGTACCTAGGGGTGGAATTGCTGGGTCATATGCTAACTTTATGTTTAATTTTTGAGGAGCTGCCAAATTGTTTTCCAGGGTGGCTGCCCCAATTCTACCATCCCACCAATTTCTCCACATCTACATTTGTTATTGACAACACTTGTTATTGTCTGTCTTTTTTATTACATCCATTCTAGTGACCAGGGGTATCTCATTATAATATTGATTTACAGTTCCCTAATGATGTTTGATGTTGAACATTTTTATATGCGCTTATTGGCCATTTGTATATATTCTTTGGCAAAATATCCATCCAAATCATTTGTCCATTTTTGAATTGGGTTATTTGTCTTTTTATTGTTGAGTTATAAGAGTTTTTTTATGTATTCTAGATATTAGATTGTCATTAGATATATGATTTGCAAATATTTTCTCCCTATGAGATGTCCCAGACAGGTCATTTTAAGGCAAAAGAATACAGTCCTGAGATTCCAAGCAACAGGTTTGCCCATTGCAGCAGAGAGTATATAAGCAAATTGGAAACTGTCACACTCACAGCCTCAGCCTGCTCTGCTCCCACGGGCACTAGTAGGGATTGTTGGCCCAACATGTAAAGGTTTCCCAATTTCATTTGAACCCTGAAAGTCATTTTAAACTATTTTCATCTATCCCTCTTCTACCCACAACGTTTTCATTCTCTGTAACAGACGAGCAGCTCTCCTGATGATGATCAGAGAACAGAGAACATCAAAGAGAAAGCTCTGCCATTTCCCGCTCTGCCCAGCTGCCAACACGACCTGCATCTGCCTGCAGCCTTTTTTCTTCCCTGCTGTCCAGAGACACACACCCTTTTCTCTTCAAAAGCATTTTGCAATCTTTGTATTGGATCGTGTCTTTTCCCATCTCCTCTGAGGCCTTATTTTACCAGTTACTTCTTTTCCCTCTGTCTCTCCCACTCCTCTGACTCCTCCCTTTCAGTTGAAGTCTCTTCCAGCCAAAGACAAGAAACTGCTCTGGATCCCCATCATTTCTGTAGCCACCTTGCATCTTGCATTTCCTCCACTGACAGACTTTCCAAAAGGGAGTATCTATCTCCTCAACTCCTGTTTTGCTCCTCTCCCCACTGACAACCCAACTTCCATCCTTCCCAGGAAGTTTATGAAGCAGAAGGTTCTTAAACACTGAAATGGTAACTTCAGCCACCAAACAATAACTATTTGACTAATAGACTCCACTTCTGTTGCTATCTCATTATTCAAACCCCCACCTCCTGGAGGGGATGTGGGAGGTACGGGGAAAGACCTGGGTCCTCCTCCCTTCAGGCTTTCATAGTCTTTGTCTCCATGGCCTTCACCTCTAACATAGCCCCAGACACAACAAAGCCCTACAATTTTTCTTTCAATCTGTTTGTTGGTCCCATGTGACTAGCACAGACTGAGGGCAGGGATTTCTGACCTAAGCAGTTGTCTTTTAGGTTTTCAGTGCCCAGGACATGCCTGTAAAATTCACAGCTATGGGGCCAAATAAATAAGTTTATCTCTGTGCTCTGGGACAGGCACCCAAAGTGTGGTACATATCCATACACAGATGAACTTTGCCTTATTTTAAGAGCTATATGTTCATTTTATAGTATGTTTTTTAAAAATTTGGTTGGTACATCACACAATTTCATAGATATCACTGAATAGGGCCAGACTATCCTCCTAAAAAGCAAGTCTATTTAAGGGAAAAAAATTCAAAGTAATAACCAGTCGCTACTGAGTGGTTATATGTCCAAGGTACTTTTTCTGTGTTAATTTTGCAATAACTCTCTGAGAGGAGTCTTGTTATTTTCATTGCCAGCTTACATCCAAGATTCTGAAATGCAGGTCAGGCAATGTGCCTGGGTCCACAGCTAATAAATGACAGAACACAGGTGGACTGTCTTCAGAACCCATCCCCTTAATGTTATTTTGTGTCCCTAAAAAACAGATCAGCAAAGAAGTAATGTATTTAGATAGGAAGTATGAAAATGACTAAAGTTTTGAACATAATTCCCTGTCCCCTAAGACAATGAGACAGGAAAACGAACGCTACACTGATGGATAAAATAATACAAAAGACTTCATGTTACCTGTCAGAGAGGTAGCCAAAGATCACTGCACCCAGCAGGACTCCAAACATAAACGTGGGCTGGATCAGCCTTCCGAACCACTCTCGGTTACACACCAGATCCCACTGGGTCACCACCGTGCTGAGCCACTTGCTTCTGTCGTAGATGTAGCCATCCAAGCAAGGGAAGCTACTCTTCTGGCCACTGTACTCATAGTCCAAACTCGACTGGTCATCCCTCCGGAACCTCTGACAGCTGGTGAGCTCCCAGATCTCCCCGTCCTGCAGCTGCACGAGGATGCGATCCTCATGGCCTATGGAGAACTGGGTCCAGATGTCCTCCAACTGCCAAGTAGAGAGGTCTTGGAAAAGAACCTGACTCACATTGCCTGGGGGCCTGCAGGTATGCTGGGGGACCACTGACAAGAACACAGAAGCCAAGTAGTGGATACCACAAGAGATGTTCTGGAAGGCACATATAAAATAGAGGAATATTTGGTATCTGCAAAGAGAGAGGAAAAGAAACAAGTTATTATAGCTGACCTATGGGCTAAAAAAAAAAAAGACATAGGCAAACATGATGGGTTTCCATTATGCTTAGCCTGAATAAAGGGATAAACACAACCAAATCCTGTTGGGGACCTAAGAGGCATCCCATAAGACAACCCTATGAATATGACTGAGAAGGTAACATACATCATATATGATGTACATTTTTATACTTCGACTCCTCCCCACTCCACAAATTCCAATGCTCAAACTCAACATAGTTCCCACAAAGAGCAGACAGGTTTTGTTTGGGTGAAGTTTACCTGCCTGCCCCGGGAGGCTTTTGGGTTTGGTACCTAAGCAGTCTCATCACCTGGAGAGGCTCCACAGCTGCAAAACTCACATTCTCTGACCACAGCTTCCCATCCTGCCAGCTCCCCCGTCCCTCTCATTGGCCCCAGCTCCTGCACTGTTCGGGGATCCAGCCTTTGGCTCCCTCCAGCTTCTCTAGTTCACTACCACCTTTCTGGCCTCACTCCTTCCCCCGCCAGCCTGAACCCCACCGTTGTCACTAGAGTTTTCCATAGAGTCACACAAGCTCTCTATTCATGTTCTCCATTCACACCCAGTCCCCCCCAACAGAGCACCTCCCCTGGCAGGCCTCTGAAGCTAGGATCTGTTCTCTCTGCCCCACCCACAGGTGCTGAGAAGGTCTTAAGCACACTTTCAGTTCAAATTTCTCTTTTCCTGTCACAAGGATGTGCTCTGCTTAGTCTCTCCGTCATGTCTGACTCTTTGCAACTCCATGGACTGTAGCCCAAAAGGCTCCTCTCTCCATGGAATTTTCCAGGCAAGAATACTGGAGTGGGTTGCCATTCCCTTCTCCAGGGGATCTTCCCGACCCAGGGATCGAGCCCAGATCTCCCACATTGCAGGAGGATTCTTTAACAGCTGAGCCACCAGGGAAGTCACAAGAATAACTTCCTCAAAAAGAACAAAATCTTACTTCCTTAGGTGTCTAGCATTCTAACAAGTCATTTTCTTCCTTATAAAGATTGCTTGTCCACCAAGTCTACCCAGCCCAAGGCTCCTTTCAGAACAACAGACTTAGACACAACATATCACTATGCCCATAGCCAAGAGAAACACTAATGGAAAAAGAATAAGACAGGAAAACCAGAGGTAAGTAAAAGCAAAGATGACCAGAACCTCCAGAAAACAGACCTATGCTATCTGTGTGACAGGTAAAGAAAATTACATTCAGTCCTAGGTTGATATCATTCTATACAGTAAAACATGCTTGCGTATGTGCTAAATCACTTCAGTGGTGTCTCTTTGTGACCCCATAGACTGTAGCCTGCCAAGCTCCTCCGTCCATGGGGATTCTCTAGGCAAGAATACTGGACTGGGCTGCCATGCCCTCCTTCAGTATCTTCCCCACCTAGGGATTGAACCTGTGTCTCTTATGTCTCTTACATTGGCAGGCAGGTTCTTTACCACTAGCACTACCTGGGTAGCCCATAATAAATCATAGCTAGTATTATACCACTGTGGTTAAGAGCATGGACACCAGAACCAGACTACCAAGATTTGAAGCTTGTCTCTGGTTACTTACCACCTGGGTCTTTTGGGCAAGATCCTTACCCTTCATGTGCCTCAGTTTTCTCATCTGAAAAATGAGTTGCTATGTGAATGTAGAGTTACTACATGTAAAGCACTATGGCATACTGTAGGTACATGTAAGTGTTAGATACTATGATGTTCATAAGGTAAAGTCAAAAAAGAGCCTAAAAGGGGCATATACTGACAGGAAAAAAAAAAACCACCAATTATACCCATACGTCTAAGTCAGCCACAAGGCTCATCATTCCAACTCTGAAATTTTAAACTCTCTCTCTCTTTATTCCAAGATAACTCAAAGATCCAGGCTCTCAGATCCCCCAACACAATGCCTGAATCTTAGTTTCCTCAATTCCCTCTGACATAGGGCTTAAACCGTGAAGCTTTTGTAACTTCAATACAAACTTGTTTTTTGCATTGAACAACACCTAATTCTTAAGTGTCCTGCTTTCCTCTTTTAAAGGTGATTTGGACTGTGTTTCCTCACCGTAGAAATGACCAATGAGAAATGAGAGACAATTAGGGCTTTCTACTTAACACTGTCACTAAGGTTTCCTTAAGACTAGATAACAATACGCAACAACCTTCCTCTCTATTTATAGACAATAAAGAGACCAATGAGAGCGAGTGCCAGAGAAAATATGGGCTACTATGATATGGTCACACTATTTTCACCTTTTGCTGTAAGCACTGACATGTTACCTTTTTCCTTCCTATAAGTAGCTTTCACAATCTACCTTTCCTACTAGAATGGGGACTCAGGTAACAATAATAGTCATGATTTATTGATAACTTACAGAATGATAAGATTTTTGCATACTCTACTGTGATTGGCTAAAAGCTGTCTCCCCAAATCCATTCTCCCTTTCTCCCACCACACCGAACCACATCTGACCATGTGGGTGAGGACACGGAGCAGCTGCCCCAGATGCTATGGATGGTGGAGTTGCCTCGCCCACTTGGGTCCCTGGGTGACACCACGGAGCACAACCTGCCCTGGACAGTTATCAGAGACAAAATCCAATTGAGGGGTCTCTTTGTTACAGCTCCTAAGTATGGTGATTAACCCCTAAAATACAAGGGGAAAAAATGGTATTAGTAACTACCACCTCATAAGGTTATCATGAGGATGAAATGAGAGCTGCATGTGGAGTCCTTATAACAACCATGTGTAGTACTTTTATTACCCCCATTTTACAGATGAGGAAGTGGTAAGTCAAATACTTAAGATCATATACTTAATACTTGGTAAGCCAGGATTGGAACTTGGACATCCATTCCCAGAGCTGATTTTGTAATCCCTATGATAAGATGAGACAATAATGAAGGACCTGGCTGAGTCCCAGGGTTGCACTCAGGAGAGCCTCCTAGTTGACAACATGGGCTATGGAGGCCAATGGACATCCAATGACATTGAATTCTGCTCTGCTACTAAGAGATTTGTGATTTAGGTGCAAGACCTGGTTTCCTCATGTATAAAATGAGAGTGATTACCACTAGTCACAAAGGGCTGCAGTGAAGGTTAAAGAAGGTAACATGTACAAAGAACTTAGGACAGAGCTGGGCACAACTGAGCATTCAATAATGCAGGTATCAGGAGGAAGTAGGGGAGAGTTGGGGGCTCCTGCCCCTCCCCCGCCTGCTTCACCACTCCTTTCTTGTGGTCACTGGGAATCATAACCAACATCTCAACATCTGTGCAACTTTTCACCCTGGAGAACAGCACATCATCATCTCTTCATCACAAGCCTGGAAGGGAGCTAAAGGCAGGAATGATTATAATTCTCATTTTGCACATAGGAAACTGAGACACAGTATACCCAGGGTCACCTTAGCAGTGAGTGGCAGGCCAGGATTCAGACTGAGCCCCAAACCTCTGGATCCACACTTTCTATGGCTCCTAGCCCAGCTACCCCTTCTTCCAAAACGTTCTGGGTTAAAGTAGTATTTCTCCACGAATGAATGAATAAATAAATGAATACACTTTAATTTTTTAAATTAATTTGACAAATGAAAAGAGGGTGACAGTCATACAAAAGTTAAACCTAGGTCCCACCCTGCAGTAGCTGTGGGTCCTTGACCCAGCCTCAGTTTCCTAATCATTAAAATAAGGATTCACCCCCACCCCTTCGTAAGATTCCACACTGTGTAGTGGGCACATATTAGGTTTCCATAAACCGAACACACACACACAGAAAAAGAACGAACAAACCTCAAACGGTTGTTCCTAGAGCAATGCAATACCTGCCAGGCCCTGAAGGGGACTCTACCATGGGTTGAGGCTGGACAGCAGTCGCCTGGGGAAGTGAAACAGGAGCCCATTTGGCAGATTAGAGAAACGAGCTGCCAAGAACAGGCATTCCTCCTGTGAGCTGGCCTCTGCAGCCAGCCGGGGCTTCGGACTCCCGCACCCGCAGAGGGCGCGCCAGGGGACCCCGCTCCTACCACTGCCGAAGCAAGCCCCCAGCGCCCTCTGCTCGCTCTGGGGGCGTCCGGCCGCCAGAGTTCGAGAGGATCAGTCCAGGGCCAGGAGTCAGGACCCAGGCCTCTGGACTTTTCTCGGAAAGGAGAGGTGGGGAGATGTGTTCGGATCGCGAGCTCTGCGCGCTCAAGAACCCCATCGCAACGGAAAGAAACAGGCCCCACCGGCGCCTCCACCCACGTGGCTCCGGCTCCCCGGGCACCGTTCTCCCTCCCCTCCCCTACCCCAACTACCTGCCGAAGTGCCCCACGCTGTCAAAAATCAGCTCCAAGTTGCTGGACCCCATGGTGCCGCGGTGCACCATACTCCGAAGTGGGGCGCGCGAAGCTCGCCTAGTGCCGGGGACTGCGGGCACAGCGGTGCCCTGCCCCGCCCCGCCCGGCCCCCGCCGGCCCGCCCGCCCCGGCTTTGGCGTCTCCCGCGCGTCAAAGGGCTCCCGCCGCCAGCGGGGCCAGGCTCTGTTCCTCTCTCTTCCCCTCTAGCGAGTCCCCGCCGCCGCGGCCTCTTACACGGCGCGCCGTGCTCCAGGAGCCCGCGGTGGCACGGTGCGCGCATCCCAAGCCCCGCCACTTCCCGCGCCCTCCCCGCCGCCGCATCAGACCCTGGACACCGCGTCCGTTTCCGCCGCTCTCGAGGGGCGCGCCAGTGCCTGGGAAGGGTGGTCCACCCGGCGGCCCAAGGTGGGAAATGCAGACTCCACTCTTGGGCACAAACATCGTTTTCTCAGAGAAGTCCACCCATTTAGGGGCTACAAGAGCAGACCTCAAGGAATGGATTCTGATGACCCTGAGAAGTGGCAGGAACTTGCAGAGCTGTGTGGAACATCTTGTATTACCCGAAGGGCAAAGGAAACTCCCTGGATAGAAACAAGCAGAATAGTGAAAACAGCAAACTTACACTAGAAGAGATTTGAAAGAGAGAGGAAAGCCCACCACCCCAAGTACTTCCCTCACCTATTTGCCACAGAGCGGGAAATAACACCATTAAAGATTTATTTTTGCTATGAATAATTTTATTTTCTTTTGAAATGCAAATACTACTGGATGATTAATCCATTAAATAATAAGCAATTTGGAATGGATTTTTTCTAATTAGGTAGATTCTTGCTAACTAGAAAGTCTTAAAGTTGGAAAGGTTGCTGGGGAGGTTCAAGTGGTGGGGAGAGAGGGAGAGAATGAGAGTGAGAAGTTTGGGCAAAAGCTAACCCTGGGAGGGAAAGGTGGGAACCACAGGGCCCAGTCAAGACCCTATATTGTTTCAAAGCACCAAAAGGAGATAAACCTGGAAAAGATATGAGGGGTTGAGGAGGGGGTGGAGAGCTATGGGGAAAGTTGAACTTTTTCTGCTGTTCTGATTACAGCAAATAGAAATAGCACAACACACATAAAAAGGACAAAATCCCAGAAAGACACAAACTACAGACACCCATTCAAGAAAAAAAAAAAAAGAGAGAGAAGCAAAACAGCTCTGTATTTATTAAAGAAATTGTATGTGTAGTTGAAAACCTTCCTTCAGGGAGTTCTCTGTTGGTCCAGTGGTTGAGAATTTGCCTTCCAATGCCGGAGACATGGGTTCAGTCCCCTGGTAGGGGAACTAAGATCCCACATGCCAGTAGGGCTAAGCCACAGCTAAGACTCAGCTACCGAGCCCTCGCGTTCTGGAGACCTCGCACTGCAACTAGGGAAAGCCCATGCGCTGCAGCCAAGACCCGGGACCAGATGCCATGATCTTAGTTTTCTGAATGCTGAGCTTTAAGCCAACTTTTTCACTCTCCTCTTTCAGTTTCATCATGAGGCTCTTTAGTTCTTCTTCACTTTCTGCCATGAAGGTGGTGTCATCTGCATATCTGAAGTGGAGAAAATAGCCTGAGTAAAGATCCAGATGCAAAAAGTCAGGACCTGTGTGAGGTCCTAGTATGCAGCACAGCAGCAGATGGGATGGCAGAGTGTGTTGTGCTCAGCCTGGTGCCTGGCACACAGAAACACTGGGCATGTCTTCCTGAAGGGTCTTAGAAGACACCATTAAAGGCCTGTTTGAAAATATCTCGACATTAAAAGCTGTGAGACCTCCAGCAAGTCACATCTCTCTGGTGTCACTGCCCCCATCAAATTGGTTGAAAGTGACAGTCCTAATTCATGGGGCTGTGGTGAGGGTTAAATGAGTTAAGGGTTAAATTAGAGCCCTGTAAAGGGCTCTAATCAACATTTAGGTTGCAAATAACAGCAAACCTAACTCAAACAAGCTTAAGTAAGGAAGGGACTTTTTGACTCGTTATGGGAAAAGTTCAGATATAGAACTAGCTGCCAGTGTGGTGGGATCCAGAGGGACAAACAATATCATCAGCCTTCCCCCTCCTCTCATTCTTTATCTCTTCTCTTTTCTGCTTTTGTGTGTAGATTTAACCCCAGAAGAAAAAAACCCACTCTCTCCCACACCTAAAAGCCAAATTTCCTACACCTGGGCTTGGAGATGGGGTGGGGGGAGAGCAGGCAGCGAGTGGAATGTTCTGATTGGTTGGCCTGTTAGGGGCAGGGAATGCTCTGATTGGCTGGCCTATGGCAGAAGAATGCTCTGATTGGCTGGACTGCATCACATGTTCAGCCCCCTCAATGGCCACCCGACTAGGTCTCACAAATGGCGGAGGTTAGAGTACCTTACCTGGAACGGGATTTCAACAGGAGGAATAACATTTAGAAGCTTTTAACAGAGTGTCTGACCCTTGGTACGTGTTTACTAAAAGCTAATGCTATGAAGATGGGCCAAAAAGGTCAAGTTAGGGCCACACGTATGAGGCCTTGAATTCCAGGCTAAAACTATTGAGCTTTAGTTAAAGGGCAGTGGTGAGCCACTGAAGGCTTTGTCCAATGTGGTGGACAAAATGTTTTAGGAAGATTGGTCTGATAGTGGGAGTGTGACAGAGGGTAGAGAATTTGGTGGTAGGAAGGTCAGCCAGGAAGCTGATATATTCTGAGTTCAGTGTTGAGGATCCAGGTTAAAGATGTGATAGTAGGAACAGAATGAAGGGAATTCACACTTCAGTGGCAGAGAAGGAAAAATGGCAGGTTTTGACTGCCTGGGGAGGGCACATCAATGTAAGGAGGTGAACAGTCCCTGAGGTTATAATCCTGGGTAACAGGGAAGATGGTGGCCTGGCCACTCAGATTCCTCTCTTTTCCTCCTTCCTCTTTTTTGCCTTCACCCTCCCTCCCCTCTCTCTTTCAGGAGCTGTGTAATTTTCTCTTATCCTAGACAGCACAGTCTTTCTTGGCTGCATTTCACTTGCACACCTACCAAGGACTCTTTCTGGAGTAGCTTTAAAAGCACTGATTTGTAAACAATCGCAATGTGTTGAAGATTCAGGTGAATGCAATGGTCCCCTTTCCATAAAAGCAAGCAAGCAAACAAACAGGGCATTTGTAGAGCGTGCAGAAGATTTGGAATAACCTTTGTCTCTTTTAAGAGCATGAAATGAATTCAAGTTTTGACCAGGAACCCTGAATATTTTATCTGTGTTAGAAATGTAGAGAGTGTAGCAGAAGGTGGATTTCACTCAAGGAGGTGCAAGAGGTCTCTCTGCGTGTGTTTGTGTTTCCAGGTCTGTGAGTGAGCTAGAGAACCACTGACACCTTGGAGGCAGTTATGTGTCAGCATGATACTAACCGAAGTGGTCAAAACTTGTTTTTTGAAGCAAGTCTGAGGAAGGGAAGAAAGATATGTTATGCTTCTTAGTTATGCTTCTGAAGTATGTTTCTTATGAGACTGGGATGTTAAGGGGAGGGTTACACAATGAGGTGTCTCAAAACCATCAGGTGGCAACCTGTTCCAGAAGCCCTCACCCAAAGCTCTAGCTGGTCCAGGCAGTAACCATGATGGATTTCTTTTTTTATCAATGATGAAAATTTGTTCTTTCACTTGTTATCTGGGTGTGTTACTGAGTCTTATGAAAACTTCAAGAAGGCTTCCAATCCCCTACACCATAATCTGGGAAGTAAAACTAAGTATAAAGCAACTGAAAAAGTTGAGGCATGGTCTGTTACTTGTCTGTCACTTTCCATCTTCTTTCATAATATAGCCCTTTGAATAAAGGACCCCATAGGGATGGAAGAGGGGGCTTCCCTGGTGGCTCAGATGGTAAAGAATCTGCCTGCAATGTGGGAGACCTGGGTTTGATCCCTGTGTTTGGAACATCACCTGGAGAAGGGAATGGCAAACCACTCCAGTATTCTTGCCTGGAGAATCTCCATGGAGCCTGGCGGGCTACAGTCCATGGGGTAGCAAAGAGTCAGACACGACTGAACAACTAAGCACAGTGATGGCAGAGGAGCCAGTTAGAAGGAGCCCATTGCCCTAAACAATCTGGCACAGACCTGAACAAGCGAATGACAAATGATGTTATCCAAAAGAGGTTGAAAAGCCCCTCTGCCCCACAGTTTCTTTCTGCCTATCTGTGGCAGAAAACTGACAAAGCACCTTGTGTGCCATTTTAAGTTGAAGTCTTTTCACCTGAGAGCACTGACGCAACCATTCTTCATACCAAACACCTGCTCATCCTTCCTGGTTCAGCTTCAGTGATATACCTCTTCTGTGACGCTTTTGCTGATCCCCGCTCCCAGCTCTCCATCCTCCACTCCCTCTCCCTCTCCCTTTCTCTCTCTCTCGAGCAGGGAGCTGATGATGTGGCGTGCTAAAGTATTTGTCTTCTCTAATGGCTGCAGACCCCAACAGGGCAGGAGCCTCATCTTTCAGTTTTGAATCCTAGCACCATACCATGTAATATGGCTCAAAAGATGGAGGATTAAGTATGATACAGTGGAAAGTTCACTGAACCTGGAGTTAAATGATCATGCGAAACAGAATCCTTGGCTGGTGGTCTTGGACAAAAGATTCACCTCTTTTGAGCCTCAGTTTCATTATCTGACAAGTGAGAAAAGTAACTCCCCCTTTTCCCACATATCCCAGTTTTTCCATGGAATAAATGAAATAAAGTATTTAGCAGAGCCCTGTAGGAAGAAAATCCAAGGTCACACTGGTCCAGCTCACTCATTTTACAGATGATTAAACTGATCCTTAGAAGTTTCTTTTTTACCGAAATTTACTATCCTTAGTCCCATTCCTGTAGGAACTTGCTTTTGAAATCTGACCTAGAGGTAGGAACCTAATAAATTCATTTTTTCAGGAGTTAGTAATGGTTATTCAGAGTGTGGATGTACCTCCCTTAGAAATATTTGCATTGCTCTTAAGAGGTTTACAGTAGTAGGATTTATTTCAAGTCTTTGAACAGAGTAGTAAAGAGGTATTTTGGATGGGACAGTTTCCAAGTCCTTTCCAATCTGCATGGTATAAATGGCTGTCTCTGTATACTATGTCTTGCACTGATCATTGGAGAAAAACTACATGAATGTTGATCTCCCTCAAATGTCCCATTCCCCAAAATCTGGAGGACTCATTTTTTAAAATACAAAAACTAGAAATGTCAGATCCTTGAAGTCACAAAAGCAGTAAACATCTTCAAAGAGATTAAAAATAATCATGGCATATTGTAAATAATCTTTAAATAGAAGTAAGGAAATCTGAGGTGCAGGTCTAACCCTCACAAGTTATGTGAACTTGGTTAACTCAGGCTTCTTGAACATTCCCCCCCTTCAATATTTTAGGACTATTTAGTGTGTATGTGCCTGTGTATATGTAGATCAAAATTCAAAAGGTATTATATTATAGGAAATATATGTTTGGTCTTTGTGTCCTTCTCCACGCCCTCTTGGCACAGAGCTCCTAAAACCCTTGGAATTTTCTGAGTGACAGAGAATGTCTTTTGTTATTCATTACAAGCCCCTTTCAACCATAACTGAGTTTGTGCTCATTAGGTGACTCTTCATGGACCTCTGGATAGCTTCAGGATCAGGAGTGGCCTCCAAAAAGACCAAGCCTTGATTAGAGGGTTGGAACTTCACTCCCACCCCACCCTCCTCAGCCTCTGTGGAGGGTTGAGGAGACAGGCTCGAGATGGAGTTCAGTCACCAACGGCCAGTGATTTGATCAATCATACTCTTGAAGTGAAATCACCATAAAAATCCCTAAACAGGGCTTGGAGAGCTTCCAGGTTGGTGAACACATCACGTGCTGGGAGGATGTGCTGTGTGCTCAGTTGTATCTGACTCTTTGGGACCCCATGGATTGTAGCCCACTAGGCTCCCTGTCTGCAGAATTTTTCAGGCAAGAATATTGGAATGAGTTGCCATTTCCTCCTCCAGAGGATCTTCCCAATTCAGGAATTGAAACTATGTCTCCTACATTACAGGAGGTTCTTTACCACTGAGCCACCTAGCACCTGGAGCTTCCCAGTGGCTTCCCAGGTGCACTAGTGGTAAAGAACCTGCCTGCCACTGCAGGAGATATAACTGTGAGTTCGATCCCTGGGTCAGGAAGATCTCCTGGAGGAGAGCGTGGCAACCCACTTCAGTACCCTTGCCTGGAGAATCCCATGGATAGAGGAGCCTGGCAGGCTACAGTCCATAGAGTCACAAAGAGTTGAATATGACTGAAGTGACTAAGCATGCTCACAAGCCCCTAACACCCCAACTCCATGGGGACAGACGCTTTTGCACTCAGGATCTTTCTGGACCTCACATGTGTGCCTCTTCATTTGGCTGTTCATTTGCATCTTTTACACTAAGCTAGAGGAGCTACCCCCCGTCCAAGGTCAGGGGCGGCAGCCGACAGGAGCTACCCCACATCCAAGGTAAGGAGAAGTGGCTGCACTTTGCTGGAGTAGCCGTGAAGAGATACCCCATATCCAAGTTAAGAGAAACCCAAGTAAGATAGTAGGCACTGAGAGAGGGCATCAGAGGGCAGACAGACTGAAACCACAGTCACAGACAACTAGCCAATCGGGTCACACAGACCACAGCCTTGTCTAACTCAGTACTAAGCCATGCTGTGTGGGGCCACCCAAGATGAACGGGTCATGGAGGAGAGGTCTGACAGAATGTGATCCACTGGAGAAAAAAATGGCAAACCACTTCAGTATTCTTGCCTTGAGAACCCCATGAACAATATAAAGAGGCAAAAAGATAGGACACTGAAAGGCTAACTCCCCAGGTCGGTCAGTGCCCAATATGCTACTGGAGATCAGTGGAGAAATAATTCCAGAAAGAATGAAGGGATGAGCCAAAGCAAAAACAACACCCAGTTGTGGGTGGGACTGGTGATAGAAGCAAGGTCCAATGCTGTAAAGAGAAATATTGCATATGTACCTGGAATGTTAGGTCCATGAATCAAGGCAGATTGGAAGTGGTCAGACAGGAGATGGCAAGAGTGAACGTCAACATTCTAGGAATCAGCAAACTAAGATGGACTGGAATGGGTGAATTGAACTCAGATGACCATTATATCTACTACTGTGGGCAGGAATCCCTTAGAAGAAATGGAGTAGCCATCGTAGTCAACAAAAGAGTCCAAAATGCAGCACTTGGATGCAATCTCAAAAATGACAGATGATCTCTGTTCGCTTCCAAGGCAAACCATTCAATATCATGGTAATCCCAAGCCTATGTCCCAACCAGTAATGCTGAAGAAGCTGAAGTTGAACAGTTCTATGAAGACCTACAAGACATTTTAGAACTAACACCCAAAAATTATGTCCTTTTCATTATAGGGGACTGGAATGCAAAAGTAGGAAGTCAAGAAGCACCTGGAGTAACAGGCAAATTTGGCTTTGGAGTACAGAATGAAGCAGGGCAAAGGCTAGTAGAGTTCTGCGAAGAGAATGCACTGGTCATAGCAAACACCCTCTTCCACCAACACAAGAGAAGACTCTACACATGGATATCACCAGATGGCCAACACCGAAATCAGATTGATTATATTCTTTGCAGCCAAAGATGGAGAAGCTGTATACAATCATGAACTCCTTATTGAAAAATTCAGACTGAAATTAAAGAAAGTAGGGAAAACCACTAGACCATTCAGGTATGACCTAAATCAAATCCCTTATGATTATACAGTGGAAGTGACAAATAGATTTAAGGGACTAGATCTGATAGAGTGCCTGATCAACTGTGGACGGAGGTTCGTGACACTGTACAGGAGACAGGGATCAAGACTATCGCCAAGAAAAAGAAATGCAAAAAAGCAAAGTGGCTGTCTGAGGAGGCCTTACAAATAGCTGTGAAAAGAAGGGAAGTGAAAAGCAAAGGAGAAAAGGAAAGATAAACCCATTTGAATGCAGAGTTCCAAAGAATAGCAAGGAGAGATAAGAAAGCCTTCCTCAGTGATCAGTGCAAAGAAATAGAGGAAAACAACAAAATGGGAAAGACTAGAGATCTCTTCAAGAAAACTAAAGGTACCAAGGGAACATTTTGTGCAAAGATGGGCTCGATAAAGACAGAAATGGTATGGACCTAACAGAAGTAGACGATATTAAGAATACACAGAAGAACTGTACAAAAAAGATCTTCATGACCCAGATAATCATGATGGTATGATCACTCACCTAGAGCCAGACATCCTGGAATGTGAAGTCAAGTGGGGCTTAGGAAGCATCGCTATGAACAAAACTAGTGGAGGTGATGGAATTCCAGTTGAGCTATTTCAGATCCTGAAAGATGATGCTGTGAAAGTGATGCACTCAATATGCCAGCAAATTTTGAAAACTCAACAATGGCCAAAGGACTGGAAAAGATCAGTTTTCATTCCAATCCCAAAGAAAGGCAAGGCCAAAGAATGCTCAAACTACTGCACAGTTGCACTCAACTCACATGCTAGTTAAGTAATGCTCAAAATTCTCCAAGCCAGGGTTCAGCAACACGTGAACCGTGAACTTCCAGATGTTCAAGCTGGTTTTAGAAAAGGCAGAAGAACCAGAGATCAAGTTGCCAACTTCTGCTGGATCATCAAAAAAGCAAGAGAGTTCCAGAAAACATCTATTTTTGCTTTATTGACTTTGCCAAAGCCTTTGACTGTGTGGATCACAATAAACTGTGGAAAATTCTGAAAGAGATGGGAATACCATGCCACCTGACCTGCCTCTTGAGAAACCTGTATGCAGGTCAGGAAGCAACAGTTAGAACTGGACATGGAACAACAGACTGGTTTCAAATAGGAAAAGGAGTACATCAAGGCTGTATATTGTCACCCTGCTTATTTAACTTATATGCAGAGTACATCATGAGAAACGCTGGGCTGGAAGAAGCACAAGCTGGAGTCAAGATTGCTGGGAGAAATATCAATAACCTCAGATATGCAGATGACACCACCCTTATGGCAGAAAGTGAAGAAGAACTAAAGAGCCTCTTGATAAAGGTGAAAGAGGAGAGTGAAAAAGTTGGCTTAAAGCTCAACATTTGGAAAACTAAGATCATGGCAGCTTGTCCCATCACTTCATGGCAAATAGATGGGGAAACAGTGGCTGACTTTATTTTGGGGGGCTCCAAAATCACTGCAGATGGTGATTGCAGCCATAAAATTAAAAGACGCTTACTCTTTTAAGGAAGGAAAGTTATGACCAACCTAAACAGCATAATAAAAAGCAGAGACATTACTTTGTCAACAGAGGTCTGTCTAGTCAAGGCTATGGTTTTTCCAGTGGTCATGTATGGATATGAGAGTTGGACTATGAAGAAAGCTGAGTGCCAAAGAATTGATTCTTTTGAACTGTGGCATTGGAGTAGACCTTTGAGAGTCCCTTGGACCACGAGGAGATCCAGCCAGTCCATCCTAGAAGAGATCAGTCCTGGGTGTTCATTGGCAAGACTGGTGTTGAAGCTGAAACTCCAATACTTTGGCCACATGATGCTAAGAGCTGACTCATTTGAAAAGACCCTGATGCTTTGAAAGATTGAGGGCAGGAGGAGAAGGGGACGACAGAGGATGAGATGGTTGGATGGCATCACTGACTCAATGGACATGGGTTTGGGTGGACTCCGGGAGTTGGTGATGGACAGGGAGGCCTGGCGTGCTGTGGTTCATGGGGTCACAAACAGTCGGACACAACTGAGTGACTGAACTGAACTGAGTAAATGTTTTCCTGAGTTCTGAGAGCCATTTTAGAAAATTGTACCCAAGGAGGGGGTCATGGGAACTCCCAATTTATAGCTGGTTGGCCAAAAGTACTAGTAGTGGCCCTGGACTTGTGATTGTCATCTGAAGTCGGGGCAGCTTTGTGGAACTGAACCCTTGAACTTGTGGGAACTGATGCTAACTCCAGGTAAATATTAATAGTATCAGAATTGAATGGCATTATTGGACACCCAGTTGGTGTTGGAGAATTAGAGGTAAAAAGAACAAACAGTGAAAAATCACCTTTACAGTCCTATTCCATAGCTCTTGTTTCCCTCCTTGGGCCCAGAGACAACTATTATCAATTACTTAATTGTAATTATTATCAAATACTGTATTGTATGCCTCCAAATTCCTATGTTGAAGCCTTAATTACCTCTATCTCACAGTATTTACAGATAGAGCCCTTGAGAGATAATTAGGTTTTGATGAGATCAGGAAAGTAGAGCCCCCCATGTTGGGATTAGTGCCCTAATAAGAAGACACACCAGAGAGCTTACCCTCTCTCAGCCTTGTGAGCATGCAGGGACAAGAGCCATCTATAGCCAGGAAGAGAGTCCCACCAGACCCTGACTAACAACACCCTGATCCCCACACTTTCAGCCTCCAGAACAGTGAGAAAATTCATTTCTCTTATTTAAGCCATCTAGGCTATGGCGTCTAGTCTAGTCCTAAGATACTGAGAATCCACTCAGAAATATTTTATGCATAAACAACCAACAATAAATATATTTCCATTAGTTTCCTTACTTCTTTCACACAAATGGTTCTGTACCTTGCCATACTCTATCTTGAAGAATAATCCAAGTCACAACATCTCTTTTTTTCAATAGTTGCTTGACATTTTTTTCCATTATATGACTATATCATAGTTCATTTAACCAAACTTCTATTGCTGAACACTTTGTTTCCTGTCTTTCATAATTACAGATTATGCTGCAGTGAATCATTTGCACATATGAGAGCTATCTGTTGGCTAAATTCCTAGAAATGATTACTAGGTAGAAATATATTCATATCTATAATTTTGATAGACATTGCCAAGTTGCCCTTCATAATCATTGTGCCAATTTACACTCCATTCAGTATGTGTAATACTTATTTTCCCTCACTTTCAGTTACACAGTATGTTAGCAAATTTATGAGATTGGCCAAATTGACCTAAAAATTTTAGTTATTTACAGGTTTTCTTCTTTTTTTGAATTTTCTTATGTGTGAAATTGAGCGTCTTTTCATATATTTAAGAATCTTCAATGCTTTCTTTCAACAATTCACATTCTTTTTTAGGTATTTAGATAGGTTTATTATTGTTTTGTAGGAGCTCTTTATTACATCAGGAAAGTAAAACCTTTATGTGTGATAAGAATTGCAAACCCTGCCTCCCCGCACCCAGTTGATTTGTATTTTAACTTATGGTGAGTTTTGTCATACTGAACTTTTTGATTTTTATATAGTCCAATTTATCAAATGTTTTTTCAAGCCTTCTAGGTTTCATATCATACTTAGAAAATTCCCCTACTCCAGAATGAAAATATCTCCATACTTTTTTCTACTTCTCTTTACTTCTTAATAGTTAAGTCTTTGACACACCTAAATTTTATTTGGTGTAAGATATGAAGTATGGATCCAGCTTTGTGTATTTCTAGAGAGTTACTGAATTTATCCCAATGCCATTGACTGAATGATTTATTTTTTTTCTCCTATTTGAACTGCACCTTTATCCTATACCAGAACAATAGTAAACGTCATATGCAGTCATACATGAACTGTGAGGTCGATTCTGGGACTTTAGACTCCGTTCCACTGAGCTGCCTATCATATGCCAACACTGCACTGTGTAAATTGTTATTACTTTATAATATTTTAATAACAGAGTTGATTTTCCTCTTCTTTTGTACAATTATCTTGGCTCTTCTTGTCCATTTATTTTTCATTAACTTGAGAAGCATCTTAACTGGTCTCAAAAAAGTTCCTTTAAAGTATTTTTACTGAGATTGCTACAAAGTAGGAAAGTTGACATGACCCCTGTGTTGATCATTTTTTACTCAAAAGCAGAACATGCCTTTTCATTTGTCCACATTCTCTTTTATATCACTCAGTGGTGTGTGAAGTTTTTCTTTAATTAGAAAGAAAAATAATTTTCTTTTAATTTACTTTTTCAGTTACAATACAGATCAGGTCTCCTGTTACATCCTCTAATTGATTGTTATTTAAAAAGCTGTTTCTTTCTGTTGGGTGTTTTTGTTTTTTACCAAGCCAAATTACTTCCCATATTGTTTGACATCATTTTTCATGTGACTTTCTTAAACTTTCTTGGTATCAAATTACCTCGTCTGCAGGTAGTGAATGTTAGCTCTTCTATTTAAAAATAGATTTACGTCTAGTTTCTCTCTTTTATCTAATTGAATTAGTGCCTGAAAAATGTTAAATAATTGCAGTGTCACTAGACATCCTTGCTTTGTTTCTGATATTAATGGAAATGTGTATTGTTTCTCTGTTAAGCTCACTACTGGCTTTTAGACTGAGATAGATATATTAAGCCATTTTAAGAAAGTGTCCACCTCTTGCTAGTTTATGGTATCTTTAAATTTTTCACGTGTTTACTCTTGGTTGCTCTGGGTCTTCACTGCTGCTCTCAGGCCGTCTCTAGTCGTGGCGAGCAGGGACTACCCTCTGTTGCAGTGCACGCGCTCCTCGTTGTGGCCTCTCCTCGTTGCAGAGCGCAGGCTCCCGGCCGCAGACTTCAGTAGTTGCAGCATGTGGGCTAGGTGGTTGCGGCACATGGTTTAGTTGCCCCGAGGGATGTGGAATCTCCCCTGACCAGGGATGGAATCTTGTGTCCCCTGCTTTGGCAGGTGGATTCTTATCCACTGTACCACCAGGGAAGTCCTCGTTTACTATATCTTTATCAAAAATGGATATTGAATTTTCTCGAATGCCTTCTCAGTACCTATTGAAAAGATAATATTAATTTTCTCCTTTTGTAATAATAGATTCCCAAATATTAATCTTTGCACTCCTGGAATTCTTATAATGCTAATGTTACTATTCTTTCAATGTGCTACTGAAATACGTTTGCTAATACTCATTTGTATTGTTGTATTGATATTCATAAGTGAGATTGATCTGTAGTTTCCTTGTGCAGTAATTGTTGCATATTTTTATCGACATTAGCTTAATTTAAATAATTTGGATACTTTATTTCCTTTCTATAGTCTGGAACAGTTTAAATAGCATTAGATTCATCTGAAAGATTCATTTGAATCTTTCATAAAATTCCTCTCTTTTTGCCTTAATTCCTTGCTTTATCAACTTTTTCAGTTAATTAACCATCTCTTGGTCATAATTGCCTCAGATTAAAAATGCTTTTATTATTTCTAAGTCTTATAAACATACATTACTCTCATAAACACAAGGATATTAAAAATTAAAATGAGGAAATAACCATAAAAATGTACAATTGTCTATAGGCAAAATTTTTCAATATAGTGTTATTAAGGAAGCAACTTAAAGGCTAAATGTTCACAGGGAACTAGTTAAATTATGGTGTTTTCTGTATAATAAAATACTTTGCAGCTAGTTGTATTGTAAACTAATACAATATTGTATTAGTTTCAGATGTACAACATAGCAACTCAGTAGGGGTCTTTTGCAGATTATATTCTAGGTGGTGCTAGTGGTAAAGAACCCACTTGCCAGTGCAGGAGACCTAAGAAACACCGGTTCTATCCCTAGGTCAGAAAGATCCCCCGGAGGAGGAAGTAGCAACCCACTCCAGTATTCTTGCCTGGAGAATCCAAAGGAGCCTAGAGGGCTAAAATCCATAGGGTTGCAAAGAGTTGGACATGACTGAAGCGACTTACCATGTACACACATAGGTTATTACAAGATATTGATTATAATTCTCTGTGCTGTACAGTAAATCCTTCTTGCTTATCTATTTTATGTATACTAGTTTTTATCTGTTAACCCCATGCTCCTAATTTATCCCTCCCCACAACCTTTGGTAACCATAAGTTTATTTTCTGCATCTGTGAGTCTGTTTCTGTTTTGTATATAGATTGATTTCTATTATTTTTATATGCTGCAATAAGTGATATCTTATTATATTTGTCTTTCTCTGACTTCCTTCACTTTGTATGATAATCTCTAGGTCCATACATTTTGCTGCAAATGGCAATATTTCATTATTTTTTATGGCTGAGTAATATTCCACTGTATATGAATACTGCATTTATTAAGCCTCTTGTCTAGTGATAGGCACTTGCATTGTTTCCATGTCTTGGCTATTGTAAAATAGTGCAGCTGTGAACATTGGGGTGCATGTATTTTTTTGAATTAGTGTTTTTGTTCCTCCCAGATATATGCCCAGGAGTGTAATTGCTGGATCATATGGTAGCTCTATTTTTATATTTTTAAGGAACCTCCATATTTTTTTCCATAGTGACTCTACCAATCTACATCCCCACCAACAGTATAGGAGGCCTTCCTTTTCTCTGCACCCTCTCCAGCATTTATTATTTGTAGACTGTTTGATGATGGCTATTCTGACAGAAGGAGGTGATAACTCATTGTGGTTTTGATTTGCATTTCTCTAATAATTAGTGATGTTGAACACTTTTTCATGTGCCTGTTGACCATCTGAATGTTTTCTTTGGAGAAATGTCTATTTAAGTCTTCTGCCCATTTTTTGATAGAGTTGTTTTTGTTGTTGAGTTGTACAAGCTGTTTGTATGTTTTGGAAATTAATCTCTTGTTGGTCTCATCATTTGTAAACATTTTCTCCCATTCTGTAGGTTGTCTTTTGATTTTGTTTATGGTTTCCTTTGCTGTATAAAAGCTTGTAAGTTTGATTAGGTCCTATTTGTTTCTTTTTCTTTTCTCTCTTTTGCCTTGGGGAACTGATCAAGGAAAATGTTGCTATGGTTTATGTCCAAGAATGTTCTATGTTCTCTTTTAGGATTTTTATTGTGTCATATTTTATATTTAAGTTTTTAAGCCATTTTGTGTTTATTTTTGTATATGATGTGAGGAAGTGTTCTAATTTCATTGATTTACATGAACTTTTTCAGATTTTCCACTTGTTGAAGAGATCATCTTTTCTCCATTGTGTATTCTTGCGTCCTTTGTTGTAGATTAATTGACCATAGGTTCATGGATTTATTCCTGGGCTCCCTGTTCTGTTCCATTGATCTATATTTCTGTTTTTGTGCCAATACCATGCTGTTTTGGTTACTATAACCTTATAATGTAGTCTGAAGTTCAGCTTTGTTCTTTTTTCTCAGGATAAGACTCTTTTTTCATATGTTCCTGATTGTCTGAATCTTTTACACTAGGAAATCATTATTTATATATTGTATATTAATACTATATAATATTAGTATATCATCTTAAAATTAAAATGATGATGTAATTATATATTTATTAACATGGAAAGATATTCACAGTAGATGGTGATGCATGTTTCAGAGCAATATGATCACATTTTTGTAGTCTATTTCTGAAGTTGTGGATTTGGAAGTGGTTTTCTTGGGCTAATTTTAGATTTTTCAACTTCTTGTTTACATTTATTTTTCCAATTTTTCTAGAGTAGTTAGAGATTATTTAGATGAATGGCTGGGAAGATAAATAGATGGATGAAAAGCCGTATTAGGGGATTAAACAAGAATATTTTTATAATTAACTGGATGGAAGGTCAGGAACGCTACCTGGCTCCAATCTACTAAAATTAGAAATCTCCCAGTACAAACCACTGGTGAAAACAAAGTTTTGTCTAGTCCCCATCCATACTTCAGGCAAGTGAGTAGAAACTGTACATCTGCCATCTGGCTGGGCTGCCTAGTTCTGCAGCTTTCCCTCTGGCCTGGGTCGGTGGGAGGCACAGTGCAGGGAGAGAGGAGGTATTCTTGTAGAGACAAGAATATGTAGACCTCATTCTACTTTATGGCCAGAGACCTTAAATTTTCTCTACCTTTCACAGGAAGGGTCAATGAAATGGGTGAATACTATAAACCATTGGTTCTCTAAGTTTGGTCCCAGACCAGCAGCATCAGCATTACCTAGAAACCTGTGGGATATTCACGTTCTTAGGCCCTAAAGTAGCTGAATAATAAGTGTGGGAGTGGGAACCAGCAGTCTGTGTCTAGTAAAACCCCCAGTGGTTCTGAAGCCTTTTGACCACTTCTAGAAATATTCCTAATCCAAGATGATTTCTGAGGCAAGGTGTTGTAACTGCTGGGAAGAAAGAAAAGTCTCCTCCTTTCTAAGAAATCTTAGAAAACATTACTTCTTCCCAGAGAAGTCCAAGAAATGTTTAAAGTCAGAACCTTCACAATAAGTTGAAGAAGATTCCTCAGTTCAGGAAACTCTTTCCCATTTAGTCAAGACTAACATTTGTCTGAAAATTTAGAGAGTTGGATCCTAGAATAACAGAATGTCACAACTGCTTAGACCTGAGAGATCATTCTGGAACAACACTTTTGTTTTCATCAATGAAGATGCTGTGCTGAGAGAGGTGACTTGTCAAATAGGAAAGTACCAAAGATAAAGGCAGGTTTGTTTGCGTTTGTCCCCGTAGACCCCAAGAAGCCTAAAACTGTGTTATTTAATAATGTGCCAAAGTGTTGCTTTTGAGCTGTGGTGTTGGAGAAGATTCTTGAGAGTCTCTTGGACTGCAAGGAAATCAAACTTGTCCATCCAAAAGGAAATCAATCCTGAATATTCATTGAAAGGACTGATATTGAAGCTGAAACTCCCATATTTTGGTGACCTGATGCAAAGAGCTGACACCATTAGAAAAGACCTTGATGCTGGGAAAGGTCTTTCCCAACACCACAGTTCAAAAGCATCAATTCTTTGGCACTCAGATGACAGGATGAAAACCACAATCACAGAAAACTAACCAAACTGATCACGTGGATCACAGCCTTGTCTAACTCAATAAAACTATGAGCCTTGCCTTGTAGGGCCACCCAAGATGCTCGGGTCATGGTGGAGAGTTCTGACAAAGCGTGGTCCACTGGAGAAGGGAATGGCAAACCAGTATGTTTTTACATACAGATTACTTCGCTGATCACTGGAGGCACAGCCAGACGAGGTCTTAAAGCATAGTCCCTGCTTTTAAATAGCTTCATTACCAGTAAAAACATTTATCAGACTCATATTGGCAGAACTGAAAGCTAAGTACATTGAAAGCAAGGACTTGCCTGGCGACCCAGTGGTTAAGACTCCACCTTCCACTTCAGGGTGTGTGGTTCTATCCCTGGTCAGGGAACTAAGATCCCATATGCTGCTCAGTGCAGCCAAAAATTTTTTTAAAGAAGAAAAAAAGAAAGTTGGAAACAGATATAAAACTTCAGTGGCCATGTTTTTGTCATTAAATGTCCTTTACCTTCATTTAATAAAAAATTTTTCTTCTGAAAGCAGTCTTCAGCAAGGACAGATTCAAGTTTTGTGAAGCTTGAAGTTTATACAGTTTGCAGAAACCACTTTAGAGGACAAAAGTTACAAATACAAAATTACAATATTCAGAGTAAGAAAAGAAGTCACAATACCTAATTTTCAAAAAGCTGACTAATTAAAAAAAGGAAAGAAACCTGCAAACTAAATTATTTTTTCTCCCCTGAATGTTCTGACAACTCTCTAAAATCCTTTTCTCCTCATGACATTGTTTATGGGACCAAATCTTATCTGAAGCCAACTACCTCTGGACTCTTCTGTTATATAGCCTGATATTTCTCTTTATTGTTTAAGCTACTTTGAATTATTTGGGACATAGAGTCCTAATTTATTCAGAGATGTAAGAAAATCTCATAATAAGCTTTAGGGAGGGATAGGTGGACCTCAGCTGAGGAAGAAAATCACCCAAAGGTTTATCCCAGCTTGCAAAATATAGAGTGGTTTGTGTGGTCACACAGACATTCCCTCTGTCTACTGAAAAAAAAAAATTGCACAGCCTAGAAGCTGAGAATTGTATTTTATGAGACAGACTTTCTGAGGACTTCAAGCCCAGGAGGTAACCTCTGAAGATAGCTCTGAGGGACTGCTCCAAAGAGGTAAGAGAGGAGCCAGGGTTTATACGAGTTTTTGCAATAAAGACCAAGTCGTCAGTACATCAAAATATTACCGTTAATTAAAGAAAACCAAGATAGCTCGAGTTAATGAATTTAGTATTTTTTTATGTATGGGAAGATGCAAGAGTCTGGGTTCACTGAAATCATTGCTTTGATTGACACTTTAGGTTTCTAGGTCAATATCCTGTTCTTTCCCATCCTGAATGCCTTCAAGGTACACCGTTGCGGGCTGGCTGCAGTGGCTGAGGGGTTGGCAATAGACAGCCGGTTTGTCTCCATCTGAAATTCCCTCCTGGCTCACTGTCAGAGCCACAGTAGCTGCCTGAGGGCTAAAACACTCTGTGTTTTCTGATACAGCTGGTAACATTTTTACACCTCCATTAGCAGAAACAACTTAAAGTCACTACTTAATTTCTAGCACTGTGTAGTAAATATAATTGAGCCACAGAAAGATACAGGAAAATAAAAACATTGGTTATGTCAGAATACAACAAAAAGATTGTTCCTGCTTTTAACAGGTGTTTAATAATTAGCCCTTAGTGGGAAAAGGTTACATGGCTCCTTTGATGTGGTTGCCTAAAATTAATCATTACCTAATGCTGCTTTGTTTACAGTGGAATCAAAAAATAATCTGTGTAAAGATGAAAAAAATGGTAGGGAAAAGCTTAATTAACTAAAAGCTGTGTTTACTTAAAATCCATTAAGAAAGGGCATTTCAAAGAAGTAAACAGATACCATAGTACGCGATTAAGCATTAGGAAATGTAGCTTTGCGGCATAAATGTGCCATGGGAAAACAAAAATAGATCTGAGGCAGAAAATTCTGTATGGCCTTCTGTAGCGTAGAGAAACAAATGGTCATTTTCAAAGTGTGTGAGGTCAGTGTGGTTCTGTTGGGGATGATGACAGAAAGAAGCCCCTGAAATAGCTGCTTTTGGAATGGAATTGCTTTAGAACAGAATCCAATGCGCTGGTTTGTTTTTGCCACCTAAAAAGCTGAAAAGGCCAAGCCCACTAAGCTTTAGCATATCTTTTACAATTGTGGTTCATTCAGTGATGTCCTTCTAGGATTTACCCAGAACCATAAAAGAGGAAAGAGGCAGGATGGCTTTGATCTTGGGAGTGGGCATTGTGTGTGGCAGTTTGAAACAGGATCTCAGCTCCCTGAGTGGGAAGCAGACCCAGACTGTGACGGTGAGAATGCCAAATTCTAGCTGCTGGTGGCTAGACGCAGAGCCCTAGCTCTTGCCTTCTTAAAAAAATTTTTTTAGCAAAGAGATGGAAAACAGAAACAGATCAAGTGTTCGTTAAAAGATACACGCGGATAGGCACCTGGGCGGTCTCAGAGAGTCGCACCTTTGGGGTGACTTAAATCACTTAAATGGAGACAGTTTTCTGGGGTTCCTCCAGCCAGTCATCTTGCTCTGTCTGGCTCCAGGTCTGTATTTGTACCGACCAAGGGCCCTCCCCTGTGTACATGTTCATCTTTTAGCCAAGATGGATTCCAGTGTGAGGTGTCTGGAAGGTTAACAAGACATGTGATGGCCTAGTGTCCCCTCCCCTGAGGAACCCTCCTGTGCGTATGTAGTCTGGGAGGTCTCCTTGACCCCGAGAATGAGACATAGGTGGCCTCTTTATCTTTTCCCTATATGGGGCTTACCCCTCTCTGTTCCTGCTAGTTGTGTTTCTTGAAGCGGGCACAGGCGACCAAGTCAAGCCTGCTTGTCGTGTTCCTGTTATAATCTTTGTCTCAAAGCATAAACAGGAGGCAAATGGCCTAACCTGGAGCTCATTTGTCTCCTTCCTCAAGTTGAGAAGCTTACAAAAACAGTTACTATTTGGGGTGGGTTTTCATTTCAGCAGTTTCTCAGAACACTGTCCTTGGTTGCTGATCATAATGGAAAAATAGGTTCCATGGCAGAATCATGGCACTGTCGTCGGGGCCTCAGAGAGCACTTCATCCAGGATACACTTTGCCCATAAATTCAGACACCTGTTGAAGACCACCCCAGCAAGTTGATGGCTGCATAACTCAGGTAAAAAGGAGAGTGGAGCCTAAGGAGGCAGCCTGTTCCAGGTTGTAAAATGCATGCTGCCTCCCATCCCCCTGCACAGGGACTCCTCAGTTCTCACAGCCTCACGTCCCTCCACCTACCCTCACCAGGTACCTGAACTGTCCCTTTATCCCCCTTTTACAGCGTGCATAAAACTGAGACCTGTTCTTACAGAATGTATGATCCATAAGGGGTCTATCTTAACCTCCTGGTCTGACGTGGGCCCTCATCAGTGTCTGTCGAGGAAATGCATGCCACAGAAGGTAACTGAGTTGCTCAGTAAAGCCACCCCAACTCCTTCCCACTCAGCGGGCCTTAAACGTCTTTCATTTTCTAAGACACTATACCAGCCTGCCTGGCCTGGCTGGTAGGCCTGCTGGTCCTGACTTGCAGATTCCCTTATCTTTAACGGCACAGTTGGACCAGCTGCCTTCCATTGCAGGCAACACTTCTCGCTCACCTCTTGGGTGACTGTCTTCAAGCAATCAGCCTCAGTCTCAGCTGACTCTATATTCTTATTGCACTGAGAAAATAACAGAGAAAAATTAAGAGAACTTTCACGCCCTCCACCACATATAATCTCTCTCCTTTTATTCATTTAGCCCTACATACTCTGCTTTTCCACCACGTGAAAGACAAACTTTTCTAACTGTGGCAGCCCGGCAGTGTGTGTCAGAGGTACCCATTTCCTCTCACCTGTTTAGGAACATTGCTCATACAGTTACCTTCTCTCTTTTCTGCATTCCTGTCTTTACTTGGGATCTCCTATCTTCTTTTTATAAGAGGTTGTGATATCTTGATTTTAGCATCCTCACTTGGTTTCACATCGCTTCAGGCTAATGTCCCTTTTTTCCCCCTGCTCCTTTTTAAGGAAAAATTCCTCCAGGAGTCTTCAGTTCTTCTCCTCCCTTTCTCTCTTGACACCAATCCTGTCAAGCTTTTGCCCACATCAGTGAGCTCCACATTGTCAATCCTGTAGTCAGTTGTTAGCCTTGATATTACTGGATCATTACTAGCAGCATTTATCAAACGGGAAACCAGGTCACCTCCCATCTTGATGACTATTCCTTCTTGATATCCTCCTCTAGATCTTGTTTCTCTTTCCAATTTCTAATGCTGGAATGCCCTAAGAAGAGCCATGAACCTTTCTCTCTCTGCACTCACTCTGTGTTGGCATTTTGGTTTTCGATATCATCCTTATGAATCGCATCCATACATTGATGACTCACAAGTCAATATCTCTGGTGCCGAGCTTCTACCTGAACTCCAAATTCTTGACATCTCCAACGGGAAGTCTGATGGACAATCAACCTTAATATTTACAAAACAGATTTTGTGGTATTGATCTTCTCCCTAAAACTGCTCATCCCCCAGTGATCAGTATTTTAGGGAATGATACCTTTAATCTCTTAGTTGTTTAGGCCCCAAACTTTGGGATCTTCTTTGACTTTTCTTTTCCTCTCATAGTCTATGTCTAAACATCAGCAGGTCATGTTACCTTTACCTCCAAAGTGTACCTCATTCCAAACACTTGCCACCACTAGTCACCATTCTTGGTACCACTAAGCCATTTAACCGCTCATCTGGACTATTACAGTGGCCTCCCAACCAGTCTCCCTGCTTTTAGACCCAAGTCTGTTCTCAGCACAACAGCTAGTGTGATCTTTTGAAAATATGAGTACTGCTCCCCTTGAGAAACTCTCACACAAGGACATGGACTAAAAATTCTATTGTTTATTACAGAGAAAAATTGGAAACAACCTGTCAGTGGGTAAATTGTGTCATGTTCCTACTGTGGAATACTATGCAAAGGAGGGAAATGAATTAGATTAATATGAGAGTTATGGAAAGACCTTGAAAACATTTTGCTGGGAGAAAAAAGGGATTTAGGAAAGTACTTAAATAAGTTATGATGCATCTATTCAAGGGAATATTAGGCAGTCATTAATAATGAATAAGTAGAATAATATGTACTAAGTAGAAGTTTAAGATATAATGTGAAAAAGTGAATAGGATTCTTTTTGTTTAATATGAATGTCTTAATGAAAGGTATACATGTATGTGCTCAGTCTCTCAGTCATGTCTGACTCTTTGAGATCCTTTTAGACTGTAGTCTTCAGGCTAATCTGTACATGGATATTTCAGGCAAGAACACAGGAGTGGGCTGCCGTGTCCTCCTCTAGGGTATCTTCCCAACCCAGGGATGAAACCCGCATCTCCTGTGTCTCCTGCATTGCAGGCAGATTCTTTACCACTGAGCCATCAGGGAAGCCCTGATACATATGCCTAAATATATACAGAATATCTACACAAGAAACTAATAAATTGGTTTCTCCTGAGAAATGGAACATGGGGTTTAGGTCAGAAAGGAGACATTTATTTTTCACTTAACATTCTTGGGTGCTGCAAAATTTTGATCATAATTATGTGTGTGTGCACAAAGACACACACATACTTACACATATATGTTTTCTTCTGGCATTTTAAGCTTTACTGGTTGGTTTGTGTGTTTACTCTTATATATAAAACTTCACTGGAAATTTTTATTGGTATGAAGAGTGAGGTTAGGATACTACATTCTTCCAAATGATCGCCAATTGTCTCAAGCCCATCTCCTAACTAATCCATTCTTTTCTCCACTGATCAAATGCTACCTTTACTATATACATTTCTATTGCTACTATTTTCATTATTTCCCCCATCAGCAAGATTTTAAAACTCAAGTAAATTACTAGTTCAGAATTTTTTCCTTGGATTTGTGCTACATGCTTATAAAAAAAAAAAAATACTGGCCCAAACCAGGCTACATATGAATATATACTGCATCTGTGGTGTATTAATTTGTTTTAATAAAAATGTGCCCCAATCTGTGAAGACATTTCAGCATAAATATTGGTCTTTTTCTTTAAAAAAAAGAGAGGAGATCCTCTGTTTCTTTGAAAGTCATGTTATTAATCCTAAGAAACCACACCTGTCGTGCTTCCTCCTGCCTAGGTGTGTTCAGCCCGGCTCCGTGGGTGTGTAATTGTGTGCCTAACAAGCACTCACCTGGATCTATGTAGTTAGTTTGTAGGAAACTGGCTTCAGAACCAGTATGTGGTTAGGATTGCTCATCTCCCGTTTGAATGCTGCTGCCTAACACTGCCCAGTGGGGAGCTGGGGCTTAGCGCTAACAAGAGCTGCCTTTAAGGGTTGAAAAAGACTTGGCAAATGTCAGGTTTATGGGTTCTGAGCACTTTATTTCTCTTCCTTCCAATATATTCGGAAGGCAGAGTCCTCTTCTATTTCTCCTACCTCTCCAAGTAAGAAAGTTCTCCAAGCGAGAGTTCCACGGACAGAGGAGCCTGGCAGGCTGCAGTCCGTGGGGCCGCAGAGAGTCGGCTGCGGCTGAGCGGCTAACCTTGCCACTTTTCTGTTGCGTAGAGCGGCACACTTGATTCCCTGGATGACTCTCTTCCTATAAAACAACTAAAAATGCTAGATGAAATTAGTTAAGTGTTTTACAATTTATCTAAAATTTATAGCAAAATGTTAAATTGGGGGTTTGAGTAAGATGCAAAGGTATGCTAACTGTCAGGCACACAAACAAGTTTTGAGACAGACCAAGATACAGATGTTCAGCACCGGAGACCAGGACTGCAGCCCACACTGGAACCGTAAAGCAGGCCAGTGACTCTCTACCTGGAGCTCCACTGAGTGGGCTGGTGGAAGGGGTTTCTTGGCAAGAAAGACTACTGTCTTCTGAAAGTAATGGTACCTTCTCACCACCCTAATAAGAGGAACATCCAGGAAACCTCTCAAAGAGCTTGATATGTGTCCCCTGAAATTGTGAGACATAGGTAAGTAATTTAGGGCTGAGGACACTCAAGGCAGAGGCTGTGGTACTTGTTGTGGGGAAACAGGGCAAGAAAAGGAGGTGCAGTTGCATTGTGGTGAACCTGCTTTCTAAAGTTTACATGGAAATGCAAAGCACTTAGAATAGCCGAAAGTCTTTGAAAGACAAGAAGGTTGAAGGAGTTTAAGAATTATTTATACAAATATAGGAATTTAAAAATTATTATGTAGCTACAAGAATTAAGACAGGGTACATGAGTGTAAAGATAACTAGAGCAACTGAACAGAAAGTTCAAAATAGATTCTCATATGTACGGTCAGGTGTCTTTTGACAGAGATCCCAGGACAATTCAGTGGGCAGAGGATAGTATTTTTAACAACTGATGATAGAATAGTTGGATTAGCCATATGAAAAAAAGAAATTGAAAGAAAAAAGGAGAAAGATCCTTACCTCACACCATCTATAAAAATTAACTTCAAATAGACTGAAAACCTAAACCTAAGAGTTAAAATTATAAACCTTCTAAAAGATAATTGTACTAGTTATCTATTGCAGAGCAACAATATTAACACCAACTTAGGGCTTAAAATAACATACATTTTGTTACCTCCCTATTTCTGTGGGTCAGGAGCCCTGGTAGCTCAGACAGTAAAGAATCCATTTGCAATGCAGGAGACCTGGGTTCGATTCCTGGGTTGGGAAGATCCCCTGGAGAAGAGAGCGGTTACCCACTCCAGTATTCTTGCCTGGAGAATTCCATGGGCAGAGGAGTCTAGCGGGCTATAGTCCATGAAGTCACAAAGAGTTGGCCATGACTGAATGACTAACACAGGAGTCCAGGAATGGGTAGGTGACACCTCAGCTTAGAGTCTCACAAGGCTGCAGTCAAGATGTCCTCTGGGCTGTGACCCCATTCATGGCTCCACTGGGGACAGTTATTGACAGAATTCATTTTCTGGTAGGACTGAGGATTTCATGTCTTGCTAGCTGTTGGCCAGAGGCCATCCTCTGTTGCTAAATGAAGCCCATAGTTCATTACTCACCGCATGGGGTTTCACAGCATGATCACTTGCTTCCTCAAAGCCAGAAAGAGACTGTAGCAAAGTGGTTGCTAAAATCTGAAGTAGCATAGACATATGATCACACATACTCACGTGCATCCCATCGACTTTGCCATATTCTTTTGGTTGGAAGCGAGCTACAGGTCCTGCTCACACTCAAGGCCAAAAGCAATAGCAAAAGCTACTGAAGTTGATGGAGAAAATGTACATGACCATACAGATCCCTTGTTTAAAAAATAGTTCTACATAGATGGTACTTGTATACTGCATTGTATGGTAGCTTCTTTTCCATGTATGTTTTTAATCCCCTATTTAGGCCATAAATTCCTGAAGAATGGGGAGTATCTTACACTCTAGAAGTCCCAGGGCACCCAGCAGCAGTGACTCACGTGTATTAAGTACTCAAGAAATATTTGGTTACAGAGTCAAGTCAGCACAGTGGAAAATGTGCAGGCTTATGGAATCAGGGGAAGATTCATTCAAATCCCAGCTCTGCCGTTTACTAACTGGGTAAACACACAGCAATTACTTCCTATCTCCAAGCCTCAGTTTCCCTATAGAACCTCATAGTTTTGAGACAAAATGAGGTAATCTGTACAAACTGCCTGTCACATTTGCTACATGGTAGGAATTATTGTAAAATGTTAAAATGGTTAAGCTTTAATGTCAAACAGAAAATTAAACTTTGTTTTCCGTGATGAGTTTTTCTTTGCATCTGTGAAACGCTGGGATTCCTTTCAACTGCAGCTCCCCTTGTGTAAGAACAGTCCCACTCAGATGTCCATGCTCTCAGGTGCCCCAGCAGTGACTCTCTTGTCAACCACCTTCTGCAAACTGTCTTTTCCCTTGAACAGTTTCCTGGATAAATCTGGTCATTCAGTTCAGTTCAGTTGCTCAGTCGTGTCCAACTCTTTGAGACCCCATGAATTGCAGCACCCCAGGCTTCCCTGTCCATCACCAATTCCAGGAGTCCACCCAAACCCATGTCCATCGAGTCGGTGATGCCATCCAGCCACCTCATCCTCTGTCTTCCCCTTCTCCTGCCCCCAATCCTTCCTAGCATCAGGGTCTTTTCCAATGAGTCAGCTCTTCACATGAGGTGGCCAAAGTATTGGAGTTTCAGCTTCAACATCAGTCCTTCCAGTGAACACCCAGGACTGATCTCCTTTAGGATGGACTGGTTGGATCTCCTTGCAGTCCAAGGGACTCTCGACAGTCTTCTCCAACACCACAGTTCAAAAGCATCAATTCTTCAGCGCTCAGCTTTCTTTATAGTCCAACTCTCACATCCATACATGACCACTGGAAAAACCATAGCCTTGACTAGACGGACCTTTGTTGGCAAAGTAATGTCTCTGCTTTTCAATATGCTATCTAGGTTGGTCATAACTTTCCTTCCAAGGAGTTAGCGTCTTTTAATTTCATGGCTGCAGTCACCATCTGCAGTGATTTTGGAGCCCAGAAAAATAAAGTCTGACACTGTTTCCACTGTTTCTCCATCCATTTGCCATAAAGTGATGGGACCAGATGCCATGATCTTAGTTTTCTGAATGTTGAGCTTTAAGCCAACTTTTTCACTCTCCTCTCTCACTTTCATCAAGAGGCTTTTTAGTTCCTCTTTATTTTCTGCCCTAAAGGTGTTGTCGTCTGCAGCGGGGTGTGTCTTCTATTCTCTGGTTGTAATCATTTTCTGCCACAAGAGGGCGCAGTGTGACTGTGTATATTGCAGAAAAAGCTTCAATCCTAAAAGTTAATATTACAAGGCAGGATAAACTGTGCTCCATTCATTGTTTTCATTTGAAGATAGTTTTTTGTATATTTGAATTAATTTTGTTCTTTAAAGCAAGAATAATTGAAAGCAGGAAGCTTCCATCATTTGTTTCTGTAAGGTCTTTTCCCAGGCTGTAACTGGTTAAGCACAAACTTAGCATCATTCTTCTCTGTTTAAAATACTGTGATTCATCCCCTTTCTGGGAGTCATTTCCTGTAGGACATTAAGAGGCCTTCTAGCTCCAAATTACTGTACATTCCTAGTTCTTGTTATGTTTCCTGCAGGCCATCAGGTTCATGGATTTTATTATAGCCTTGCAAATTAGTAGAAAAAAATTTACTAGCCCATAAACATTTTATCAGCCTTACTTGCTCCTGGGGGCAGATTGGTAACAAAATAGCTGAAAGCATTATTGTGTATAACTTAGCTATGAAACTAATTACTGTTACGCAAACAGTTTCTAACTTTTCATTTTCTCCTGGCATGTACACTGGATGTGGGCATGAGTGTAACTAAATAAACCTGTTGCCCAACACTGCATGCACCCTTTGGCATGTGTACGTGGCAAACATGGCACAGGCAGATTTCATTGACAGACGAAAGTCACTCTCCTATGAGAAGTCACAGTGGTATGTGAGAATGTGCTATTCCCTCCTCTTCCATTTTTCCCCTCTGCTCCCCATAACCTGCCCCTGGATGCCCAGTTAGAGAGTGGGCAGAACCTTGGCATATGATTTTACAAAGGTTTCTGATGTCTGGACTGAAACGGCTGCCTCCACACTCAGGAAGTCGGCACCTGTGGGGGTGTAATGCAGTGTTCCAAGTCACTGTCTGCTTTTCCCCCTTTGCAAAGTCACATGTGTTTTTTTGTGGTTGCCAGGCCCATTTCAATCTAGAATTCATGTTCCATGTCAGCCTTAATGTGGTTCGGGGTAAATGCCCATACCCCTGTATTTTGGGCATACCTGTCCCTTTCTGTAAGGGTGCTGTGGTTCTTCCGTCTCTTTCACACCAATTATGGCTCTGTCTGCCACCTAGGACAAGGTGGCAGGTAAACCATACAGTGGTCAATAATGGAAGCAGATGTCCTGCATGAGAGAAGCAGCCCCCAATAAGGAAGAGGGCAGGTGAAGACAGCAATGGAGAAGGGGCCGATTCTTTGTCAACCATGGGCACTTCCCTCCTCTTGGTTCAAGCCTCTGGGGAAGTCAGTGGGAGTCTGACTGAGATCATTATTGGGCATTGGCTCCTGATCTGAACCTGCCCCACAAGCAGAGGGAGTTGATGAGGTTTGTGGAGAGCTGGCAGCAGTAGAATAGGGTGACTGAGATCAGGATTCCCAAGGGCTCCTAGGCCTGAGCTGCCAAGCAGAATGTGAGGATGCTGACAACATGAACTTTAAGACAGACTTCACAACCAGTTCTTCCCAGTGGATGTCCTGAGAGAGGTTAAGAGTTGTCCCATGGAAACAGTTTCTTAAAATTTCTTTGCTACAGGACTTCTCAGAATCTTTAATATATCGAAAACTTATATCTCCCAAAGGGGGATATTATTTATCACAAATCCTGTTTTTGAAATAATGACCTACAAGCCTAGTATTTGGTGTTGTATACATGGGGACTGTTTTTTCTAATATCTAATTTTGGACCACTTGTTTTAAGAGAAAAAGATCATAATGTGTTATTCCTTATTAAATAAGAGCAAATATTGTTTAATTATATGTGACAGAAAGTAAGATTGAGGAGTAACTTTAGGGGATTTTTAGGCAATTGGAGGTGGCAGTATCATTATGGATTTGCAAACACCTAGTGTCCGAGTGAAGAGTACGAAGATTGTCTTTCATCCATGGGCATCTTTATTTCAACAAGCTTGCAGTGCTTCTTGGATGACACCTTGTAAGAATTTCCCAGTTCTGGAAACTGGGTTAGATGTAGCCTGGCCCATGGTGTGATGCTTAGCTCTGGACAGTGGGGGTGATGATGAAGGAGAAAATGTCCAAGAAAGTAGGGATTGGCAGGAATCATCTTCTGAATTACAAAACAGAGGAAACCATCCAGCAATATTTAGGGCTCAAGAATAGATGATCATCACTAAGTCCGTATCTAGTTCTGCTCATGTGATCTAGCCACAAACACTCTGAAACTAAAGAAATTTTCTCTAGAGTGTCTGCTGTGAGTGAGTACCTGTGTCAGGTTGACCCCAAAAGTGACCTGCAACATTCTGACCTGATAACCAAACTCAACCATCTATCCTGAGAAACCCAGCTCAGACTTCAAAACAAAAAACCAGAAACTGAAGAAAAAAAAAAAAAAAAAAACTTAAAAGCTTAATCTCCTCCAGAATCCTAGGGAGAGGGTGGAGGTGCATACCAATACTTGTGACCACAGGGAGAGAAGACTTAAATGGCCCGAGAAAAAAAATGTGCCATTCTAAGTGGAGAAGAAAACAGCTATTGTCTAATACTTAAATAAAAAATACTGTATAAACAGCTAACAGCTGTTTTTCAGCCTTTGCTTTTTAGAGCAAAAGCCAATAAAAGAAAAGACACACTCTTTTAAATGTGGTTTTTGTTCGGAGCCCAGATTTTCTTCAACGAATTCCCAACCCAGAAGCAGGCCTTGTTTCAGATCATTCTGCTTGGAAGACTAGAGAAGACTACAAAGTTCAGTAGAGAGCTGCAGAGCTGGGCCAAGGCAGAGCCAGGCAGTCTTTGCTGTACCAGGGGGAAGGTGGATACACATCAGAGGGATTTTAATTAACTTTTTAAATTTTGTACTGGAGTATGGCTGATGAACAATGTTGTGATAGTTTCCGGTGGACAGCAAAGGAATTCAGCCATACGTATACAAGTACCCATTTGCCCCCAAGCAGAGGAGACTTTAGTGATAAAAGCAGAAACCAGTGCTCTCAAAAACCTTCTGAGAAAGTGCCCATTGAATGGAAAAAACATTAATTTTGCATGCAGAAGTAGGAAGCAAGGGGCATCTCTTCAGGTTGTTGTTTCAGTCCAGCATCCTTCACTACAAGACCATCAAGCAGAGAAAATGACACGGTCCATCCGTTTGTTGTCCACGGATAAAAGTCACCCAATAGAGCCAGGAGGACTCTAATGAGCACCCATCTTGTAAATAAGGAAATTATAGGGGACTTTCACAAGGGATATTCATATGAAAATTACTAGCTAAGTCTTATAATTATGAAGCTAAAGGGATAAAATACCAGTAAGGCGAGATCTGGCTTATAAATAGAGACTCAAAGATACAGTCTCACTGATTCCCTCTTGGGGCCTCTATTTACCCCACTCTGAATACCAATTTCAGCTCCGTAAAGGAAGTCAAATACTTCAGGTATCAGCTCTTCACTGGTCTCTTTCTTATTATATGTACAAAAGTATATGTGTGTGTTATACATATATGCATGCGTACATATACGTATATATATATATGAAGAGAGGCACAGAGAGCTTTGAGGGTTTCTTTTATATCTTTTGTAGTATCTTAAAATTTTGAAGTGCAAGCCAGGTCTCCTTCTGCATGTGCATTTTGTGCTGCTGTGTCTGAATGCCCTGAATGTCCTGAATGCACGCCACCCATTCCCAGCATTACAGCAAAGCCAATCCTGAAGACCCTCCTGCCACAATACAATTAGATCTTGAATACAGTGTGGTTTTAATGCGTGCTGCTGGGCTGGCAGATAGTAAAGAAACCCTTTAGAGTCCAAAGAGGTGAGCCAAATGAGCTGTGATCCTGCTTAATAAGCCGGAGATGAGAAGCACATGACAAAATAGAACACTAAGCCTTAGGCCCATTGCAAGGGTCAAAGTCCAAACTAAGTCTCCTGCTTTAAGCCTTGACCCTTGAAGGGGGTTGCTTGGCCTTGTGGATCTTGGAGGAAGCAAAGGGAGACCTCTGCTGGAGTCAGTTCCTCCAAGGGAGGCTCTCAAGAGGTCCACAGGTGGAGCAAGGTGAGCTTCAAATCAAAGATGGCCAAACAGCAAGGGAAAAAGCCGCCATAGGAAAGAGAAAGCAGAAGCAACAAACAATGCATTTACACTCCTAGGATTTTGGTGTTGGAACTATTAAATGCAAAGTTTAAAATACTGCATATGATTTAAAGAAATCCAGGCTGGAATCATTAAGTGTATGCAAGTACGGAGAGACTGTGGAATATATCTCTCCCAAGCAGATTTGAAAAACAGCCAAGTAAAACATTTATAAATGAAAAATAATTGTAGAAGTTAGGAACTCAGTGGCTAGATTAAACAGTAGACAGCCCACTCCAGTATTCTTGCCTGGGAAAAGCCCTTGGACAGAGGAGCCTGGCAGGCTACAGTCCATGGGGCTGCAAAAGAGTCTAACTATATAGCAAAAAAAGACACAGTTGAAAAGAGAATCAGTTAACTAGTGTGTCTGAAGAAATTGCTCAGAATATAGTATAGAGAGATGGGAAGATGGAAGATGTGAAAGAGGGGTTAAGACGTGGAAGAGAGACTGAAATTTAATATATCGATCATGGGAGTCCCAGAAAAGACTAGAGAGAATAGGTGACAAGGCAATATCCAAAGGGATAAAGGACAAGAAGCTCCATTGGTGAGCAGTGTCAGTCCACAGGTACAGAAAGTATCATGTATACCTTGCAGGATCAGTTTTTAAAAATCTATACCCAGGCACATTGTAGCAAAACTGTAGCATGCTAAGCTCAAAAAGGAAGATCTTAAAGTCAAGAAACCGGAAAAAAAAAGAGGCAAATCATCTACAAAGAAATAATTCGGTTGTCAGCCAACACCTTTGTAAAGCAACAAAACCCAGAAAACTAGAACAGTATCTTCATAAGTGATAAGAGAATATAACTGAGAAAAGCATGTACACCAAGCAAAGGTATTTTTTAAGAATGGGTGTGAAATAATCATATATAATAAGCATTATATATGAACCTCATGTGGTGAGTGCTTATGCCTAAGCTCCTTTTGGGGCACCCTTCCAGGAATGCTTTTTTGTGAGGAAAAAAAAGATTTAAGTATGAGATTAACATTTACTTAGCTGAATGACAAAGAGGGTTTTTCGTGTTCCTTGACTCTCTGGGAATTCAGGAAACAATTGAGTTATTGGTGGTTTAAAATGTCAGAGAGCAGTAGTCGCAATGTGCTTCCCACTCTCAATTACTTCAAGTATTGTCTGATTTTGAGGCTATTCTTGAGAACTAAAATGTTTTTCTAGTATATATTGTGTAGTTTCCACGTGTTCAGTATGACTAATGCATTAGTCACAAGTTACAATATGAGAGACCCAAGAAAACGACAGTCTTGGTCTCTAGAATGACTTTCTTCCCAATGTTTCCCACTCCAACCAGTTATTGCCCCTTGTCACTGAGACCCAGTTCCCTTGCTGGCAGGAGTTGCTTCCTGAGTAAGTCCGTTGCTTCCTGAAACGTTTACTTCAGTAAAAGCTCCATCCTCCTCCATAAGTAGATATTCCCCCGTTCCTGTAATCTGTTGTCTACCAGTGAGAAAATGTGTGAGCCCAGCTGTTAGAGAAATGAGAAAGGGAGAGACAGGAGGAAAAATTACATAACATTGATGCAACTTGCACAAAGATATTTCAAGCTGTACTTTTTGTAACGTGAAAAAGCAGGAACCAACCCCAGTGTCCAATGATCGGGAACTAGCTGAACAAATTTTAGTGTATAAAAAGATGGAATATTATATTCCCATGACTGGTAATAACACAAGAGTATGTGGACAGTGGCTACATGGGGCTAAACCAAACTGGTTAATGTCAAACTGGTAAACAGAGCACAGACTCGGTTGTGTTCAAGGATTACAACCAGGTAAGAATCATGCAGATATAGAACTAAGAGTTGAAAGAGGATACAGACCTTTGTAACTTAGTAGTAAATATCTTACTTAAGCATTAGTATTTACTGTGCAAATGTTTTTATGTTTTTGTTTTTTCCATGCTTCTTAAAGGAGGCTACATTTTATTTTTTATTTTATTTTAATTTATTTTTTTAATTTTCTTTACTTTATTGTGTTGGTTTTGCCATACATTGACATGAATGTCATACATACATTGCCATACATTGACATTGTATACCCGCCCTGGGTATACATATGCTCCCCCTCCAGAACCCCCCTCCCTCCTCCCTCCCGATTCCCTCCCCCTGGGTCATCCCGGTGCACCAGCCCCAAGCATCAAACCTGGGCTGTCGATTGATTTCACATATGATAATTAACATCTTTCAATGCCATTCTCCCATATCATCCCACCCTTGCCCTCTTCCACAGAGTCCACGAGACTGTTCTATACATCTCCGTTTCTTTTGCTGTCTCGCATGCAGGGTTCTCGTTACCATCTTTCTAAATTCCATATATATGCGTTAGTATACTGTATTGTTGTTTTTCCTTCTGGCTTACTTCACTCTGGATAATAGGCTCCAGTTCCGTCCACCTGAGTAGAACTGATTCAAATGAATTTTTTTTTAATGCTGAGTAATATTCCATTGTGTATATGTACCACAGCTTTCTTATCCATTCATCAGTTGAGGGGCATCTAGCTTGCTTCCATGTCCTGGCTATTGTAAACAATGCGGTGATGAACATTGGGGTACATGTGTCTCTTTCAATTCTGGTTTCCTCGGTGTGTATGCCCAGCAGTGGGATTGCTGGGTCCTATGGAAGTTGTATTTCCAGTTTTTTAAGGAATCTCCACACTGTCTCCATAGTGGCTGTACTAGTTTGCATTCCCACCAACAGTGTAAGAGGGTTCCCTTTTCTCCAGATCCTCTCCAGCATTTATTGCTTGTAGACTTTTGGATGGCAGCCATTCTGACCGGTGTAAAGTGGTACCTCATTGTGGTTTTGATTTGCATTTCTCTGATAATGAGTGATGTTGAGCATCTTTTCATGTGTTTGTTAGCCACTTTTATGTCTTCTTTGGAGAAATGTCCGTTAAGTTCTTTGGCCCACTTTTTGATTGGGTCATTTATTTTTCTAGAATGGAGCTGCAGGAGTTGCTTGTATATTTTTGAGATTAATTGTTTGTCCGTTGCTTCATTGGCTGTTATTTTCTCCCATTCTGAAGCCTGCCTTTTCACCTTGCTTATAGTTTCCTTTGTTGTGCAGAAGCTTTTAATTTTAATTAGGTCCCATTTGTTTATTCGTGGCTACATTTTAATTTTAAAGAGTGAACTAAAAAATATAGTGAATGTATTAGAGTCCAAACAGGAGACGGAAATCACAAAGTAACTTCTAAAAGAAAGTTAACCATAAAAAATTATTGAAAGGGAATTGGAGTAACCGTGAGTTTGGCTCAGCATTGGAAGAGGTAAAGATAGCACTAAAGAAAAGCAGGAATAGAAACACAGGGAGCAGCTATCATCCCTAGGGCCAAGATAGAACATTCAGGAAGAGGTCACCTCCTCGTTGGAGAGGGTATGCCTACAGTTCCCTGGATGGTAGAGAAGTTCATCAGGGGCCATCCTGGTGAAGCACTGCAGAACCTGGTCTCTGGAGTGCTGAGGAAGCCATCCGTAGAATGGGGTACCGGGCCCCAGTCTCACTGCAAAGCTACCTAATGGGGTGCCCATTTGGGCATTCTATTATGAAGCTTCCTGTGGAGGTTCCAGTAGAAGTCATTCACGGGGAGGTGCCCAGGGAAGCTGCCCATAGGAAGTCACTACTGCTGTGGCTACCTGGCACTGTAGGGAAGGCCATGCCCACTGCATGGTCCTAATGACCCAGTGCACTGGAACCTGGCAGGAGAGCCACCTCTTCTCACAGTGTCCCTTCAAGACCCTTAGCCGACAAAACTTAACACCACGTTAGCTGTCGTAGAGAACTGCTTTTCCATTATTGTCAAGCAAGTAATGAAGAGTAAATTTGGAACCAAGAGGCAACAAAATGATACCAGTCATAATGAACTAAGCTGATGCGTGGAAACTTGGACTGTCCCCATGTTCATTCCCGGTCAGAAGTCCCAGATTTTCCTATCAGAGAGCCAGGGTCATGCAGGAAGCTTGAGCTGCTGCTCAGACAGCTGAGTGATTGGTCTTCTCCTCCTTTGGGCGCAGTATCTCTTATGAAAGTTCACTGGCTTTCCATAAGAATCCTTTCTTCTCTGTCCCAGGGCAGGCTGGGCCACATGGGTCTCCAGGGTCTTATGATTTAAAACACGTATATAGCAATACAAAATACCTTTGGGTATATTGAAGTAAAGAGTGAATTAAGAATGCTGCATGTGTGCTTAGAAGCTAAATAAATACCAATGATGGTTTTTAAATTTCTGCAACTTCCTCTTTGACAATGTAGTGATCAAGAGTCTGGGCTCTGAGCCATTGACTGTGTAACCTTGGGAAAGTCGTGTCGCCTCTCTGTGCCTCGATGTCTCCATCTGTAAAGTGCAGATAATGATAGTACTGCAGAGGTTTGTTGGGAGGATTGAGTGAGTTTCTATATGTAAAGCTCTTAGGAGGGAGTAGCACACAGCAAGCACTCTATATGTTGTGCACTATTATTAATGTTAATATTTGAGACCTGTAGCCCTCAGACTCCCTTATGCTAGACCCCTCCAGGTCCCCTACAACCCCCCACACACACTCCTTGCTTAGAATTTTGACCTTCCTCTCAAGTGCTGCACCTAAGGGGCGCGAGGCCATGGTGTAACCGCCGGGTCCTGCTGGATAGCCCATCAGGTCCACTATCAGGAGGTCACAAGCTTGCTCTTCCATCTTCAACCCTGGACAGAAAGGCTGAAAGCCAAAACAAGTAAACTTGCCCCCACATAACGGATCCAAACAGCTTGGGGCCTGGCAGTACCAGCGAAAGAGCTTGAAAAGAAAAACAACCCAAAACAACGCACAGGCTTCTCTTTGTCATGGCTGACCCCGCTCGCAGCCAGGCACGGAAACAGAGCCGCTTTATGAGAAAATGCCTTTCTTTCCACGCAGTAATTGAATCCAGTTGTGGATAGAGGTTGTACATTAGTGGGGTTTAAGAAAGGTTTGCCTCTTAGCTACATCTACTCCAGCCGAGCGACCGTTTATTTCTGTTAAATTCTTGTTAAGCAGGGTAGCACCCACAGACAATATAACCCTCTGGAATCTGGCTCTCACACTCATCCTACAGATATGCTGGGAATCTTTTTGGCTCTTCAAAAACTAAATCTCCTGGGTGGAGTCCAAGACACCCCTCTGGATGCTGCATTCTGCTTTTAGAAAACAGTGCTGGGGGCAGTTTTAGGGCGACAGAATGTTCGGATCACTTTAGATTGTCTTCAACGTAATTCCTCTTCGAGGGGGCTCTCCTGGTCTGATTCGCATCTTTCTCCTGGAGAACCCATAAAGGGGAAGAGTTTGCCTGTGGCTAGAGTGGAATGGATCAGAGTCGGATTTGGTTGCATCTTTTACTGTGGCTATTGCTGCCTGCTGACAGCATGCTTCACTCTGTTAATGAAACGAAACAGTCCCTCTTCTAACAACTGCCACCCACGTCAGGACAGTGAGTCTTACACCACCCTGCTGGAGTCCTGCCCTGGAGCCCCTCAAGGGCACAGATTCAAAGGTCTTAGCCAGAAGCTCTTCAGTAAAGCCTGCTTTAAAAAAAAAATTGTTAAATTACTTTGGTAGTTTTGTAAGACAAAATATTCCATGTGGGAATTAGAGTGGAATATGGGTTAAGGTTAAAAGAGTGAAGTTTCTTGTATAGATGTAAAAACAAAAGACATTGCTGGGCATCTGTTGTGCAGCAAGGCTCCCGTGCTTCCTTCAAGGCTTTCCTTCATCTAGCGTGCAAGGCTCCCGTGTGTGGTACAGTCTCTCCTGTCCTCAGGTAACTTAGAAGCTTCTGTCTTCTAGCTTCTCCCTGGGAAAGGCTTTTCCACCGTATCCATCAGCTTTTGCTGGGCTAGGAATAATTGGCTCATTTAAACACCAAAGAGGTTGACTAAAGGGACAGTCAGCTCTCTCTGGTTGTTAAGTGCCTCAGTGAGGCCCTCTCTGTCGCTGGAATTTAGAAGGATTGGGATGGTCTAAGTCAGCAGCTAATACACAGCAGTTGTGAGGGGAAGGCTTGTCTCCAGGCCTCCCCAGAGCTCTCCCCTTCACCACCTGCCGCCCAGTTTGATCACAAGCCCCCATGTCACTTGGTCTGTGCGGAGGAGCATGAGGTGTAAGCTCCCAGGAAAGGTTTCCCCTAGAAACCCCAGAGGCCATGCTGGGTCCACTGTCACAGCTGAAAAGATGGAAGGTGCGAGAGAAAGACTTTAATTCTGTGAAATCTTTGTTGATTTTTCCTAAGATTGACTGGGAAAGAGAGAAGAAAATGTGAAGACAAAGGAAAATTATTTCTGCGAATGAAATCCTGTGCTGTTTATATGAGCCCAGAGGTTCTTTACTAATCACCAGGCACCTGGCTGCGCTGCCCCCGGGCTGGGCACAGAACACTGTAACGCCTGAGACCCAGCCCCAGGTCTGCTTCAGGACCTCAGACTGTGGCCGAAGGCCCTCCCCACCCCTATATTACTGTTCTAGGCTGTGTAACAAATAATCACAAACACGATGGCTGAACATAAGAAACGTGTGTCCTCTCGTAGTTCTGGAGGGCAGAAGTCTGATATCAAGCTGTGGGCGGGGCCATGCTGCCTCCAGGAGTTTTGGGGGAGACTCCTTCCCTGCCTCTCTGGCTTCTGGTGACACGAGGCACTCCTTGGTGGTCTCTGCATCACTGCCATCCTCTGCCTTTGTCTTCACCTGGCCTTCTCCTATTCTCTGTCTTCTCTTCTGTCTCTTATAAAGACAGTTGTCATTGGATTAGCATGTACTGGGATAATCTAGATTAAATTTAAGATCCTCTAATTACATCTGCAAAGACCCTCTTTCCAAAAAAGGTCACATTCATAGTTCCAAGAGTTGGGACGTAGACGTATCTTTTGGAGTACCACTGCTCAGTCCACTCCATGCCCACCCCGACCCCCATCTTCATTCTCTCCTTGCCTCTGGATCCTCGTACTCAATCTAGAAACATGTCCAAATTGCCTCATCAAAAGAAAAATAAATTCTTTTTATCCCCTTACCCTTGTCAAGCTATGTTATCCATCCTTTTTTCCTTCACTCAGCTATCAAACTCCTCTAGAGAGTACTCTGTATTTGCTAAGTCCATTTTTGACTTACCACTTAATTTTTTTCTCCACTTACTTTTTAAAGCAATTTATTATTATGTATTTCAAGCATAGGAAAAGTGTAGATAATAATACAACTTGTGAAACGTTTAAATTTTTCTCCTTTTTTTGTGGTAAAATATGACATAAAATTTGCCATATAAACCATATTTAAATGTACTATTACATTTAAATTTAATTTTGATTTCTGTTTGGTATAGGAAATACTTGGCTTCCCAGATGGCTCAGTGGTAAAGGATCCTCCTGCCAATGTAGGAGACACAGGTTCAATCCCTGGGTTGGGAAGATCCCCTGGAGGAGGAACTGGCAACCCACTCCAGTATTCTTGCCTGGGAAATCCCATGGACAGAAGAGCCTGCTGGGCTACAGTTCGCAGGCTCACAAAGAGTCAGACGCAACTTGGTGACTGAGCATGCGCATAAACATAGTAAATACTTAGGAATCATCTATGTTATTAATTTAACTAAATGTTATATTTCAATTACATTATACTACTACAGTGACATTAATTACACCCAGTGTAATTTTCTGTGTGTTTTTTGTGCTTTGACCCGCACCGCTGTTCTTAATTGTCCTCTGAAAGATCACCAGCTTCCATCCTCCACCTTCTCAGCCCCTTTGCCAAAGTGGATGGCACTGACTGCCCCCTTCCTAAATCTCTTTCCTCAGCTTCCCAGACCCCCGCTCTCTTCCTGCTCAACTGTTTCTCTAAGCCCTTCTCCAGCTGCTCCCTAAGGCAGGTTCTTCAAGGACCTGCCCGGTACCGCTTAGTTTTGGTTGCTCGCTTGGTTGATTTCATGTTCTCATCCAGTGTTACTGCTTCAACCAGCTCCTTAATTCAGATAGCTCATTATGAAGCTTGGACCGAAAGCTTAGCTAACAGCTTAAGCCTCCAAGGGCTTGCCGTCTTCTGATCTCCACCTGCATGTCCCATTAACACCTCAAACTCAGTGTGTCCCAAGGGGGACTCATGATCTTTTCTTTCAAAGCTATGCTCCCCCTGCAGTATATTCTCTCCACATTTCTCCACGTCACCACCATCTTCCCACTCACCCAGTGCAGAAATGTTGGCGCCATCTTTGCCTCCATGTACACTCTGACTCGGTAATCTTTGTCTCTGCTGTAGCTCTGCCACCTCACCCTACCCCCATGACATCTTTTTCATTCCCTGCTTCCCTTCTTTAGCCTGGGAGACGATAGTGGACCTCTCTTGGGTTCCCCTGTGTCTACTATCTATCTTCCACTCATTTCACACATGGTTAATACACTAGTCTCCCTAAAACACAGTTCTCATCAGAAATCCTCAGTAGCTCCCCCTATTTTGAGAATAAAGCCTAAACTCTTCAGCTGAGCCTTGTAGGTCCTCCCTGAACTGGTACTGACTCTCCTGACCGCCACATACCCTTTGCTCCAGCCAAAGACATGAACTGTCTGACCTCTGGACACATCCCACGCTTCCTTCCTTACCTATCTCCATTCAAAATATGGGTTTCATAGCCTCTTAAAAGACCTCTGTTCTTTTCGTTAAAATATGAGTAACAAAATAAGAGATACTGACCAAAAAGAAGATTGCCAAATTCCACAAAGTGGAATCACCCACCTCGTATTTCCTGTAGCAAACAGAAAACACACTGCAGATTATTCTAATCTGATAGGGTTACAAACAGAGCTTTGTTTGCTCATGAAATTCACCAGCTTGGAGTAGAACCATCACCTTTTGAGAACTCAAACGTTTTCTTAGTGACTCACCTGTTGAGGAAAGCATCAACTTTCCTGCTCTGAATTTCTGTAACAGAAAAGGGACTCTGGTAGCAGGTAAGATAGTAACAATAGCTATCACTTCAAACCGAAATCTTGTGACCAAGAGTTCCAAGAAATCAAACTGTGCTAAAGATGTGATGCAGACATTAAAAGGAAACTTCAGCCTGTAGAAATCACTGGAGGAACAGAGGGGAGAGAGACTGTAAGGTGCTTCAATGGGTGCTTATTTCTCCTGTATTTCAGTGCCCAAGCCCTTGACTGTACCAGGAGATGGCATCAGAATGCTTCTAAGAATCCCATACACACACCTCATCAGTCTAGGCACACCAAAAGAAAATAGCCCTTTTGGGAAACATAGGTGTGGTATCCTTTAATCCATTTGAAAAGACCCAAGTGGTATATCTTTTGGGCTTCCTTGGTGGCTGAGACGGTAAAGAATCTGCCAGCAATGTGGGAGACCTGGGTTCAATCCCTGGGTTGGGAAGATCCCCTGGAGGAGGACATGGCAACCCACTCCAGTATTCTTGCCTGGAGAGTCCCCAGGGACAGAGGAGCCTGGCAGGCTACAGTCCATGGGGTCACAAAGAGTCGGACATGACTGAGTGACTAAGCACAGTGTATCTTTCTGTATATACAGTATCTGAAATTTTAGACGCTTCTTTTGGTTTCCTTCTCCACTTAGTGCTGTTTCTGCCCCTGTGACCTTTGGGATGTTCAAAAGCAAACTGAGGGTACAGCTTCTGAGACTCAAAAGCCCTTTGAGCACTAAAAGCCCTCAAAAATTCAACTAAATACAAGTTTAGGAAACTTTTATGTTTTCTTTTCTGAGAAAGATATGGTATATACAACCTAGGCTTGAATCCCTTGGTGGGAGCTACTAATTATGTCACCTGGGAGAGGTATTTCACCTTCTTCAGCCTCAGCATATTCCTCTATTAAATGGGATTATTAAGATTACTTTGCAGAATTGTTATAAGGATTAAAAATAATATTATTATTATTATAAAAATAAAAGCTCAAGACCTGGCATTGAAAAGTTCTCATTATAGTAAAATTATTTTTAACACTGTAAATTTGGGTGAAGAGGAAGACTAGCTGGTTCAAGTAAAATCCTTTTGTGTTTACAAGACTCACGAGAGATTTTTCTTTAAAGACAAAAAAAAACTATAGTATTAGATAGGCTACTGTGTGCCCTTCAGATTTGTTTCCATTTAATATTCTTATTTATTTAGTATTCTTTTAATTACTCCTTTTTAAAAGCAAAATAAAATGCAAGGAGCATTTCACTATTTCCTGTGCTAGATGTTCCCATCATGGACCTTGATTCTCAGAATGGAGCTTGATTTTCATCTAAGGGTCCCCTTCCCCCGCTTTTAGATCCTGCATATTGGCTGAGGCTTCACACCCAACTCCAGGACTGGAGCAAGTGGCCCAGAGATAACCAATCAAAATACCATATTCTCTAACCACAGTCATTGATTCAGAATATGTGACCTATGTCAACCCAATGAGAGGGTCACAAAGGAACTTTAGGAGCCCCTGGGAAGACACTCTGTCTTTCCTGCAGTAGACAGATGGGAGAGGGTGCGAAGGGGAGGCTGCTGCAGCCGTGTTGTCACCACATGGCAGCTGGTCAGGAAGCCAGCGCAAAAGAAGGCAGGTTGAGCAATGGAGACAGCGCAAAGCCCGAAACAGTATGTAATTTGAGCACAGGAGAGGGGAAAGTCCAGACTGAAGTGGCAGAAGGAGCAAAGCATGAAGGAGTTAAAGGGTGAAAAAGGAGAGAGAGAGGAGGGGACCCTGGAGAGGGGAAGGGTGGATACGATAAGTTAGTGCGGGGAAAAGGACGGGAGCAGCTTCTCTAATTGGTGAGGTTCAGCTCTTCCTGTCCTCCACCTTCTTCTCAAGGTCCTCCTCTATCACAGAAGTTCAGTTACTTGCGTAGGGGAGGAAAAATATTTTTCCCCCACCCTTCTAGTTTCTTGGTTAAGAACCCCTGTAATAAGAGAGAGATTCATAAGAGGAAAACAAATTTAATTGCATACATATATATTAAAGATATGAGACATGACCAAAAACCTTGATAACTTTTAGACAAAGAAACAATAAATTTGTGGCAAAGTAACAACAGGATTTGAGTTTGGAATAGTAAATTGGTGATGATGTAACAAGGTTTATTTATATAGCCTTTGCAGCCCTAAAGTCCCTATCTCAGATGATAAGGGTGTTTTCTGCATTTCTGGTAAGAGAAGGGTACCTTTCACATGGAATACTTGTCTCCTGCCTTCAGGAGGGCACAAGAGGGCCAGAATGTCCTTCTGTGTCTTGCTGCTTCTAAAATTCCTTTAATTCAAAATAGTTCCAAAGTGGTATATTTTGGAGTGACATATTCTGAACTGCTATACTAGCTATTGAAAATGTACAACCTCCTTGGTACAGCTTCTTGGAATTTATTCAAAGGGTATTATAAAGAGCATGCACAAAGATTTGTGTGCAAGGGCATTCACTGGATGTTATTTGAGAGAACAGAAAGTTGTGAATAATATAAATGTTTCATATGTGCATAATATTTATCCATTTTGTGGTTGTGTGCATATGTATATATATGTAACATGTGCATATGTAATATATACATATGTACTATATATAATATGTTTTATACACTCACCCAGTCTGAGAGGAGATACACAAAAATGTTATCAACAGTAAGTGTCTGGGATGGGAGGTATTTGTTTAAGTTGTCCATTCGCTTACCTCTATGTTCTAATTTATTCTACTAAAAACATATATTACTTGTGGCATAAAAAAGAAATAAAATAACCAAGTGTCAAGGTTTCAACCAGAGTAGAGCTCAGCTACCGCTGATTTGTTACCAGGAGCTGTTCCCAAGAGCCAGGTAGAGGGCCTCCAGCCCATCCCCAGGCAGAGGCACCACCTGTGGCCCTCCTCTGGAACTAACTTGGACTGCAGCTGCAAAGCTGAGTTTGGCCCCAGAAGCCTCCCCTCTGCTGAAAAGGGGAACATAGTGCATGAAGACTTTACTCACTGGGCCCAAGTCATCACCTTCTCCTGTTTTCCTTCCAGGCAAACAGACCGCAGCCCAAGCACCAGGTGTGCTGGGAATGAACCTGGAGCAGGGTGGTGACAGTGGAAGGCTGAGTACCTCCCTGGCCTCACAAGCACCTCACTCACTGCTGGGGACCAGAGTACTAAGATGAAAAAGCACCTTCACAGAGGTAATTATACCTGTGGGGGAAAGACAGTTTTCTTTCTTTCTTTTTTTATTGAAATATAGTTGATTTATAACATTGTGCTAGTTTCAGGTACACCACATAGTGATTTAATATTTTGCAGATTATACTCCATTATAGGTTATTACAAGATAATGAGTATAGTTCCCTGTGCTATATCTTTGTTGCTTATCTATTTTATATATGGTACTTTAAATCTGTTAATCCTATATCCCTAATTTGCCCCTCCCCACTTCCTTCTCCCCTTTGGTAACCATTGTTTTTCTCTATCTGTGAATCTGTTTTACATATACATTTGTTTGTATTTTTTTTTAGATTCCATATATAATGATATCATACAGCATTGGTCTTTCTCTGTCTGACATTTCTCTAAGCATAATATGCTCTAGGTTCATCCACATTGCTGCAAATGGCAGCATTTCATTCTTTTTTTATGGCTGAGTGAGTAATATTCCACACATATATATACACACATACCACATCTTAATCTGGTAGTCTGTTGATTGGGCACTTGGGTTGCTTCCAGGTTCTGGCTATTGCAAATAGTGCTTCTATGAACACTGGGGCGTGTATCTTTTCAAATTAGTGTTTTTGTGTTTTCTGGCTATATACCCAAGAGTGGAATTGCTGGGTTGTAAGGTAGTTCTATTTTAGTTTTTTTAAGGAACTTCCATACTTGGCTTCCATAGTGGCTGCACCAATTTATAGTCCCACCAACAGTGTAGAAAGATTCCCTTTTGTCCACATCTTCTCCAGCATTTGTTATTTGTAGATTTTTTGATGACAGCCATTCTGATGGGTGTGAATTGATACCTCATTGTGGATTTGATTTACATTTCTCCATATACAGTGATATTGAACATGTTTTCACGTGCCTGTTAGCCATCTGTATGTCTTTGGGAAAATGTCTATTTAGGTTTTCTGCTCATTTTTTGACTGGGTTGTTTTGCCTTTTTAAAAAAAAAAATATTGAGTTGTATGGGCTGTTTGTATATCTTTTATATTAACCCATTGTCAGTCACATCGTTTGCAAATATTTTCTTCCATTTTGTAGGTTGTCATTTTGTTTTGTTGATGGTTTCCTTTGCTGTGCAAAAGCTTTTAAGTTTGATTAGTTCTCTCTCTCTCTCTCTCTCTTTTTTTTTTTTTTTTTTTGCTTTTAGTTCTTTTGCCTTAGGAGACTGATCCAAGAAAATATTGCTATGATTTATGTCAAACTGAAGGACTTTCTCTAACATTTTATAGTACAAGTCTACTGGGGATCAATCATTTCAGTTTTTGTATGTCTTAAAAAGTCTTTCTTTTGCATTTTTTTTGAAAGATATTTTTGCTAGGTATAAAATTCTAGGTTGGCAATAGTTTTCTTTCTGTACTTCAAGATTATTGTTCTTCCTGTCTTGTTACCTGCTTTGTTTCTGACAAGACTTCTCATATCATCCTTATCTTTGTTCCTCTTTTTATGTCATAAAATTTCCCTCTGTTTTTAGATTCTCTTTTTATCACTGGTTTTGAGAGATTTGATTGTGATGTGCCTTGGTTTATTTTTTTTTTCAAATTTCTCTTGTTTGAATTTTACCTTATTCAGTATTTTTTAAATATTCTTTTTATTTTATTTTTGGCTATGCTGGGTTTTCGTTGCTTTGCATGGGCTTTTCTCTAGTTACAGCAAGCAAGGGCTACTCTCTAGTTGCAATGCAAGGGCTTATTGTAGTGGCTTTTCTTGTGGGGCATAGGTTTTAGGCACACATGCTTCAATAGTTTCAGCACACAGGCTCAGTAGTTGTGGCACACGGGCTTAGTTGCCCACATGGGCATGTGGAATCCTCCCAGACCAGATATTGAACCCATGTTTCCTGCATTGATAGGTGGATTCTTATCCACTGTGAAGTCCACCTGGGAAGTCCAATATTTTTAAAATATTCTTGAGTGTTGTTCTGGCACATCATAAGTTACTTGGAAATAGTTTGATCCTTTTAAGACTTTCTTTTAAGCTTAAAAGGATCAGAACAGGTTTTAGTCTAAGGCCCCGCAACTGAGACAATACCCTTCTGAGTTCTCTACTCAGTGCCCCACTAATTATTAGATTTTCAAATCTGGTTGGTGGGAAAGGGCTCCATTCCCTGTCCTTTGTAATCTCTAGGGATTGTTCCCTCTAATCCTTTTGGATAATTCTTTCCCTGGCCTCATGTAGTTCCCTCATATGCATCCACTGATCAATATACATCTGAAAACTCAAAGGAGTTCTGTAGAACTCCAGCATTCTCTGTGTAGCTCTCTTCTCTAGTATTCCACTCTGTGAATTCTAGCTTCACTAGTCTCCCTGGGATCCCAACACCATCTTCTCTATTAAGTAATACTGCTGGGGTCCACCAATATTCCCTTTCCCCATGCTGCGGCCTGAAATTCTCTCCAAGCAGTAAGCTGGGGGCAATCCTCATTTCTCCCCCACCCCACAAATCACTGTCATGCACTGCCTGCTGTCCAATGTCTGAAAATCATCTGGTTCACACACTTGTTCAGGTTTTTCACTTGATTCCAAACCCCAGTTTTAGTGTGCATTTTCTAGAATTCCTGGAATCATGGATGTTAGCTCTTAAGTGGGCTTTTTAGAAATCCTCTAAGTCCGTACCTCCCATTTACCAGGGAGGAAACTGAGGTGGGAGAAGGGAGCCACCCAGGTTTGTGGCAGATTCTGAACTGGGCCAGGTTTCCTGACTTCTGATGGAAGTTGTTTTCAAAGAAGTAAGCTTGTGGGAGGAAAAGAAAACACTAACTTCAAATAAAGACTCCTTTGTGTCAAAGAGAAAGTAGAGTCGAGTTGCTCTCAATGTCTCACTATCTTCCTCATTTCAACATTTGCTGTTTTTTGTGTCTTCAGTGCTGGCCTCTTACCTCAGTTTCTATGTTGATGATGTAGAGGCTTCAATTCCCTCCAGATGTTCTCTATCTAGTCAGTCTCCTAGAATAATTGAAGGATATTATTATGGAATCTCAGAACCAAGAAGAGGAAGAGGCAGAGAGTGGAAAGCTCATACCCCAAAGACTTTCCAAGGGAGCCTGAAGATCATCTGAGCCAAAATACCATCTTATAAACAAGGAAACGGGAACAGACAGGTTCACTGGTTCACCCAGACAGAGCTAAGGTCTTGGTTTTGCACTCAAGGTGCCCACCTCTGAAAATGATGTGCTTAAGTGTGAAATAGTCGGCTCTTAATGATATTGAATTTTAATATGCATACAGCTCACTACATCATTTACCCACAAGAACTACTCAAATTCCCTGCTGGAATTTTGTATCATAAACTTTTTCAAGTCTTTTTGTCCATGTTTTCAGAGCCCTAATAGTAATCTGTTTTACTTGTTCATCCATGCAGCAGAGTAAAATTCCCAACAGGGACCTGAGTTCACTACAAGAGGAAGTTTTTGGAAAGGCAAACAAGTGTCAGAGAGAAAGAGGAGGAAGAAGGAAGGAAACAATGAAAGCAATAGCCCATTTTTCAGGTCACTTAAAAAGCCTCCAATTGGACACTGAGCAGATTAGTAGCTGTTTTTCTTTGCTTTTAGTACTTTTACAGGAAATGCCCCCTCCCCATTGACTTGAACACAATATTAAGCACACACTTCTCCGCACGTAAATAGTCAGGCCGTTCCAGGTTTTGATACAGGAGGCAACCTTGGCTTTGCCTTGTTGATTAGTCATCACAATGGGACCTTTCACTGCAGGACCACATGGTTCCGGGCAACGTGACCTAAGATCTGGCAAAGGCTTCAGGCAGCACAAAGGAACGGAACTTGTCTTTGTGCTGTGAGTGCAGCATCAGTGTTTGGAGTTACTTACAATTGCTCCTTGGTTCAAAGCTCGAGCAATGATCTGAGCCACTCAGCTGTACTTTTTCACCTCTCTCCTAGCAGTTGCTCAGTGGCCAGAGCTAAGCCAGGCTTCTTAGCAAAGGAGGAGATGGGGCCAGAGCAAAGTCTGGGGAAACACACAGTATGTGCATATAAAGACATGTTACAACGGTCCATAAACCATCCCTTTGTACCATACCTTGGTAATTATTTTAACTTCTTTTGTAAACTCGTAAGTTTTCAGAAATTGTCGAATTAAACAGAGTCTGAAAGTGGAGAATTTTCCACATAAATAAAACCATGGGAAAATGAAATTGTTTCCTCCAGAAGAACCTCATAGCAAAGTATACCTTGTATCCAACTAAAGGAAGAACTATTTCAATTGCTGTCTTTAAGGCAGATTCGCTGGATGTTGTTTGATACTCCCACACTGCCTGTATAGCCTGAGATGGTGCCTCTCAAGACTTTTTATCCAGCCCATTGGAAAAGGCTTCAGTTTTGGCAGGAAGAAGGGAACAGGGTACAGTGGGGCTGGAGTGCTTTCTCCATTGATTGGTCTTTGCCTCTTCATGAGGAGAGTAGAATGCTCCCCAGACCTTTTAAGACAGCAACCCCAGAATATGGGAAGGACCTGATGTACTTTCCAAACCATAAATAATTCCTTATGTTCAGCACAGTTTGGGGCAAGGGAGCTAAACAAAAACGGTACTCATCATATGGAGTCTAATGAACTATGTGTATGCTAGACACACTGTGATTCTCAGTTATCAGTTTTGCCAAGGACCAGCTTCCAAGAAAACCTAGAAGGCTATGAGAATATAAAGGATAAGATAAACAGTATTTATCAAATCCTTACTTTATTCTCAGCTCTTTACACATGCAATATCTCATTTAATGCTGAAAACAATGCCATGAGGAGGGGACCAGCATATCCCTTATCTTCCAGAGGAGGAAATGGGCTCAGAGAGGTTAAAGAAATGGCCCAAGATCACAGGACCAAGAGCCAAGATTCAAACCCAGGCAACACAGACCCACAGACCATGCACTTATGCACCAGCTATTGTGGGTATAGTCAGGGAATAGGAGCAGGAGATAGAAAAAGAAGAGGCATGGGGGATGGGGTTGTACTGAAGGTGAGGCTTGGATAACATTCCCTGTGCATCTCCCAAAGCCAGAATGGAGAATTCCACTCCACTTCTACAGACTGAAAAAATGCAGAGAAAATTAAAAGACAAAAACCCGCTCAGAAGAAGGGGAGAGAAGACTGTTGATGGCAACCTATCAGTGAGATAGATGCTGTGGTTTATGCTCTTTGTCTTTTCTCTCTGGCTCCCCTAGCAACAGTGAAGTAATATCAATGTTAACGCAAGTAACGTGCTGACTTAACTGTTCCTCCAGGCAGCATCACTGCTAAACAGAAACGCATGCTGATTTCTGCTCTGTTGAGCAAGAGAAACATCATCAGAGTCTGCCCAGTGGAAAAAAAGACAAAAAGCAGACAGAAAGATGTTTAAATTTCAAGGTTATGTAAGAAGAGAGAAGAAAGAACAGGTTGTAAATTTTTTTTTTTTTTGTAATAAGCTACTGACAAAATCCTAACACTCACCAACACAGAGAGCAAAGGAAGAAAAGGTGGGGCACTGAGCCTGTTTTGCCACAGCAGGTTGCTGCTGCCACATTTTTCTAGAGTGTCTGAAAATATCAGGCTTTAAAATACATATGCATTATCTTTTGAGCCGTGTGTGTCTATAGCCTCAGGGTTAAGAAACAAACAACTCTGTTGCCATGAGCTCATTCTATAGTCAGTGTAAATTGTTTCCCCTCCTTATGTATAATGTTTCTAATTAGGACTATTACGGAGGATGAGCTTTGTGGGCTATTAAATTGGCTGTTTGTGCTAATTGCAAACAGAGGGCTCTGTACGGGCCTGTGCTCGCTGACCTGCTTTTTAGAGGCCTCACTAGATGGGAAGGGTGACCTCTGACCCCACCCCCCCCATGTCCCATATTGAGAAACACCCGAGGGGGTGTGCTTTCACCCCCTCACCACACCTGTCATTAAAAACAAGATGTCTTTCCAAGATACATGAATAGACAATGATGGGTTTCTAGTCTGCTGTTTTACTCCAGTAAGATCTTTATGTTATGATGTGATTTCTTTTGTGTTATGACTCCTACTCATTTTGTGCAAAACATAGGATATAAGCTATGTTAAGTAGTTGAAAACGAAGTCACAATGGCGAATGTGAGCTTGCCTGTTAGTTGTTTTGAAATGTCTGCTGTAGGACTGCGAGCATCTTAGAGTGGTAAACTAAGAGCATGGCTTTAGATAAAGAATTTATTTGGTAGCATTTGCAGAAAGATTTCACTGGACAGAAGGATAGTGTCAAGACCCTAGGGTGTAACTTTTATACCGCTGGCAGACTCCTTAAAAGGAGACCACTGAGCCTGTAGATTCGAAGCCTCTTCACTGGAGGACCCGATTCCACAATGCTGAGAGCCTTGTGGGGCAAGCTACCCGAGGCTCTGTTGGAGCCAAGGGTGACTTCTTCCCACTCCCACTTACTGTGGACCCGCTCCCCGGCAGGGGACCACTGCTCCTGCTGAGATGCCTCCTTCCGGGACTTCTCCTTGGAATGACTGTTATCCCCTTTTCTGTTTTCCTTCCTTTGACAAACCTGTGTTATGGGCTAATCATGTACAAGAAACCAAGTGACTTGTGAATTGAATGTTGGCTCTGTTTCTTATATCTCCAATCCTGGGATTCCTCACTGCTGAGCACTTCAACAAACACTTGAATTACAAGAGTCCAACCTGAGTTCACTTCTCTAAAAAGGAGCTATATACCTAAAAGGAGTAAGGTGAACAGTGAACGCTGGCTCCTCACTCTACGTTGAGAACTATGGGAATGTCCTACTTTGCTGTCTGTGGAGTGAGAGTGAGTGAGGCCTCCGCCCCCTGCAGCGCGGAGGCTTGGAGAGAGGCTCTGACACAGAGGGCATGGCTGTCCCTGCTCCATGTGTCTCTGTGCAGGTCAGAGACACTGGAGAGGTCAGTCCTCAGCCACCCGAGGAGCAGGTTGTGAGCAAGTGATCTCCTTCCATGGGTCAACCTCCCTCATCCTTTTAAGAACTACCTCAGTGATGCCAGGTCCTGTGCCCTTCCTGGGTCTGGCTGAGGTGGGAGAGGCAGAAACGCAGTGTTGACTTGTCTCAGAAATCTCCACAACCTTGCTCTCGGAAGACCAAGTAGAGATCCGTTCTTGATGTAAAAAAAATTTTAAAAATTTTCCTTTGTGAAACCTGGAGACACCACAGTACCCAGGAGGTGTCAGGATTTCACAGAGGGCAGAGACTGGTCCTGAAAATCTTCCCCCAGGGATTGTGATCAACTCAGATGGGGTGAAGGTAGGGGTTTTAGGCTAGCTTCCCATGTCCCAGGCCACTTGTATCACTGCCTTGTCCAGGCTGCGGAGTCAGAAGAGCCCAGCCCCCAGAGCAAAAGCCACACTGGAAGGAGCCCAAGATGGGGCCTGTGAGCCTGCCACTGCCAGAAGAAAAGCCCTGTTATGGAGGCCCCAGGGCAAACCTCAGACCACTTGTCCACTGGCAGCTCCCTGGGGACTGGAAATGGAACAGGGCAGTAGGGCCCCAGAGCCAGCAGGACATGGGGTTGTGGATAGTCTGGCTGCAAACCAGGCCGAGGCGGCGGTAGTGGATTGCTGCTCGGAACCACAGAGGCCCTCGTGCCTTATGCCTGGTGGTTTCTCAAGGCCCATCTGGATGCCCTACCCGTGACCTAGTTTTCTACCTAAGCTGAAATGTGAAAAACAAGTATAGCATAGAGATTTCGCTAAGCAAACTTGCTCAGTTTTAAAGAACTATGATTTTTCTGGTACCATGTCCTTGCTCTATTTTTGGTAGAAGAAAGATACTTTCTTTTAAGAAACAGATTGGAGGCTTCCCTGGTGGTCCAGTGGTTACGAAACACGGGTTTGATCCCTGGTCCAGGAAGATCCCACATGCCATGGAGCAATTAAGCCTGTGTGCCATAACTACTGAAGCCCGAGCGTGCTAGAGCCTATGCTTTGCAACAAGAGAAGCCACTGCAATGAGAAGCCTATGCACCACCACTGGAGAGTAGCTCCCACTTTCTGCAACTAAAGAAAGTGTTCGCAGCATCAAAGACCCAGGGTAGCCAACAAATAAATTCTATTTTTAAAAAGACAGGTTGAATAATACACTAGAGGATAATATTTTGGGTTTTGCTTTTTCATATTCCTATTTATCAAAGTAAAATATGACAGTACTATGTTTGGCCTCCACTTTGTGTGTGTATATGTATGAAGCAGATTAAAGATGGCCACAAATTCTTTGGCACTTCTCCCACTAAGAGGTCTATCTAATTTGCTTCCCTTGGGATGTGGGAGGGCCTTAGTGACTTGCTCGGCTAAAAATGTATATAAAGTAATAAACTTACTTTATTAAAAATACAGTCAATGTGACAGTCAAGAACCTCTGAAGCAAAATCATAGGAAGCCTTGTAGCTCCTTCTGGGAGCCTCTTGGTACCCAACTGCCATGCTGTTAGGAACCCCAAGCCCCCATAAGAAAAGGCCCAGAGAGAGGAATCAATGCCTCAGCCAGTAGCACTGGGTGAGCTCGTAGCTGATAGCCGGCACCAACTTGCCCGGAATTGAGTGAACCCTTCTGGAAGTGGACCCCACGGCTCCAGTGGAACTGCTGCAGCTGACACCACACGGAGCGAAGATGAGTCCCCACCAAGCCCTGCCCAGATTACAGGTTTGTGAGGGAAATAAATGATTTTTGTTGTTTTAAGCCACTAAGTTTGAGAATGAGTTCATTACACAGAAACAGATAACTAGAACAGCTTGTTTGTTTAAACGGTTTGTGAAATTCAAGAGTCAGAGACTCACATTGTTTATCTAACATCTGTATTAGGCAAATTAATACCTGCTCCCAAAGGTATCCAAGTCAGACTCTGCAACCCCATGGACTGTAGCCCATCAGACTCCTCTGTCCATGGGATTCTCCAGGCAAGAATACTGGAGTGGGTTTCCATTTCCTTCTTTAGGGCATCTTCACAACCTAGGGACTGAACCCAAGTTTCCTGTGTCTTCTGCATTGGTAGGTGGATTCTTTACTCCTGGGCCACTTGGGAAGCCCTCAGGTAACTAGGCCTGGCACCTTTGCTTTTTTGATTAGGGATGTACTATGTGTGGTGCTTCTGACACTTTATGTGCTCCGAATGAGAGCTGCAGTTGGGTAATTATTTGTATGAAGTCAGCCATGGTGCATCATAGAATTCTTGGGTATTTGTTATTTAGCCCAGAACCCCCAAGGACCCAGAGCTGTTCTTTGACAAGAATATAGAAGCAGTTTTTAGAGCTGGTGGAGAGTTGGCTTCCAAGTGTGGGCAGAAACCCTGTAGGAAACCTCCTTTCCTCCTCCGTGGGACCCAGAACTCTCAGTAGTTGGCTGTTTGAAACACCTCTGTATCAGTCGCTTGCATTCTAGTTTGACTACCAGCGCAGCTTGTCCTTTCCTACACTTATTAGCGTTTTGGACCTTCTGTCTCTAGTGTAGGTGGTTGCTTTTTGTTAAGAGAATTTGGGACACAGGTAGAGAGGGATCCCACACATCACAGGCCCAGGCGTGGAATCCTGCTGCTCACCAGCACCAGCTCAGTGGGTGTGCTTCAACTGTCTCAAGATTTATTCTCCCAACAAGTCCACTCTGGTCCAGACTCAGGGAGAAGAAATGGTGTCATAGAGCTGTGAGCCACGAGCTTCAGGGGGAAAAAGGAGATCAGTAAGGAGAGAAGTTGCTCAGTTTATCAACCACTATACCCTTCTGCAAACTGCAGAACAAGATATAAGTGACATAAAATTATTTTTTAAATCTCTAGCAGTGCTTTCAGAGATAGGCCAGTTCTGGTCTCTCGTAAGCAGAGACGGCCCTTCTCAAATGCACAATAACCTTATTCAGTATTTGGTGCTGGGGCAACTTTTTACTTATAAAAATGTTCAAGGTCTCTGCTAAGACCAGGGAATGAATTAGTACTCAGGAATTTCTCTTCTCTGCACATGCCAGACCATTTTAAAAAATTGCCACTTTGATGACTTCATCATCACATTTCCTTCAAACAGGAACTAAGTACCATGCAAATTGCAAAACTTGATTCTTGTTTATATGCAAAAGTATTTCCATGCAGGGAAAGGCTGGGGGTGTGGAGAGGCCCCTGGTTTTCACTGAGAACTCTGCTTAACTCCTTCTTGGTTGTTTGTAGGAAGAAGGAGGGGCCGTCATACAGTGAACACCTATCTACTATTTACTATTTTTTTTGTTATTTCATGCTTTTATTTCATCTTTTACTTTGTAGAAAGTGAGAAACGTTTTTACTTTATGACTCTTTCACCCAAATCAGTGTTTCTTCCCCTTCCTATCTACACAGGAAATACTGGAGGAAAATTCTTTGTATTTTCTTTAAAATAAGAATATCTAAATTCTTGTTGAAGAATTAAGCTATGTTCATTATTGAAATTTAAGAGGGAAATAAACTACCCATCATTCCAGGATCCAGACACTATTATTCTTCATAATATAGATTACTTAGATAAAATCCACTAGGTTGTGATGTATTATCCTTTTGTTTATACTGTTGGATTTGATTTTCTAATATTATGTTAAGGATTGTTGCATGTATGTTCATGAGGAATTTGGGTCTGTAGTTTGATTTTTTGAAATATCTTTGTCTAGCTTTTTTACCAGCCCTCTTAGGTCGGTCTCCAACAAGGGCCCTTCTGCCCTGTGTCCTTCATGCCAATAGAACAAGGCTGAATTTGGTTCAGAAGCAAAGGAAAGTTATTATTTAATCAAAGAAGTTGTTGTTCAGTTGCTATGTTGTGTTCAACTGTTTGTGACTGCATGGACTGCAATATGACAGCTTCCCTGTCCTTCACTATCCCCCAGAGTTTGCTCAAATTCATGTCCATTGAGTCAGTGATGCTATCTAGCCATCTCATCCTCTGCCGCCCTCTTCTCTTTTTGCCTTCAATCTTTCCTAGCTTCAGGGTCTTTTCTAGTGAGTCAGCTCTTTCCATCAGGTGGCCAAAATATTGGAGCTTTAACTTCAGCATCAGTCCTTCCAATGAATATTCAGGGTTGATTTTTGTTAGGCTTGACTGGTTTGATCACCTTGCAGTCCAAGGGACTCTTAAGAATCTTCTCCCACACCACAAATTCAAAAGCATCAATTCTTGGGTGCTCAGTCTTCTCTTTGGTCCAATTCTCACACCTTTTTGGTCCAGCATCTCACTACTGGAAAAAACATAGCTTTGACTCTACAGATATTTGTCAGCAAAGTGATGTCTTTGCCTTTTAATGTGCTGTCTAGGTTTATCATAGCTTTCCTTCCAAGGAGCAAGTGTCTTTTAATTTCATAGCTGCCATCACCATCCCCAGTGATTTTAGAGCCCAAGGAAATAAAATCTGTCACTGCTTCCACTTTTTCCCCTTCTATATGCCATGAAGTGATGGGACCAGATGCCATGATCTTAGTTTTTTGAATGTTGAGTTTTAAACCAGCTTTTTCACTCTCCTCTTTCACCTTCATAAAGAGGCTCTTTAGTTCCTCTTCGCTTTCTGCCATAAGGGTGGTGTCATCTGCATATCTGAGGTTATTGATATTTCTCCTGGCAATCTTGATTCCAGCTTGTGCTTCATGCTGCCCAGCATTTCTCATGATGTACTCTGCATATAAGTTAAATAAGCAGAGTGACAATATACAGCCTTGGTGTACTCCTTCCCCAGTTTTGAACCAGTCTGTGGTTCTAACTGTTGCTTCTTGAACTATATACAGGTTTCTTAGGAGACAGGTAAGGTGGTGTGTCTTAAGAATTTTCCATACACACACAAAAAAAGAATTTTCCACAGTTTGTTGTGATCCATACAGTCAAAGGCTTTGGCGTAGATAATGAAGCAGAAGTAGATGTTTTTCTGGAATTCCTCTGCTTTCTCTATGATCCAGTGAATGTTGGCAATTTGATCTCTGTTTCAGTGAAAGCTTGCACTCAAGAGCACAGGCTCTCCCTCATAGACTGTGGGCCAGTCTGCTTAATAGGCTTCTCCTTGACTGGGAAGGGGGCAGAGTTCTCCTGGAGCCTGCACAGCTTGTGCTCCAGATTGCAGTGCGCAGATGAAGTGTCTCTGCACACAGCCCGCGGAGCTGAGCTGTCCGCTGCCGGTGTTGCACGCTAGGAACCCTGGTCTGAAGTTCTGGGTGGAAGGCCTTTCTGCACGGTGCACCCTGTGAGCAAGTGAATCCAGAAGAAATAAAAAGGAAAGAAAAAAAAATGTTAGACCTTATTACCCAGATTCTATTTCTATTTCCTGGTAATTGTTAATTGGCTTTGCTGGTTAGAGTTTTGGTATCAGGGTTTGTTGATGCTCGGTGCCTAAGTCATTTCCAGCTCTTTGTGACCCCATGGACTGCAGCATTCCAGGCTTCCCTGCCCTTCACTGTCTCTGGGAGTTTGCTCAAATTCATGTCCATTGAGTTGGTGATCAATCCATCTAACCATCTTATCATCAGGGTAGTGCTGCCCTAATAAATTGAGTTTGGGATGTGTTTCCTTCTCTTTTCTGGAAAAGATTGTGTAGAACTAGTATTATTTTTTCCTTAAAAGTGAGTAGAATTTATCAGTGAAATTGTTTGTTTGTTTATGCAACTTAAAACTCCTTTATTAACTCCCAGTTCTGTTTGAGAAACATCTGGGCATGGTGTGACTGGGTTCTGTGCTCTGGTTCTTATGAGGCCAAAAACTATTAGGTGTCCTCCTCTGGATCCTGAGGTTCTCTTATGCGCTGAATTGATGAGTCAGAACTCAATTCCTTGCAGCTGCGGGCCTGAGCGTCCTGCTTCCTTGAAGGCTGTGAGCTGGTGGCCGCTTTCCATAGTCCTGGCCACAGGACCCTCTCAGTCCTCGAAACATGCAGTGGAGACTCTTTCTGAGGTGGTCTGCTAGGGCTGGAGCAACAAAACACCACAGATTGGGTTGCTTCAAACAAGGAAAATTTTGTTTTCTTGCAGTTCTGCAGTCTACACGTCCAAAATCAAGCTGCTTTCTGGGTTGGTCTCTGCTGAGAACCTCTCTCCCTAGCTCGTTGATGTCTGTTCTATTGCTGTGGCCTTTTTTCTGTGAGCGTGCGGAGAGGACCATTGTCGGGTGTTTCTTCCTCTTATAAGGACACTATGTTGTATTAAGGCCCTACACTTGTGATCTCATTTAACCTTTATTACCTTATTATAAACCCTGTCTCCAGATGCTGTCATACTGGGGTTAGGGTTCAGCATAGAAAATTTGGGAGAGACACAGTTCGGTCTGTACTGTTTCCTCGTGTGAGATTCCTCTCATGCTTCAAAACTTGCTCACCAGGGAAAGGCTACCATCTTTTAAGGGCCTGTTTGATTCTATCAGATCCACTGAGACTATCTCCCTTAGAGTTAATTGATTTGGGGTCTTAATTACATCTGGAAAGCCTCCTCAGAGCAGTACCTAGACGAGGTTGTTTTGTTTTTATTTCTTAGTTGAAGTACAGTTGATTTAAAATATTACTGAATAAGTTATAGGTATACAATATGGTGATTCACAATTTTTAAAGGTTACGCTCCATTTATAGTTATACTAGTGAAATAATTTAGACCTAGAGTTTACTGAAAGTTTTAAACTACAAATTCAGTTACTTTACTTGTGATAGCTTTATACAGAATTTCTATTTCTGCCTGACTCAGTTTTGGTAATTTGTGTCTTTTATGATATTCCCTTTTATGATATTCTTTTCATTTTTATCAGATTGGTAGTGATATCCTCTCTTTTCATTGTTGATTTTGATAATTTCTATCTTCTCACTTTCTTTTTCTTAATCATTCTAGCTAAAGGTTTGTCTTTTTTTTTTTTTTAAGTCTTCAAATTACGTACTTTTGGTTTAATTGAACTGATTTTCTGTATTGGTTTTTTTCCCTTGTTTGTTTTACTGATTTCTACACTAATCTTTATTATTTCCTTTATTCTGCTTAAAGTTTAATTTGTTATTTTCTAATTTTGTAATGTGAATATTGATGTAGTTGACTTGTAATATTTCTTCTTTTTTAATATAGCTTCAGTGTTATGAGTTCCCCCAACCACTGATCTAGCTGTGTTTTGTTTATTTTAAATTCATGTCTTAAAATTTCCTTTATGATTTCTTATTTTGTCCATGGGTTATTTAGATGTGCATTGTTTAAACTTCCAAATGTTTGGAGATTTTCCAAGTTTTTTCCTACTGTGATCTCTAACACCATTTCAGTCATTTAAAATTTATTTATATTTATTTTTTGGACTAGCATATGACCTATCCTGGAGAATGTTTCATGTGCATTTTAAAAGAAAGTATATTCTGCTCAGTTTAAGTCTTCTGTTATTCATTTTCTATCCAATTATTCTGTCAATTATCAAAAGTTAGGTGTTAGAATCTTTATAATTATAGAATTGTCTATTTTTTCTTTCAGTTCTGTCCATTTGTCCTTCATATATTTGGGGACTCTGTTGTTAGGTATATATACACATTATTGTATCTTCTGGATGTATTGATATTTTTATCATTATGAAATACCTCTTTGTCTCCAGTATGTATCTTGTTTTAAAGTCCATATGTCTGACATTAATATAGATGTTTCAGCTCTCCTATGGTTACTGAATACATGGTAAATACTTTTCTGTTCTTTTACTGTCCTTCTATTTTTTATCTTTGAATTGTGTTTTATAGCCAATGTGAGAATTTCTGCCTTTTCAATGAATGATTAATAATGTAATCATTGATAAGATTGGATTATGTCTTTCATTTTGCTATTTAATTCCTATATATTGCAGTTTTTCTTGTTCTATTTTCCTTTTACTGTTTTTTGTGTTGCATGAATATTTTAAGTGTAGCATCTTTATTTCTGATTTTTAAACTATTTAAAAAAATATTTTTTTAATAATTGCTCTAGGGATAAAAATATACCTCTTACTTGTCACAATATAGTTCATGTTAATACTGACTTAATTCCAGTAAAATATAGCAACCTTGCTCTAATATAACTCCATTTCAACCCGTCCTTTATGCTACTGTTATTTACATATTATACATACATGTATAATAAGCTTAAAACTTATAATTATAGCTTTACAAAACATTATGACTTTTATAGAAATTAAGACAAGACATTTATTTATAAGTACTTTATATTTACTGATATAGTTTCCATTTCCTGTGTTGTTCTTTGGATTCAAGTTGCCATCTGGTGCCACTTCCTCTCAGCCTGAGGAGCTTCCTGCAGTATTTCTTGTAAAGCTGGTCAGCTAGCAACAAATTCTCTCAGTCTTCACCTGGAAATGTCTTTATTTCATTTTAATTATGAAAGAATAGTTTTATTAAATATAGAGCTCTTGGTTGACAAGTTTGTTTATTTGTTTCAGCAGTTTGAGTATATGATTCTACCCTCTTTTTGGTCTTCGTGGTTTTGGACAGGAAATTGATCATTAATCATATTGTTCTCGTGTACATGGGGAGTCGTCTTCTCTAACTAGTTTCGATATTTTCTCTTGTCTTTGGCTTCTAGTAACTTGACTGTGATGTGTCTAGGTGTAGATCTCTTATTTATTCTCTTTGGGGTGTGTTGAGTTTCTGTGGTCTGTAGATTACTATTTTCATCAAATCTGAGAAATTTTCAGCCATATGTCATTGAATATTTTTCTGTCATTTTCTCTCTTAGCCTTCAAGGACTCCAATGACATGTATGTTGATGTGCTCATTGTTATCCCACCAGTCTCTGAGGCTCAGTTTATTTTTCCTTAATCTTTTTTGTCTCTGTTCTTAAGACTGAGTGATTTCTAACGATCTATGTTCATGCTCACTGATTTTTCTTCTATGACCTCCTCTCATATATTATTAAATTTTGGCTATATATATTTCAACTCAGTTTTCATTAGGTTCTTTTTTATAATGTCTGTTTCTTTGTTGAGATTCTCTATTTCTTGAATCTTTGCCATTACACTATCCTTTAATTCTTAAGCAAGGTTTCCTTTAGTTCTTTGAACATATTTATAATAGCTACTTTAAAGTCTTTACTTATTAAATCTAATTTCTGGGCCCACTCATAGTTTCTTTTTTTTCCCCCTTAATTTGCATGGGGTATAGTTAATTTACAATGTTGTACTTGTTTCTACTATACAGCAATGTGAATCAGCTATACATACACATATATCTCCTCTTTTTTGGATTTCCTTTCCATTTAGGTCACCACAGAGCATTGAATAGCTCCCTGTGATATACAGTAGAGTAATCTATTTTATACATAGTACTAATAGTGTGTATATGTCAATCCCAACTCCCAGTTCATCTCAACACCCCTGTGTCCCTCTCGGTATCCATATGTTTGTTCTCTTTGTCTGTGTGTCTATCTCTCCTTTGCAAATAAGATCATCAATACCATTTCTCTAGATTCCACATATCTGTGTGGAATATGACATTTGTTTTTCTCTTTCTTACTTCACTCTATATGACAGTCTCTGGGTCCATCCATGTCTATATAAATGACCCAATTTCATTCCTTTTTATGGCTGAATAATATTCCATTATATATATGTGCCACTTCTTCTTTATCCATTCTTTGATGGACATTAGGTTGTTTCCATGACCTGGCTATTGTAAATAGTGCTGCAGTGAGCATTGGGGTGCATGTCTTTTTGAATTATGGTTTTTTCTGGGTATATGCCCAATAGTGGAATTGCTGGGTCACATGTTAGTTCTATTTTTAGTTTTTTAAGGAACCTCCATAATGGCTGTCTAAATTTACATTCCCACCAACAGTGCAAGGGAGTTCTCTTTTCTCCATACCCTCTCTAGCATTTGTTGTTTATTTTGTGATGATGACCATTCTAAATGGTATGACATGATACCTCATTGTAATTTTGATTTGCCTTTCTCTAGTAATTAATGGTGCTGAGCATCTTTTCATGGGTTTGTTGGCCATTTATATGTCTTCTTTGGAGAAATGTCCATTTAGGTTTGCACTCCTTTTTTGATTTTTTTTTTTACATTAAGCTGAATAAGCTGTTTGTATATTTTAGAAATTACTCCTTTGTCAGTTGCTTTGTTTGCAAATATTTTCTCTCATTCTGAGGGTTGTCTTTTTGTCTTATTTTTGGTTTCCTTTGCTGTGAAAAGCCTTTTAAGTTTAATTAGTTTCCTTTTTTTTTTTTTTAATTCTCATGACTCCAAGTTGGTCAAAAAATATTTTGCTGTGATTTATGTTAAAGGGGTTTGTTTTGCCTATGTTTTCCTCTAAGAGTTTTATAGTGGCTGGCCTTACATTTAGGTCTTTAATCCATTTTGAATTTATTTTTGTGTATGGTATTAGGCAGTATTCTAATTCTATTCTTTTACATGTAGCTGTCCAGTTTTCCCAGCACCACTTTTTGAAAAGGGTCTTTGTTCCTTTGTATATGCTGGCCTCCTTTGTCATAGAGTAAATGACATAGGTGCATGGGTTTGTCTCTGGGCTTTCTGTCCTGTTACACTGATTTACATTTCTGTTTTTGTGTCAGTACCATACTGACTCAATTACTATAACCTTGTAGCATAGTATGAAGTCAGGGAGCCTGATTCCTGCAGCTCTGGGTTTTTTTTTTTCTTTTTCTCAAGATTGCTTTTGCTATTCGAAGTCTTCTGTGGTTTCAAACAAATTGTAAAATTTTTTGTTCTAGTTCTGTAGAAAATGCCATTGGTGATTTGATAGGGATTGCTTTGAATCGTAGAGTGCTTAGTGGAGTGTAATCATTTTCACATTGTTGATTCTTCCAATGCAAAAATATGGTATATATTTCCATCTGTTTCTGTTGTCTTAGATTTCTTTCATCAGTATCATACTTACAGTTTTCTGTGTACAGGTCTTTTACCTCCTTAGGTAGTTTTATTCCTAGGTATTTTATTCTTTATGTTGCAATGGTACATGGGATTGTTTCTTTAATTTCTCTTTCTGAACTTTCATTTTAAGTGTATAGGAATGAAAGAGTTCTGTGTATTAATTTTGTATCCTGTGACTTTACTAAATTCATTGATTAGCTCTAGTAATTTGCTGGTGATATCTTTAGGATTTTCTATGTATCTGGAAACAGTGGCAGTTTAACTTCTTTTCCAATTTATATTCCTTTTATTTCTTTTTCTTCTATGATTGCTGTGTCCAGGACTTTCAAAAACATTTTGGGTAATAGTGGGGAAAGTGGGTAACCTTGTCTTATTCCTGATTTTAGAGGAAGTTCTTTTTTCTCACGAATGAGAATAATGTTTGCTGTGGGTTTATCATATATGGCCTTTATTATATTCAGGTGGATTTCCTCTATGCCCACTTTCTGTAGACTTTTTTTTTAATCATAAATGAGTATCAAATTTTGTCAATAGCTTTTTCTGCATCTACTGAGATGATAATATGGCTTTTATTTTTCAGTTTAGTAATATGTATCATATTGATTGTTTTGCATATATTGAAGAATCCCTGCATCCCTAGGATAAATCCCAGTTGATCATGATGTATGGCCCTTTTAATGTGTTGTTGGATTTGGATTGCTTGTATTTTGTTGAGGATTTTTGTGTCTCTGTTCATTAGTGATATTGAACTATAATTTTTTTTTTGTGTGATATCAGGATGATGGTAGCCTCACAGAATAAATTTGGGAGTGTTCCTCCTTCTGGTTTTTTGGAAGAGTTTAAGAAGTTTAGCCCTTCTCTAAATGTTTAATAGAATTTTCTGGTGAAGCCATTGGGTCTGGACTTTTGTTTGTTGGAAGATTTTTAATCACTGTTTCAATTTTATTACTTATAATTGTTCTGTTCATATTTTCTGTTTCTTCCTAGTTCAGTTTTGAAAGGTTGTACCTTCCTAAGAATTTGTCTGTTTCTTCCAGGTTGTCCATTTTATTGGCATATAGTTGCTTGTAGTAGTCTCTTATGATCCTTTGTGTTTCTGCAGTGTCAGTGTAACTTCTCCTTTTACATTTCTAATTTTATTGATTTGAGTCCTATCCCTTTTTTTCTTAATGAGTTTGGCTAAAATTTTATTAACTTTGTTTATCTTCTCAAAATTAAAAAATCAGCTTTTAGTTTTGTTGATCTTTGCTATTTGTTATTCATTTCTAATTCATTTATTTCTTCTCTAATATTTCCTTATACTAACTTTGGGTTTTGTTTGTTCTTTTATCTCTAATTGCTTTAGGTGTAAGGTTAGGTTGTTTATTTGAGATTTTTTCCTAATTTCTCAAGGTAAGATCGTATTGCTATAAACTTCCCTCTTAGAACTGCTTTTGCTGCATTTCATAGGTTGTCATTTTTCCAGGAATTTTTTAATCTCCTCTGATTTCTTCAGTGATCTCTTGTTATTTAGTAGCACAGAGTTAGTTTCTATTTGCTTTTTTCCCCTGAGTATGAATCATTCATTTTGGAATATGAATCAGATTTTCTGTTTCTTCACATGTTTTATAATTTTTGTTGAAATCTTGACAGTTTAGATAATATATTGGTGCAATGCTGGACTCTAGACCTAATGAAACTCAGGTTTTTGATGACTCATCACAGAAAGAATTCAGTGAAAGACAGAGTGATGGGTAAAAACTGATTTATTCAGAACTAAAGAGCCTCTTGATGAACATGAAAGAGGAGAGTGAAAAAGCTAGCTTAAAATTCAACATTCAAAAAACCAAGATGGTGGCATCCGGTCCCATCACTTCATGGCAAATAGATGGGGAAACAATGGAAACAGTGAGAGCCTTTATTTTCTTGGGCTCCAAAATCACTGCAGATGGTGACTGCAACCATGAAATTAAAAAGATGCTTGCTCCTTGGAAGAAAAGCTATGACCAACCTAGACAGCATATTAAAAAGCAGAGACATTACTTTACTGACAAAGGTCTGTCTAATCAGGGCTATGGTTTTTCCAGTGGTCATGTGTAGATGTGAGAGTTGGACCATAAAGAAAGCTGAGCACTGAAGAATTGATGCTTTTGAACTGTGGTGTTGGAGAAGACTTTTGAGAGTCCCTTGAACAGCAAGGAGATTAATCCAGTCAGTCCTGAATATTCATTGGAAGAACTGATGCTGAAGCCAAAGCTCCAATACTTTGGCCACTTGATGTGAAGAACTGACTCATTTGAAAAGACCCTGATGCTGGGAAAGATTGAAGGCAGGAGGAGAAAGGGATGACAGAGGATGAGATGGTTGGATGGCATCACCAGCTTGATGGACTTGAGTTTGAACAAGCTCCGGGAGTTGATAATGGACAAGGAATCCTGGTGTGCTGCAGTCCATGGGGTCGAAAAGAGTTGGACACAACTGAGCGACTGAACTGAACTGGAACTGTCATGGGTGTGTCATTTAGCTTGCTGATTGAGGATCAAGGTCTAAGGAAGTCGACTTTCTGCCATCTTGGACGCATTTGATTCTAATAGGTTTATGTTGTGTCCTTGGTCTGTCATTCTTTCAAAAATTGTGCCTGCCCCCTTTCCCTCCTGTTACAGTTGGGCAGAGATGATTCTCAAACACCTTAAGTTTGTAACATCCATTTTCTGCTGATGGATCTGTGTGTGGGTTGAGGAATTCACTCAAAGTTCAGTCAGGCTGCCTAACTTTTACTTACTTCCAGGCTCTCTTGCCTCTCCCCTGTACATATGCATAGTTTCCTCGACAATCAGAGATGCATGGAAGACTGTACAGTTTTTCTGTGGCTCTTTCATTTCCAGGATTTCTGCTTTACATTTCTGGCTGGTCAGCTGCTTACCGCAACCACAACTGCAATTTCAGGCTAGCAGAGCTATGAGTTTTACTTTTCAGTTCCTACTGAGTTTGCTGCCTTTATTGACAACACTGCTGGCTGTGAATTTCCACCTTCCATCCAAGTCAAATTCACCCCACCTCTGATAGTGAGGCTGCTGGTTTTCACAGCCAGTATTGCCCTGATAAAATTACCAGGCTATTTGTGCTGGGGACACAGGGGAAAGAGCAGCTCCAGCCATGAAGGTCACAGATTCTCAACAATCTTTCATAAAACTTTAGCAGCTTTTCATGAGAAAATGTATCTCGACTTATTTCCCTTTGGTTGATTTCCAGTGCCTTGAAATTGTTTTTTTGGGCATGAGAATTTGCCATCCTACAGTCAGAAGTCTTGCCCAATATATATTTTAAAAATGTAATCAGACTGTACATCTTGTTCCCTACACTGAGAAGTCTAACTATTCTAGGTTTTAAGTTTGATTTGTGCATTTGATAATTTGGCTTCTTTTTATTGATTTTCTAAATTCCCCAATTGAACTTTGGGGATAATTCCCTCCTTTGACCCAGAAGCCCTTTGAAAATTTAAAGAAATGTTAAATGATCATGTAGTCAGAAGATTCCTAACTTAAGCACCTTAAAACCCTAAGAGTCGGAGAAGGTAGCAACAGAGACAGGACTGTGCTCAGTCACTCTGTCATGTCCGACCTTTTGCAACCCCATGGACTGTAGCCCGCTAGGCTCCCCTGTCCATGGGGATCCTCCAGGCAAGAATACTGGAGCAGATTGCCATGCCCTCCTCGAGGGGATCTTCCTAACACAGGTCTCCTGCATTGCTGGTGAGTCCTTTACTGTCTGGGCCACCAGGGAAGCCCAACAGAAACAGGGAGGAACATTGATACATTATTTTCAAGGTTTAAAAAACTGCTCAGGGAAGTTGTACAATGATCAGAGATAAGGCTAATCTAACCACCACCTCCCATTATCTAACTTTTGGCCTGGAATTACTTCAACTCAGAATAAGAATTCTGGTAATCTTATGCTGATCAGAGGTTTTTGTTGGTAGTTATAAATAGCCCTGGTTAACAAAAGTGGGAGGGTAAGCCGATTATTATCTAATAGAGAAGTTTATTTTAAACCTGGGTGTGGGTCCAAGGAAACAAAGTAACAATCAAAGGGATCCTTGGAGATAAAATGGGTGGATATCTCTGATGTGGCCCAGATCTCCCTGGTACAGATGAGGGAACCTGAAACCAGTCTAGCTGGCAAGTTAATAGCAGGACCCAAACCTACATCTGTGGACAGCTCAGCTTACCCTTTACGCCTACAGACATATTGTGGTATACAGTGCATGGCCACTGCCGATATAAAACACAAACTAGCGCTAATAGAACTTTCTGCAATGATGGAAATGTTCATATTGTACTGCCCAAAATGGTAGCCACTAGTCACATAGAGCTATGAAGTACTTGAAATGTGGCTAGTAAAACCAAGGAACTAAAATGAATTTTTTGATTTAATTTGATTATAGTGACTAATGTTTTGGAGAATAAAGATACAGACATTTGTGTCATTTGTAAAACTAAGATCCTCCTTTAAGTTATTCAAAGTATAAGGCAATTATGTTCAAGCTTTAAACCACAAAATCCTTTCTTTAAAAAAAAAGTGTGTGTGTGCCAAGAGGTGGACACGAGTGAGCACAGCACATGTGTATACACACACACACACACACACACACACACACACACACACACACACACAGTTTCCAAATCAATTTAAAGTGTAAACTAGCAGAGCTAACATGGGAGTGGTCCTAGAACCCAGTACTCCCTCCTTACTTTTTGCCCTTATCAGTTCTCACATGTCCTGACCCACCTGGGCTCTTGGGCTCCTCTTCAGATCCACCAAGACTGCACTGAGCACAGTGTGAAAGTCACCAACAAAGAAATGCAGGAAAACAGAGGAGCAGCAGATAATTTCCTTAACAGATATTTACTGGGCAGCAGCTGGCATCAGCAACTGGCAGCACTGGTCTGGAGGTTATAGGAGTTACACAGAAAATATGCCCCCTGCTGTGAAGAGAGCAAAGAGACAACAGTGTTTATCAATAACATCTCAGCCAGATGCTGACGATACCTTAACTCATTTGGTCATTGTATTAGCCCTATGAAGTAAGTTCTGCGATCCTCATTTCACGGTTTAGTCCGCAAGGCTCTGAGGGAGAAACTGTTCACCTAAGGGCACACACACAACTGGTCAGGAGGAGCTGGAACCCATGTCTGCCTGACCCGAATCTGTGTTGTGCCCCTCCGAGGTTCATCATACAGATGGGGAGGTTTTCTGCACCTAGAGGCTCAAGTGAGCTTCCTTGGGCACTACAAATGTAAGAAATAATATTTTTCTATGAGGTTAAGTTGTCAGTGGATCAAGGAGGAGATATTCACAAATAGCTCCCAGGCCCATAAGTTTCTGTGGAATATATTCAGTGTCTAAATAAATTTTAAATGCCAGATGGAATATATTCAGTATCCAATAAATAGTTGTCAGATGGGGCTTGGGGTGGGTCAGCAATGAAAGAACAGAAAAGGAGAGGCAGATTAAAAAGACAGATTAAAACCAAGACAGACATAGGCACAGTCAGGAACCAGAACTCAGCTGAGGAGTTGAGTATTTCTAACCCAGACACAGGTTCCCTAGGCATCCAACTGTGAGGTGAATACATCAGTGTGATAGTGTGATGTAATTGGTATATATATATTTGGTCTTTATTCCCAGTTCCTGGCACAGAACTCCTAAACCCTTGTATTGGTAATTTTCTGAGTGATAGGGGCAGTTGTAACATCTTTTGTTCTCATGCTTGGTCTTAGTGCCTGGTTCCTGACACAAGAGCTTCTAAGATTCTAGAAATCTTGAGGGTGATGAGTGTCTTTTTGTATACTATGAGGAGATGGATGGCTGAGGGTACCTAGATAGTTTCAGGATAAGGGCTTGTCACCAGAACAACCAAGGCACAATTTCAGCCCCACTCTCCAACCTCTGGGAAAGGGAGAGAGCCTGGAAAGTGAGTTAATCACCAATTGCCAATGGTTCAGACAATTGTGTCTATATAACAGAACCTTCATAAAACGTTTGAACAGAGTTTGGAGAATTTCTGGGTTGGGGAACACGTCAAGGTGCTGGGAGGGTGAGGTGCCCAGAGAGGGCACAGAAGCGTCACAGCCATCACCCTTCCTCCCCTCCAACATACCTTGCTCAGTGCATCTTTTCTGTTTGGCTGTACCTGCATTGTATCCTTTATAATAAACTGGTAATAGTAAGTAACAGTTCTCTAAGCTGTTCTAGCACGTTATCAAACCTGATCCCGGACACAAAACTGACTCTGAAGTGGGGACAGTCTTGTGGGACTGAGCCCTCAAACTGGGGGGATTTCACCACCTCTAGGTGGTTACTGTCAGAGTTGAATTGTAGAAACCCAGTTTATGTCTGCAGAAAACTGAAGAATTGCTTGGTTTCAAAAACCTAGTGTCAGAAGTATTGGGTGTCAGAAGTATTTTGAATAAAAATGGATCATAATTTGCAGCCTGTTGAGTTTGAAATCAGGGAATCTTTGTGTCCAGGCTCACTGTGCCCTCCTCATGGGCCACCAGCAGGAGGAAGCTGTGCCAACTAGGGAGCACTTTTTCCTCCTTAAGGATGGATATCTGTCATTGCAGTTCCAAAAGACCCTGACCACTGACCCAAGCTACTCAGCCAGGGTTCATATGTCTTCCTCCCTCTAGAGAAAGCCATTCCAACCCCAGAGGAAAATAAGAATTGATATGTAAAGCCTTAGCCTTAGAGATTTTTATCCTTGGACATGGATTTCTAACGGTGAATTTTAAGGGTAACTGATTACAATGACATAGCTTCCCATGAAGTTTGCCTTTTGTGGGGTTTTTAAAATATTTATTTATCTGGCTGTGCTGAGTCTTAGTTGCAGCATGTGGAATCTAGTTCCCTGACCAGGATCCAACCTGGGTCCCTGTATTGGAAGCACAGAGTCTTAGCCACTGGACCACCAGGGAAGTCCCTCCCATGAAGCTTTGGGAGCAAATGTGCTGATCGGACATTGAGGTGTGAGATTCAGATTTGAGTAACTGGCGGAACTCATTGACTCTGAGTGGGCTCAGAAGTTAGCCAAGACTTCAAAGCAGCTATTATGAATAAGTTCAAAGAATTAAAGGAAACTCTGATGGCAGTGACTGAATATATAGTGAGTCTCAATAAGGCAGTAGAAATTGTAAAAAAAAAAAAACAAAAAAACAACAACCCAAATGGGCCATTCACTTACAGAATGGAGTAAGGAGGTCACCACATCTTCTCCAAGAACTTACAAATCTGGAGAAAACTGTCAAAACATACATAACATTTACCTCCTAAAACTGAGGAATGCTTTGTTCAAACAGAATACCTGGAATGCACCAGGTAAATGGGAAAAATGGAAAACATTTGAGAAAGAAGCAGATAGCCCACCTCCTGCCACCCTTTTCCCCACCTGACTTGCTGCCTCCTTTGGTGGGTCTGTAACACCCCCTTGAGAATGATGGCAGTGAACCAACCAACTGGCAGTGTAGGGTAAATTCAGGCTCTCAAAGCCTTTAAAGCCCAGGGTAAAATTCTGGATTATCTAATAATAATCCCATCTTTAGCTGGCCTTGATTTAGCTCAGCAGATCTCACTAGAACCAATACCTACCAGAGGGCTTTTTAAAAATTTGTAGGGATTTTGTGGTTGTTGTTCAGTCACTCATTTGTGTTCAACTCTTCACAACCCCACGGACTACAGCACTCCAGGCTTCCCTGTCCTTCACCATCTCCTGGAGTTTACTCAAACTCATGTCCATTGAGTTGATGATGCCATCCAACCATCTCATCCTCTCTCATTCCCTTCTCCTGCCTTCAGTCTTTCCCAGCATCAGAGTCTTTTCAAATGAGTCACCTCTTCACATTAGGTGGCCAAAGTATTGGAACTTCAGCATCAGTCCTTCCAATGAATAGTCAAGATTGATTTCGTTTAGGACTGACTGGTTTGATCTGCTTGCTGTCCAAGGGACCCTCAAGAGTCTTCTCCAGCACAATTTGAAAGCATCGATTCTTTTGCTCAGCCTTCTTTATGGTCCAACTCTCACATCCATATATGGCTACTGGAAAAACCATATCTTTGACTATACGGACCTTTGTCAGCAAAGTGATATCTCTGCTTTTTAATACACTGTCTAGGTTTTCATAGACAATTAAACAAGCATCGTTTAATTTCATGGCTGCAGTTACCATCTGCTGTGATTTTGGAGCCCAAGAAAATAAAGTCTGTCACTGTTTCCATTTTTTCCCTATCCATTTGCCATGAAGTGATGGGACTGGATGCAATGATCTTAGTTTATTGAATGTTGATTTATAAGCCAGCCTTTTCACTCTCCTCTTTCACTTTCATCAAGAGGCTCGTTAGTTCCTCTTCACTTTCTGCCATTAGGGTGGTGTTATCTGAATATCTGAGGTTATTGATATTTCTCCTGGAAATTTTGATGCCAGATTGAGCTTCATCCAGCCCAGCATTTCTCACGATGTACTCTGTATAGAAGTTAAATAAGACAATATACAGTCTTGATGTATTCCTTTATCAATTTTGAACCAGTAAGTTGTTCCATGTCCAATTCTAGTTGTTGCTTCTTGACCTGCATATAGATTTCGAAGGAGGCAAGTAAGGTGGTCTGATATTCCCAACTCTTTAAGAATTTTCATTGTTTGTTATGATTCACATAGTCAAAGGCTTTAGTGTAGTCAACGAAGCAGAAGTAGATGTTTTTCTGGAATTCCCATGCTTTTTCAGTGATCCAGTGAATGTTGGCAATTTGAACTCTGGTTCCTCTGCCTTTTCTAAATTCAGCTTGAACATCTGGAAATTCTCGATTGACAAACTATTGAAGCCTAGCTTGCAGAATTTTGAGCATTACTTGGCTGGCATGAGAAATGAGCGCAACTGTGCAGTAGTTTGAACATTCTTTGACATTACCCTTCTTTTGGGGTTAGAATGAAAACTGACCTTTTCCAGTCCTGTGGCCACTGTTGAGTTTTCCAAATTTGGTGGGCTGTTGAGTGCAGCACTTTCATAGCATCACCTTTTATGATTTGAAATAGCTCATCTGGAATTCCATCACTTCCACAAGCTTTGTTTGTAGTAATGCTTCCTAAGGCCCACTTGACTTCACACTTCAGGATATGACTCTAGGTGAGTGATCACACCATCGTGGTTATCTGGGTCATTAAGACCTATTTTGTACCATTTTTCTGTGTATTCTGGGCTTCCCTTATAGCTCAGTTGGTAAAGAATCTGCCTGCAATGCGGGAGGCCTGGGTTCAGTCCCTAGTTGGGAAGATCCCCTGGAGGAGGAAATGGCAACCCACTCCAGTATCCTTGCCTGGAAAATCTCATGGACAGAGGAGCCTGGTGGGCTGTAGTCCATGAGGTTGCAAAGAGTTGGGCATGACTGAGTGACTAACACTTACTTTTACTTACTTACTCTGTGTACTCTTGCTACCTGTTCCTAATATCTTCTGCTTCTGTAAGGTCCATACCATTTCTGTCCTTTTTTTATGCCCATCATTGCACGAAATGTTCTCTTGGTATCTCTAATTTTCTTGAAGAAATCTCTTGTCTTTCCCATTCTATTGTTTTCCTCTATTTCTTTGCTTTGTTCACTCAAGAAGGCTTTCTTATCTCTCTTTGCTCTTTTCTGGAACTCTATATTCAGATGGATATATCTTTCCTTTTCTCTTTTGTCTTTTGCTTCTCTTATTTTCTTAGCTGTTTGTAAAGTCTCCTCAGACAAGGGCATTACCTTTTTGCATTTCTCTTTTATGTGGATAGTTTTGATCGCCACCTCCTGTACAATGTTACAAACCTCTGTTCATAGTTCTTCAGGCATTCTGTCTTTCAGATCTAATCCCTTGAATCTATTTGTGGGGAGTTTAGGGGTTATCTAACGATTGGATCATATTTCTGGCCTGCAGTGGATAAAGCCCAGAGTTGCTGGACCTGCTAGAATGTGCAGGACTGTACCCCACAGTGAAGAATTGTCCTGCATCCCTTGCAACTTTTGAATATCCTTTCAGTCACTCATTAGGTGAAAAACCTGCTGATACTTATTTGAGCATAGAACCAGACTCACTTTACATATTAAACAACATGTACTTTACATGTAAACAGAAAGTATTTTTTGCATAGCTTTAATATATGCTAAATTGCTGCACTCAATATGCCAGCAAATTTGGAAAACGCAGCAGTGGCCACAGGACTGGAAAAGATCAGTTTTCACTCCAATCCCAAAGAATGCTCAAACTACCGCACAATTGCACTCATCTCACATGCTAGTAAAGTAATGCTCAAAATTCTCCAAGCCAGGCTTCAACAATAAATGAACCATGAACTTCCAGAGGTTCAAGCTGGTTTTAGAAAAGGCAGAGGAACCAGAGATCAAATTGCCAGCATCTGCTGGATCATCGAAAAAGCAAGAGAGTTCCAAAAAAACATCTATTTCTGCTTTATTGACTATACCAAAGCCTTTGACTGTGTGGATCCCAACAAACTGTGGAAAATTCTGAAAGAGATGGGAATACCAGACTGTCTGACCTGCCTGTTGAGAAATCTGTATGCAGGTCGAGAAGCAACAGTTAGAACTGGACATGGAACAACAGATTAATTCCAAATAGGAAAAGAAGTACATCAGGGCTGTATATTGCCACCCTGCTTTTTTAACTTATATGCAGAGGACATCATGAGAAACGCTGGGCTGGAGGAAGCACAAGCAGGAATCAAGATTGACAGGAGAAATATCAGTAACCTCAGATATGCAGGTGACACCACCCTTATGGCAGAAAGTGAAAAGAACTAAAGAGCCTCTTGATGAAAGTGAAAGAGGAGAGTGAAAAAGTTGGCTTAAAGCTCAATATTCAGAAAACTAAGATCATGGCATCTGGTCCCATCACTTCATGGGCAAATGGATGGGGAAACAGTGTCAGACTTTATTTTGGGGGGCTCCAAAATCACTGCAGATGGTGACTGCAGCCATGAAATTAAAAGGCGCTTAGTCCTTGGAAGAATAGCTATGACCAACCTAGAGAGCATATTAAAAAGCAGAGACATTACTTTGTCAACAGAGGTCCATCTAGTCAAGGCTATGGCTTTTCTAGTAGTCACGTATGGATGTGAGAGTTGGACTATAAAGAAAGCTGAGCGCCGAAGAATTGATGGTTTTGAACTGTGGTGTTGGAGAAGACTCTTGAGAGTCCTTGGGACTGCAAGGAGATCCAACCAATCCATCCTACGAGTAATCAGTCCTGAATATTCATTGGAAGGACTGATATTGAAGCTGAAAATCCAATATTTTTGCTACCTGATGCGAAAAACTGACTCATTGGAAAAGACCCTGATGCTGGGAAAGATTGAAGGCAGGAGGAGAAGGTGATGACAGCGGATGAGATGGTTGGATGGCATCACCGACTTGATGGACATGAGTTTGAGCAAGCTCTGGGAATTGATGATGGACAAGGAGGCCTGGTGTGCTGTAGCCCATGGGGTCACAAAGAGTCAAACACAGCTGAACAACTGAACTGAAATAAATTCTAGAAATGAGCCTACCACATAAATCAAAGTAAGTTGTTTTTTGGCTTTTTTAACTTCAGCAAATATTGTTCATCCTTTGATAAAGTCACATCACTAATACCATGGTATGTGGTATTTGAATTGTAAAACAGCATCTTCTGTCAGTCTGCGTTTTCTCCATAATTCACTGTGGCTTCTAATGCAGTGTAATCACGTCAGTCATTTACAAATTGAGACAGATATTACTTTATCATAAGTTACTGCCCTATTTTAAACTATGTCTAGAGCAATGTATTGATATATTTTGAAATTATATGTGTAGGTCAGTTACCTTATCTATGAATTTCATAATAGGTAAATGGCATTACAAAAATATTTCATATAAAAGGAGATGTTGGGTCTGACAGACTTGAGAACCATCAACTTAGACAGTATTCTTATCACTTCCACCTTCTCTCTACTACTTTCATTCAACAGGGGGGCCCAGATAGAACATTGATTTGAGAAAATACAAGGTGAGTACAATTAAATGCCAAAGGAAGTGGTTCAGACTAGGTATCTGGGAAGAACTCTTTTGAAAGGTTGGTTAGTGGAAGCTGCAGGAATTAGGGAGATTTCACAGAGATGAGATACAAATAGGACTTTCACAGGGGAATAGGGCTTGGAGGACAGGGAAAGGGAATCTTGCCCAAAGTTTTGCACACCGGGAGGACACTATGCAAATGTGTTGAATGCAAAGGGGAGAACAGTCTTAGCCCACACACGGTGCAGCCCACACCAGGCAACCACAGAGAGCTACAGGCTGCTATGCACATTCTGCTTCCTGAGAGGCTTAGAGGGGCTTCATCAGTTAGTTAACGGATTTCGTTGTTGCAGTGCTATCATCATAGCCTGTCGCCACTGCTAAGAAATAAATGTTTGATTTTCTAATTTAGTGACACTAAAAATGCTGATAGTAGAGTCATTCATTTAAATATAAAGATTGAAAATCCCAGTAATCATGGTAGGAGATACTTAATTTGAAGTAAGCTGATGCTTTTTAACAATTAACATTGCCTAACACATGTTTTAAATGTTCCATACTTGTACCAGTGGCATTAAAGCTCTGACTAGTTAGACCCTCATATTTGGATGCTTTTGACTGCAAATATTTTTTTAAGAAAACAGAACAATTAAAGCTAACTTTTAAAATAAGGACTTCTGTAATGTCTCAGAAGAGAATTCCAAAGACAGGACAGTTCCTGGGCTGGTAAAATCAGTGAATCAATGTTCTCAAGGATCCTGGCTCTCTCCCTCTTTCTTCCCAGTGATCCTGGGAAGTTCAGCATAGCCTCTGAAGTTGACTCCCTCCGTGATCCTGAGATGGAGGTCACAGTTGCCAGCTCATACACAGAAGCCAGGACACAGAAAAAGGAATGTGACTGTCTCTCTCTTTTTTTTTTTTTTTTTAAGTTTGAGAGAAATCCTCCGAGAAAACACCTCCAAAGATTTTCCCTCAGATTTTATCAGCCAGATTTGCATGATATGCTCATGCTTGAACCAAAGGGATGAGATCAAATGTGTTGGGTTTGGTCGAATCACTGTCCATGTCTGGAGCTGAGGGGAGGGTCACCGTGGAAAGAGTGGATGGAATGAACCAGTCAGGCTGCTGACAGCAAGGAGAAGCAGAGCCAAGGAGGCAACTATAGTGTCTATCACTAGGGATTTCCAAATTGTTTTCTGTTGATCATTCTTTGGAGGTGCAGGGAAAAAAAGGAATTCTTTGGTCAATAAACATGGAAAAGGGTGCATTGTATCACTTCCTAGAAATTCACAATGTCATCAGCATATTAAAGGCTCTGAGAAAACCTGTACTTTGAGTTTATCCCAGAATTTTTCAGACGTTTCACCATGTAAACTTCTGTTTTTTAAAATCTATGAAGTGGTGTTCCATGAAACATCTGTTTGTGAGACACTGGGTTGAATACTGGATATTCATTTGATTTTTGTAACAATATTTTAAGTTAGGTGTCAATAAGTTTTTATGCAGGTACGTGGGAAGAATTTTAGACGGTTTTAATTTGGAGTATTTTCCTACTTTTTTAAAGAGCATAAAAAATTGCAGAATTCATTTGTTCTCTGAATTAGAAAGGGTGTGGTGGCTGGGCTGGGCTTGAGACTGACTTGTTTGCTGAAACTAGATCTGTGAAAAGATCTAGCTTCAAGATCCGTTGTTTTCATTCTTTAGTCTTTGGAGCAAACAAAAGTTAATTCTGTTGGCTAGGGTGAATTCCAGATAAGATGTCCAGCCTTTTTATTATTCTGTATTCCTGCAGAACACAGGGACAAAAACAATGCAAAGAGACTACCCAAGTCACATGGATTAAGCCACCCAAGGGCAACATGATGGTTAATAGTGTCCAACAATAAGACTAGGTGGCCTCACTTAGGCCACTAACCAGTTTTAGAACTTTCAACTTAGAAGGTTGTTCCATGTGCCCAACCTGCTCACTTAACAATATACTTGGACACTCTTTATATGTACAAGACGCTGGGAGATTCAAAGGTGAACAAGATCAGAAACATGGTCATTGCTTTAACAAGTGCACTACCTGATTGGTGTCAAGATAGAAGAACAAACGCTAAGTATAATAGGATAACTAAATGATAGAGGGCAATTTCAGAAGAAAGTCACCAGATATTATTAAGGCTCCATGAGACCCACCTTGAATTTCTGCTTAAAAAGTTATTTTCCTATTTCTGGTCCTCACTAGAAACAAAGAATATGTCACAAACCATCATACAAGACCGTTAACATAATTTAGTTGGCAGGGACCCCTACTTAACCTGTGGTTCTCTTTTGGATTGGCTTTTTCCTATCAAAGTTCCTGTGAATTACAAATAAGTAATTCGACACACACATATATTACAGTCAATGCTAAGCTCCTTGTTCATACCAAAAGAGCTTTTATATACATCGTATGAGTAGAGAAGCAAATATAAATCTGTTTCTTATTTATACAGAAAAATATGTGGAAATTTTTAAACCATTGGTACATCAAGAAAGTGGAGGGTTTTAGAAAAGATTTTTAGATATGTTTTAGTTTCTACGAATAAATTAGGGGAAAAAATTACTTTGGATTTTCTGGACTCACCTCTTCTGCTCCTTCCCCTGTTTTCATTTGGACCTGTTCTTCCCTTTGGCTTCCTTGCTCACGCCTTGTCCAATTTGGATGATGCGCCCAGGAGTTGCTCCTAAGTGCAGGACCTTTTGGAAGGGAACTTTGTTTTATTGGATTGGAGTTTGGGCTCAAATCGCTTCAACTCCATCAGGCCTTTCTGCCAAAACCCTGACCAGCAGGCTGGGGTCCTGGAACAGCCAGGCTCACCCACTACAGGCTGCTCTTCTCAGAACGACTCCTTGTACTATCACAGAGAGAGCATCTCTTCCTCTTCATCTCTTTCCCTCTCTCCCCTTAATGGGCCAGACCTTCCAAACCTAGCATACAGGGACTAAAAGGCAAAATTCAGAAACATTTTTTGTTCCCAGCAGTCTTGCACATGTGAATGGTACAAGAGAAATGATTACTGAGGAGTTTTCCATATCTCTAGACCATGTCTTTTTGAGATCTGAAAACTCAGGAGCTGGAAGTACACAGGAACTGGATCACTCAGGAACTGGAAGTAATTCACAAGAACTGCATTGGAGAAGTGAAGTAATGATGTATTCTTTGGGTCCAGACTGGGTGGATGGCTTCTACTTCATATTGCAATTGCTTGTCCATAAATGACAGTTGCTCTCACTGGTGTAGCTGTAGGTATGAGTGGTATGGAAACACAGTTTAATGAACTTCTTGTTGCGGTAGATGATGGGTGAAGCTACTAAAGCATAGTGAAGTAGTGCCTCATTTTTTAGTAGAGTTTCATTAAGGAAACTGAATTGTGATGCCTGCTACATAACCTTCTGCTTGTAAGAGTGTTCCCTGGCATGAAGGGTGGTGTCCTTCTTGACCTGCAAGTGACTAACCTGGTAGTCTCCATAGATGAAGACGTCATCATCATTGTGGTTGTTCAGTTGCTCAGTCATGTCCAACTCTTTGCAACCCCATGGACTGCAGCATGCCAGGCTTCTGTATCCTCTATCTGCCAGAGTTGGCTCAAACTCATGTCCATAGAGTCAGTGACCATCTCATCCTCTGTCATCCATTTCTCCTTCTGCCTTCAGTCTTTCCCAGCATCAGTGTCTTTCCATTGAGTCAGTTTTTCGCATCAAGTGGCCAAAGTATTGGAGCTTCAGCTTTAATTAGTACTTCTAATGAATATTCAGGATTGGTTTCCTTTAGGATTGACTGGTTTGACCTCCTTGCTTTCCAAAGGGCTCTCAAGAATCTTCTCCAACACCACAGTTCAAAAGCATCAATTCTTAGTCATTCAGCCTTCTTTATGGTCCAACTCCCACATTCGTACATGACCACTGGAAACACCATAGCTTTGCCTAGATAGACCTTTGTTGGCAAAATAACGCCTCTGCTTTTTAGTATGCTGTCTAAGTTGGTCATAGCTTTTCTTCCAAGGAGCAAGCATCTTTTAATTTCGTGGCCATAGTCACCATCTGCTGTGATTTTGGAGCCCCCCAAAATAAAGTCTGACACTGTTTCCGTTGTTTCCCCATCTATTTGCCATGAAGTGATGGAACCAGATGCCATGATCTTAGTTTTCTGAATGTTGAGTTTTAAGACAGCCTTTTCACTCTGCTCTTTCACTTTCATCAAGAGGCTCTTTAGTTTCCCTTCACTTTCTGCCATAAAAGTAGTGTCATCTATACGCAGTGTCATCACTGCATATCTGACATTGATATTTCTCCCCAAAATCTTGATTCCTGCTTGTGCTTCCTCCAGCCCAGCATTTCACATGATGTACTCTGAATATAAGTTAAACAAACAAGGTGACAGTATACAGCCTTGACGTGCTCCTTTCCCAATTTGGAACCAGTGTGTTGTTTCACATCCGGTTCTAACTGTTGCTTCCTGACCTGGGCATACAGGTTTTGCAGGAGGCGGGTAAGGTGGTCTGGTATTCCCATCTCTTGAAGAATTTTCCACAGTTGTGATCCATACAGCCAAAGGCTTTAGTGTAGTCACTGAAGCAGAAGTAGATGTTTGTCTGGAATTCTCTTGCTTTTTCCTTGATCCAATGGATGTTTGCAATTTGATCTCTGGTTGCTCTGCCTTTTCTAAATCTAGCATGAACATTTGGAAATTCTTAGTTCATGCACTGTTCAAGCCTGACTTGGAGAATTTTGAGCATTACTTTGCTAATATGTGAAATGAGTGCAATTGTGCAGTAGCTTGAACATTCTTTGGCATTGCCTTTCTTTGGGATTGGAATGAAAACTGACCTTTTCCGGTCCTTAATATGCCAATTTTGCTAGCATATTAAGTGCAGCACTTTCTTTCACAGCATCACCTTTTATGATTTGAAATAGCTTAGCTGGAATTCCATCATCTCCACTAGCTTTGTTTGTAGTAATGCTTCTTAAGGCCCACTTGACTTCACACTCCAAGATGTCTAGCTCTAGGTGAATGATCAGACCATCAGGGTTATCCAGGTCATTAAGATCTTTTTTGTATAGTTCTTCTGTGTATTCTTTTATTGTGCGCACACCATCTTTGCGCTATAGTCCATGGGGTCACAAAGAGATGGACATGACAGCACAAAAAACCTTCCTAATGTCCAAGAACAGAAAAAGCTTGATTAACAAGGGTCCCCATGGGACTTCTTTGGTGGTCCAGTGGCTAAGACTCCATGCTCCCAACGCAGGGGGCCCAGGTTTGATGTCAGGTCAGGGAACCAGATCCCACATGTTGCAACTAAAGACCTTACATGCTGCAACTAAAGATCGAAGAAATGTTCTCTTGGTATCTCTACTTTTCTTGAAGATATCTCTGGTTTTTCCCATTCTTTGTTTTCCTCTATTTCTTTGCATTGTTCACTTAGGAAGACTTTCTAATCTCTCTTTGATATTCTTTGGAACTCTGCATTCAGATGGGTATATCTTTCCTTTTCTCCTTTGCATTTTGCTTCTCTTCTTTTCTCAGCATTTGTAAAGCCTCTTCAGACAGCCATTTTGCCTTTTTGAATTCCTTTTTCTTGGAGAAGCTTTTGATCACTGCTTCCCATACAATGTCACGAACTTCCATCCATAGTTCTTCAGGCATTCTATCAGGTTTAATCCCTTGAATCTATTTGTCAGTTCCACTGTATAATCATAAGGGATTTGATTTAGGTCATAGCTTAATGGCCTAGTGGTTTTCCCTACTTTCTTCAATTAAGTCTGAATTTTGAAAGACCATAGCCTTGACTATACAGACCTTTGTCAGCAAAGTGATGCCTTTGCTTTTTAACACAGTCTAGGTTTGTCATAGCTCTCCTGCCAAGAAGCAATCATCTTCTAATTTCATGGCTGCAGTCACCATCTGCAGTGATTTTAGAGCCCAAGAAAAGGAAATCTGTAGATGTCATCTTCTGTCTTAAGCGAGACCATCAAATGAATGAAATAAAGGGTATTAAACATATTATTTACACTAGAAACACACATTCAAGCACATAGAAATTGTGGAGGAAAGAGAAAAACAGTAGAATGCACATTTATTGAGAGTCTAATATGGGCCAGGCACTCTGCTGGGCACAACACATATTTCTTATTTAATCCTTAAGCTCTGAGATAGATGCTATTTTTGGCATTTTTATAGATAATAAAACAAGATAAGATAATAAAACAAAATAAGTTTCAGTAACTTATCCAAGGCTGCACAGTTCAGAGGCAGTTGCTGTTGTTGTTCAGTCACTAAGTCATGTCCAACTCTTTGTGACCCCATGAACTGCAGCAAAGGCAGAAGGGCCGGATTTCAAGCCTAAGTCTGTCTCCAAAATTTGTATTCCTTCTGTTGCGACTTGTTGATATGGCTGATGTGGCGGTGAATGTTAGAACTCAGTTATTAGGGCTCACAAGAGACATTAGTCTTTTGAAATTTAACCAGCTCAATGTCTTATGTTCTTTTCTGCAATGTGATGAGAATATAATGGGAAACATCATGGAATCAACTCACAGAGACTCTTGTTTTGTTTTTAGAATAGCAGTTGTCTTTTTAGTTCTTTATTTGGCCGCACTGGGTCTTAGTTGCAGCACGCATGATCTTCGATCTTTAGTTGCAACATGTGGGGTCTGGTTCCCTGACCTGACATCAAACCTGGGCCCCCTGCGTTGGGAGCATGGAGTCTTAGCCACTGGACCACCAAAGAAGTCCCATGGGGACCCTTGTTAATCAAGCTTTTTCTGTTCTTGGACATTAGGAAGGTTTTTTGTGCTGTCATGTCCATCTCTTTGTGACCCCATGGACTGTAGCGCAGCAGGCTCCCCTGTCCATGGGGTTTCCCAGGCAAGAACACAGGAGCGTGTTGCCATTTCCTCTTGCAGGGGACCGTCCCAATCTAGGGACGGGACCTGCCTCTCCTGAGTCTCCTGTATTGGCAGTTGGGTTCTTTACGCTGGGCTACTTGGGAAGCCCTTTTCTGCTCCTGGACATTAGAGAGGTGTCCTCTCCTAAACAGTGTTGAGGTTGGGGACTAGGTTCCCCAAACACTTGTACTTTTCTTTCTTTTTTAAGATGTATTTATTTATGGCTGTGGTGAGTCTTTTGCGGCACCCGGGCTTTTCTCTAGTTGCGGTGAGCAGGGGCTACTCCCTAGTTGCCGCTTGTGGGCTTCCCACTGCAGTGGCTTCTCTTGCTGAGGAGCGTGGACGCTGGGCACGCAGGCTCTACCGGTTGCAGCACATGGGCTCAGCAGTTGCTGTTCAAGGGCTCTAGAGCCCCAGCTCGGTAGCTGTGCTCCATGAGCTTAGTTGCCCTCAGGCATGTGGGATCTTCCTGGACCACAGATCAAACCAGTGTCCCCTGCCTTGCAAGGTGGATTCTTAAACACTAGGCCCCCAGGGAAGGCCCCTTCAAGCACTTCTGACGCTACCCCTTGGGGTGGCTACAAATCTCCACTGCTCCTTTATCTGTCATCGTCACTGATGGTCAGCGCACTGGTACCATGATTGTATTAATTTACTTCCTATTGCTTCTCCCTACTCCTAAATATTTGTATAAGAAAAAAAGATCCTTGACCTCCACCTCACATCTTACACAAAAATTATCTTGAGGTGGATCACAGAAAAAATCTAAAACTAAAATCTATTAGAATAAAATAAAGGTGACTGTCTTCACACCTTGGGGTAGTCAAGGGTTTCTTAGGATATATATACACATACTAAAAATGGAAAAATTGTACCTCATCAAAATTAAAAAATATTTGTGGTGCATATATATGACAAAGGACTTATGTTGAGAATATGTAAAGAATGCATAAAACACTTTAAAAGTAGAAAGAAGTCTTAGGCACGACACAGAAGGATAATACTAATGATCTTCCATATACTAAAATGTTCCACATCATTGGTCAGCTTGGAAATGTAAATTAAAGCCATATTGAGATACCAGTACATATGTATTAGAATTGCTAAAATTTTTAAAAAGATTGATGATATTTTTAATATATTTTTATTGAAGTATAGTTTATTTACAGTGTTGTGTTAATTACTGCTGTACAGCAAAGGGATACAGTTACATATATATTGATACATTCATTTTTATGTATTCTTTCCCATTATGGTTTCTGTCATATTTTAGATTCTAAATATAAATGATATCATATGGTATTTGTCTTTCTTTTTCTGACTTAACTTCATTTTGTATGAATCTCTAGTTGCATATAATCTCTACTTATAGCCAAATGGCATTTCTTTGTAATGGTTGTATAGTATTCCTTTGTGGTATTTGTACCACATCTTCCTTATCCATTCATCTGTCAACTGTCAATTTAAATTGTTTCCATATCTTGGCTATTGTGAATACTGCTGTTATGAACATAGCGGGTGGAGGGTGCATGTATCTTTTTGAATTATGGTTTTGTCTGTATATATTCCCAGGAATGGGATTGCTGGATCATATGGTAATTCTATTTTTAGTTTTCTGAGGAACTGCCATACTGTAGCTATACCAACTAACATTCCTACCAACAGTGTAAGAGAATTTCCTTTTTTCCACATCCTCTCCAGCTTTTTTTATTTGTCAACTTTTTAGTGATGGCCATTCTGACTGGTGTAAGGTGGTACCTCATTGTAGGTCTTATTTGCATTTCTCTGATAATTAGTTATGTTGAGCATCTTTTCATATGCCTGTTGGCCATCTGTATGTCTTCTTTAAGATTCATGTAAACATATCATGAGTAAAACAAATCATATTAATCATATCATGAGAAGAGAGCATGGTTTTTGTTTTTGATTTTTATTAGAATATAGTTGATTTACAGTGTTGTATTAGTTTCAGGTATACAGCAAAGTGAATCAGTTATACATATACATACATCCACTCTTTTTTAGATTCTTTTCCAATATAGGTCATTGCAGAGTAGAGTTCCCAGTGCTATACATTCTATCCTTATTAGTTATCTATTTTATATATACATATAGTATTGTGTCTATGTCAGTCCCAACCTCCCAATTTATTCCTCCCCTCCTTACCCCTTAGAAATATAAGGTTGCTTTTGTTTTCTGAAACTCTATTTCCATTCTATAGATAAATTCATTTGTACCCTTTTTTTTTTTAGATTTCCATATATAAGCTATATCATATGATATCTGTCTTCCTCTGACTTCATTCATTATGACAATCTCAAGGTCCATCTGTGTTGTTGTAAATGTCATTATTTTGTTATTTTTTATGGCTGAATAATATCCATATGTGTGTGTGTTTGTGTGTGTATACACACTACATCTTCTTTATCCATTTCTCTGTTGATGGACATTTAAGTGGCCTTCACGTCTTGGCTATTGTAAATAGTACTAAAGTGAACGTGGGGTGCATGTATCTTCCTGAGGTATGGTTTTCTCCAGATATATGCCCAGGAGTGGAATTGCTAGGTCATATGGTAGCTCTATTTTTAGTTTTTTAAGGAACCTCCATACTTTTCTGTGTAGTGGCTATCCCAATTTATGTTCCTCCCAATAGTGTCGGAGGGTTCCCTTTCCTCCACGTCCACTCTAGCATTTATTATTTGCAGACTTTCTGATGATGGCCATTCTGACTGATGTGAGATGACACCTCGTTGTAGTTACGCTTTGCATTTCTCTGATAATTAGTGATGTTGAGAATCTTTTCATGTGCCTGTTGACCATCTGTATCCCTTCTTTGGAGAAATGTCTATTTAGGTCTCCTACACATTATTTATTAGGGTTTGTTTTTTGTTGTTGAGTTGTGTGAGCTGTTTGTATATTTTGGAAGTTAATCCCTTGTTGGTCTCATCATTTGCAAATATTTTCTCCATCCTGTAGGTTGTCTTTTCATTTTGTTTATGGTTTTCCTTGCTGTGTAAAAGCTTGTAAGTTTGATTAAGTCCCAGTTGTTATTTTTTGTTCTTATTTCTATTGATTCGGGAGACTGACATAAGAAAGCATTGGTACAACTTACAAGAAGATTGACAATATTAAATGTTACTGAATTTCAAAGCAAATGGATTCTCATTAACTACTCAGAATAGAAAATTATATAAAATTAGAAAACTTTTAGGCAATTTCTTTTTTTAAAATTTTTTTTAAATTTTATTTATTTATTTATTTTATTGGTTTTGCCATACAATGACATGATATTACCATGGGTGTACATATGCTCCCCCTCCAGAACCCCCCTTCCTCCTCCCTCCCGACTCCCTCCCCCAGGGAAATCTCGGTACAGCAGCCCCGAGCATCAATCCTGGGCTGGCGATTGATTTCACATATGATAATAAACATGTGTCAGTGCCATTCTCCCATATCATCCCACCCTTGCCCTCATCCACAGAGTCCTCGAGTCTGTTCTATACGTCTGCATTCCTTTTGCTGTCTCGCATGCTGGGTTCTCGTTACCATCTTTCTAAATTCCATATATATGCATTAGTATACTGTATTGTTGTTTTTCCTTCTGGCTTACTTCACTCTGGATAATAGGCTCCAGTTCCGTCCATCTGAGTAGAACTGCTTCAGATGAATTTTTTTTTAATGCTGAGTAATATTCCATTGTGTATATGTACCACTGCTTTCTTATCCATTTGTCAGTTGATGGGCATCTAGGTTGCTTCCATGTCCTGGCTATTGTAAACAAAGCAGCGATGAACATTGGGGTACACGTGGCTCTTTCAATTCTGGTTTCCTCGGTGTGTATGCCCAGCAGTGGGATTGCTGGGTCATATGGCAGGTCTATTTGCAGTTTTTTAAGGAACCTCCACACTGTTTTCCATAGTGGCTGTACTAGTTTGCATTCCCACCAACAGTGTAAGAGGGTTCCCTTTTCTCCACATCCTCTCCAGCATTTATTGCTTGTAGACTTTTGGATGGCAGCCATTCTGACCGGTGTAAAGTGGTACCTCATTGTGGTTTTGATTTGCATTTCTCTGATAATGAGTGATGTTGAGCATCTTTTCATGTGTTTGTTAGCCATTTTTATGTCTTCTTTGGAGAAATGTCTGTTAAGTTCTTTGGCCCACGTTTTGATTGGGTCATTTATTTTTCTAGAATGGAGCTGCAGGAGTTGCTTGTATATTTTTGAGATTAATTGTTTGTCCGTTGCTTCATTGGCTATTATTTTCTCCCATTCTGAAGCCTGCCTTTTCACCTTGCTTATAGTTTCCTTTGTTGTGCAGAAGCTTTTAATTTTAATTAGGTCCCATTTGTTTATTCATGCTTTTATTTCTGATATTCTGGGAGGCGGGTCATAGAGGATCCTGCTTTGGTTTATGTCGGAGAGTGTTTTGCCTATGTTTTCCTCTAGGAGTTTTATAGTTTCTGGCGTTATGCTTAGATCTTTGATCCATATTGAGTTTATTTTTGTGTATGGTGTTAGAAACTGTTCTAGTTTCATTCTTTAACAAGTGGCTGTCCAGTTTTCCCAGCACCACTTGTTAAAGAGATTGTCTTTTCTCCATTGTATATTTTTGCCTCCTTTGTCAAAGATAAGGCATCCATAGATGTGTGGATTTATCTCTGGGCTTTCTATTTTGTTCCACTGATCTATATTTCTGTCTTTGTGCCAGTACCATACTGTCTTGATGACTGTGGATTTGTAGTATAGCCTAAAGTCAGGTAGGTTGATTCCTCCAGTTCCATTCTTCTTTCTCAGGATTGCTTTGGCTATACGAGGTTTTTTGTATTGGCAATTTCTTTTAAGGAGAAAATATATCTTATGACGTAACAATTCCATTTCTAACTATTCTTTCTACAAAAGAAATGAAAATGTGTCCTCATCAAAACTTATACAAAAATGTTTATAGTAGCATGGTTCATAGTAGCCCCAACAGAAAGAACCCCAAATGTCCATCAGTAGACAAATGACTAAATAGTGGGATAGTTATACAATGGAATATTATTCAGAAATAAAAAGAAACAAACTGATATATTCGATATGGATGACTCTTAAAACATTATGTTGTGCCAAATAATCCAGACACAAAAGAGTACAAACTGCATGATTCTATTTAAATGGAATTCTGAAAAGACAAAACTAATATTTGGTGATAGAAAACAGAACAGTGCTTGCCTTTGTGAGTGCGGGGGTATTAACTAGAAAGGAGAATGAGGGAATATTCTGGAGTGATGAATTTGTCCTCTTTCTTGATTTGGGCTTTGTTCTAAGGATATATGGGCTTCCCAGGTGGCTCAGTGCTAAGAATTTGCCTGCCAGTGCAGGAGACACAGGTTTGATCCCTGGATTGGGAAGATCCCCTGGAGTAGGAAATGGCAACCCACCCAATATTCTTGGACAGAAAATCCCATAGACAGAGGAGCCTGGCAGGCTCCATGGGGTTGCAGAGAGCTGGACACAAAGGAGCACACACAGATGCACCTGCAAAGTTCTCAAAGCCCTTTGAGCTGTACGGTTAAGACATACTTCTGCTTATGAGTTATGCCAGTAGATATTTAATCATATGTTTACAACTAAAATATGGCACCTGCAGCTGAATTCAGTCAAATCTTGAACATCTTGTTTATAATTTAAGGTCTGTAGGTTTCAATTAATTTAGGTTAATCTTGCAACCAAAAGAAAAGCTTGTTACATGTTAGCATTTTCCTGAAGGACCAGATCTTTCAAAGAGGGACTCCCAGGACCAACCAGTGCATACAAGAGAATGAATGCAGAGGACAAGGCAAAAGTCTGAAATGTTTTAAGTGTGTCTTCTTCCTCCTCAGTATTCCTTCCACCATACTCTCTGTGTGTTGGACCTACCCAGTCCATCTTCCCCACCACCACAGAGAGATCTTTTAAGAGTAATTTCATAGCTCAAAAATTCTACGTTTCAAAAAACACTGGAGCACAGTTCAGCCAGGTTCTTTGCACTCTGTAACAAGGATTGCTGCTTCTTCAGTTTCCGATTTCCTTTCTCCTGTTTCTCATTTCCACCTGAGAACTCACCAGAATGGTCTTTAATGTTCGTATTCCTACCAGAATTCTGTTCATGATTACTTACACTTTTTATTCTAGGAAGACAGAAGCTTTCCCTCAGTTCTCTTTTCTTTCTGAGCACTCACTAGAATTGCCCTTAACCTTTTATGTTTCTAGCACACACATCTTCCAGCCTCTACCCACTACCCAGTTCCAAAGCCCCTTCTATATTTTTAGGTGTCTGTTACTGCCACAGCCCACTTCTTGGTCCAAAGTATGCATTAGTTTGCTCAGGTTCCTACAAATACCACAGACTGGGTGGCTTAAATCACAGAAATTTATTTTCCCAGAGTTCTGGAGGCTGGGAAGTCCAAAATCAGTCTGGCAGAGTCAAGTTTTCTGTAAACACTGCCTTCCTGGCTTGCAGATGATCGCCTTCTTGCTGTGTCCTCACATGGTGGGAAGAGGGGTTGTGGGGGAGTGAGAGAAAGGAGGGAAGAAAAAGAGGGAGGGTAAGGAAGAGGGAGAGGGGAGAACCCGCGCGAGCGCTCTGGCGCCTCTTATTACTGAGACACCGATGGTATTGGATCAGGGCCCACCCGTAGGACCTCATTTAACCGTGGTTACATCCACAGACCAAGACAGAATGTGGTCCACTGGAGAAGGGAATGGCAAACCACTTCAGTATTCTTGCCTTGAGAACCCCATGAACAGTATGAAAAGGCAAAAAGATAGGACACTGAAAGATGAACTCCCCAGGTCAGTAGGTGCCCAGTATGCTACTGGAGATCAGTGGAGAAATAACTCCAGAAAGAATGAAGGGATGGAGCCAAAGCAAAAATGTTGCTGAGTTGTGGATGTGACTGGTGATAGAACCAAGGTCCAATACTGTAAAGAGCAATATTGCATAGGAACCTGGACTGTTAGGTCCATGAATCAAGGCAAATTGGAAGTGGTCAGACAGGAGATGGCAAGGGTGAACATGGACATTCTAGGAATCAGTGAACTAAGATGGACTGGAATGGGTGAATTTAACTGAGATGACCATTATATCTACTGTGGTGGGCAGGAATCCCTTAGAAGAAATGGAGTAACCATAATGGTCAACAAGAGAGTCCAAAATGCAGTACGTGGATGCAGTCTCAAAAATGACAGATGATCTCTGTTCATTTCCAAGGCTAACCATTTAATATCATGGTAATCCCATGTCTATGCCCCGACCAGTAACACTGAAGAAGCTGAAGTTGAAACAGTTCTGTGAAGACCTACAAGATCTTTTAGAACTAACACCCAAAAGAGATGTCCTTTTCATTATAGGGGACTGGAATGCAAAAGTAGGAAGTCAGGAAACACCTGGAGTAATGGGCAAATTTGGCCTTGGAGTACAGAATGGAGCAGGGCAAAGGCTAATAGAGTTTTGCCAAGAAAACGCACTGGTCATAGTAAACATCCTCTTCCAACAACCCAAGAGAAGACTCTACACATGGACATCACCAGATGGCCAACACCGAAGTCAGATTGATTATATTCTTTGCAGCCAAAGATGGAGAGGCTGTATACAATCAGCAAAAACAAGACTGGGAGCTGACTGTGGGTCAGATCATGAACTCCTTATTGCAAAATTCAGACTGAAATGAAAGAAAGTAGGGAAAACCACTAGATCATTCAGGTATGACCTAAATCAAATCCCTTACGATTATACAGTGGAAGTGAGAAACAGGTTTAAGGGACTAGATCTGATAGACAGAGTGCCTGATGAACTATGGACGGAGGTTCGTGACATTGTACAGGAGACAGGGATTAAGACCATCTCCAAGGAAAAGAAATGCAAACTAGCAAAATGGCTGTCTGAAGATGCCTTACAAATAGCTGTGAAAAAAAGAGAAGCGAAAAGCAAAGGAGAAAAGGAAAGATATTTCCATTTGAATTCAGAGTTCCAAAGAATAGCAAGGAGAGATAGAAAGCCTTCCTCAGTGATCAATGCAAAGAAATAGAGGAAAACAAAAGAATGGGAAAGACTAGAAATCTCTTCAAGAAAATTAGAGATACCAAGGGAACATTTCATGCAAAGATGGGCTTGACAAAGGACAGAAATGGTATGGACGTAACAGAAGCAGAAGATATTAAGAAGAGGTGGCAAGAATACACAGAAGAACTATACAAAAAAGATCTTCACAACTCAGATGATCACAATGGTGTGATCACTCATCTAGAGCCAGACATCCTGGAATGTGAAGTCAAGTGGGCCTTAGAAAGCATCACTAGAAACAAAGCTAGTGGAGGTGACGGAATTCCAGAAGAGCTATTTCAAGTCCTGAAAGATGATGCTGTGAAAGTGCTGCACTCAATATGCCAGCAAATTTGGAAAACTCAGCAATGGCCAAAGGACTGGAAAATGTCAGTTTTCATTCCAATCCCAAAGAAAGGCAATGCCAAAGAATGCTCAAACTACCACACAATTGCACTCATCTCACACGCTAGTAAAGTAATGCTCAAGATTCTCCAAGCCAGGGTACAACAACACATGAACCATGAACTTCCAGATGTTCAAGCTGGTTTTAGAAAAGGCAGAGGAACCAGAGATCAAATTGCCAACATCCGCTGGATCATCGAAAAAGCAAGAGAGTTCCAGAAAAACATCTACTTCTGCTCTATTGACTATGCCAAAGCCTTTGACTGTGTGGATCACAATAAACTGTGGAAAATTCTGAAACAGATGGGAATACCAGACCATCTGACCTGTCTCTTGAGAAACCTGTATGCAGGTCAGGAAGCAACAATTAGAACTGGACATGGAACAACAGACTGGTTCCAAATAGGAAAAGGAGTACTCAAGGCGGTATATTGTCACCTTGCTTATTTAACTTATATGCAGAGTACATCATGAGAAACACTGGGCTAGAGGAAGCACAAGCTGGAATCAACATTGCTGGGAGAAATATCACTAACCTCAGATATGCAGACAACACCATCCTTATGGCAGAAAGTGAAGAGGAACTAAAAAGCCTCTTGATGAAAATGAAAGAGGGAAGAGTGAAAAAGTTGGCTTAAAGCTCAACATTCAGAAAACTAAGATCATGGCATCTGGTCCCATCACTTAATGGCAAATAGATTGGGAAACAGTGAAAACAGTGTCAGACTTTATCTTTGGGGGTTCCAAAATCACTGCAGATGGTGGTTGCAGCCATGAAATTAAAAAATGCTTCCTCCTTGGAAGGAAGGTTATGACCAACCTAGATAGCATATTGAAAAGCAGATACATTACTTTGTCAACAAAGTTCCGTCTAGTCAAGGCTATGGTTTTTCTGGTAATTATTTACCAGATGTGAGAGGTGGATGGTCAAGAAAGCTGAGCGCCAAAGAATTGATGCTTTTGAACTGTGGTGTTGGAGAAGACTCTTGAGAGTCCCTTGGACTGCAAGGAGATCCAACCAGTCCATCCTAAAGGAGATCAGTCCTGGGTATTCATCGGAAGTACTGATGCTGAAGCTGAACCTCCAATACTTTGGCCACCTCATGCAAAGAATTGACTCATTGGAAAAGACCCTAATGCTGGGAAGGATTGGGGGCAGGAGAAGGTGACAACAGAGGATGAGATGGCTGGATGGCATCACCGACTCGATGGACATGGGTTTGGGTGGGCTCTGGGAATTGGTGATAGACAGGGAGTCCTGGCGTGCTGCAATTCATGGGGTCACAAAGAGTCGGACACAACTGAGTGACTTAAGTGAACATCCACAAATACCCCCATCTCCAATACTACCACACTGGGGATAAAGTCTTCAACATAAGAATTGGGGGAGGACATAAACATCCAGTCCTTAATAGCTTCTTTGTGTGAGAAAAATTCTCTAAGTCTGAAGAACAGAAAGTGAAAAGTCAGAAGGAATGTGCTAAATATATATTAATGTTTTAGGCCAATATTTTCATTTCTTTCCCCTGTGTTCTGTTCTCTCATTTAGATTAAATGAACAAATGTTCCTATTTCGTGTGTTGCTTGTCCAAGCTAGCTTTCTACTACCTGCTAGATAAATGTTATGTGAGGTTTTAAGATAGATGCCCTCCTCTAGAAGAACCAAAGGAAAGATGGCTTCTAAAGAAGACAGCTAATTTGGCTTAATCTTTTACTCAAATGCTGTTTGAACTATTTGTTCCTCTGGAGTGATATTATGACTTTGGAGCCAAAAATATAAGATATGAACCTATTTTAGTAAAGTAATAACCCAAAGGGAATCCTGTACACTGTTGGTGGGAATGGAAATCATTGCAGCCACTGTGAAAAAAGTATGGAGTTTCCTCAAAAAACTGAAAAATAGAACTACCATATGATCCAGCAGTTCCACTCCTGGGTATCTATCCAGATAAAATGAAAATGCTAATTCAGAAAGATACATGCACCCCAGTGTTCAGAGCAGAGATATGTACAGATGGTATGATATATATATATCCCATTATGTATTTTATATATATATAATGGGATAGTACTCAACCATAAAAAAGAATGAAATTTTGCCATTTGCAACATGGATAGACTTGGAGGACATTATGCTTAATGACTGAAGGTAAAAAGAGAAAGAAACAACAGATGGTTGGATGGCATCACCAATTCAATGGACATGATTTTGAGCAAACTCTGGGAAATAGTGAAGAAGAGGGAAGTCTGTCATGCTGCCGTCCATGGGGTGGCAAACAGTAGGACAAGATTGAGCAACTGAACAACAGTGCTTAATGAGATAGGTCAGACAGAGAAAGACAGAAACTGTATGATATCACTTACACGTGGACTCTAAAAAATACAGCACACTAGTGAATATTAAAAAAAAAGCTGCCTCACAGAGAACTAGTGGTTAATAGTGGGAAAATGAGAGGGGCAGGGGGAGGGCATGATAGGAATAGGGGATTAAGAGGTACAAACTACTCTGTATAAAGTAAACAAGCTACAAGGATATACTGTATAACACAGGAAATAATAGTCACTATAAGAATTATAAATGGAGTATAACCTTTAAAAATTATGATTCACTGTATGTGGTACACCTGAAACATATAATATTGTACTTCAACTATACCTCAACAACAAATAAATATAAAAGAAATGCCTTTTCCTTATTCACAGAACAAAAATATATAGGTTCATCTCCCTGTCCATACACAAATATGGCGTATCAAGAAATTGTATGTCAATGTACAAAACCGATGCTAATGATTCACCACATTATCTGCTGTGTTAGGCATCATGCCAGGTGCTGGGAGTGAAAGAATAAAACCCAGACCTTGTCCACAAAGAACTTACAGTTGGCTAGGGAGATAGCCCAATACGTTCAGGCTATTTTCCCAGGAGTGATAAGGGGTTTGTGCAGTCATCCACTTTCTCTCACCCAGGTGGCTGGTTAGAAAGGCAGCTGTGGTCAAAGGCGAGTTCCCCAAGAGAAGCTCTAGCCTGTGAGTGTCACAGTGTTAAATATAGAGTCTGTATCAAGTGGTGAAGCAATATCTATTTTAAACAGAGCTGAAGTTTTCTTAAAAAATTTATTATTTATTATTTCGACTGCACTGTATCTCTGTTGTGGTTCACAGGCTTAATTGTGGCCTGTGGGATCTTTGTTCTCCAGCTAGGGGTCAAACCCAGGCCCCCTACCTCGGGAGCATGGAATCTTATCCGTTGGACCACCAGGGAAGTCCCAGAGTTCAAGTTTTATGTTGAATGCTTATGTCACTTAGACATTCTTCAGTTCATGCTTTTAACCATTGGAATGACCATAGACGATTCATCAAGTAAATTGTAGGAGGGGGCAGCCAGGCACAACATAATGTCCTCATAAAAGAAACGCCCAGGGCCACTCTTCCCACAAAATGCTGCCTATTTGCTTTTTCTAAATCATCTTTCTAAATTTCATCTTTTTTAAAAAAGGGTGTCTCCCCTAGAGATGTTTAAAAAACTGTAATTTTGCTTCTGAGATATTTGCAAGCCTTTCCTCTTTGGTTTTGTGACATCATAAGCATCCTAAATAAGATAACATATTGTAGCTCACAGGGAGACTCTGCATCTCTGCAGGACAAGTGTAATCTGAAAAGCTTCGAGGCACACACATCAGATTTTAACACTAAAACTTGTTTAACAAGAGTTTTTCCTACACTTGAAAAAAACCCACACTGACACAAAGTCAATTAAATTTTATTACAACCAAGAATATAAAATAAATGCAATGTAATTCATTTCTAACAGTCATTTCAGGAAGGATGTCAGGAAAACTCGAAAGCGAGAAACACTTGACTCTGAAGCGGCAAGCTTGTCCTGCATCCCGGGGAGCAGGCCCCGCTGGGGGGAGCAGGCCTCGCGGCGGGGCGGCCGGCTCTCGGTGCACACTTCAGTGTGTGTGCAAAGCATACACAGTCATGGCTAAAGTCGTACAAACAGGGATGCGTGCAGAAAAATGGCTGTAAAGAGAGACAAGAACAGGTACACTTCACGTAGAGGAATTATGGGAAATACAAACTAGGCAGTTTAGAAAGGATATACTACATAACATATATAAAAAGTACTTTAAACTGTTGTTAAAAAGGACATCTTCAGTCCAGATTTTGTGTAATACTTTTAGTGTCTACACAGACAAACTTTTAAAAAAATTAAATAGTATTAATTTACTAAATATTTAGGAGATAACAGTGCATTAAGGATTTTTTTTCATATAATACATACATATCACTCCTTCGCAGTGATAGCATTGAAGAGTAAGTATGGCCTTAGGTACAACACATTTTTAAAAAACCATAAAACAATGAACTTTGCCTTATGATATTTGTGACTATTCTTGGAAGATTAAGGAAACCTAAACAGCTATGTTTTATATAAAATATTATTTATACATGAATCCTTCAAGCTTCCTTTAGTCTGCCATTTCACTGCCTTTCTCCATTCCCCAGAAAGATAACATTACAGAGGTTAGGATTTGTCACTTTCATAGAATATTCCTTCATTGTACAGTTTGTCACATACAAGTATTCCAAGCAGATTAAGCTGCAAGTCTTATTGTCCAACTATTTTCTCTTATCTTCAGCAGAGAAAACAGCATCATTATAGAGGCATACAACTAGCCGCTGCTTCACCAGGAAGGAGGCAGTGAACACGTAAGTAAATGTCATCCCTTTCCATTCTTAAATGTAAATTGTGTTTACAAGAGCAAAAGAGTAGTGCAGAAGGCCAAAATTCTAAGTACTAAAGTTTTCAAACCACACAGATATAAAAATATACATGTCCTTGGTTTTTGTATGTTCCTGCACGATCTACTTCATAAGGATTGTTTCAGCCTCATAGTGTCAGTCCTGTTGCCAGGCTGCCTTGCCTGTGAGCTCAGCTGTCCTGAAACTCTAGAATACTTTTTCCTAAATACACACCTTACCAAAAAGCTAACTCAGAAACTGATTAGTAATATGAAACGCAGAAAACCTTCGCTTTGATTCCTCCCTTCCTTTTGGTAACTTCCCCTGGTTTGGATGTCCACCCTGCATTCTCAGGGGACACTGATCGTAATAAATTTTTAACGAGGAATGTGGTTATTTAGGGAACACAAAAGTAAATTTTAACCTCAAAAGTCTTCACAGGTTTCCTTCAAGGGCCCACAGTTTTAGGGCCTATGAGTATGTTAAAGGCTTTGTTCTCCTTTACAAGGAAAAGGAAACTGTGAACCAAAATTATTTCAAAGGGTAAATGGGCACCAGTGGGTATCACCAACTCTAAGGCAAGACCACAGGAGGAAAGGGCCAGCACCAGTGCAGTGACCAGAAGCAGTCCCGTGTGTGATGGCACATCTGGCTAGACCCTGTGTGAGGAACACTGGGGACAACTGATAAAATCCCTACCAGTTTGTTTCAGTTCTGCCACTAAAATTCACTACATGCCAAGAAAGCAGGGTAGTCCTGTGATCATATAAGCACGTATCACAAGGATTGATATCAGAGTGTAGTAAAGGGCATGGCATTTTGATTCATGCACATATTTGGGTTTGCCTTTTACTAAATGTATGCCCCTCTCAAGGGCGGAGCAGAGCTTCTCTTGTCACTGTAACTTCCTACAAACTCCTAGTTTAGTTTGTTCTGCCTACAAGGGCTGCCCAACTGTTGAAAGGCTGCTGCAAACATTTCAGATATACATTAATGCCTGTGGTAATGCTTAATTGTTCGCTTTCTTGAAGGCAGATAAACACAGAAACCTCTCCATGATACTTGTTTATTATAGGGCAAAATCTGGGATAGTAACTCTCTCCGAGAGGGTTTAGAAGTAGATGAAGAGACCTTCATGTTCTAAGACGGTTTCACTTATGAGCCTGTCATCCCAGGAAAGCTTCCTGTCATGGACTCAGTCATGAGCTCCTCAAGGACAGGAAGTATGTCTTGCCCTTCCTGTCTCCCCCAGCATGATGCCGGGCACAGGGGGAGGGTACAGTGAGGCTCTGGTGACACTGAGGCTTCAGGGCCCAGGACAGAACTTCACACAGGCAGCTACACTACGCAGAGGGCTACTAATTTCTCATTTTCAACAATGCAGGCAGTAAACTACCATGGAGACAATCTGAAATTCCCTCCAGTGGAGTGTGTCAGTTGTTTACTCTTCAGTGTCCATCAGTGTCCCTACGCAGTCTTTGTTATTAATGAGCGTTATTATGCTGAGATCAGGAAGGTCCTTGCTGGCTACAGTATCACATTAATAGTGCAAAATGTATACTGGCTTCTGTCTAAAATCTTATTTTACTTGTGTATGGACCCAGAGTAGATAACCAGGTAGATAAGTTCACAAGGAAGAGTAAAAAAATGCATATAACTTGCATATAACAACGATCAGCTATTTCTTCTAGCTCAAGAAAACATTAAAACAAGGCTGGTGCTGCTAGTAGCATTTAGAAGAACACAAATTTCTTGCCCCTTATATTACAATGGAAGCTCTTAAGTCTTTACATTTCTGTGGGACTCTAGGGAGCTTCCTTATGCTGGCTAAGAAAGAACTCACTGGCTAAGAGCAAACTCAGCCTCTAATTCATAGATCATAGAAATGTAAATATGTACTTAGCTAATATAGTTGTATACTATCTGCCCATAGTTTAGGCACAATTATTTTCTCCTAGGGGCAAAAGAAAGCATTCAGTGCAATGAAAAGATTCTTGATAGAATTAAGTTTCAGTAATAACAGCAAAATTATGCATACATAATACATACTTGAAACATGAACAAAACCTAAACTTTTAACATGCTTTAAAAATAGTCACTCTATGTCTAACGCAAATACGAATGGAGAACACTGCTCTTTGTTTTAAAAGCAGATTAATTTGCAGGCTTCTATTTGAGTACCCTTGATTATGTAAGAAAGTTACTCAAGCTGACCCAGATGTGAAGAAACCAACAGTTCTTTAGAGAAGCCAACTGTATGTACAATACACAAGAAAAGCTTTTCCTTCAAAGGGAAGCAATACATCCTTTGATCAACATTACTCTTAAAGAAATCCTAGTGCAGTTAATACTCTCTTCAGTTTTCTGGTGTTGGTCACCAGAGGACTGTATTTCATCAAAGCTCTTGAAACCCTTTTTAAAGTAGAGTTAAGCTACATGAAGTTTAAAATTATCATTCTTAATTACTGAATACTATTCAGAATAAGATGATTCTGGGAACTAAGTTCCATATGAATGATCATGTAAAAATGACCACATGTTTTAGTTCTTCATAGCATAAAGCATAGTCACTGCAAAGATCTAGGCTATTTTTGGTTGCAGGTTCCCACTGTCCCACCACTTGTCTTTTTATGAGACCTTCCCTGAAACTAGATAAATAAAAATGTAATAAGTAAGGTACTTGGGGACAGTAACAGTTCCCGTTTAAGACTTCCATGAACAAAGGAGTTACAGTCTGTGAAAACCACGCAGTGCTTTAAAAGGTGCACATTTACCTGTGTTGCCTGATCAGTTCACGAAGTATAAAACTATACACCCACTGGAGTCCTGTTTCTAAAACATCAAAATCCTAATAAAAGAGCTTTGAAAAGATAAATCATAGCGATTGCTATAGCATGAGAAAGGTGCACCAGGAAATCCTTCCCAAAGATGCTGAAGGATACAGAAGTTAAGTGCTGGGATTAGATCAGACGCTTTATCGGAGAAGTCACAATGGAACACATGCAGGGAAAAGCTGTTGGGGAAACTTCACAAACGTCTTCTTTAAGTCACTAAGGAAGAGACATCAGTCAGTCTTGCAAGATGCTCCGTAAATAGTGTTCCTCCTAAGTGGATGGCAGCATCAGAGCTTGCACTTTTGGTTCTCTTCAACGCAGACGTCGTATTGCTGGAGTCTGTGATCTGGGCTGCGGCCGGTCAGTAGCGGTGGGCCTGGTGAGACGGGTGGTACTGTGCGCTCTGCTGAGACGAGGAGGAGTAGCCTAGTGTGCTCTGGGACTGCGAGGATCCCTGGACGCTGCTTTGGTAATTCAGGCGTGAGCTGGAGTGCTAGGAGAGGAAACAGGAAAAGGGGGTGACCTCGGGGGTACGAGAGCAGCTCAAGATGTTCGCCGCAGTAGGACATGGGAGGCTGTGGGTTCTGACCCATGGTAGCTGACGGCTAATTTCGTGTGTCAGTGCGTTTTGCTGACTTCCCATCACAGCCTGTTACCACTGTTCTGGCATGCACGAAAGCTGGCTGAATGTCTCTGGAAGATAAGCTACACTGGCAATGCGAGGTAGAGGGGAAATTGATGCTGACTAATTCTGGCTAGAGATTCTTTGCATAACTGAGATTTGCAAACAGGAAGAATCAGTTTGGCATTTTGATCCGGTGGTATTCATAATGTATACTGATGTGCCGTTAATTTTCTCATTATAAATAACAAAGCTGTGACTAAGAAATCGTTTTTTTAGAAGAGTTTCCTCAGGTAGAGGCTCGAGTAGCCTCAGCAGCACCACCTACCTGACAAAGCAAGACAGGGTAGCAGCAAATAGTTGCTTTTTTTTTTTTTAATCAACTTCAGGTAACATTTAAAATTTTTTAAAAAATGTATCTGAAAATTCCCTCGAGAAGGCTGAGACAAATGTATTTCAATTCAGTGTATTTTTATTACCTTAAATGAAACATTCATCTTCATGGTATCAAGGGCAAATATGAAAAAATATGTAAAAGAAAAAATTCATCAATAGAAATAGAGTATAGTGCTTGGTTAACTATAAGCACTAACTGCAGCTGTGTCTTTGGCTCTGCCCAGAAGACTGGTTCTTCCTGTGAGCAAAGCATGACGAGGTCCTTATGTAATAAGGCTATTGTGAAAGTGTTAGTCGCTCAGTCATGCCTGACTCTCTGCGACCCCGTGGACTGTAGCCCACCAGGCTCCTCTGCCCATGAGATTTCCCAAGCAAGAATACTGGAGTGGGCTGCCATGCCCTCTTCTAGGAGATCTTACCAACCAAGGGATCAAACCCAGGTCTCCTGTATTACAAGCAGATTCTTTACTGTCTGAGCCACCAGGGCAGCCCAATAAAGCCATTACTTGGAGTTTAAAATGTAAATGACCTTGAGGTGACATTGGCGGGTTTAATGAAGGACAAATCAGCGAGGTTGCCCCACTCAGTGCACGAGAGGCAGTCAAACTGGACTTGCAACATCTGGTCCAAGAAAACAGGGCCATAAGATAGTCTTGGTTAAAAATAATGCCACTTAATTCCTTCCTTTGTTACACAATTCTTAGTCATATTGTTGTAAGAAGCCTTGACAAATTCTAACAACATTTTATTGTAAGTTTATTATGGAAAAAAAAATGTTCTTTCCATTCACAAGGCCTACAGTTGCTAGGTTGCCTATGACTGCTTTTACTTTAGCAGATTAGACTCTGCACAATAGCCCCTCCATACTGGATAAAGAACAAATGTGGGAGAAGGAAATGGCAACCCACTCCAGTATTCTTGCCCGGAGAATCCCAGGGACAGAGACGCCTGGTGGGCTGCTGTCTATGGGGTCGCACAGAGTCGGACACGACTGAGGGACTTAGCAGCCGCAGCAGCAGTGCTGATAATGTGAGAGCTGCAAAGAGGTCTCTCACCCTCATCCTTCATGCTCATCTTTCCAACTAATTAGCTGAGAAAGCTATCCATGTCACAGATATGCTGGTTTATTTTTAAGTAGACAGCTCAGTATGGACAAAGAAAAACATCAGAAGAACTCCTAGATTTGAAAGGAATAAATACAGTAGTTAAGTAATCTGTCCATGATCGACTATAATCAAATATAATCAGAGACACCAAGATGAGCTAGCATATGATATAGGTTTGTTGCTCATATAATACAATAGGAATAAACTAATGTTAAGGGGAAAACTGACTTTATAGTAAAGTTCAAATATGTTCGTGACTACTACCCAAATAGCAAGCTGCTTTGTAGACCAAACTGATGCCTTGATTAGTTTAATTGGAACCAGTGGAAGTGCTATTATATACTCTGCTGCTTACAGGGAATCTTCCAAGAGTTTTCAAAGTAGTTGTGTTGAGATATTCAAAATGTAAAGCCAGTTTAATCAGCTGCTTATTATGTCTTTCTTGTTAACGTTTATCTGGTTTCCAGTTCCTAATCGGTGAGTTTATGTCTTCGTTGCCTGTGGTTTTATTTTCTATCATCTCTCTCCTATGTGCTCCTTCTCCACCAGTTCCCTGAGGGACTTTGGTTCTAAACCTTTTTCTTAAGTTTTTTGTTTCCCTTATTAGATCTTAAGTTTGTTACTACATTGAAAACTTTTTTTTTTTAAGATTCCCTCTGGTTTTCACCCATATTTTTACCTGTCTCTCCATACATCAAACCTTAGGATTTTTTCCTTTAATTTCTTGAATGGTAATACAATTGTAGTTTTTGTTTGAATCTCAACAAATGTATTTTCTTGTCTCAAAATTATTTCTTGTGAGATTTAACAGTTATTCCTGACAAGTCTTTGTCCCCTTCTCTTCTGTCATGTGGCTATGTACTGATTATTTCCTCCTAGTGAATGGCAGATCCTTCTGAAGTATGCTGCTTACTTTGTTCACAGTAAGCCACCATTCCTCTCCCTTTCAACTGCTTATCTAGGGGTCTTTTTCTGACTCAAACCTGACAGGCAGCTGTAAGGGTAAAATGAGAAATGTTGAGGAGGAGCTGCCTGCCTCACCTTCCCTCCTCAGGGTTATAAGATAAACAAGAAACAAAATATCTTGCAATTACATGAAATGACAAAAATCTTCATTTTCATATAATGCCCTAGAAAGACTAGGACTGTAAAATCAAACTTTGGAGTTAAGTACTGCTTATTTCTAAAAGGATCTATTGTAAGTATTGTTGTTTTCTAGTCACTCAGTCGTGTCTGATGCTGTGACCCAATGGACTGCAGCCCACCAGACTCCTCTGTTCATGGGATTATCCCAGCAAGAATACTGGAGTGGGTTGCCATTTCCTTCTCCAGGGGAATCTTGATGACCCAAGGATGGAACCTGCATCTCTTGCTTGGCAAGCGGATTCTTTACCACTGAGCTACCTGGAAAGCCTGTATGTATACTTACCATTTCATAAAATGTATTGCTAAAAAACGAGACAGCAGGCTCAACATGGAGCCATTTGTGTTAAGCCCATGTAACCAAACTGAGACTTAATACCTAACCTAACTGCAGTTTCAGCCCCTCCCAGGAAGGTGCTCTTCCCCAGTTGGTCTGGAATCTCCGCTGAGCACTATCTACCTGGTAGACTTCTATAGTCCCCAGAGGAAGGTCCCCTGGCCTGACATGATCTGCTAAAGTAACATCCTGTCCCATCTTCTTCGGCCTTTAGAAGTCCGTAAGTCTTTGATTTTGTACAGCTCTTCAGAGCCTTTTCTATGTGCTAGATGAGCTGCTACCTGATACATGAATCACTGAATATAGCCGATGAGACCTTTAAATTTTGCTCAGCATGTCAACATGAAAAAGTACAACATTCAGGGAGAGTACCTGATAATCTGAGGGCATAACAGGCCCGCCCGAGTTTGTGCCTGAAGGCCCCAGCCGCGGTTTCTTGTTGGGAGGCACCTGGTTGAGGCCGGAGTCCTGGCTGTGCTGCAGCCCCGCTCCGGCCGGCCCGGCCCCCGCGCCTCCTGCAGTCCCGTTGGTCTGGGTGCTGTTCTGCTGCTGTGGGGGTGCCTGCGGGGGGGCAGCCGCCTGCTGTGGAGGGGCTGTGGGCTGCTGATGTTGGTTCTGCTGCTGTTGCTGGTTCTTATGAGAAGAGAAAAAAAAGGCAAGCTTGGTATGGAACAAAATCATGCCTGTCATTGTAGGATATGCATGTGAGACTGCCGGCCGACCTGGGGAGAGACCTCTGAGGGACACCAAAGTGACTGGCACGCCGGAGGGTGGAGCAGCCAGGGACTACAGCACCCCCAAAGGTGAGCACAGGGCCCCAAAGAGGACTCGTTCTCTGAAGGTCATTTAGATTGCACAGTAATCCTGTCAGGGACAGACATCCCACTGAAGACAGAGGCACAGAGAAAAGAGCAACTCCTTAAAACAGCTCTAACGGTCTTCTCAGTCAGTCTGCTAAAAGAAGGGCTGTGTGGGGAGGAGTCAGTGCAATCAAAGCATGGAGTGATGCTTTAAAAGCAGCCTGCATAAAATGATGGCAATGACACTGAACAAACAAAAGCAAGAATTAAGAATCAGGGAATAAAATAGACTGTAAAACAAATCAGGAAGTTCATTTATCTGTGAATGCATATTTTAAATTGCAGAGTACATCTACAATAAAGTAAGTACACAATTAAATAAAATGCAGTTAAATATATAGGAATTATTACATTTATCCTTCCCTAAGTGCAATTTATACCTTGTCACCTTTCTCTTCAGGTTCATCTTCATTAAGGAATTCTCGTTTGGGATATGGAATCTGGCAGCCAGCAAACACACTACAAATCATTGAGGGAAAAAAAAAATACATGTCATGACCTAAAACCTATAATATGATTGACCTGTTCATTTAAAATTCCACTTTTTTTTCTCATTTCTTACTCTTCATCTGTGGCTGGTATGCCTCTCAACACAATTTAAACAATAAGAAAAGAACAATTTGTCATTTAAGTTTTACACTGGTGTAATTGCCACTTGCAATAACAAATCTTAAAACTGTGGTTAGATAGCTGACATATGTAACAGAAATTTCTCCACCCAAACTTCATCAGCACTAAAAAGAGCTGACTGTGTATTTGCTTCAACAATGAAAGTAATTTTTTTCTCAAGAAAAGCTGTACCTCTAATATCAGTAAATCCAAGCACAGTTTATATCTGTGGGTATAATAAGGATGGGGAAATGGAGAGGTATAATAATACAGCAGAGACACAGAATTTTAAAAGCTCAGTTCCCTACTGGTTTGGTGGAAACTGTTCTGGCTGACCAATCTATAATAAAAGTCCCATCTGTTCTCAGATTTAGTTTTTGTCTGTAAAACTGATTAATGATCATTCTGTAAACTTGTTTTCATTCACACTTCTTTACAGCTTTGCCTGTTTCAAAATACTGGACCTCTCAACTAGTTTTTCCCTGAGGTGGTATTAACCAAGAAAATAAAAGAGTAACAAGTGGCTTCCCTTGCCTTTAGCCATCACCACACACCCTCAACCTGGAGCAAAGTGCACAGAAAAGGAAGGATACATACTCTAATGTCGGCAAGGGGTCCTCCTGAAAATAGGGATCCTGCAGAGCCTGCTCGGAGGTAATTCTCTTGGTTGGATCCATCGTAAGGAGTTTCTGAAGCTAGAATAACATGTAAGAAATTGATAGCATATCAAAGTTTGCTTCCAAGTAAATGTTTTGACTGTGTTAATGTCTAACAAAATTAACATCAAATGCCCATTTATTAATACAATACACACATTTATGTGAAACTGACAGAAATGATAAGCAGTAAAGCTGTTTTAGAATTTTTTCTTTCCTACTGGTAAACTACTGGAAACAAGGCTAAAAGTCCAGGGTGACATCTCAAAAGATAAGGATTTAATTTTGCCCCAGCATCCACCAATTTCTTTTTTTTCCTGAAGAGGAAGAAGAGCTGGGACAATTCCACAGTAAGTGGGGTGGGGTGAGAGCTGTGCTAAGGATCACCTTCCCACTCTGGAGAGATGCACTTACCAAAAGGAATACTTTGCTGTCAGGCTTGACCTTGTGTTTCTCCATGTACTTTATGAGGCTACTGTTGGCATACCTGCAAAACATGACATCCACACACTATTGAAGACATTCACACAATTGACATCTTTTAATGGAAGGTTCCAAGATTGGTTTTCCTATGAGGTATGTATTCATTTAAGCCATTTTTTTTTTCTGATTAAAAAGGAACACAAAACCAAATGTTGGTAAATGTGTAAAAAAGAAATAAGAATTGTTACACACTGTAGGTAAGAGTTTATACTGTTAGAATTACTTTGGAAAATAATAATTAGACCATTAGAGCTGATTGGTTAATTAATAATAATTGGTTATAATTGGTTATATTGGTTTAATTTAATATTAATAATATTATTGGTTATAATAATAATTAACCATTAGAGCTGAAAATGTGACTATCCTATGACACAGAAATTCCTTCCTAGGTACACATTCTATATCAGGAGATCAGCTACTCAGGCTGAGGGGTGAGTAAATGGGTATTCATTTTATTACTCTAAATGGACTACATATTTTCATCATGTATTTCATCAACTATTCTTTCATACATATGAAATATTTCAAATTTAAAAGGTCAAGAAACAGGTAATATATGTTTATGGTAGAAAATTTAGAGAATATAAAAAAGTAAAAAGAAAAAATTGAAAACACTCATAATCAAGCTATGAAGCAATTTAAAAAACTGTCATCAAGATCTGATAATTTTCCTTTGGCATTTTTTCTGTGCATACATATATATATACACAAAGAGGCATTTCTGTTTTTATAAAATTGGAATCATACTATATATAAGTTGTCCTTTTCTCACTTAATATGGTTTTATAAGTATTTTCTCTTGCCAAATGCTCTTTAAGCTTATTATTTGTACTGGTTGAATGTTTTCTTCTGTTACTAATGACACTTGTTTCAAAACAGTTAAAAAGTGCAGATCCTTGTAGATAAATTTGGTACACATTGAGGGGGACAGGACCGCATGGCAGGTAAGAATCAGAGGCCCCTCCCAGTCCCTGATTCAGTCGTTAACCAGTTGTGATCTTGGGCAGTTAGTTAACCTCTATGAAAGCCTTTAGGTGCCTCATCTTAACTGTGTGTGGCTGCTTTAATGTTTTTTCAGGATAAAGTCTTAGAATTATTAGGTCAAAGGGTAAGTACATGCCAAAGCCTTTTTTGCATGCTCTAGAACTTGCTACATGAACCTGACCCTCAGACCAGCAGCATGGGCACCTGAAAGCCTGCACTAGGGATGCAGGTACTAAGGCCCTATTGCAGATTCTAAATCAGAATCTGCACTTTAACAGGGTCTCACAGTGATGTGTAGGTACCTGAATGTCTGAGAAGCATTCATTCTCCCCAGTAGCTATAAGTAAGAATGCCCATTTTATTATACCCTTGCCAACACCGGGTATTTTTAAGAAAATCTTTGCCATGTATATTAATTTAAAAATTATTTTCCTCCAATTCCAGGAATATTTTTATTGGCAAGGTAACCATTAAGTTTAGTGATGGTTAAACAAAACTTTAAGGTTTACGTAGAAATGGAGTCTGTCAACATAGCTTTGGTATTTATGTTGAATCAGCTGATTTCTTGAGTTAACTCCAGATTCTAAAGTTGTTTCTATCATAATATAAAAGGTCTTGAAGTTGAAAAATCCTATTGCTCGATTCCCGTTGTGGTTTCTTATTTTTCCTAGTATTACAAATAAGATAAATTATCATTTTCTGTATTATCCTCTTCTAGATTTACTACAGTTTAGGAGCTGAACAATTTTCAAACTCTCTCTATACATTATAAAGCATTTTATCAGCATGTTTATTCAAACATTCAATTTTTAAAATCAACTTACTTATTTCCTTTTAATTCTGTTCTCACCTTGCCTTCTAATGAGCTAACAAGAGCTGACACTGAAAAGATTACAGAAAATTCTATTGTTACCCTTCACAAATCACATCAAGAGTAATTTTTTTGGTTCTTTTTATCTGATGTAATGAAAACAAGTTATTTGTTTACTTTTTAAGGTCATTTGAAATATTATCTGGAATTTTTTATTATACTTTAGTGACTTGTATGTACTACATTACATTTAGTTAACTTTTAATAAATTCCTTTTTGTGTTATGTATTAGTAGGCAGCTTTTATGTGGATAAACTTGTTTGCTTAGAAAGTATGGGCTCTTATCTCTGAACTTTTTCTGTTACTTTTTAAACTAAATTTCATTTATCTTCCTAAATTTCTCTCCTGTTATTTGTGGTTATTGTAAATACTATCATTTTATGTCAAACTCTTCCTTTGGCCTTTAAATACTAAGATAAAATGTGTCTTCATTAATTTTCTCATTTATATTACCAGCTTATCTTCAATTACTTGAAACACTTTAATACCCATTTGACAAGTAACTAATGGACATGCACTATATACCAGGCCCTGGAGATGCCTATTAATGGTGTATAAAATAGGCACGATCCATATTCTAGAAGGAAAGGCAGATAAGTGTTCAAAAGCCAACCGTCAAGCAAAGTGATGTGTGCTGAGAGAGGCGGCTCAGGATACGCCACAGGAGTGCAGGGGGGAGTACCTGACTAGAGGGGCGAGGGGAGACCTCATCAGGAGAGAAAGGAGAAACAGGAGTTATCTGATGAAATGGGTGGGAGGGCGGTATCCATACCTCACAGACTGAGGGAACGGCATGTGTAAAAATCCAGGGGTCCAAGAAAGCTCAGGAATTTTGAGGATCTTAAAGAAATTTATGATGTCCAGCCTATAGAGTATAAGGTGGACAGAGGTTTAGGAGATAAATTTGGTGATGTAGACGCCAAAGCTTTTGTAAGCCATATTTAAAAACTGAAACCAATGTGAAGACTGACATGCTCAGATGTGCTTTTGGCAATGACTGCAGAACAGGCGGTGAGTTAGAATGAAGACTGAAGATAGAAATACCACTTATGAGGCCAATGCAGGATCTCAAGTGAGAGAGAGGGTGGTAGTCTGCTCTATAATAGTGGCAGGGTAGATGGAGAGAAATACAGAGATTTGAAGGATATTGAAACAAAGAACCTACTAGAGTTGCTAATCATTTGGACACTAGGGGATAAAATGGAAGACAGTGAGAGAGGAGAAGGATCAGGGACATCTTTAAGGTCTTCGACTTGAAAAATTAGGTAAATCATGGAGCCATTTCCTAAGATAAGAAATATAGTGGGAGGAAAAGTTTAGGAGGACAGATGATGAGCTCATGTACTTTGAAGACATGTATTTGGGACATGTATTTTGAAGTGTTTATGGGACACTCAATTTGGGATTCCAAAAAGCAGTTAGATACATGGGTCTGAAACTTGGAAAGGAAATCGGAGTAGAATATATAAACTGGGAGCCGTCAGCATAACTGAGGTGCGCTGAGCCATCAGAATCACAGAGACTGTCTAGGGAAAGCTCTCGGGTGAGAAGAGAGCAGAGTTCAGACGCCTAAGCAGTGTCAGCGCTCTCTTCGGGAGACGCATGGAGGCAAGGCTCCCACCTAGGACTGTGTGGAAGCGGGGCCCAAATGATCAGTGCCATTCGTTGCTTCACATCTGCTCTTGTTCCTACAAGCCATTCCTGTCCTGAAATGTTTCTGTTATGTTCCCCGAACAAGAATGTCTTCCGCCTTTTCCTCTAGGTGCACATATGTATAACACACTCCTCTCATTTCTCCTCAGCATACACATCCCCACCAGTCAGCTTTACGCAGATCCTAGGCCATGTGTTCTTCCCCCTGTCACCCTTACTGGTTGCCTAGCCCAGCATTTCAGACACAACTCATTACACAGGTAAAGACAAAACTACCATTAAGGCCTTGAACTGAGCCCTTTTCCAAGCTAAACAGAAAAGACTTTTAAACTATCTATTGACCCTTAAATTCTTAAACGTTTTTAAATAAATATATGCCTAAGCCTGACATATACATTAACAACATTTGAAATATCTTCTTTAAATCATAAGCATAATATACTAACATCTAAGTTTCTGGTTTAAACAATAATCTATCTGGTTTTTAAAAGGATTAATTTAAATAGTCCCACTGGATGTTACTTGTATGTAATATGGTATTACTTACGTTGTTCTTCTAAAGTCTTTCTGAAGTGTTGGGTATTCTGGCATCTTTCTAATATCTTCCCAGTCTTTATCTTACCAAAAGAAAATATTGAATGTTGTTACAGGAAATAATGTTACTTATCGAAAATCTAGTTATTTTAGCTTAAAAATATACATAAAAATACTTCAAATATCCTTTTCAAAAAGAATGTTTTTGAAATATGACAAGTATTATTTTGGAAAAAAAAAAACTACCTGCAGGGAATCCCATGACACTAAATATCCGGTCTAGTTGATCATGATGAAAAGGATTGCTTGTTTTTATATCTTCCTGACGACAGTGAAAAATAGGTTCTGAAGTCAATAGTTCAGCAAATATGCAACCTATTGCCCATATATCTATGAAGGAAGAAAAACAAATTTTTGTACATATCTATTATATTTCTTTGGTTATCATTTCTTGGTATAATCACAACCTACATATAAAAATATTTTTCAAGGCAGGCGGATGGGTGAAATAGGTAAAAGAGATTAAGAGGTACAAACTTCCAGGGGTGTTAAAGGGATGAAATGTACACGAAGGCAATAAAGTCAATGGTATTATAATAACTTTACGATGGTGACAGATGGTAACTGGACTTACTGTGATGATTATTTTATAACATAAAAATTATATGTTATATGTCTTAATATTGCGTATTAAGTATAGCTTTTAAAAGGAAAAGTATCCCCCAAATAAATTTTAAAAATCTTTTCAGTGAATACAATAAGTATATTAAGAAAACATATATATGATATGAAATAGCTACATCACTGGGCTTCCCTGGTGGCTCAGACAGTAAAGAATCTGCTTGCAATGTGAGAGAGCTGGGTTCAATCCCTGGGTTGGGAAGATCCCCTAGAGGAGGGCATGGCAACCCATTGCAGTATTCTTGCCTGCAGAATCCCCCTGGATAGAGGAGCCTGGAGGGCTACAGTCCATGGAGTCACAAAGAGTTAGACATGGCTGAGCGACTGAACACAGCACAGCTATACCATCACATAACAGACTGAAAGTCAAATAACATTTACTTATAAATTTCCTGATCAAGATAAACTTGGGGAACTCAATTTAGCAAGCAATGAATTTTCTTTACATTTAGGCAAAAGCCTTTCTAACCACTATTAATAATTTAATTGCTGAAGCATTCAATTGATAATCTAATGCAAGGCGTAACACTCAAGATGTGATAGAATAAAATAATATGATCAGGTCCGGTGATATATTTCTTTAAAGCAATCAAATACATAATGACAGTAGAATTTTTTGAGTTGTCAGTCTAGACAGTACAGATTACACAAAATAATTTGTAAAAACTCAACTTTTGTCTGAAAGACAGCACCTTCAGTGATTTCAAGAAGTGGTAAGGTCTCGAAGCTGATACATACAAGTACATACAGGCACTGTGTGACACCAGTAAAGAGTAGTGATCTGAACATACTCACTTAGATTCTGCCCCAACTCCACCATGCCAAGATAAATTGAGGCATTGTTCGGAGTTTTATTAACTACTTCAAATAACCAGTTAAAGATGATTCTACTTGGATTTTACACACTGAAAAACTATAATATAGTTTTAATCTAGATTCTAAGACTGTAATATTTATAATGCTTTGCCAAATGTACATGTGAATTAATTTTTGAGATGTATATTCATACTTGCCCACTTATTGCCACTTAGTAAGTATTTTTTAAAGTTAATAACACACAGACTATGAGACAGCATAGAAAAGTAGTGTTTACAAGTCTTCCAAACATAGGAATCACATTCTGTAGACAAGCTATTAGGTAGAATTACTGTTGGGATGCCATTTCATAAATTACTAAACGAAAAAAACATATAGTAATGTCCCATGTAGCTGACTCCATTCAGGGATGGTTTCCCTCCACACAAGTTAGCCTTCCGGATAATGGGACCATATCCTTTCAATAACCATTTCTATTACACTATTACCTGCCATCTTAAGAGGCTATAAAATATAACAATCATCATCATGAAGATCCATCACTAAAGAGTAGAATAATAATACTGTTCAGTGTCTACTTTGTCATGTTCTTCTCTGCCATGTCTTGGCTGTCCCCCTTTGCCCTGAGAGGGCAGCCTCTGACTGTCCCAAGTCTCTGCCTGCAGCTGCCTCTACTACGCAGTCAGTGGAGACAACTGCTGCTGCTGCTGCTGCTGCTGAGTCGCTTCAGTCGTGTCCGACTCTGTGCGACCTCATGGACGGCAGCCCACCAGGCCCCGCCATCCCTGGGATTCTCCAGGCAGGAAAACTGGAGTGGGTTGCCATTTCCTTCTCCAGTGCATGAAAGTGAAGTCGCTCAGTCGTGGCCAACTCTCAGCGACCCCGTGGACTGCAGCCTACCAGGCTCCTCCATCCATGGGATTTTCCAGGCAAGAGTACTGGAGTGGGGTGCCATTGCCTTCCTGGTTCACCCTCTATTCAAAGGAGAGGAGTCTGTATCTAGATTTCCTGGAGAACTGCTAAGAGAAGGAACCTCAATGCAGCAGGCACATTAAATTCTAGGGTGTCTTGCCTCATATTAGCATCTAATTTTAAATGATCATCTGGCTCCATCTATACCCATTTCTCAGCTCTTTCCTTTATCAATGACTTGCACTTTTCTCTCTCTCCCGCTCTCCCCTCTCCTCCCTGCCTCTCCCTGCCTCCTCCTGCCCCACTTCCCATGTGTGTGTCTCTCTCTCACACACACACATACCACAATCACCACCACTCACTCCTGGGCTGAATCTCATTCCATAAATTTTCACTGATGCCAAATCAAACTCTCTCTCATATTCTCTGAATAGAAATAATACTCATTTCTGATATGAACCAGGTACACAGAATTCTAAGAATGAGTAACTGTGTATATTTATGTCTGCTATGAATATATAAGCTGACTAATGCAGGCATTATTTTTTTCTGTCCTACCTTTTTTCGTAACTCCTATTTATTATCCAGAATAAATAATTGGGATGACTAAAATTAGAAATCAGTGATTATGTTTTTATCTTTAATTGCTAAGTCTCATTTTTACTGAGCTAGTAAGTCACAAGCTGGTTAAAATTCAATTTCTGTTCTCCTTACCCTGAGGAAATAAGAAATATAGTTGGTTTCTAGTTCATACCCAATTACCTTTATTTCCAAAAAACACATCTATTTTTTATTACAACAGTAGAGCAGTTAATCAGAAAATATTCATAAAACTATGCTTCTCAAAGTGTGGGGACCACACACAACAGAATCACCAGAGGTACATGTTAACCATAGGCTGTGGGTTTGCTAAGAATCTCTGAGAGTAAGACAGTCTTTGGTGGGGCATCATATTATTCCTGGCATCTCCCTTCTGACATAGACTGCACAGTGCTAGGTAAGAGCCCAGCGCATGGGAGGTTCTGCTGTTATCACATCCTGTACTCCCACCCTGTGCCTGGGTCATCTCAACACTAGTCCTGTCCTAAAGCACCAACTGTTGCTCCCAACTAGCACTCCCCTTTTCTCTGTCTTAACTTTTGGCCCCTTCCTAGCCTCCGGTACCTTCTGAGATGGTCTAGGTTTTATTGTTCTCGAGAGAGAACTAGTAACAGAAAAAGTAACCATAATGCTAAATGTCTCAAAAATAAAGCCCCTCAGTGCACTCATTGGAATGGAAATAGAGTCAGGCTCATTCTAAGAACTGCTCTGTCCCAGCGGTCCCCAACCTTTTTGGCACCAGGGACCAGTTTTGTAGAAGACAATTTTTCCACGAACCGGAGTTGGGGGGGGGGGTGATCCAAGCGCATTACATTTATTATGCACTTTATTTCTAATCTAATGCCACTGCTGATCTGACAGGAGGTACCAGTCCATGGCCCAGAGGTTGGGGACCCCTGCTCTATCCCTTCCATTTACTTTTCGTATCAAAAAAAGTTCTCCCGCCTTCCCAGACAGCTGCCACTGCCCTCGGCTGATAATGGTCACAGCCTCTGATGGGGGAAGGGTCTGAGGTCAGTCTCACATGCCTCTACTATTAAACACGTGTAGTTTTCCTTACGGTTCTGTGGCCACTCATAGCCTTTCTCACTAATTTAACAAAATCCTTCAGCAGTACTTATGAAGAATTATATTCCACACTGTGCTAGGGTCTTAATCCCTAGACAAAGGAAGTATAAATGTGTTCTGGGTATCTGAGTTTTGCAGAAATCAGGCCTCCTGACGAATGAGGACATTACTATATTTTAATTTTTGTTTCCGTTTTTACCCATGAAGAGGTTAATTATGAGTCTGATCTCTTCAAACGTGAGAACTTCCTTGATAACCCTTTGATAGTTCTTTTCAGATTTTTCATAAGCTTAAGGATTGTGCTTGTCTATTTTTAATAATTTTATAATTTAAGTGCCTTTATCAAATAGAACTTGGCCAAAAGCAGCTAAATGCGGTCAAAATTAGTCTAATACAAGTAAACATAATTCAAGAAAAGGAATCTTTAAAGAAACGCAGTGAGCAAAATGTTAGGTACCTTATAGAACTAGGCCTTCACATTGATGGTCCAACTTACTCCCTCCCTGTCTTCTCCTTTCACCTCCTTTAAAACAGCACCTAGGTTTGAGGGCAGCTCTCTCTTCCTGACTCCCTCAGTTGGCAGCTGGGCCCTCTGAGGACACTACAGGGCCAGGCAGCAAAATTTCTGATGCCTCTGTTCTGAAGCAGACTTTAAATCCTACAGATTGTGTTCTTAACAGGTTTTCTTGTTCAGCATTTACGCTTGGTGAGATGGCAAGATGCTGAGCACAGCTAGTTTACCCAGGCTCCATTTCCTACCTTAATGGAGAAACTGCCATCCTGATAACTATAATGGCAAGAGAGAAGGATTAGTCATATTGTCTCTTGCTTAGGAAAGGACAGATGGACTGACTTTTTCCCAAATAGCAGGGGCTCTCTCCAATAACTACAGTACTTCAGTTTTTCTGTTTTTCTTTTTGTGAAGAAAATTCTAAGCCTCTCTCCAGTTCTTCTGATAAATAGTAGGTAGGTGCAAAACAAAATCTGCATTTTATCATTTCTATAGCAACTCAACAAGATCAGACACTTCTATCCTCTGAAAGCAAATGCTTTCTTTTAGGCCCAAGAGGGAGGAGATATATGAACCCTGATGGCTGATTGACACTTGCACAGCAGGAACCAACACAGCATTGTAAAGCAATTATCCTCCAATTAAAAACAATTTAAAAAAGAAAATGCTTTAAAAAAAAAAAAAAAAAGAATCATATTCTCCTAAATAGCTGAAAATCCAGAGCTACTAGAATATAAAATCTGGGAATATAGATGACAACAGGACTTTTACAAAGCCATATAAAGTAGCATTTACAAAGCAGCTTTATTATACCATTTAGTATTTATCATAAATGTAATATCATACAATAATGATATAATACTTACCAATTATAAGTAAATCGTTTCACACTAACTTACCAATGGCTTTTGTATAATGCCTTGCGCCAAGCAAAAGTTCTGGAGCCCGATACCAGAAAGTCACAACTACAGGATCCAAATCTGCTAGTGGCTTTAGAGGAGAATTGAATAATCTGGCAAAACCCATGTCAGCTAAAAAATAAAATCAATAAGAACTCAGTGTGGTGTGCTACTATAAGCATGATGACAATAGCCACTAACCTTACAAAGCATCCTTTTCAACCATTGGTCGTACCAGCACCAGATCTCCCCTTCTGAGGGAGATACTGTTATTGTGCCTAGTTTACTGATGAAGAGACTGTCATTTAGAAATATTCTGACTTGTCCAAAGTCGTTGGACTAGTAAGTATAGAGTCAGAATAAAAATCAGGTCTGATTCCAGATTCCTGGCTTTCAGAGACAGAATAATATTTGTATATGTTTTCAAAATAAAGCCTAAAAGTTTTCATGATTATGACTTCTGTATGCCTATGTATCTAAAATCTTGAGTCAGTCTTATGTCTTAGTTCAACCTGTGCCAGAGTTGGCTTTTATGGACTCAGGAGAGCCAATTTAAGTATCTTCCCAATATGATGTTCAGTAATGTCATGTTTGTGGCTTGAAATTGGCTATGGTGGGAGTATTTACATCATGAAAAACTGTGCATGCTATAAACTGGGGTGATTTTTTCCCCCCCAGAAAGCCAGCTGTTGTATAGTTACTACACCATCACATACATGTTTTCAAGAACAGATACAGAAGATGTAAGAGAATTTGTTACAATACAGCATTTAACAAAGCTCTATACCAAAGCTAACTAATTTAAATATTAGAGGTATACAAAAGTAGTAAAAAGATTATTACTATTGATATAATGTACTGGTTACTATCTAATTTTCTTAAGATTTACTAAAGAACATATACCTTATATCTATTAAGCATTTCAGAGCTTACAAATGATTTTCATAATCATCATCTATCACTTCATCTAATCCTCATAAGAATGCTGATCTGATAAGTATTCTCCCTCTACCCCCACTTCTGTGATGAAGAATCTAAGGCCCAAAGCAGTTCAATGACTTGCCCAAAGTCACAGGGATAGGAAGTAAAAATGCCAGTACTCAAGCAAAAACCATGTTATAATTTAGCAGCTATGTTCTTGACCATGGATCTGATATACAACAGATTATACATATGATCATTGCATGTCACAAAGGTAAAAAAAAAAATCACAAAGATAAGCCTCTACAATTTGAAATAGGTAACATGTACAGTATATTTTGATTATATAATGGTCCCTAATGTACTATAAAATGCACAAGTAGTACATTAAAGTTGCAACTATAGAGTATCATTTAATCTAAAACCAATAGGCTATGATTTGCATTAAACTTTTAATTTACAGTGATTTTATTTCTTTAGAATTTGAATAATTTACAGGACTTTCTGAGAATATTTTAGAGAACACAGGTCTTAAAAAATAAAGCTATCCAAGGATGCCTGTGCTGATGCCTACACTTTTTAAACCAAATTTCCCTACAGCAAACAAAAATATTCAAAACCAGTCTACCAGTATTACACCTACCTCAAAGCACTGCTTTATAGATTGAATAGATGCTGATTGTTGTTTATGGCAAAGTAATATGATGGAATACTCTTCCCTCCATTGAAAAGCACTCTATTTTTAAGTAAAGGCTAAAGCCAATATTTCTCCCCTTATTCTCTACCTTCTTAGCTTTATGTAAGCAACATCAATTCACTGAAAAATGAAGTCAAGCCCAGAGAAACAATAAATACTCTTAAAAATAATTCCCATCTATTGTATGAACTTCAAAGGAGTTTCAAACCATTTTTCAAATGATTACTAATTTAGACAAAATGTAACTAGCCTAAATGTTACTAATACCTATTTTCCTAAAGTTGGATATGAGTTAAATTATTCAGTTCAACAGAGGTAGTAAAATTGTGGTGTGGGTGCTAATTAGTATCAAATGACAGAAAAGCAGCAGAAGGCAATGTACACAGTCAAGGAGCTTACATAAAGGTAAGATGACAAAATATATGGGGTAGATAAGAAGGGTAAGTACTGTAAGACTAAAAGGAAAGTTGCTACTGGTTTCTCTTAGACTCAAGGTCTCTTGCAGCAAGAGGTTATGTCTCCATGGTTTTATCTGGAACAATGTTGGATAAACATTTGCAGAAGTGGACTAAATGGAAAGTGGAATTTGAGCTGGATTCTGAAGGAGGAATCACTGTGAACAGCAAAGGAGGCAATGAGCATTTTAGGAAAGGCCTGTAAGTCTCAGGTGCTGGGGAGGGGAAGCCTCTCATACAGGGAAGGGCACCATGTGTTTTTCATTCAACTGTGCTTTTTCTTTCGATCCAAAAAGAACTATATTAAAGTGTTAAGCACAGATATCAAAGCATTATTAGTTTTTAAAAAAAACAATGTGCTATTAAAACAAAATATAAAAACAATTTAATCAACTAGGTTAACTGTAACTGTTCATTAGACCTTTAATACTAATTACTGTTTACTTTTAACCTTGACTTTCTGTCTAATCTTGGGGCAGAATTATAATCCTAAATTCTTAACAATAAGGCAACTAACTGGCCTGGACAGAATACAGAATTCAGATTGAGCAGCAGAGCTACTTGGGAGACTAAGGAGAAGACCTTAAGTTTGGTGACTGGGATAAATGTGATGACAGCATTGGAGAGTATAAAATGAGGATGATGAATCTGGTTTGGAATTAATGGAATATAGGTTGCCAGCAAGACGTCCAAATAGAGTTAGAGTGAGAGAACAGAATTTGAGATCCAGATCTTAAGATCATTTTCATAAAACTCAAGATTTTAAGGCCATAACTTATCAGTTCTCTAAAGAACTGTAGAGGGAGGCCACGTCTCAAGCCAGTGCCTAGGGTGTCTTGAAACAGAAGGTTTGTAGGAATAAGAGATAAGAATGAATCAAATACAGAAGTCACAGCAAATGTAATAGAAAAATAGCATTATGTGATGTCATAGAGACCAAAGTAAAGACACTGACAATGCTAGACTCGCTACAAGAACAAATGACAAGGCAGTAAAGGAAAACACAGGCTACTAGACTTGGTAAGATAAAGACCATAGGTAGCCTTGCAGACAGCAGTTTCAATAGAGGAACAGAATTTGATGTCAGGGAAAAAAAAAAAGAATTTAATAACAGATAATAACAAATTAGGATACATGAGAAACCAATGTGTAAACATGATTTTAGAAGTAGAGAAACAAGGGGAAAAAATGGAATAAATGGTGAAAACAAAATGGATATGAGAAAATTTATGTTAAAATTGGATTATGAGTGTTTAAAGATGAAGAGGAGAAACTTGAGAAGGAAAGAATGGAAAAATTGTAATTAAAAGGACTGAAGTACAGCAGGAAGGTATTTAGAAGCTAGAAGGGCACAGGATAGGACTGAGGAGAAAGAGACACTTTCTCTGAGGCTGTTTCAAAGGCAGAGCTGTGCTGACAAAAAGTGCTCAATCAGGTCATACCAGATAGCTTTGATATCACTAGGCAGCAATGTTTGGAGTGAAAGAGACCCCAGACGTGGAATCCAACCAAGTCCTTCCTTTGAAAGGCCGAGTAAGCTACTGCCTCTGTAAATCCAGCTTTACTTATTTGCAGTATCTACCAGAGGGTGGCTGTGTAAAACCAATGAGATGACATATGAAAGTGTCTATTTTATAGACAGGAGGACCATCCTTTATTTCCCTTTCATGAGTGACTAGCAAACACTTGGTATTCAATAAAAGTGTGAGGGTGAGACAGAAACAAGCAAGGGAGGGGAGAAAGGGGATGAGAGGGAGGAGGAACGAGGTGGGAGAGGGCAAGAACGCAGCCGCCCGATTCTTAACTAACATCAACAGAACTTTTTTAAGATTCGATCTCAAACTCAGAGTAGAGGTTTAAAGAAAGAAAAGTTGGTTCAGAACAGCTCTTTCAGGAACCGGGCTAGTAAATTAATGGAAGAAGTAGAAAACCAGGCAGCAGGGTATGCTTGGTTGAAGCAGGGCAGAATGAATCCAATTCTGGATCATTTCTAGCATGACAAATTCTAATAGCAAAGAAAGCAGGTTGATAAAACAAAATTTACTCTCAATCTTTCTTAAAAGCACTGAACATTGGATAGATGTAAGTTCTATTATAAAAAAAATTTAGAAAAAAGCATTTCTCAGCTTATTTTCTCCCCAAATATGTTACCGATATAAATGATGCCAGTTCCTTTTAGAACTTTCAAGGTTGCAAAGAAATTTTTAGTATAGAAACAAGACTTCTGCCAGTGCCTTAATCTAAGACTGGCAAGTAAGGGAGTCTACACACATACATATTCATTTGGAAAAGATATGTTGGTACTTGGCACAAGACATGCAGCAGAGAGAGGGAAGGGCAGGGGGAAGTATCTGTGAGGATCTGTATGTATAAATCAGGGTCAGGGCGGGAAGGATGGATTCAGGGAAACAACATTTGATAAAGCTGAGACAAGTAAAATTCAAAGGATTATGTTTAGGGTGACTTAGTAGCATTATAGTAATAGTAGCATAAACACATGCTTGGAGTAGTGTATGAGAATGAATTTTTGCTTGCCTCAGCTTAGAATTATAGAACCTTATTTTGGGAATAAATCTGAGGGATTTTATAAACTACATTTCCCAACATCTTGTCTATGAATATTATGAGGAATTAATTTTTAAATTACTTTAATAAGAGTATTAAAAAGGGAAACCATCTTTGCAGTCACTTTAGTTTCTTAATAAGGTATTTTAGAAATAATTACCTACCTATTTTGACTCTCCCCCTCTCAGGACCTTCTCCCATTACTAGGATATTTGCTGGTTTCTAGAAATAAAAATAGAGCATTCAAATTACTATATTCTTTTGACATGCTCTAAAATGGAAAAATGTTCATATAATATGAAAATGTCACTTTTGGATTTCCATCAAAACTTTATTTGAATAGCAAGTACCCTCTACATTAAGCATTTGACATACTTGAAGTTAGCACTAACTTTCCAAAAACATCCTTGCTATAGAAACATCTTACTTTCAAAATTATATCATACAAATAATCACAAAGGAATTAAAGCTATCATTTCTATTTACCCCTCAGAAATAATGACTAATAATAATTTTTAAACCTGTACAAATTATAAACTGTTCTATTACTGCCCACAAACAAGGGCTTTTGTGGTTGAAAAATTTTTTTATAAATTCCCAGCCAAAAGATAATTACCTTCATTTAAATGAGTCAAGTGGAATATTTCTTGCTAAATAGTTCTAAACTACTGTAGGAAAACATGGTCAACATTCAACAGATTCCCTTAAAATTCATACACATGATGGTTCATGCAAAAATGAAATTCCAAGTATAATCTCAAGAAGCAGGAAAATAAAAGTCAAGGCTAATACAGAGCCATATGAAGAAAAGGGTAGGCTGAAAATGGATCTACCATCTTTTAAGACTTCTTTTAAAGTCATTCTTAGTTGTAGACATTTGAGCAACATTTTAAAGGAGAAATTAACAGGGTTTTGTGACTAGTTGAAAGCAGAGAGGCTTTTGGTCAAGTAAGTTTCCTCTGTAAATTCTCTGAAGAGAAAATTTATGATTCATTTATTCAATCAATGAATTATACTTTTAGTGTCTTCCAGGACAGTGAACCATACTAAGAATTAAAAGGAAAAATAAAAGCACAGGAAACCAAATTCCTAACTTCCAGATGTTCACTATATAAATAGAAATATCAGAAGCTTTGTGTAATACTAGAAGCTAATGCTAATTATGAGTTATGAAGAAGACTGAGGTCGTGGGTTAGAGGTTAAACTAGATTACTTTTAAGATCCCTTCCAATTTGCTGGCTCTTTTTTAAGTCTCAATGAAAACAATAAGCACTAAAAATAAAAATGAACAGGGAGGAAATGATTAGAGTTTTCATTGTTAAGGGAAATGTTCACTGAAGGTGGGGGGCAGGGGTGATGTCCATTATCCAGATCCTGAAAAATGAACAGGAGCTAGCATAGCAGAGTACATGAAAGGTAATGACATAAGCTTAGGAGAAAGTAAGAAGTCTGACTTGACAGAAAGCAGAGGACAAATGTTGCAGGCAGCAGCAATGAACCTAGACCCTGCATTGTCTTAAATGCCAGGTGAAGTAATCTGATCTTTATATTATAGGCAGCGAGATTACAGGAAGTGTGAGTGAAAGTCACTCAGTCATGTCTGACTCTTTGTGACCCCAGAGACTATACAGTCCATGGGATTCTCCAGGCCAGAATACTGGAGTGGGTAGCCTTTCCCTTCTCTAGGGGATCTTCCCAATCCAGGGACTGAAGCGGGGTCTCCTGCATTGCAGGCAGATTCTTTACCAACTGAGCTATCAGGGAAGCACAGTAAAGGGGGAGGTTATCAGAACTGGGTCATAAGGGCTCCATCCAAGGACTTCTCAGCTGAAATGAAGACAGAGTTATGGAGCTGAGGAACATTTTAAAGGAGAAATTAACAGGACTTACTGACTAGTTGCCAAAGCCTTTGACTGTGTGGATCACTAGAAACTGGAAAATTCTGAAAGAGATGGGAATACCAGACCACCTGACCTGTCTCTTGAGAAACCTGTATGCAGGTCAGGAAGCAACAGAACTGAACATGGAACAACAGACTGGTTCCAAATAGGAAAAGGAGTACATCAAGGCTGTATACTGTCACCCTGCTTATTTAACTTATATGCAGAGTACATCATGAGAAACGCTGGGCTGGAAGAAGCACAAGCTGGAATCAACATTGCTGGGAGAAATATCAATAACCTCAGATATGCAGATGACACCACCCTTATCGCAGAAAGTGAAGAGGAACTAAAAAGCCTCTTGATGAAAGTGAAAGAGGAGAGTGAAAAAGTTGGTTTAAAGCTCAAAATTCAGAAAACTAAGATCATGGCATCTGGTTCCATCACTATATGGGAAATAGATGGGGACACAGTGAAAACAGTGTCAGACTTATTTTTCTGGGCTCCAAAATCACTGCAGATGGTGACTGCAGCAATGAAATTAAAAGACCCTTTCTCCTTGGAAGGAAAGTTATGAGTAACCTAGACAGCATATTAAAAAGCAGAGACATTACTTTGCCAACAAAGGTCCGTCTAGTCGAGACTATGGTTTTTCCAGTAGTCATGTATGGATGTGAGAGTTGGACGGTGAAGAAAGCTGAGCGCCAAAGAATTGCTGCTTTTGAACTGTGATGTTGGAGAAGACTCTTGAGAGTCCCTTGGACTGCAAGGAGATCCAACCAGTCCATCCTAAAGGAGATCAGTCCTGGGTGTTCATTGGAAGGACTGATGCTGAAGCTGAAACTCCAATACTTTGGCCACCTCATGTGAAGAGTTGACTCAATGGAAAAGACTGATTCTGGGAAGGATTGGGGCAGGAGGAGAAGGGGACAACAGAGGATGATGAGATGGCTGGATGGCATCACCAACTCAATGGACATGGGTTTGGGTGGACTCTGGGAGTTGGTGATGGACAGGAAGGCCTGCGTGCTGCGGTTCATGGGGTTGCAAAGAGTCGGACACGACTGAACGACTGGACTGAACTGAACTGAATAGTTGAAGGCAGAAGATTAAGACAAAGGGTGATAAAGATTTCACCAAGGTTTTGAGTTAATGTGACTAGAACGGTGTCTTTGTGATAGAAAATTTATGAGAAGTACTAATTTGGGAGGGGGAACATGAAAGAGAAGATGACACGAGGAGTTGTGTGAGAGGCCTGGTAGCACTAGTCAGGGCAGTGGAAATAGGAAGATTCAGATTTGAAGTTTATTGTCACTGGAGTGTGGTAATTGAAGACATCAGACATGATTAGTTTACTATAGCAGAAAGAGAAAAATAGCATCAGACAAAAGCCAAACCTTCAAAATAAGTTTGACAACTATTTATCAAAGCTCCATTATGTATAAAACACTATATTGCAGACTTTTGGGAAACAGAAAAATAAAACATGAAGCCTTATCTTCAAAGAGCTTAATATCTAGTAGAGAAAGATAACTTTTTAGAGTACACGTCAGATTACAGAAAGTACCAAAACAGAAAGTACCAAAAGAAATTACCGGGATTAGATGATTCTTATCAGTGAATATCAGGGTAGTCTTTAGGAAGGAAATGACTACAGATTAATTTAAGAATGACTAAGATTTTGATAAGCATAAACAAAAGAATGACTTTTCAGGCTCAGAGAACCCTAAAAGTTAAGAGCACAGTCACAAAGAAAACCCAGAGATATAGCATGCTGAAGAGCCTAGAAGTGCTCAGTGAAGAAATAAGGCTAGGAACTATGTTGGGAATTAAATATCACATTAGAGAAACTACAATTTATTCTACAGGCTGAGCTGAGACAAGACACTGAGATAATCAGATCAATATTTAGGGAAAAAAACTCTGGTAGTATTATGAAGGATGAACTGGAAAAGACAGATGGACCACAAAGTAAAGACAGAAGCCAGTTGGAAGTGGACTACAACAGTCTAAGGAAAAGTTAACTTGTGACAACGGTCATGGGGGTACATATAAGAGCATTTCAAGGTAAAAGCTCAAGATTTGGCATTGCTTTTTTTTGCACCACTTTCTCTAACCTCCAGAGTCATTCGTTCAACAAATACTGACTGAGCACCTAGCAGTAATATAGATCCTAGAGACATCATACTAAACAAAACCGGGCAAAATCCTTAACTTCATGAGCTTATATTCCAGTGAAGAAAAAAGGGTAATAACAAATATACAGTACATCAGTATTGATAAGTACTGTGGAAGAATAATAAGCAGAATACAAGAGATTTCTGCATCTAGTATTGTGGCTGACTTCTGTCCATGGAATTCTCCAGCAAGAATATTAGAGTGGGTTGCCATTCCCTTTTCCAGAGGATCTTCCCAACCCAGGGATCGAAACTGGGTCTCCCACATTGCAGGCAGATTCTTTACCAGCTGAGCCATCAGGGTAGCCCACTCTTAATAATGCTCTTGTCTTAAAAGCTAGTTTGTATAACACTACTGTAGTTGATTCTTTTAGCAGTTTGCGTGCTATATCTTTTAATAGCCTTTTACTTTCAGGTTTTTTGAAATCAACATTTATTCTAAGTCCAGAACTATAAAACAATAATTAAAGACATATGCATTAGAAAGGCAGAAACAAAACTGCTGTTATTTTCAGATGATATAATTATCTACATAGAAAGGCCAAAGTATTTACAGATGAATTATTAGCAATACTAAAAGAGTTTAACAGGCGGTATGGCTACTTGAACAGTATGAACAAGTCAACTATACGTCTATATATCACGAAAAAATAGCTAGGAGATAGTTTTTCAAAGGCAGCATTTCTATAGCAAAAACAAAACAAAAACCTGTAAGATGCCTCAGAATAAATATATCAAATGATTTACAAGATTTTTATATAGAACACCTTTAAACCTTATCTTAAATGACATTAAGAAGTTCTAAATAAATTAAGAGCTCATGTTTATACATAAGATGACTCAATATAGTAAAGATATCAATTCTTCCCATACTTATCTGTATATTCAATGCAATTTCCATCAAAATTCCATCAGAGTTTCCTTGCAGAACTTGAAAGGCTGATTTTAAAATGTATGTGGAGGAGCAAACAGCTAAGAATAGCCAAGAGATTCACAAGGTATTAGGAGGAGAGGATGAAGAGAGGAATCTGGCTTGTGCTTTATTTTAACGCTATCATAATTAAAACAGTATGGGACTGGTACAGAGACAGATAAAACTGATCAGCGGGAGAGAATGGAGAACTGAGAGAAGAACCTCAGATCAGGGGAGAATGGAAGAATTAATCAATAAACAGTGCTGGCATAGCAAATTATCCAAATGGGGGAAAAATAAATAAAATGAATCCTCACCTCATACCATATATACAGTAATTTCAGGAGGATTAAGGAATTAAATGTGAAAAACAAAACTTTAAAACTTGAGGAAATAAAAAACTGGAGTATATCTTTCTGACCCTAAAGTAGGGAAGAATTTCTTAAACAAGATGCAAAGAATAACCATAAAAAGAAGGACTGATAAACTTGGCAATGAAAGTGACTTCCCATCATCAAAGATCAGGAAAATAAAAAGACCAACAGGCAGAACTATTTGCAACACAGATCAGCCACAAAGGTTTAGTATCCAGAATAAAGAACTTCTATAAAAGCAAGATGAAAAACAACCTAACAGAAAAATGGACAAAATGTCTGCACAGGGATTTAAAAAAAGAAGAAAACAGTTTAACCACTAAGCATATGAAAAGATGCCATACCACATCAATAATGGGGGAAATGCAAATGAAAATCCCATTGAGATACCATTTTATTATACCTAGTAGACCAGTTAACAATTAAGAACAGTTGAGTAGGAAATAGGTCAGGGGAAATTCCAGTACACTGCTGGTGGGAGAATAAACTGCTACAACTTCTTTGGAAAACAATTTGGCATCATCTTAGAAAACCGAACAATTGCATACCCTTCGACTGAGTAATTCCCTTTTTAGATACACTAAAGAATATCCATGGTGCATTTTGTAATCCCCAAAAAAGAAAAAAAATCTGGACACAACCCAAATTTCTAGCTAATAGGAAAATGGAGAAATTAAATGTGATAGAGTCACACAATGAATTTTTAAAATAGCAGTGAAAATCACTGAATTACAAATAAAGGTAAAGTATGTTCAGATCTTGGAAGCATTATGTTGAGGGGAAAAAAGCACATTTCAGAAGACTATATATAGCAGGATGCCATTTTCATAAAACCAAGCAAAGCCATAAAATGTACTGTCTAGGCATATGTACAAATGTGATAAACCTATTACTTTTGAAGGGGTGAATAGTTGGTTCGAAATTCAGGATGTGTGTTACCTCTTGGGAGGAAGCAGGACAACAGGATAAGGGGGAAAAGATAAAACAGAAACAAGCTATTGGTAATGTTCCAATTACTGGGTTAGGTGATTGCCTCTAGACTGTTATGCCTTGTAAGGTACATACAAACGTATCAAATACTCCTTTTGTGTTTATCATACACTAAGATAATAGGGACAAAAAGTAAAGGACTGGGGATAAGGTACTGATGACAGTGGGTTAGAAGGGTGTTATTTTTAACATTAAGCATTCCTTTAAATTACTAAGCCGCTACCTCCACGAGAAGGTCACATTGGGATAAGACCTGGCAGAAGCGCAGTAATAAGGGAGCAGCAGTTCAGTGCCTGAAGACAGGTGAACTGGAGACACACCAGGAAGGACAGTGGGTGCTGGGCAGAATAGGGGGGTGAGGCACTAAAGATTCTAAAGAGAAGGAAACCCAAGGGAAGGCTGGCCTGCTCTTTCCAATGGTTCTGCTTTTGGCACAAGTCATTTGGGTACCAGAACTGGACAGGTTCTTGAGCACGTCTGGCCTGTGCTCTGAAAGTTATGAGGGCTGCCATAAGATTGGCAGTAGAGCAAGGTCATGGTTGTTTGGAGCAGTTAGGAAAAACCTTGGTGAGTTGGCAGGCTGGTTAACTGGAGAAAAAGCAAAAGGGTCAATAAGGTTGGAGTCAATGTGAGAAGAGAAACAGAGGAGGGGTAAGGCAAAGATTAAAGAGGGAGCTGCCCATCACGATGTGGGGATTTGGAAAGACCAGGTTTTACATAACTAGAATTAGTATCATATTGTTATCTTTCTGTCTTATCCATAATTTTTTACAAAGTGCATGATTTATTATGTGTGAGTGTGTGTGTGTGTGTGTGTGTGTGTGTGTGTGTGTGTGTGTGTGTG